>OU343217.1:49214633-49301928 GCA_910596185.1 Chrysanthemum makinoi | reverse complement strand
GATGTTCCGCAATACCACAAGGATAATGCGAGACTCTTAAAATATATTCTCTTTCCACATGTGTGAAACGAGAGTCTTCATTGATTGTGTCCTTAATGCTTATTTATTGATGATCTCGCGGCTCTAGACTCAATTGTGCACATTTGGTTCTCTATGCTTGGAGATCAGGGAGAATCTTTCTTCAATATCAACAATCTCTAAGAGAAAGTCGATAGATTATGTCGGTTCCCTGTGAGAATGAACAAGCCCTTTTAAGAGGAACTTGAGTGGGAAGATATGAGTAGTAAGCGCCACCGGGTCCATGACGCCTTGTCTTCAATACCGTGTTACCGTAGTAAACACTAGTAGCATATGTATTGAACCGTGCTTTACTGCCCAAGATTGAATTATTGGAGGGCTATTTCTTTTCACCCTTTTCACATTCACTTTTCTTTTTTTTCAACCCTTCGCTTACCGAGACTTCATAACTAGAACCTTGTTGGGTTTATTCCAGCATTTCAGCTCGTCTCCCCGCGACTCTTCCCATTTCTCATTTTTCTTCTTTTTTCATCATACCTAAGGACTCTACACTATCTAGTGGATTGTTCCTGGGTAGATCCCTCCGCTCTGGTGGGATCAATACCTAACCTAACCATCCTTATAACTCCATGCATAAAGTAAAATGGTCGGTATTTTGGTACGGTTCATTCTTCCTTGAAACCAATTGAAAATACATTTGGAAAATCAATCAAGGTACTTGTGATACGAAATCAAAGCATTTTGTACCTTAATGGTTTTGATCATTTTGAAATGCTCCCCCTCAACATGTGCATATGATCTTGAAAGCACAGCAACAAGAGTTCTAGTTGAAATAATTTCTTGATCACAATTTCCATGGAAAAGCCATCTGATTTTCTTTTGGTAAATTCTCCCCCTCAATATGTGCGTAGGATATTTTAAATTATTTTATCACATAGAGAGTTAGTTTGAAGCACATCCACGCATCACAGCCATTAAGAAACCATTAGAAAATCAATCAAGGTTTATGTTGAAACATATAAATTTTGTACCTTTGAAAGTTTATTTTCTTTGAAATGCTCCCTAATATATGCTTTGAGATTCAAAAAATTTAGCACATGTTAGAGAGCAAGATGCACTTTGAGACAAAACTGTCACCTTTTAACATCTTTCATATTTATATCACATTTTCCTCATCGCGTATTTCAAATCGCTTGAGATTTTGGATCTCAAGTGATTTAAATATGTATGAGACAAAACATTTGTTGGAGAAAAATTTGTCCGCTTTTATATGATTCAAGTGGATTACATCTAATTTCCTCAGTTAGATAAAAGGGAAACCACAATACATAACCTATCACTACAACATACATTATAGTTATAGTTGGTCATAGTAACGTACTAAGGGTGAGATATGACCAACGGACCGGATAGACCAAAGGACCGGCCGGCCGACACGGACCGACCGGACCACATTATTAGGGATCCACCGCGTCCGGCCAGGCTAATGGTCCTCGGTCCGTCCGTCCGGACCAAAACCGAAACTTGGGCCTTGTTGGACGGACCCACCGAAGGACCGACCGACGGTCCGTGAGACCGACCGACCACATTCGGTCCTGCCTCTAAGCTTGGGTTTATGCCGAATCGTTTTGGCCTCGTCCGTCTTGGCCGGTCCGGGTCGTTTTTGGACCATGCACACCCTTAGTACGTGACACCACATTATACACATCAAAATACAAAACAAAACTACTCCTTAAGATGTCCATTCAGCTTCGGAAGCAGCTTTTAATGACCTTCACGAAGTCCACGCCCCACAAAGCTTTCAAGGCCGCGATAAATCTTTCTAGTCTTTAGTCTTCGTCCGATCAGCAAAGAATGAAGTTCACACATCTTTAAATCCTGCTCCATCGTAATCTTGTTTTTTTCCACGGCTCGTGATCAAGTTTGATTTGCTTCACTCGAAGTTCAATTCTTCGACCATCTTGAGAGTTCCATCACGAACTTGAAAAGCCGCGACAGCCTCATTAGCATACGTGACCCGTATTCTACCGGTAAAGATGATGGCTCTAGGAGTGTCAATCACTTTATATTCGTGATGAAATTCATGTCCCGAGGCTTCCCATTGCGGTCTTGTTAGGTTGACCGTAGCGCTTTCCATTCTAGTGAAAATCCCCAACTCTTTGTCGAATGGTAGCCTCCAATCGCAGGATTGCCAGCCTATCCTTCCTTCAATGCACAGTAGATGGTCAAGGTCTCCTTGGAGGTTCAGAAGATAGAGGTCTTCAAAGTCATTTGGCATCAAATGTTTGAAGTTGTTTTCTTCTAATATGCTCTTTTCAAGTCTCGCTCTTGAAGAACAATCTTCTTCGTAATCATAGCCATAGATTGAGAAGATCTCTACACCGACAACACTTAGAATACGCTAAATTTGGATCGAATACACTCCTTTTAGCACCATGTCTATCAATGTAGAATTTCTTCTTCTTGAACCACCAATGAGTAATGCCATAATGGCAGCAATGTCAAATTCTTGTTCTTATTCACGAATTTATCCGTACCATCCTGCTCGACACTCGAAGTTGTAGGTAGCAAATTTTCATTCAAATCGATAAAAGCTCTTTTCTCAAATAGTTTGAGCAATAGATAATCCGTAAGTCATGGTTGAAGAAGAACTCTTATCAATGGTCATTTGTCGGTTCACCACCGAGAGGAAGAGGGTTGTTTACATCAAACCGATTGATCTCCTCACTAACTTGATCATTCAAGATTTTATAGCATTCTTCCATCTCGTATTGAAGCCGATTACTATCCGAAAGTGGAAGACTTTAACGATTTCAAACGCTACCAAGGCTTAAGAGTGATTGATGTAATTCATTCTTCACAAAACTACTTCATAAAGCTTCCCATATCCCTCGTGAAGTGAAGAAGAGAATCTTCACTGATTTATAGTTAAAATACTGTAGCCCAATTATTGTCTTGGTTTGTTGAATCAAATGAATGAACCATGAAGGTTCAGAGTTTGAGGTTTATTCAAGTGAGCGCCTTGAGTCTCGCCCTTTGAAGGTGCAAAATTTAGACGCTTTTTCCTCAATATGCTTCTAACCAATCTTCTTCTTCTCAGAACTTTAGAATGTGCTTGGTAGAAGCTGGCCATCATCTTTTTTCATTCTCACTTGAGCAACGAAAGACTCTTCATTAAGCATTTGCTCTTCAGTGATAGAGGAGATGGTTGTGTAAACCTTGGAGTCACACGTGGTCCATGCCGTAGAAGTCTTTTTGAGATCTGACCACTTAAGTTCCTGGTGTTTATGAGTTTTTGGTGGAGGTGAAGCGGTTTGCCTTGTGAGCAGCTGTCGAATCTTAAGATCCACCAGACTCCGATGTGCCTGCTCCACCAAAGAGGGAGGTGGAGGAGGTGGTGGTGATTTGGGGCCTCCGGACATATCCTTTGATTCCATCTAATAGTCCTTCTTTTCTTCTTAGCCTCCCTTTCACTAACATCCACTACAAACTGCCGATAATCATCATGCTTTCATAGATTCATCGGAGGCCTCGTGATAATTTCTTATGAGTATCGTGCAAATGCTCTCCTCGCATATCATACATTCTTTCTAAGAGAACTGATCTCATGTCGAGATTTGCAAGTCTTTAAATCAAGAAATGGTTCTCATTGCCCATTCAACCGCATCTTTAATATCTGCTTCTATTGCCGTTGTTACAACTTCATCGAGGTTAAGATTCTCTAGCTTTTTGACACGACTATCAAGATATTGACAGCCTATAGGAAAGTGTTTTCTCAAAAGTTACAATACGTAACATGGCCTCTTCGAGCAATTGCTTAGTTGTTTCATTGTGAGGAGGTGAGGCAGAGGTGGTGAGGTAGTGTGGAGACGGGCGCTCATCGGAGCAAGTGACAACTTGTAATGGATCATTAGTGGTTCGGGTGGTAGAAGTACGCTTGTCTTAGCGTGTTCGAAAGTGGAGGTGTGATTGATGGAGTTGTAGCAGCAAAGGGAGACCTCGGGAGCGCATATACGGAGAATGGTTGAAGAGTCTTGTTGAATAAAGGACTGGAGACATGGACCTAACTTCTTCCTTTCATTAGTTTCCGTTTGTCTGACTCGAGATGTCGAGTCCATCTAACTAACAAAGTAAAATCAGTTCAAGAGTTTTAAGTATATAATGAATCTTCATTTCCCCCAACTTCCTTATCATGCCTAATGGTGTCCATCTCGTACGTACCGCCGCCGGGAACCTCTTCAGAAAGCGGAGTTGTCTCTGCCGCTGTATCCCCTGAACTAGGTGATTCAACCGATGTATCCGCCACATATTTTTCCACCCTAGATTGTTCTGTGCGCAGGATGATACAACATCTTTTCTTTGAGTACAAACGTAGTTGTTTGTGAGGTGGTAGATGGTTAGTAGCATGTGTTTGTTCTCGCTATCCTCTAGTAATTCCTTTACCTTTGTCTTGTGTGGCGGATTGATTTGTCGGTGTTGGCTCGCTCTCTTATCACACAACCCTCCCACCGGTGGTCTTTGAGATACGCTCAAACTGCTCACAAATTTGTTGAATTCTTGTTGGAATGTCATTTCATCAATCAACCCCCGTCTTCACTTCCTCGAACCTTGTTCCTTCATCATTACTTACTGTACGCTCTCCTTCTCCCCTCTTTTGCATTGGTGAAGGAGAGACATTAGATAACAACTATCGGGTCCTTTCTTTTTCTTAGGTAGGCTTGAGTAGGTGGACCCCGATAGTTTTGATTTTGACAGCGGGAGCGACTTCGGGGAGTGTCACGCAAGGCGTATGAGGCTTTCTTTACATATCTCTTGAAATAATCAAAGATTCTTGATTCTATCGCATAAAGCTTTCAGAATCCGCATTCCAAAGATCTCCTTGTCATGTCCTCTAGCAATATATTTTATATTTCCAAGATCAATTCATCGTTGGTTTATGCAGAGTCACTCGCCTTGTAGTTGAACTGTGAGTTTGTTGCGTATGATAGATTGAGTTTTGAGAACCCTATGCTGGGAATCACTGCTTACCAAGACCTTTTCTTCCTTTGACTTTATTCTCGTAGTTAATTCTATCGGTGATGAATGTGTCTAAGGATAAGATGAATTTCTTCCCAAATAAGTTCACCGAAATCAATATTTTTTCCTTTGACTATTCCCCATTTATTTGCATAATGGGAGTTCATACTGCCTGTCCTCGACGCTTACCGTTAGGCATAGATTGAGAATTGTGACGATTGATCTCCATGGTTGATATATTTCGGCATTAATGAGTGAGGAAATCTTGGTCTTTCTGTGGTATCCTAATTCGTCGACAAAGTCCAAAATTTCTTGAGTGGAGGGTGGAGTGATGAATTTCTTGAGTGGAGGGTGGAGTAATGGTATATTTTTTTCTCTTAACGATTAGCAGTTTGAAAGATATTAATATTTGAAAAAAAAAAAGATGAATGTGGAATTTTTAAATTGTTGGATTATTCCCATCCATTATATCAAATAGAAATGAAGGGTGAAAATTGATCCCTTGAAATGTAAAACAAAATTTGATATGTAAATGATCTTTAGAGGAGAGTTATTTTACAAACAAACATTTTTCTACATTACCGTTCTAATTTATCTCTACCTTTCATCTAAAAATAACTCAATAGCTAAGATTAAAGATTTTAATATTTCACCTAATTTTGTAATTTAAATATCTTTTAAACCGTTAATCGTTAGCGAAAATAATTACACAATCGCAAGATCATTTAATTATCTTTCTATAGACGGCACTTTGATATACTTTCAAAAAAAAAAACGCTTTTTCACATTTTTCAATCGAATTGAATTTAAATGGAATCACATGTGATTAAACATTAATTTGAATATTACAATAATATCACATGTGATATTAGTGTTAAATCATGTATATGATATATAATATCACATGTGATTCATGTATATGATATGTAATATCACATGTGATATTAGTTTTAAATCACATATGATATTACATATCATATGTGATTTAACACTAATATCACATGCGATATTATTAGAATATTCAATTTATTGTTTAATCACATTTGATATTTTCATGCAAATTTCAGTATTATATTTCAGTAATGATCTTTAACCTACATGTAATTAACAAACGTATATCTATTTTAAATAGGAGAGTTATTTTTGAATAACAAACATTTGTTCATATGGGGACTTATCTCAACCATACATATAAAAATTAATCACGGCCGGTGATTAAAAGTTCTTTTAATATTTCACCATTAGTTAGTTTAAGTTTAGCAGAAATAAATATTATATGACGAGAATTTAATTATTTATATATACACTCGATATACTTTCAACAATTTTTTTTCATTTTTCACTTTTTTTTACTTTTTTCAGTATTTGTTTTTTCTTTTTCTTAGTTGTTGAAAATAATGATAAATCATGCGATTAAACACTAATTTAAATATTCTAATAAAATCATATGTGATTTTATAGAATACAGTAAGTTATTTATGAAAATCACATGTGATTGAGATCGATGTGGGAAAAATCATTTGATTAAGATACGTGTTGAAAAATCACATTATGATTTTATTAAAAATATTCAAATTAGTGTTTAATCACGCTATGCAAGTTTCAACAACGAGGAAAAAACGAGAAAAAAAAGAGTAAAAAAGGTAGAAAACATGAAAACAAAATGTTTTTGTCGAATGTATATTAAATCGTTATATCTAGAAAGATAATTAAATGATCGTCATGATAGGATATTTATTTTCGCTTAACGATTAACGGTTTAAGTGATATTAATATTTTTAGAAAAAAAGAAAAAAAAAAAGAGTTTGTTAAAATGTTGAGTTTAATCTCATCTATTGGATTAAATTGAGATGAAGGGTTATGATTGGTCCCTTGGTATATAGAGAAAGTTTGGTATGCAAATGATCTTGAATCTAGTTTAAAAATATCATGAATGAAAATAACCAATATTAATAATTGGTATACATACCATTCATATAAATTTATTAATTATTTATAGTGCACACTCAATATAAATGGCAACTTAAAAATAAAATATTTGCATCATAACAATTTTACATACTACCGAAGACTACCAATGACAATGTCTAGTTTCAACAACATTATTCATGACGAATAATTGTTTTTCCTCATATATGTATCGTTAGAGAATCTTTTTCAAAGAATTGTTTTCTGATGTCATGGTTGTAAATTTTTTTATATCGTCGACCCATGTTTGAAAGTTTCTTCTGATAGCTTTATTTTAAGTTACATTAGTCGAATAAGATTGTAATAATAAGAGAATCAAATATTGTATAGAATAACCAAGTGTCATAAGAGAGTGTCATAAGCTGAGGATTCTGCTGACGACATTGAACAAAGCTCTTATGCTTTCATGCTGCCTTTTAAACCATATTTTTAACTATTTCTTTTAGTTGATTAAAATTAATATAATAATATATTTAGACATTGTATCAATAGCCGCATATCGTACTTAGTGCGGCGATTATGTTTTTAACTAAAACTTGATTGCCAATTGTCTGTTTTTTTTTTTAAATGTTAAATGGAATTCGGACAATCATATCTTGAAATGGCAATTGACAATAATGTACATAATTTTAAGGTAGCAGATAAATTTTATTGACATGTTTGAAGCACCATGTTAGACGTCATGTAAAAGATTGGCACGTAACTTACTTTTGCAATAAAAGAATCTTCAGTTCTAAATAAACATACTTGACAATGATTAAAAAATAAGAAATCTTTTTCTATATGTAAATATTTATGTTTTATCATTTTGTTGCATGAAAAGTAAGATAAAAGCATAAAGACAGAGGTCAAAGTACCTTTTTGGTTCTATTTTAAAACCAAAACATCCCACTTTTTTAATTTGAGTTTTGGACAGTTACGGTATTCGGGTCCTTTGCTTTCTTCTCAAATTTTATCATTTGTTACATCACATACCAACTTTTGAGGTAAAAAGATAAAGTACTTGACTACTTTTTAGTTTACATAAACTATACAATTAGTTTCTTTCTCACATCATTGTCTTGTACATAAAACTATATACTAAAAGCAAATATTATCCTTATTACGGAGTATTACTTTTTAATATGAATAATGCCTTTGTTGTTTATTTTTCCATATCTAGGTGTTAAGACAATTTGAGAGACGCACACATTTCGAGTACATCCTTCAGATTAAAAATGCTATGATATCTTGATGAAATTTACAGCCACATATAATGTATTTAGCCTTGATTTAAGTAATATAACAATATTGATGTTTGCTAACAAAGAACGAAGTATAGTCACGTTTTTAGCACAAACGATGCAGCAAGGGATTGTATCTAAAAATATGCCCATCTAAAATTTTATCATAATAAAAATGAAACAAAAATAGGCACGGATCATGTTAAACAAGATTGTTTGTTGAAAGAATGGCAGTTATAAGAAAGCTTGGGTTGCGATTTGGTAAAAAGATCACCAAAATCACCATCCTCAAATTTCGTTAAACCAAAACATAAGTAAACATGTCATCATTGCCAAAATAAAAGTAAACCTCAAAAATAATCTTACACATAATCAGTATCTTATGAGATTCATGATGAAACACCCAAGTATGTGCAACAACAAACATTCACATACTCGAACCCACAACAAATCTTAGCCATATTGTGAAATCATTTAGATCTAAAAAAAACCCAAAACCTAACACAAGATCTTAAAGACCTCGAAAATCGAACCAATACAAAACCATTTTACATCAGATGGATCTTAGCATACCTCGTGACCATCAAACATACAAACCAAACCAAGAAACCGTTCCTCTGATAAGGTCCAGAAACACCACAAAAAACAAACACACAACGTCACCAAAACCACAAAACACCACCGAGACCAGCGGAACATCAACGAAACCACCGAAACACAAGCACCACCAGTTTTAGGTGGTATTGGTGGCGGATCCAGTTGATAGTGGTGGCGGTGTCGTATGCGGCAACAGAGCCTGTTGGTGGTGGCAGTGATTTAATTTTTTTTTCTGTTTAGAACTAACCACACAAACTTCCCCGAGACCACACAAACCAAAAGATGCTTACCCACTTTTATGTCTTAAACAGATCCGTATGGATCTGGTTGATATCACCAAAAATAAAACCACAAAATTAGTTAACCCACTTAAACCACACTAATATAGGATGACACCACCCACCAAGACTAACAAAAATACCCACCAAAACACTAAAAAAAATCATTTGTGATGATGTTATAGGTGATGATGGTTGTTGTACTCGCTGGGGGATTTTTTATGGAGCGGTGAGAGAATATTTTTAGAGAGAGAGAGTGGTATAATTCTGTGCGTGTAGCCTTTTAGTCATGTGAGTGGTTTTTGTTGGCTTATATATGAATTTAGGTTCGGTGTCTGCATCTTAATATTTTGGTTCGGACAGAGGTTTGTTTTTGGTTGTGAATGTCAAATTTTTAAGGAAAGTACAATTTTACGAGGTCGGTAATAATCTTACATATTTTGGATCTGGATAGTAGGTCATTTTAGGTTGTTGTATATCCATGCTTTTATTAGGGGTTATGATAAACGAATTATTAATGTTAATAAGCGAGAGACAAACTTATACTAGCAGAGCCCATGTATTGCAATGAGCATGGTGTAACATATAGGATTTCACAAACACGCTAAACCATAATCACTATGGGGCTTACAATATGCTTAGAGAGAAAGTTTCTTCTCTAGAGAGAGAAATGGAAGAGAGTTGGGAAATTTGTGAGAAAAGAAAATCTTATTATGAGCTCCAACTCTTTACCCCCAGGTAGAGAGTTATTTATAGTACTTACATAAACGCCACCGACGGGCCGTTGATCAGTCATACAGTGGGTAAAGACCCTTCCGCCTCCACCGTGTTACTAACTAAATACTACTTACATTAAATAACTACTACTCACGACTTGCTTAACGATTACATATACTGAGGCTGACCGACACTTTACTACTGGATTTTCCAAATCCTAACAATCTCCCCTAAGGGAGGTCACCTCAAACATACATTAAATTTCATAGAAACAAACGAATTACAGTTGAGATTGTTCTTGGATTCTTGCTTATTAGCTCAGTATCTTTGATTCTTCATTTTCGCATGTTTTGATAATCTGAGTGGAGGTCTTTAACTGATCCACGTGATACTGAGTTTGGAGCCAGCTTTTGAGATCACAGCGACATTAAATCTTCTGACTCATCCATTGTGTGTTGGTATTATGTTGATGTTTTGACTTTGACCGACATGCCCACATCTGGATCATGATTTATTCTTATCGAGTAGCGGAAGCTTTCGCTGATTCATGATATTGGCAAGCAGCTAGCAGGTGGCATGGAGTGAAAATATCGAGTCTTGCTGCACTAATCATGATTTCTTTAGATATGAATGTGTTGTGGTGAGCATGCGGCTATGGTTGACCGCTTCATTCGATCGATCCCGCAAACGCCGAGGTGTACCTCATAAAACATTAGCAATAAAGCGCACGAAGTGGTCTTTGATCACTTTCGATGAATTGAGGTACACGCCCACGGTTTCCCCGTTGATCAAGACAAGTACTGCATGTGATCAGTATAATTCCGAAAATTCCTTGACAGGTTTCGCACCTGCTTCTAGCTGTTCTCAAACCGAACGTCTCAAAGAAGACAAAACGGAGTGATGAACCAGCGAAACAATTCACTGATTGATGAAAAAGAGATTTGAAAAACAATCGTGTATTGCTCAATAGAAATTGTTTTGCAATACAACGAAGGTTTTAATGAAAATCAATTATCAATCAAAACACCTTTTATTTTGAGAAATAAGTACACAGTCGACGTGCTAAAGAAAAGATTTTTTAAGCACAACGACCGTTTTTCAAAGTATCCGTCAATCCATAACCTCAACCAGGATATATTCAAAAGATTGAATCTCTCCATTGTTTCTGTCCAGTTGTCATATGGTTGATCTATTGGATAGATCTTACATGCCACTACCAGAGCTTGTTTGATGTTGGCTCCAGAAGGCTTTCCATCTTCATCGTGAATATGAATGCATAGCACTTTCGATGTTCTGGCAATACCACAAGGATAATGCGTAGACTCATAAGATATAATCTCTCTTTCCACATTGTGTGAAATAGAGAGTCTTCATTGAAAGTGTCCTAAAGAGATTTATAAGATGATCTCGTGGCTCTAGACTCCATTGTGCATATTTGGTTCCTATGCCAGAGACTAGTAGAAGGGTCTCCTTCTTCAATATCACAACTCTAGGAGAAAATCGATAGATTATGTCGGTTCCCGTGAGAATGAAACAAGCCCTTTTAAGAACTTGAGTGGTTGAAAGTTGAAGTCAGGCTCACTGGGTCCATGACGACTTGTCTTCAATACCGATGTTACCTTGTACCCACCAGTAGATATGAATTGAACCCTGCTTCGCTCTAAAGTTGAATAATGGAGGGCTATTTATTTTCACCCTTTTTCACATTCATTTCTTTTTCATTCTTCAACCCTTCAGTGCTTACCGAGACTTCATTACTAGAACCTTGTTGGGTTTATTCCATTACTAGCTCAGTCTCAGTCCGCACTCTTCCCATATCTCACTTTTCTCCTTTTTTCATCATACCTAAGGACTTCTACACTATCTAGTGGATTGTCCCTGGGTAGATCCCTCCAGTTCTGGCGGATTATGGGATCTCAACCTAACCTTATCATCCTTATATCACCATACATAAAGTAAAGTTGGTCGGTCCTTTTTGGTATTGTTCATCTGCCATTGGAACCAATTGAAAACCATTTGAAAATCAATTAAGATACTTGTGATATAGAATCAAAGCATTTTGTATCTTAATTGTTTTGATATTTTAGAAATGCTCCCCTCAACATATGCATAAAAATTCTAAAATTTGTTTTAGCACATGGAGGCAAGAGATCTTTGAAATCGTTATATTAAGAATGAAAGGTCCAATCTTTTGATTAACATTTTCTAAAATGATCATCATCACTTCCTAATCAATTTGAGTAGATAAACATTTTAAGGAAGGATGAGGTTTTCACAAGTTTTGCTCCCCTCAACATATGCCATCTCATTTTTGAAAGAATTTTGCACATATTAAGGGAACCTGCACTAGAGATAATTCAGTCACTTTCAATAATTTGAGGTTTAAAATAGATGCTCCCCTCAACTGTGCGTGGAAAATTTGAAATCGTTTGTCACTACTTGGGGAGTCAAACATACTAACACTACTTAAAACCATCTATCAATTATCAGCTTAATTCCACTTTAAATCACAAATTCTCCCCCGATCACAATTATCAAATCATTTGAGATTTGTGATCTCTGTAGATTTAAATTGATTTTTGAAGGCTTTAAGGAGAATTGTGACTTGATTTGTGAAACGCTTTTAATTGATAAGGATCTGATTTTAAGACTTTAAACTCCATTGATTGAACATGCATGAATATCTTTTGAAAACATAATAATAACCAAGGTCTGGAACCAATTGTGTAACATTTGTAAACCATTTAGAGTAGACATTACTCATTTAAGTGCAAATTGTTTGAAAAGAACACTTTTTGATTTAATTGAAAATCATTCTCCCTCAAATCAATGACGAAAGTCGTTGATTGATGAATTGAGATTTTGACATTTGATAAGTCTTTTTGTTTTCAAAAATAGAGTCCTGAGTGTTTTCAAAACAATTGAGTTTTCATAAGATTGCAAATATTTTTCAGAGGAATCTTTAGAAGGAAAAATATTTGAAGTTAAACATTTGTCTTGTTGATGACAAACGTTTGTTTTTAGAATCAGAGCAGTGATTGAAACATGAGATAAAGCATGGCTCTTTTTTTTCTTTGAAAAGCGGTTACTCGCCTGAAATAACAAAGAAACCATTGTTTCTCTTTCTCCCATTTTTTAATTTTTTTTTGAACATTCGAACAACACCTAAAGTCCCGTGATCATTCTTGAATGACACATTAAGATCGTATATATTATCGAATCGAGAAAACATGACAAAACAATATTTTTGAGGATTTTTCGAATTTTTCACATTTTTTTATGGATTTTGAAAGTTTTATAATTTTCTATTTGATTTTTTGAAGGTTTTGTAATTTTGTATTTTGCTTTTTGATAAATATATAGAATATAGATGAAGGAAAGACCTTTACTCTCATCTTCTTCCTCCTGAAGAAGTTTGAGTGTTTCTGGTTGAAGGCTTTTCAATCCAAGTCGTGGAAGAATAAACTCAAAACGTTCTCTTGGAAGAGCTTTGGTGAAGATGTCTGCTAACGGTATTCCTGACTTCACAAAATAGATCCACCACCCGTTTCCAACTTGCTCCCTGATGAAATGATACGGATTTCGATGTGCTTTGCTCATGAGTGTTGTACGTTGTTGCATGAAAGAGCAATAGCACTTTTATTATCACAACCATAGGATTTTATTGAATTCAAAGCCATAGTCAGATAATTGTGATCTCATCCAAAGGATTTGAGCGCAACAAGATGACATGGCTATGTATTCAGCCTCTGTAGAAGAAATAGAAGTACTATTTGCTTCTTGAAGACCACTTACAAGCTTATCACCCAAAAACTGAGCACCTCCGGATGTACTCGCCGAGTATCTTGACATCCTGCATGATCGCATCTGCCATCTGTTAGTGACATACCTTGTCCTTCGTGTACCATAGTCCCATATGGATGTTCCTTGAGATACCGAAAGACCCGCTTAAACCCGCTTCAAGGTGCTTTTTAGTAGGCTTAGCTGATATCTAGCACACATGCACACAAACGATCAAACTGTGGTCCTGCTAGCTGTGAGGTACATCAGGGATCCAATCATGCTACGATATTTCGTTCGATCTACCATGATCCCTGAGTGGTCCTCATCCACTTGGTTCTTCAATCATGGTAGTGTCAACGGTGCACATGATACAAATCCAAATTTCTTTAGATCTCATTTGCATATTTAGATGATTTATGAAAATGCCTCCTGACTTTGTGAAATTTGTAATCCCAAGAAAATGAAATTTGTCCTATCATAGACTTTTGAAATTTGGAACCCATTTCATTTGAAAACGATCACACTTCGTTAGTTTCCGTCGGGCAAAGATATCATCAACATAAATTTGAACGTGAATTAAATGTTTTCCCTGACTTCCGGTGAACAATGTCGATCAACTGCTCCTTTGCTGAATATCCAGGGATAGAAGAAACTTGACATCGTATCATACCTGCTCTATGAGCTTGCTTCAAACCGTAAAGGGCCTTTTTCAAGCGATAGACATGAGTAGGATGCTTCTGATTCCAAAACCTCGGGTTGGCGACGTAAACCACCTCTATCAAATCACCATTAAGAAAGGCTGTTTTCACATCCATCTGATATACGACCATGTTCTTACTAGCCGCATTAGCCAAGAAATATTCTGATAGCTTCGATACGAGCAACAAGAGCAAAATATTCTTCAAAGTCAATACCCTCTTCTTGACGGGTATCCTTGGCAACCAATCGAGCCTTGTTCATTAGGACATCACCATGCTCATCAAGTTTCACTTTGAAGATCCATTTCAGAGCAATGATCATAGCACAATAGGAGTCAGGTACTAACTCCCATACATCAAGTCGACAACAACTCATGAATTTCTTCTTCATAGCATTGAACCAGCAGTCTTTCATCAGGCGCTTTTAATGTCTTTTGGTTCGACTTAAGAGAGTACGGAGTTGAAGAAGCACCATAAGGCTCGTGTTGCAAGTTGTTTCCATTGGATACTGGGCGAGAGGGTTTCCAATGATGTTTTCCAATGGGTGATCATGCCATTTTCTAAGGTGTTCATGTGGTTGTTGTTGTGGAACTGAAGTAGCAGAGTCGATGTCTCCTGATGAGGATGGTTCTGATGATGATTCGTGAGCAAAGATATTTTCAAATGGAGCATCTTCGGGAGTAGCAAAGGGATTAACTTCATCATTGATGCCAAACACAATTCCATGATGTACATTTGATGATTGATGATTTGTTGATGAGACAGAGTGATCGCCAGGAGCTTCTTGACTTTAATGCATTGAGACTGAAGGGTTCACTTCATTCACAGGGATAGGAGCAGCCTCTCTGTTGTCGGGACTGACATTTCATCAGCATTCGTTTCATAGTGTTCATCAAACATTGATCAACATTTCTTTAAATCGTCTTTCATGGAGGGCATAGGATTGCTGGAGAGTGTTGGTACCAGATATGAACCAATGGACTGTTTTGAAGTGCGGGTCCGAATGGATTGTCCAGAGCATTGAACCGGTCACTTCATCAACGTAACGGGAATAGTTTCCATGATATTTCGGTTTCTCTTGTTGTAGATTCGGTAACCCTTCTTGTTTGGTGCATAACCAACAAAACTCCCAATACTGCTTTTCTCTTAATTTACCTGGTCTTGACCACATTCGCTGGATACACAAAGCACCAAACCACCGAAGGTAGGAGAGATCGGTTTCGTCTTATGAACAAGTTCATATGGAGTTTTTCCATGAGAGGTGTGTATAAGGGAACGATTTTTGGGTGTAGCAAGTGTGGCAATGGCTTTCAGCCCCTAGAAACATTGGAACCTTTGAATAAATAACATTGTTCTTGCGGCTCCACAAGAGTTCGATTTCGTCTTTCAACTACACCGCTCTGTTGAGGAGTTCGTGGAACACTTCTTTGATGACTGATTCCAATACTTTCATAAAACTGAATTAAGTCTTTGTTGACAAACTCGGTGCCATTGTCTGTTCGAACATTCTGACAGATTGTTAGTCGAACCTGAAGCTGTTTGATTAGTTTGATGATGACATCTGGAGTTTCATCCTTTGTCCTCAAAAACTTTACTCAAGTAAATCGAGAGTAGTCATCAACAACTACTAGAATGTATTTCTTCCCATTTATCGCTTGCACTCTCATTGGTCCGCACAGATCCATATGAATTTATGAAGAACTTCTTTTCATTTACTGATTTTGGTTTTGGTTTGTAGGCATATTTCGTGATTTTTCCCAATTGGCAAGCTGAACAAAGATGATCTTTTTCATATTTTAATCTTGGCAAGCCTCTGACAATCCTTTTCTGGAAAGGTTATTAATGGTGCCGAAGTTCCAGTGATTGAGACGACGATGCCATAACCATGACTTTGTTTTGAAGCCTTTGACAGCAAGCAGATTGGAGAAGACTTCATCATGTCTTCGAGTAGAAATGGTGTATAGGTTAGAACCTCAAGTACCTCTTAATAATTCCACACCATCAAGTTGTCTAACGAAGCAAGTATGTTTTCTAAAGGCCACCCTCAGATCGAATCTAGAATTGACCAACAAAAAACAAATTATGACCAAGACCTTCCACATAATATACCCTGGAGATTACACTTTGCCAACTACATAATCACATTAACCCATAATTGCTCCAAATGGTCGTTCTCAATTCTAACAGCCCGGCGAATTTGCTTACAAGTTCATGAGCCGCTACCGGTCTCCCAGTCATATGCTGGAAATGCCTGAGTCCAAGTACCACAGTAACGATTTGAACGATCTGGCAGTTGAACACGACAAGAATGGATAACTGGATAATTGGGATCCCCATGCAAGAATGGGTTCCACTTGGTTAGTAACAGTAAATTGAACACCCACATCCGAAATAGAAACATCCATATCGTATGAAGCAATGGAATCATTAGAATAGATGCAATGTTGGTGTCTGTATTTGACCTATTCAAAGTATGTTCACTTCTTAAGGAATAGTTCTACCAGTAGGCATCCATTTTCTAAAGGACATAGTCTTAGCAGTTTTAAGGGCAAAACTGATTATTCTTATGGCCAAAAGGTATCCAATAATAACCTATCTTTATAAATGTTCTTCCCTGTAGTTTCCACTCGCTTTTCTAACAATCTTTTCGTTTTTG
The DNA here is from genome assembly GCA_910596185.1 of Chrysanthemum makinoi. NCBI lineage: Eukaryota > Viridiplantae > Streptophyta > Magnoliopsida > Asterales > Asteraceae > Chrysanthemum > Chrysanthemum makinoi. Next base: position 49,284,974 of record OU343217.1, on the reverse strand, counting down.
CCTCTTTAGCCTTCTTTTGCACGATTATTAGCATTAACAATTTTAACTGGCATTTGACAAAGATTAGACAAAGCATTCACACCATAATCATGATTAGCAACAAAGTCATACAGACATCATTAGATGGTTTGTAAATAGTATTAGAATTCAAATTAATTACAGACGCCTATGGCTATACTAGAATCAACACGATTCGTTTTATTCAACACACACTTAAAGTTCCTAGGTTGGTCTTCTACTCTCTTCCAATGCACATTTTTAGCTTGCGAGGTCCTATCTTGCTTGGTATTGCCTAGCGGCTTTGACCGCTTGCTTTAATGTCACCGATTATTCCGTAGAGGAATTATGGGAACATTAGTTGTTGATCTACTTTGCATTCCGGAACTAGACGCAAGGATCTATTACTTTTAGAAGACACATTGTTGTTACTTTCTTAAAACCGCCTAGAATGTTTGAATGCTTGGCACTAGGCATAGAACAAGGCATCACAGCTTTGCCTGTTGCACCTAAGGATTTAGGACATGTTGCAATTACACATTTCAAGCAGCCTCTTGAGATCGCTTGGCCCTGAGGCAAGCAAACCTAATTTCTATCAAGAGTTTATTAATGAAATTCTCTTCAACAATCTCACGGAGACATTCTAGACTATCCTTAAGGTGAGCACAATAGTCATGAAACGCAGTTTCATTATTCCTAAGATGAGGAGGAATATATTTAACCGTCACAGTGTATTTTCAGTCTAAGGGTGACTTGAACAACATTCTTATTTAACACAAGTGGCAGTTTCCCATTTTCCTGACTTCTCAGATTCTCAATTTCCTTTTGTAAAGCGTGTTATTTGTTTGTTGTTGTGTCACGATTGACTTTCATTGAATCATATAACTCTTTAAAGTGTCATTTTACTTTTTCATTTTCTTCTAGAAAACTCTCGTTTTCCTTTTGTAAGGCATTAACTAAGTTTTGAAGATGAAAAGTTTAGAGTACCTGAGAATCTAAAGAAGGAGGCATTTGGGAGCCAGTCACATTGTTCATTTCACCCTTTAATTGAGAGATTTGGGCTTTCAATTTTTTGATCGTGTTACAATGAGCTCGAATCGTTCATCACGTTGCTAATTTCAAAAACTGCATCAAATTCAGAACATCCAAGGATGTCTTGATATTTGAGGTTTTAACATTTTCTTTTAGATGTTGATATTTTAGTTGTAAATCAAAATGTTCAACTTCTAGTTTAGAAAGATGCTTTATTCCAAATTATCGCGATCATCCTGTATCAATTTTCTCATTACGTTTCAAATTAATCTTTTTCAAGCTCAATGACACGATCATGAGAGACTTTCGAGCAACATATAATTCATGAAATGAGAAGCATTAATGGAGCAATTTGTAGCAGTGTAAAACACATCTTGAGCAATACATTCAGAAATAAGATTCTCATTCAAGGTATGCAATTTCTTCCTCTCAATCTCATTATATTTTAATGCTCTCTCATAGTCACTAACCTCAACTATCATTGCATCAAATTCCTTTCCATCCTTTAATATCCGAATCTATCCCTTTTTAAGACTCTCAATTGATCTTTAGTTGTTTAAAGAAAGGCATGACCTCAGTTAGATAGCATTCTTTGGTTTGCTCAAAACCCCTTTCCCCTTCAGTTATCCCAGTGGGTGTGATCCTTTTCTTACAAGTTTTCTCAAAATCGACAAATATTTGAAGAATAACATATTGGCTGATTAAGGTCTTGTTTCTTACGGGCTATAGTTCTAGGAACTAAATGCATCGGTGTATTTGAGGATACACAGTCGATGCGTGCATTTTCCTAAGGGGTGGGTTTGTTTCAACAAGATTTTCAGCTTTTTGCTTATCTAAGTCCTTTTTCTAGAAAACTTGTTCGTGTTAACAACGCTTTGAGGCTTAAATTTATTTAAGGAGATCCAGTTTTCCTTCTTGTAATCATGGGGTTTGATCGTGATGGTATTCTTTTGCATTCGTGATCTTCTAGCTTCTTCTTTTTTTCACACCCTAGATGCATCATCTAATTTTCTATCTTCCTCAAGCACCTCAATGCAACTAGGTTTATGTCTAGGTTTAAGAATCTCATTGCCATCATAGATTACATTTTGAGCCGCTTTTAGCTAACTTTACTGTACTCAGGGTTGGGTTTATCTATAATGGGAACACTATGCTTATCGCTAAAAACTCTATGCTTAGTGACCATTTGAGCAAATCTGAATGGTATTCCCTTGTACTACATAACTTATTTTTTCAAGCTTGTTCTTCAAATTTTTTAGATTAGAAAAATCATTCAAAAGTTTTGATTCCTTGGCATGAAATTCCTTATACACTTTAACATTTTCTTGAAGTTCTTGTTTTTGCTTAGCAGCTTTTGAAAGCTTTTCTTGTAAGGAGTTTAACTCTTGTTTTAACACTTCTTCTCTAAAATTACTTTCTCTAATAATTGTACGCATTTGGTTATCCAACTCCTGCTCCACGTTGTAGTTAGCTCAAACTTAGCACGCTGTTCATAAATGGCAACTCATTCTTTATATGGCATTAAGTTCAAGATAACAAAATCATCAGGAGCACATGCAGTGTATTCATCAAAAACATAGTCATCGTTGACTGCAGAAGATGCATCACTTGGTACAACTTCACTTTCACTTTGTTTCACATATTGATCATATGAGACAACATTGATATTACCCATATCTTCAATATTGACTCAGTTTCAGTTGATTGTACTTTGTCATGCATCTTTTGCACATCAGCATCATCGTATAGTTTTTTACCCTGAAATGATTTTGTCTTTGGGATGGACCACCTCGTGATGATGGGACTTTAGGAGAGACCATTGGAGAAATGCTACCATGAAATTGTTTGTGCAGTAAGGTCCATCATCAACATCAGGTCGATGCATCAAGTCCAAATGACTTGAAAGGCATTATGATGATTGTGACCTATCTCCTGAATTGGCTGTTCATCCACATCTGCATCATAGGTCTTGGCATTGCCCTCACTAGAAACGACAACTCCTCTTCGCTTAAGGCAGCACCATTGTCCTGAAGCTTGTACAAGCAAATCTTGTCTCGAAGTATTCTACATTCTTGGACGCTTTGGAGATGTGCGCTCCTAGCAATGTGTCCCTCACCACCACAGTTGTAGCATTTGACTGCTTTTCCTTTCCTTGATTTCCATTCCTTCCTCGATTCTGAATTCCACCATAGCCTCCACCTAGTCCACCCCTTCTCTGATCATACTGCCTTTCTTGAACTGGCTGTACCATAACTTTCCCATTTCTGATCAAAGAATGATTGTGAAGATTGGATGCGGTTTTGATTTCATTGTTGGTGTTGGACGTTAGTATGAGGTGAGAGGGTCAAGTTCTGTTTAACCATGAGAGCTAGTTGATTGATGAAATGTCCCATGACAGCATCATCATGTTACTTTTAATCGTGGATCTGGAATGAGTTTGTGATTACCATCTTCCATGGGAACTACTTTAGAAGCCTTGGTGGTAATCCACATTTGTGTAGAAACTAGTTGAGTCATTTGGTGAACTTGTTTCTCCCTGATTGGTTTTGAACTGTTCCGTAATCCTTTTTCAAACATAGCATGTCTTTCATTCTGGAGAAGGAAGCATACCAGTTGCTCATAGTTTATTTTCTTCAATCCTTTAGTGAGCTTCACAGATGTGACAAACTTGTGCCATTTGGGATTCATGTTGTTTACAAATTTTGAGTTCAACTGAATGTTAGGCATGGTCATTCTGATGTTCCTCATGTCATTCACAAGCTTATGGAATCTCACGTAGTACTCATAGACACTCTCATCTGGTTTTATCTTGAAATGCTCAAATTCATCATATAGTTGGGATTCTCTGCTTCCATACGTTAATTCAGAACCAGAAAGACATATCGACATTATCCCACACTGCCTTGGCTTCGGTGTTGTGATTGATAAGCTTGTAGATATCTTTTGGAAGACCTTGAAGTATGATGTTTAGAAGCCCCGATATCAGCATCAATCTCTTTTTCCCTATCATTGAGCTCTCATACGCCTTTTGGCCCGTCCCAGTCCAAAAATCAAAGTTCCATCTGCAGCAGTATCAATTATGTCTCTTGTAGTCTCAACCAGATAAGGTCCTTCATCAATAGATTTGAGAATGTTGACCCCATTTCCTTTCCAAGACAAGAACGTCTCTTCTTTGAGTCCATGAATCATAATCAGTTATGTCAAGCATAGGTGGACGAGTATCTGACCCTGCTGCTTGAACGTCCTCAGCTACGGAAGAAACAATAGTAGAAACGATGTTTGCCATGATTACAATTTCTACTGGATTTTACAATTCTTTGATTAAACCGAAATTGATCTTTAACGGGATTTTACTAAACCAAAAGAACAACCGTAAGAATGTATCACGAAGAAGTGACGAGTCTAAATTGACAAGTAGATAAACACTCAACTCGCTTAATAATCAACTCGCTAAACAACCAACTCGCTCAAGGAGACAACTCGCTTAAGGAATCAACTCGCTAGATAGCCAAGTCGCATTAGCATCAACTCGCAACACTGTCAACACGCTTAATGGAACAAGTCGCTAAATAGCCAACTCGCTTTAGTATCAACTCGCAAGACAAACAACTCGCTTAATGAACCAACTCGCTAAGAACCCAAGTCGCAAGAAAATCAACTCGCTAAATAGCCAAGTCGCATATACTAACCTCGCATACAAACAAAGAAACTCGCTTGAAGAAAACAAGTCGAGACTCAACTCGCTTCGTCCTATGTTCACAAATAACCACTTTATCAAACAAAAACAACCAAACCACAATGATTTAAGCCTTCCAATTCAAAACATAAACACATATGATGATCCTAAACATAAAAGTACAAGTAAAATTCAAACTTTAACACTAGAATTTGTCCAAATTAATCAAACTCTTCTAAACACTTAATACCCCAAAAACCTTATAAAATCCACCAAATCAAAGAGCATAAAAGATGAGTGATCAAACCATGGCTCTTGATACCAATTGTAACATATAGGATTTCATAAACACACTAAACCATAATCACTATGGGGCGTACAATATGTTTAGAGAGAGAAAGTTCTAGAGAAAGAAATGGAAGAGAGTTGGGAACTTTAGTGAGAGAAAGAAAAATCTTATTATGAGCTCCAACTCTCTACCTCCCAAGGTAGAGAGTATTTATAGTACTTACATAAAACGCCACCTGATGGGCTGTGGATCAGGCATACAGTGGGTAAAGACCCGTCCGTCCTCCACGGTGTTACATAACTAAATACTACTTAACATTAAATAACTACGACTACGAGCTTTCTAACGATTACATATACTTGAGGTGACCGACACTTTAACTACTGGATTTTCCAAATCCTAACACATGGTGACAGCATGAGTTAAAATTTTCCCTCTTTTCTCTCTCCTCTAACAAACCCAACAACTTTTCCGCCTAAATCCTTCCGCCATTAAAACTCAATAAAGCTTCAATTCCTTACGATTTAATCACCATTTCTCAAATCCAATCCGATAGATTGATTCAGCTTGTTATTCCGATCAATCTTATACCTTTTTCCCCAAATTTCATCCACTAATTTTGAAATTCATATTTTGGCGCCAAAATTGAATTTCTAAATTTTTGCGGATTAGTATTACCTCTTTCATTAACTAGTATTCTTAGCGTTCCTTTTCATTTCCAAGAATGTCATCAAATAGGCATGGTTTGAAGCGTAATGTTAGGATTCATAAGAGGTATGAGAATTCTGATGTTAATACTGGGAAAAGAGCTATTAAGGGTAGTAATGGAAGCAATAACGGTGTAGATAAGGAAGTTGTGGGTAAAAAGGCAGATCTAGTGATTTTGAGTCAGTATAGTGTTGAATCTGGGGATGATGTGGAATTGGAGGAGACTAGGAGTGCAGAGATGGAAACTAATGGTGTGAATGATGTGAATAATGATGTAAGTGTTACTCCAACTGCTAACATAATTGTTGATAATAATAATGAAGAAATTCTTATTAATGTACAAAATAACATGGAAATGATGATAAAAAATAAAGAGAATATTGTAAGGAAACCGTAGAGAATAAAAGTCCTTATGTTAATGTGGTAAAGGGGAATGATGCTAGTATTGATAATCACTTGATTTACATTGCCCCAAGAATCAATGAGGATGGTATTGAAATTGTTCTATATGATGATGATATTGTCCAAAAAAGGTGTGCTAAATGGAAAACTACCTTGTGTGGTTATTTTTGGGACAAAACATGGGGTTTATGAGTTAAGATACCATATCAGAAAAATGTGGAGAAAATTTGGATTCAAGGAAGTCATAGTGAATGATAGTGGTATAAATGTTGTTCCCTATTCACTATCGTAAAACAGTTAAGTATTTAAAAACAAGTTAATAGTGAATCTATGACTGATAAGATGTAAGTAAAACACACCGACACTTTTCAACATAATATTCTTTATTAGAAATAATTCAAACAAGAATACATACCCAAGTACTTATGGAATAGTACATGGGATTGAAATGATGAAGGTTGGTAACTCCTCCTCAAGCTCAGTGCTAAGTCTAAGCACACTACAAGTACCCATCAGCTATCTCAAGGATTAAGTTAGATTTGGAGGAGTGAAAGATGGCTGGTGTGTGGTGTTTTAACAATTCACAAGCTTGACCTTTCACTCCATCTCTTATATTATTTATACAAGTATGAGTTTTAACTCTTTCCTAAGTGACAAATATATTACAAAGACAAAATATCGATGTATTTTGTCTCTGTTTACAAAGACTATTTTAGGTAAGAGACAAGATTGCTTTCCAAAGGTCAGTGATGACACTGAGCCTGATCGTTAGCCATTCAGGGAAAGTTGACTTTGGTTGATAAGACTGGCATACTATCTGTCTTATCTGATCAAGCTTATCCCGCCTTTCCCGCCAATTCTTCTTCCTTCACATCCTTCATATTCTCTATTCAGTTGTCTTCTGTGTAGTAGTCGGAGAGGAGTTTTAGGGATTCCGTGAGTTATTTTCACCACTCACTGAATCCACCATCTTCTTCTTGACTCAGTCTTCACTCTTTAAGTTCCGCCTTTACTGATGGAGAGATTCTTCTTCACCGATACTGGTATCCTCGAAGATGGCTCACTGAGAGACTATGCACTCAAAGGACTGTTAGTGTTTAACGGACTAAGCACTTAGGACATTTTCTATTCAAATCCTAGATTAAGGGGTTTGGGTATTTACTAAACCCAACAGTCTCCCCTTATTGGATATACAAATACCTAGTGTTTGATCAGTGTAAGTGAGCAAATGTCTTCTTCTTACATCAATGTACTAATGAATACATTAAGGAACACTGAGTATTTTAACAAAACATACATATTTTATTGATCACATTACATGGTTCCTAACACTAGTACGTAAAGATAAAGCCAAAATGATGTCGTTAGCTTTAGATGAATTCCCAGTGCTTCAAGCTTGACTTCTTAATGATGAGTGTTCCCTCGTCAGTGGTGCTCTCTTATCTGGCATTTAAGTCAAAGACATAACCTCGAGTTGCAGGAGTCTGATTTGAGAGGCTAAACAGATAGTAACCAGTATTGCGCCTACACTCGCCGATCAATGTCACTCCATCTTTGGAATGCCGGGTTTCCATAGACATTAAATGTGAACAGCCCTCTTCAAGCTTTTCAATCACAAGACAGCTTTACAAACTTTACACCTTCGTAACTCCCTGCTGTATTCGAGTGAGGCACTTTGATTCTCGTGCTAGAACTCAACCCTCTTTCTTTTGCCCTGTGATGACCGAGGTTGAGATCCTTGTAGTGCTTAAGGCGTGGCTGAATTCTAGTTGTGCCGGTGCATCCCTCAGCCTTTCATATCTTTTGTCGAGCATTTTCATCACTCCTTAACCACTCCGATTTTCTTCTTCTTTTCAATGATCGAACAAGTTCATCGAAGTTCGATCCCAAAGTCGGAATTTCAGGGATCATGAACCTCGGCGTCTTTTATCATCCCCCTGTAGACATTCATTGCCGCTGGTTTGACTTGGGGATGATTTTGACATCGAATTTTCTCGTGCAGCCTTTTGCTTGTCATTGACCGGGTAGTGGTCAATTCTTTCTTGCCCGATGGTTGCAGCCTCTTGTTATTTTCTCCAATTTCTTTTTCATTTCAACGCATTTTAGCAGCCCGAGCATCCTTGAACTTCTGTCATGCCTGACCCTTTTGAAGCTTCTTTGGATCAATTCTTATGTTCTCAGGTTCCTCAGCAACGACTTGTACCAAGTTACTTTCTCTGATCTTTCTTCTTCTTCGCTACAGTTTCTTCTCCTCTCTTCCTTAGCAAGGTAGGCACTTAGCTGTTGTGGTGAAAGCAGGTACTTAGTGTTGCCAATCATGTAGGGAATCTTCTCGTGCTCAGAGTTTTCATTATGCCTTTCCTTTATCCTCGCTTGAGGAAGATGATGTTACCAGGGGTGTTGTTGTCTGTCATGATAGGTGTAACCGCCAGTGTTGTTGTTGTTGTTGCTGGTGGACTGATGAGATGGGTGTCTGCTGAAACCGGTGGTGTTGGCTCCCTCAGGTGAGAAGGAGTTTCTTCAGCAATATTCTCCCCTCAACTGTCCGAAGCCGCGCGAGGGCAAGAGTTGTAGGTGGCACCGAGGGAGTCTGAGCTGCTTGGACCTTAAAAGCTTGATAAATTTCAGTGACCATTGCCTTGATATCCTAAGTATCCTTTTGAATACCAGTGACCTTGCTTCCAAATTAGCCCAGAGATACTTCCAAAGCGGTCATTCTCGGGGCCCAAGATTCTATGCCATAGAGACGATGCTCCTGAGCTGTAGTAGCCACCTGAGTGTCCAAAGAGCCCAATGTGGCTTGAAGAGACTGGACTGAAGATTGAAGACCTCAACATTTGCAATTTGAGCATTTCATTAGTTCGAGGCTAGAGGATTGTTTCAAGTAGGCCTCAGAGCCTCCAAAGACTTTGGAGTTAGTGCCGGGTCTTCTTTGACGATCCCGGATTTCATCTATCTTTGTGCTAACACCCTGAAGGTACCTGAGAAATTTAGCCAAGTTGTCATCCAGTCGCGGAAGATTGTCATACATCATATCCCCGTGCTCATCGGTGTTGGGTGTTGAAATCGAGAACTTCAGCTTTAGATCCGCATAGCTGGCAGCACTTCTTGTGTTGATCCTATAAGGTTTCAAGTACCCCATAATATAGCTTCCTTGAAGCTTTAGTGATCCACATAAATAGTTGCCTCTCATCGCTGGAAGAGTGTTATCAAATCTCCTCAATTCTTCAGACAGTGAAGATTGCAAGAGTCAGAGTCATTATCTTCTGGCCGGAAAGGTGACTCTTTAGGCTCTTGTGGATCGCCGAGGCTCGCTGATTGAGCAACAAAGATCCACTTCTTCTCCTGCCGATAAAATGCATCTTCACTGTCAGCCTTGTTCTTCTTCAGAGAATATCGATCAACGACCTCAAAGAATTAACAATGTGGGGTGATGGGTTCCGTATCACGGGTGGTATATTTCCTCTCCGTCTTTGTCTCCCGTGACCCCTCAACACTCGGTGGGCATTTCCCAGTGCCTTTCCTCGGAGTCGATTGGTGATGGGTTCCGTGACGGCGGGTTGTTTCTGTCCCTCCGAGTCTTTGTCCCCCTGAGACCCCTGAGACACTGATGGGTTTTTCCTAGTGCCTTTGGCGGAGTCAGTGACAGTTATATCCCTATCAACGGGTTGTTTAGTTCCCTCCAAGTCTTTGGGATCAATCAGTTTGCCCTCAGACAAAGGCTGTGATTTGCTATTGTCATCCTTGAGCGATGTGGAAGGCGCTCCCCTACCAAAGAATTGTATGTTTCCTCCTCGATCTGGGGAGTAGTAGTTGGGACCAAGGGCACTAATTGTGTTTTATCAGTGTCCTTCGTTGTCACTAGGGTGGATGTTGCTTGGTCTCCAGTAGGTGGTACACCGCCTTGGGTTTTTACCTTTTTAGGCAGTTTCCTCAAGCCTCAGGCCCCGAGACTTGGTTTGGTCTTAGTCTCACCGAGACTTCCCATTTCTTTTTTAGGAACAGGGTTAGGAGACACTGAATCCCTCTGCTGTTTACAAAGAACTATATGGGTCGCCAATACAATATCGCTGACTTAGGATGGGTCTTTTTAAAAATTGATTGACCCGTGGTACTAGGTAAAGCAGTATATTTATACTCCTGAGGGTTATTACAACCCAGTAACACTTGTAAAGCACAAGAGATAAACCTAGGATACGAAATGTATTTCGTCCTAGTTTTACTCAGCAACTTGGTTATGAGATCACTGTAAATGATCTCTCCCATGTCGACATTGACCCCATTCATCAAAAAGTATGCCATCATCAACTCAATGAATTAACTTGTTCGCTGGATGATGTTTCCCGCCGAGGACCTGAATCACAAAAGTGAAATAGATCCTCCTAGCCACAGAAATGAACCTTGTAACTGGGGTATTGTCCAAAAATGTTGGATCTAAAATGATTTGTTTTAACCCATCCTTCACCGTGGAGGTTTCAGTGATGGGCAACATAAACTCCTTTATTGTAGTCTCAACCTCGTTGCAATACAAAAACGTTTTATAGTCCGTGGTGACCTGATCTTTGCTCGTTAAAAGACGAACTTAATGAGATACTCCCTGAGAGGTCTTAGGTCCGCCTCAATAGTTGAGGGTGTCGGGTCATAGGCCATGGCTGTTGCCCAAAACTCCTTGAGGAGGTTTTGGTACAGTATAGAGGGACATTGAACAAAGGCCGTTTTCAGTGGCTAGTTGAACAAAAATTTCATTATGTCCTTATAGGCTGGGACATTTTGTGGGTATTCAAAATTGCCTATGACATTATTGGTTTTAAATTCAACGTTATTGAGATCCCCTACCCACTGGGTAAATCAAGAGATTGAGTTCCCAGCCATTTCCATTAAAAAATTTTAGGGTTTTGAAAGAATATATGAACTAGAACAATCAAAGAGTTTTAAATCTCTTAAGTTTGTGATGAAAAAACTTTTGTAAATGTTTACAGAGAAGATTTTTCTGAAAAAAAGTTTGATGATTTTTGAAGAACATACAAATTTTCTGGGTTTGAGAAAGGATTTTAACAGAGTTTTGTTTCAGAAAATTATTTATGTGTGTTTATGTGGTTTAGAAGGGGGTATTTATAGAGTGGTGAGAGGGGTTGTTTATGCATAAATGTGGATTTGTAAAGTCAGTTTTTGAAAACGTTTCGAATTTCCACATTTAATGCCACCACTCTACTACCCGCTGTAAAATCCCGGTTTTCCAGGAATAGTTACAGTGCATAGTAAAAGTGCATTTTGCAACAATAAAATATCAATAAGATATTTCATGTGAGAGGGGGAATTTAATGCCAAGTGGGATTGGGTAAGTTTGAGGGACCCTTGATAGTAAGATAGAGAGACATATATTCCTATATTTAATTGGTATGTTTACCAACCTAGGACATTTAAGTAACTAATACTTGGTGCATTTAGTTACTCATTCAATGCTCAATATCAAGAGCCAGGGTCCCTGAATGAGTCTTACTCATTCAGTACGAGGGTTGATTTGGGATTTGTTCAGGGAGGATGAGCCATTTCAGTGAAAACTTACTGAGATTGGGATTGGTTTTCAGGTTGCTGACTTTCAATGTCTAGCATTCCCAATTCAGATTTCAGTCTCCTGAAGGTAGGTTCATCCAAGGCTTTGGTGAAGATATCAGCAAGTTGATATTCAGTAGGGATGAAATGAAGCTCTATGTCTTCTTTCATTATGTGGTGCCTGATGAAATGATATCTGATATCAATGTGTTTGGTTCTTTGGTGAAGGACAGGGTTTTTGGAGATATCAATGGCACTAGTGTTGTCACAGAAGATGGGTACCATTTTGAAGTGGATGTCATAGTCACGGAGTTAACTTTTCATCCATAATACATTAGCACAGCATCTTGCAGCAGCAACATACTCAGCTTCAGCTGAAGACATAGCCACTGATTGTTGCTTTTTAGCACTCCAACAAACCAGTTTTCCTCCAAGAAATTGACAAGACCCTGAGGTACTTTTTCTGTCCATGTTGCTGCCAACATAATCAGAATCAGAATATCCTTTGAGGTCAAACCCTGAGCACTTTGGATTGTAGAGTCCAAGGATTGGAGTTCCCTTCAGGTATCTTAGTATTCTTTTGGCTGCAGTGAGATGGGATTCTTTGGGATTGGACTTATATCTTGCTATTAGACAGACTGAGAATTGTATGTCTGGTCTAGAAGCAGTTAGATACATCAGCGAGCCAACAATCCCTCTGAAATGGGTTTGATTGACTGATTTGCCAGTGAGATCAGGTACAAGGTTGTTAGGAGGGACCATAGGTGTCTTCACTGAGGCACAGTCAGATATCTCAAATTTCTTCAAGAGATTTCTGGTGTACTTCTCTTGACTGATGGAGATTCCTTTATCAGTTTGCTTGATTTGTAGTCCAAGGAAGTATGTGAGTTCACCCATCATGCTCATTTCAAACTTCTTTGTCATCAATTTTCAAACTGTTTACAAAGTTTGTAATTTGTTGAGCCAAAGATGATTCATCTCAACATACACTTGAACTAGTATCACATCTTGTTTAATCCTATAGACAAACAGTGTGCTATCTATCTTTCCTCTGACAAACTTGTTTTGAATCAGGAAGGCTGAGAGAGTTTCATACCATGATCTGGGAGCTTGTTTAAGACATATAGGGCTTTGTCAAGCTTGCAAACATAGTCAAGGAATTCACTACTCTCAAAGGCTGGAGGTTGCTGAACATACACATCTTCCTTGAGGTCACCATTTAAGAATGCACTTTTAACATCCATTTGGTAGACCCTTAAGTTCATGTATGTTGCATATGCAAGGAAGATCCTGATGGCTTCCATTCTTGCAACAGGAGCAAATGTCTCATCATAGTCAATGCCTTCTTGTTGACTGTAACCTTTGGCTACAAGTATAGCTTTGTTTTTAATGACAGTGCCGTTTTCATCCGTTTTATTTCTGAAGACAATTATATCCTGAGGACATTTGACCAAGGTCATGACCTTGTTTTTATTGTTGGATCGATATACTCTGACCAAACTAACTATGTAGCTTGTAAGGGTTTAGTAACCTCGGATAAATCGTAAATTACTAACAATGAAACATTGATATTACTCTATTAAGTATGCGGAAACTACTTCAATAAAGCTAAGAAGAATAACTTTAAACTTCAACGATTATATTAAAACTTTGAACCTGCTTGGTATACAGATTCACTAACAACCCTAATAACTCTAATATCGTACTTGCATGTAAATCGTATCTCTAATATTCTCTAATGTTGCGCATCTCTAATGCCAATCTAGGGGTACTTTTATAGGCATAAGGAGTACCCTAGTCGGTTTACAATTACAATCCTTGTACGACAAGTAATACTAATTCTAAACTAAGAATATTCTAGAATTACATAGTAATCCTTAAAAGATTTTGCATAGCAGTCCTTTAGCCTTTGCAGTACTTTGACACGAGCTGTACTTTGACTTTCATTAAGCAGTACTTTGACTTTCTTCAGTGCTTTGACTTTCTTCAGTACTTTAGCTTTATATCCCAACAATCCTCCCCTAACTTGAATTCTACTTGCTTGATTTCAAGTTCCTTTGTATCTTCAACTTTAACATCTTTGTCTTCAAGGAAAGATTGTGTCTTTATATTCAGATTTGTCTTGTACTCTCTGTGCTTTGTATCATTATCATCAAAGTAGTCTTTATAAGCAATCCTTTTCAGCAATCAGTATCAGCAACCTTCATCTTTTCAGCTTCTCAGTAACATATGGCAAATTGTACATCAAATCATAAAGTTTCAGACTATTCTCATCACTTCCAGGTGTGTTAACTCCTGTAAGAGGCGAATCATTGAAAATTTAATGGATTTTGTTGTCTCTTTACCAAAGCCATTAACTCTGGAGTAGCCAATGTTTAAGTGTGTAAAACCATGGTACATTGATAACCATATGATTTTTAGCAAATCATTAGCTATCAACGGATTTGTTAAGTCTTTACCAAATGCCATACCCTTTTGGACTAGTTAGTTCTTACTACCATGGTGAACTAATTACCATACAAATGGTTTTTTCCACAGCCTTTACCACAAGCCATTTTTCTTGTGGGCTAGCCAACTCTTCACTATTGCAGATATGGTGAGTTGAAAAACATACAATTTTTAGTAAATTGTCAACTAAAAACGGATTTGAGATATCTTTACCAGAGCCGTTTGCTCATGGATTAGCCAGTCCTTTTGTTAGACATGGTAGACTGATAACCTTTTGTTGTGTTAGTGAAAAGCACTTTTACCAAGTGAAACCATCTCAAAAACCATTTGTTGCTATTAACTTGTGTTTCAAAATTATTTTGCACTTCACAAAAATTGCTTATTTATTTTTATTAAAAGACTTTTACTGGTTTTAAGCTGCAAGCAGTACTTTTGATAAAGTACTGTTTGTCCAGCAGTACTTTGAATAAAGTACTGATTTTTCAAAAGATTTATATTATAAAACTCATACTAGTAATTATGCATCATCATCCGCTAACTCTGTCCATTTGATGAACAACTCAATCACCATAAGAGCTGTTTCATTCTCCTGCTCAACCTCCATACCATGATCTAGCATTCTGATCATAAGATCTCTTGTCAGTGGATATCTTCTTTTTGCTAGCATGTGAATCATGGTCCCATCTTCTAACTCCAAAACATGCACTCCTGATTCTTCAAAGAATCTCCAGCTAGTAATCTCCCAAACTTCTTGGTTATTCCATATTGCATCAGTGCTTGCTTCTTCTGTCTCCCAGATAGTTATAAGATCTCCCAGCAAGACTATGCCAACTCCAGTTGATGAAATATGCTCAAAATATTCTTGCACTAGTTGATACAGGTGAAATAGATCTTTTCTATCTATCATATGCAGTACATCCCATAACAAATTAAATACTCTAAATCTTTCATCTTCTCTATGGAACATAAGATAGTCTCCTTCCTTTGATTCTACAACTTCAAATGTAGACATCTTACACTTCTTCTTAGAAACTTCTTTTGACTTAGGATGCTCAAAATCTACAATTCTTAGATAATTTATCAGCTCATCAACTGTATCTGATCTCAATTGTATCTTCTTTGATAGCTGTTCATCATCAGTTGTTCTCTTTCTCTTTAAACTTCTTTTTCTTGCATCCTCATTATGCTTTTCATCATCAAAAGGAATAATACCAGCCACTTCCTTTTGATAAGCTTCTCTAACAGCATCGTATAAATCTTTCATCTCTATATACTTCAACTTATGTAAACCAGTATATCCTCTACCCTTCAGATAAGCCATCATAGCATTCCTTTCTTTAGCAATACTTGGTGGTCTTTTTGGTATAACAGGTTCAGGTTGCTTTTTTGGTAGAACAATCTCAGCATCTAATTCAGCTTGAAACTTCTAGCAGCTTCTCTTCATTTTAGCCACTTCAATAGCTCTTAATTCTGCCGAAGTAAGCTTCTTCTTTTTCTTTGTTTCTACCAGTTTACCTTTTCCTTTATCCTTAGGATCTAATTGTTGAGTAGGTTGTGAAGATTGTAAGACTTGAGATTCTTCAACTCTAGGGATACTAACACCTCTTGGTCTTGACATGTTGAGCAACATATCAGCAATGGTCTCATCATTACTAGTAGTATGCTCCTTTTGCTGAATTGGACTAGAAGGACCAACTTCTTCTTCATGTAAGACTGTTGAAGGACCAGCTTCTTCATCAAAGTTTAAAGTTCTTGGTGTAATGAGCTCTTGCCTATAAGTTCCTTGAAGAGCAGCACCTTGATCTCCAGCACTTTGAACATCAACACCTTGATCACCAGTACTTTGTACACCAGTACCTTGAGGCTCAGTACTTTGAATATTAACTTGAGCATCAGTACCTTGAGGCTCAATACTTTGAATATTAACTTGAGCATCAGTACCTTGAGGCTCAGTACTTTGAGGTTCAACATCTTTATAAGGTTCAGCATCTGTATCTGCATGAGGTTCAACATCTTCATTCAAATTCTCTTGCTCCAATATCCTCCCCAATTAGAATGAAGACTGCTTTTGAAGCTTCTTGCCCTTAGAAACCTTTTTAGATTTCTTTCCTTTCTTCTTCTGAGACTTGATCCACAATCTGTGATGTTGAACTAAAGGCCAAAAAAATTTCTTCAATCTTCTAAACTTGTTGTTCAACTTCATAAGTTGTGTAGCTTGAGCTTCATAATCTTTCTTCAATCTCAATAACTCCCTTGTCAAAGCATAGTTATCCTGAACCTTACCCTCAGAATCCATATCTCCCTCATCTCCTCCAGATATTTGAGACCCATCTGTGGAAGTATAATCATTGGGAGATGATGGTGGGTTGACCTCTGGTTCTAAATCATCATGCACAATTTCTTGCAAAGATGCGGTAGGTTGAGATGCAGTACCTTCCTGTGAAGCAGTACGTTGAGAAGCAGTACCTGCCCTTGAAACTGAAGGCTCATTTTCTTCACTTGAGGCTGCTTCATCTCTAACAGCTTGTACGACTTCCATCATGTGAGCAGTCAAAGGTGTATCCCTCCCAGAAAATTTATCACTCTTTCTAGCCATGAAAGTGAACACCTTTGGTGGAAGTACAACAACATGTAGCAAGCTAGAAGGTTTAGGTACATCCTTAAGCTGCTTGTTCAGAAATAGTTGAACAAATCGAGGGTACATTAGGAATGGTGAACCATTGGAGATGTGAGATAGCATACCATCTAGAATCATTCTTGAAAAGTTAAAGGGTTGATTGGTAGCTAATCCCACTAAGGCAGAGGCTATATTTGATCCAAATTGCTCCCATGAAGTACTTTTGGGACTTAAGCAATGAAGCAAAACATGGACTAGATACTTCCATTGAGGACTAAATAAGGGTTTCTTAAAAGTTGTTTAAGTGAGAGACCCTTCATACACAATATCTCTTAATGTATCCCAAAGCACTTGTTTGTCAAAACGAATAATCCCTTCTTCATCATGAAACAATAAATCTTCCCGAATTGTGGCTTCACTAACTCTAACTATCTTTACAGCAACCTTGGCCTGAATATAGGATTCATCATCTTGCATATGAGATCTAGCAGTAGCCCAAAATTGTTGAATCCAGGGTTCAATGATGTCTGGTTCGACCAAAAGAGCATAATTGATTGAAGATCCAGCTAGGAAATCAATTATGTCATGAAAAGTGATATTAGACGGTGTCTTGTCTAAGTTAGCAACCATGTTGTGCTTACTAACAGTGTTACGATTAGCCATTGCTTAATTGATATAAGAATGGATGAAACAACAAAGGTGAATATGCTGAGAAAAGTGAGAGATATGGATGGAGTAGTATAAAGATGAGAGGGAAAATCGGAGGGTAGTTATTTATAGGTAAAATTTAAAAAATCACAGCCCAATTAATAAAGTTACCGTTGTTTGAATTTTACCCCTTATTTTGACCGTTAGAACAGTACGTTGACAAGACTGCAGTGCTTTCCATGTAAGCAGTACTTTCAAAGCAGTACTTTTAGAGCAGTACTTTCAGATAAACTTTCAGCAGTACTTTCCATCCTTTTCTTCACTATGGCAAAAACATCAAAAAGCATTGTATTGCCTCCCCTTAAACAATGCATGATACTAACTAACTAACTAATAAGTCCTCCCCTTAATTGTAGCTTAATAGTTAATCATACCAATACTCACCACTAAATGATTGAATCTTGAAACATCAAATCCCTTTGTGAGTAGATCATCTAAATTATCATCTGTGTGGACCTTGACAACATTAATGAGCCTATGCTCATAACAATCTCGAATAAAGTGATGCCTAATCTGAATATTCTTGGTCTTGGAATGATAAACAGGATTCTTCACAATGAAAATTGTACTCTCATTGTCAATGTTGATAGGAGTATTCTTAAAATTGAATCCATAATCCAAGAGTTGATTCTGCATCCACAGTACTTGTCCACACACTTGCTGCTGCGAACATATTCTGCTTCAGTAGATGACGTTGCTGCAATGGTTTGTTTCTTACATTGCCATGAAACTAATCTTCTTCCAAGATATTGTCATCCTCCAGTGGTTGATCTTCTATCATAATATCACCCTGCATATCACTGTCTAAAAAAGCTTCCAAGTGAAAAGGTGAATCCTTTGGATACCACAACCCTAACTTAGGTTTTGTTTTTTAGATAACTAAAATCCTCTTGACTGCATTCATATGAGAGACCTTGTGAGACTTGATATCTTGCAACATAACAACATCAAACATGATATCAGGTCTAGATGCAGTTAAGTACATAAGACAACCAATCATTGATCTGCAAAGCTTGACATCCACAGCCTATCCATCTTCATCCTTTCCTAATGAGTTGATAGCTTTGATAGGTGTGGTGACTGGCCTGATAGTATCGAAGTTAAACTTCTTAAGAATGTCAGTGACATACTTATCCTGAAAAATAAAGATTCCAGTACTTGATTGTTTAACTTGGAGCCCCAAAAAGAAAGTTAATTCACCCATGGAACTCATTTGAAATTCTTGTTGCATGAGCTGTTCAAATTCTTTCACCATTTATTGTTTTGTAGCTCCAAAGATAATATCATCTACATATACTTGAACAAGCATTATGTCCTTTTTGTCTCTCTTGATAAACAAAGTCTTATCAATTGCTCCTCTTCTGTAGCCATGTTGTAATAGAAAAGTGGAGAGTCTCTCATACCAAGCTCTGGGGGTTTGATGAAGGCCATACAGAGCCTTAATAACTTTGTAGACTTTGTTTGGATGTGCAGGATCCTCAAAACCAGGAGGTTGTTTTACATAGACTTCCTCTATTATTTTTCCATAAAGAAAGGCACTCTTGACATCCATTTGATAAACAGGAAAGCCCATATAAGATGCAAAAGCAAGGAATAATCTAATGGCTTCAAGCCTTGCTACAGGAGCAAATACTTCATCATAGTCTACTCCTTCTTCTTATCTATATCCTTGTGCAACTAATCTTGCTTTGTTCTTGATGACATTCCCTCTTTCATCTCTCTTAACTCTAAAAACCCATCTTGTACCAATGACCTTCTTTCCATCTGGTAAATCACATAGTACCCAAACATCTTGAAGTTTGAATTGAAGAAGTTCTTCTTGCATGGCTTCAACCCAACTCTCTTTGGCTAAAGATAGAGCTACATTCTTGGCTTCTTCTTGAGAGATAAAGCATGAAAACAAGCATGTTTGTTGATCCTTATGATTCAGCCTATTTTGTTTATAAACAAAGCTAAGTAAAGCATTATGTGGCTTAGAGAAGCCTTTAGCTTTGGTTCTTGTGAGCACTCCAGAAGTAGAAGGTCCAATGATTTGACCAGTAGGATGATCTTTATGAACTCTTAATGTAGGAGTCTGTGGAACTTCAAGATCATCACCCAAATTTGTGAAATCAGCTCCTTCATTGGAATTTGAGAAAATACCTTCATCATCTAATTCATCATCAGTGTCTTCTAATCCAGGCATGTTAGGATCATTCAAATCATTAGAAGTACTGTCAATTAGTACTGTGATCTAAAGTACTGTGAGACTAATCCTGTAGACTTACCCTTTTTCTTTGTTTCTTCATAAGCTCTTCTTTGATCATCCTCATAAGATTGTGCTATTGTTTCTTGAAAAAGCATCCTATTAAGCTCATCTTGGAGAACCTGATCTTCAACAAACAAAGTGGATTTTGGTTTAACAGTACTTTTCTCCTTTTCAATTGTTATAGGTTCTTCATCGAACAGATCGATCTAATATTGACTCCATGAACAATATACTGTAAATCTTCTTCTTTGTGAACAACTTGATTTTCTCTCTCTGACAGAACATAGTTCATAGAAGGAGTCGAAACATCAAGATAAAACATCCAATCAGGACCTTTACCTTTTTGATGTTCTTGATCTTCTAAAAATTCAACATGAAGACAATCTTGAACCTTTTTGGTGACCTTGTTGTACACTCTAAATCCTTTGCTATTGGTACAATACCCCAATAAGTATCCTTCTTCTGACTTGCCATCAAATTTTCCTAGATTATCAATAGTATTGAGAATAGTCAGAGGACATCCAAAAGGTTTCATAAAACGAATGTTAGGTTTGTTACCCATAAGCAACTCATAAGGTGTCTTCATCTGAGGTTTAGTGACTGATACTCTATTTAATACATAACAAGCAGTACTTACAGCTTCAGCCCAAAATTGGATAGGTAATAGAGAATCTGCAAGCATTATTCTGGCTGCTTCTATCAACGTTATGTTCTTTCTTTCTGCAACACCATTCTGTTGTGGAGTTCTAGCAATGCTAAACTCCCTCTTAATCCCTTTCTTGGCACAAAATTCATCTATAAACTTATTTTTGAATTCAGTCCCATTATCACATCTAATACCTCTTACTTTAAGTCTCAATTGATTTTCAAGAGCAATTATAAGATCATGAATAGCATCAAAGGTTTCATCTTTAAATCCCAAGAAAAAGACCCCAACTAAATCTACTACAATCATCTATTACAACTAAGCAGTACTTCTTCTTGTTTAAGCTTGCAAGTAAACAGTCCAAACAGATCCATGTGCAACAATTTAAAGGTTCTAATAGTTCTTTCCTCAATCTTCTTTCATGAAGCTTTGTGTTGTTTTAATTCTTCTTGCACGCCAAACACAAATGATCATTCTTGTATGTTTTGGAAGGTAAACCTCTAACTAAATTACCTTTAACCAACTTGTTGATATTCTTGATATTTACATGACCTAATCTTCTATGCCACAGATGTGCTTCTTCAAGTGTTGCCTTTGCTACTAAACATGTTGCTCTTTCAAGAGAATTACGATTCTTTCAAATCTAGATCACACATCATTGGTTCTTACTACTCAAGTATACTGTGATCATCAACAAGCTTGAACCTGTGGGAAAGAATAAGACATTCGTGTCAAGAATAACACGGTGCTTCTCTGTCAGATCCAGATATGGATAAAGTTGAACTTGAGCTCCTTCACATAACAAACATTCTCAAAATCTATGCTTCCTGCCTTGATGGTTCCTTTTCTAGTAATTCTACATCCACTAGGATCATTCCCAAATGCAACTCTTCCTCCAAAATATGATCTAAAATCGATGAATCTCTTTGTCTCTTGTCATGCTTCCAGAGCAACCACTATCAACAATTAAATGATCTTTAAGCTCCTCTTCTGGGTTGCCCTACACAAAGATGAAAGAGTTAGTTAATTTTAGAAACCCAAGCCATTACCGACTTGGTTCCCCTTTAGAGTAACATACTTAAATTCTTTAAGTATGTAATCTCCACTATTTTTGAAAACATGATCAAGAATTTTCGTTTGTTCCAAAACATGTGTTGGTTTTTCAACAAAACTCTCTTTTTCATCAAAATTCTCTTTTTCCTTTTCAACAAAATTTCTTTTTCACCTTACTTGCTGAAAGTAATCAATTTGTTCCCCATCAGAGTTTCTTTCTTAACCCAAATATTTTAACTTTTTGTATAGATTTCTTTGATCTAGATACTCTATTTGAGGTGTAACGCCTTCTAGGTTGATAGTAATTGGTTCTCCTGGGCTTCCATCTAAAAAGTGCTAGCAATACCTTGATTGGGTGAAAACCTAGCAAGACTGAGAAGGTAACGCTTGAGAAAACTTTGTCTTACTAGTACCTTGAAAAGTGTTGCTTGAGGGTACGGGTGGTTTGGAAAAAGGTCTTTTCTGGTGAGGGTACCTATAGTCTTTTGAGAAATTACTATGGTTTACCCTATGTGAATGATTCCAAACCTGGTTTATTCTCCTCTTATGGTGGTTGGTGGATGTAGTCTTTGGGAATTTGCTTAAATAGTCTGAGTGAAAGTCACAACCTAATTAAATGATCGTGGCTATAACAAACAAAAAATAATTTTTGACCCATACTCCCAAAATTTCTTCCTTTAGTTCTATGACCAAAACTATGACTTTTTGGTGAATGATGAAAACTATCCTGACCAAAACTATCCCAAAAAAGATTTAGCAGTATTTTGAAAAGTTTTTCTTGAAGGTATCTTTGAATGTTTAGCAAGACTTTAGTTGAAGGTACTGCAAAAATCTTAACATTATCATCCTTAGGTTTCTAACTGTTTCTTTGGGATTCAAACTAGATGGACCTGAATTAGATTAACCAATAACTTTTTCCTAAACTCTAAATTGTCTACTCCAAAACAAGAAACATCTGTCCTAAGTGGTTGAAAACTACCAGTTGGTGGAGGAACTGCATGATAACCCTTATCTTTCTTAAATTCAGGAGGTGTTTGACTAATTGAATCCTCATTACTAGATGTGTTTCCTTCTGAGCTAATGAGTTCATCATCACTAGTTGTTATCTCCTCTGAATCAATTTGTTCCTTATCACTTGGTGGGTTCTCTTCTGTACTGCTAAATTCCATACTGTAGGACCGTGAATATTATGTTGTTTGATGATTCGGGTGGTCTAGGATTGTGATTAAACAAGAAATCCATTTTAGATAGATGAAGAGAGTTGAGAGGAGTTTCCTTGAAAGAGAGTTGCTTAACAAATGAAAGATTAGATTCAAAGAAGCCACACCCCTTCCAAGGATGGAAGGGGTATTTATAGTTACAAAGCTTACGTCCTCCTGACGGACTGTGGATCAAGCATACAGTGGGTAAAGACCCGTCCTTCCTCCACGGTGTTACACTACGCTAAACTAAACTACAAACTAACTAATAAACTACTAAATAACTACACGTCTACGAGCTAACATATGCTAGATCATAATTGGGGTGACCGACAATTTAACATGGAAGTTTCTAATTCCTAACAATCTCCCCCTAAGGGAGGTCACCCCATGTTTTACATTTCAAATCCTAGCATTCAATTTTGTCTTCGGTTCTGAACTCGTAGACTACTATTCTTCAATGTCCACATTCTTTGTGCTTTTGTAGTGACTCTTCATAGTCCGATTATTTTATACTTTCAGTGGAGGTCTTTGAACTAGTCCGCATCTTTGATGATCTTCGAGCTTTATGGAGATCATCAGCCACAATAAATCTCTGGATCACCCTTTATTGTGTTGCCTTCATGTGATGTTGTGACTTTTGGACCCACATACTACACTTTCGATCATGACATCTCTTCCATCGTGAGTAGCGAAACTTTACTAGTTCATGATATTTGCACAGAAGGCATAGTCAGTATAAAATATCGAACCGTGTTATGTAGATATGCACCACCATGATTTCTTCAATTAAGTGTGGATGTCTGGAGCATGCGGCTTTGGATTGACTCCTCAATTTGATCACCGCAACCGTCCAAATGTACCGCAAACAACAAGTTAGCAATAAAACACACGAAAGTGTCTTTGATCACTTCGTTCAATTAAGGTACACGGTCCCACGGTTCCCCAGTTGATCAGTACAAGTACTTACTGTGATCAGGTATAATTTCGAAGAATCTCCTTGACAGGGTTTCGGTTCAGCTGTTCTAGCGTTCTCAAACCGAACGTCTCAAAGAAGAAAACACGCAGTGAGTGAACCAGCGAGATTCACCGATTGATGAAAAATGATTTAAAACAATGGCGTATTGCTTAGAAGAAAGAGTTTTGCAATACGACAAAGGTTTTATAGAGAAGATCAATTTTCAATCAAAAATACTTTTTGTATTTGAACGAGAATGCACATTCGATGTGCTAGAGAAAGAAGTTTGCACATCGAACGGTTTTTCCAAAAGTATTTTTTTTTCAATCAGAGATACTTGTTGAGTTTGAAAATGTGAATACACATTCGATGTGCTAGAGAAAAGAAGATTTGCACATCGAACGGTTTTTCCAAAAGTATTCGTCAATTCCATTCCTGGACCAGGTTTGATTCAAGATTGAATCGCCCCATTGTTTCTATCTCGTTGTCACAAGCTTAATCTTTAGAAAAGATCTCACATGTCACCCACCAAGAGCTTGTTTGATGTTGGCTCTAGAAGGATTTCCATCTTCATCGTGAATACTTTTACATATCACTCGGATGTTCTGGCAATACCACAAGGATAATGCGTAGGACTCTTAAGATATATTCTTACTTTCCACATTGTGTGAAACAGCAAGTCTTCATTAATTTTGTGTCCTAATGAGATATTGTGGATGATCTCTTGGCTCTAGACTCAATAGTGCACATTTGGTTCCTATGCCGGAGACTAGGGTGAGGGTCTCCTTCTTCAATATCAACCATCTCTAAGAGAAAGTCGATAGATTATGTCGGTTCCCCGTGAGAATGAAACAAGCCCTTTTAAGAGGAACTTGAGTAGCTTGGGAAGTTTAGTGCAGTGCGTCCTTTGGGTCCATGACGTCTTGACTTCAATATCGGTGTTACCTTAGTAACCACCAGTAGCATATGTATTGAACCGGTTTACCCTAAGGTTGAATTATAGGAGGGCTACTTCACTTTTCACATTCAATTCTTTTCATTCTTCAACCCCTTCATTGCTACGAGACTTCATAACTAGAACCTTGTTGGGTTTGTTCCAGTACTAGCTCTGTCTCAGTCGACACTCTTCCCATATTCTCATTTTTATCCTTTTTTCAATATACATAAGGACTCTACACTATCTAGTGGATTGTCCCTGGGTAGATCCCTCCGGTTCTGGCAGATCGTGGGAACAAATACCTAACCTAACCATCCTTATAACTCCATGCATAAAGTAAAATGGTCGGTCTTTTGGTACAATTCTTTCTTCCTTGAAACCAATTAAAAAACCATTTGGAAAAACCAATCAAGGTACTGGTGACAAAATATCAACGTATTTTATACCTTAATTGTTTTTTATCATTTAGAAAACCTCCCCCTCAACATGTGCATATGATTTAGAAATTGTTTAGCACATGGAGGCAAGAGGACTTTGAAATATTTTATTTGATCACAATTTTCATAGAAAAAGCCATTTGATTTTCTTGGTAAATTCTACCCCTCAATATGTGAGTTGGATATTTGAAATCATTTTATCACATAGAGGAAAGAGTTCATTTGAAGTACATCCACAATCACAAAAACCATTAAGAAAACCATTTGAAAACTCAATCAAGGTACTTTATGTTAAAACGTAAAAGCTTTTGTACCTCAATAGTTTATTTTCATTTGAAATGCTCCCCTCAATATAGCCGAGATTGAAAGGGTTTATTGCATATGAGAGAAGCGACTGCACAATTGAATCTAAACGATCACCTTTTATCAAATTTCATTATTAAATCACAAATTCTCCCCCGATCAAAAATATCAAACCCTTTGAGATTTTGGATCTCAAGTGATTTAATTAGGTTTAGAAAAACATGGGAGAAAATGTGGCCTTGTTTAAATACTCATCTTGTTTTTGGATAAATTCTCCTCCTCAATCATGTTCATCATATATTAAAATCGTTTGGCACATGGAGGCAAGAGTGCCTTTGAAGGACTAAAACCAATTCCATTAAACAGATTTGAGATTTAAATCACGATCTCTCCCGCGATCAAAATTTCAAACCATTTGAGATTTGTGATCCCAAAAGATTTAAATCATTTAGAAAATTTTAGGGAAAGACGTGGCAAGATTTGATTTTGAAAATGACAGATAAGGACCATTTTAAGACATTAAAGATTGTTAGTGTCATGTATGATTGTTTTAAGAGATCTTTAAGTAAAATAAAACAATTTTACAATCAAACAAGAACAGAAAAAATTTCATTTTGAAAGTCATACCATGACATAACATTAAATCTTTAGGTCACCACATTATATAACATACAAAGCGGACTTTTTGATGAAATATCGTTTGAAAATTTTTAATTTGAAATCACTGAAGATTTGACAAAATAAAGTCCGGTTGATTCCAAAACTTTGAATCCGATTTATTTTCAAAACAATATTTTTCTATTTTCAAAACAATATTTTTCAAAGTTTTTAGAAAAATGGTATCATCACTATTATCCCTGCACAAGGATACGTTAGGTGGTTGAGCGCTTTTGTTGTTGTTCTTTGTAAGGCGAGGAAGAAAACCGTCTGCAGATCTTGATGAGACTTGGCGTTGCATTTGTTATGCCAACTCTCCATAGAGGTCCAATGCTCCGTTTCTTCATTTGATGAAGAAAACCATTTCTTGATGCTGATGAGACCTCTTACGTTGCACTTTATCATGCCAACTTTCCATAGAAGTCAAATTAAGCTCTGTTTCTTCATTTTTCAACCCAAGATATAGTTACCCTTTCCTTTCGGCATCCAATCAACATATTTTGTGGGATCGGATGGGGAATTCTTCTTATGAACCATGATATGCATGCGTTAGTAAACATACAACAGATATATGGTGGTCGACAACACAAACAACAATCGACTAATTCAAGTCAATTCAACATATCAATCAGTTCATATAAGGCATGGGAATAATGTGTTTCATCAAACTATAATCATCTAATCCTAACAATCATATCCTAAATTCCTAGTCCTTCGACATAGGCAAATATAATTTTTTTAAATTAAGCCGATAGGATAATTAAGAACGCCCGTTAGATGATATAGATTTGAAAACATTATCCCCCTCAATCAATGACTCATTTTTTTATTTTGAAAAGATTAAAAGCGCTGAAGTCATTGATTGAGTTTTCAATTTATTTCGAAAACTCTGAATAAGATTGATTTTCAAGAAACTCATTTACCACCATTTTTGAAAAACAACAAATATTTTTACGAGAAGAATTTTAGGCGGAAAAACATTTGTGTAGGAACAGCAGTCCTTTTGACGACATGCTTTCCTTGTATTGTTTTAGGATAAGTGCACGAATTTTGAAAAATGGTTTAGCGCAACACTTTCCTTTCTTGAAGAATGGGTTGCTATCTAAAATAATAGCAAGCCATAGTTTTAAGCACGGTTCTGATCGAGAGTATCTGCAAGCCATTTTTGAAGCGCGGGTTACAGTCTGAAATAATTGTAAGCCGGGTTACAGTCTGAAATAACTGTAAGCCATAGTATGAGACATGTTTTGAAAAGAATATTTACACCTCCTGATCAAACTTCATCTATGGTCCCGTGCCATTATTGAATGACATTTCTAAGACCGTAGATGTTATCGATACCGAAAGACATGTCTTGAGAAAAACATATTTTTGGTATTTTTAAATTTTTGATTTTTATGGGTTTTTGAAGATTTTATATTTTTCTATTTTGATTTTGTTGGTTTTATATTTTTGTATTTTCTTTTTCATAAATATTTACATAGATAGTTTAGATGATATAGTGTAAGAAGATGATGATCTGAGTCTAGAGATAAGGATATCGGCGGCCAGGTTGTAGAAGATAGAAGTCATAATCTCTTAAACATTCACCACCAAAGCTTTGAGGCTCAGAATAGACGATAGAACATGAGCCTTTGAAAGCAGAGACTTTGGCGGCTTCCCCCAACCGAAAATCCTTTAGCTGAGCGATTCAACGCTTTCTTTCAAGCTTCCATTAGCGGTGTACAAAGCACACCATTATCATCGATTACTGCGCTCCTTTTAAGAATAATCAAGTGATTCTTCGATTCGGTTATATCATCCAATAGAACACAGACAGCGTATCATCCCACATTTAAATAATCTTCTCAAATTCCTTTTCCAATGAAGTCCGCTTATCCATTCCAAAAGGTGTCAAGAGAACAATTCCACCAAGTAGTTGAATTGATGCAATTAGTCTCTTTGTATAATGCTCAAGAACTCTCCCGAATACACATCATGAGGGGAATGAAAACACCTCCCCATGTTCACATTTTTCTTCCCTGATGATCGTGTATGAAGCTCAAGAACCCGAAGTACACCAATACCCAAGAGCTCTACCGAATACACATCATGAGAGAAAAAAAACACCTACCCAATGTTCACATTTTTCTTCCCTGATGATCGTGTATGAAGCTCAAGAACCCGAAGTACACACATTCCCAAAGAAAGAATAACTGATAACATTGAAGAAGGTGACAAATCACGATTATCTCTGGGATGACAATCTCTGTGGATGTCAACTCCGGGATAAGTGATTATATCTCTGAATCACTGATTAAGCACTCAAGTGAGACAAATGAGCATCCCCAATGTACACAATCTCTCTCCCTCATGTTATACATTTATCTCCCCTGAATATGTCATACTTGTGTACCTCTTTTATCTTCGAAAACTTTCTCTTACATCTCTTCCCCTACGTAGTTGGAATAAGAGCACTAAACGCCACGATGAGATAAACATTGAGTTTCTCTGTGGTTATGACATTCGTCTTCCCGGGATATCTTCAATCAGTTAGAAGAATTAAGTTCATCAAGTTTACTCGCATTTAGATGCTTGTCTCCTTGCCCCTTTTGGTTTTGATACTTGTAATCAAAACAAATAATAAGCCCGTATACTAGAAATTTGTTAAGAAGAGCATCATAAGCTAAGATGTATCGTGAGAATCAACTTGTTGAAGAATATGAGCAAGTCTAATTGGGGATTAAATTTGGCTTTTCAATCTCCCCAATTAGTGCTCTCCCAAACTAACGAAGATTTTCAAGTGTTCTTCCGGCCGGCCCGATTAAGAAGAAGTATTTAGATCATCAAATGCAATTCGTATTTAGTCTTCTAACATGAAGTAGAAAATGTAGAACAAACTGTAGACTCGACGTTCTTCAAGATTGTCCGAATGGGGAATAGATAGTTAACATCTTCATCACACTAAAAAGCATCCCAATTAACTTACATCTTGCAAATCCCCTTAACTAAAATCCCTCCCAATCAAACAAGAACAGAAAGATGTTCATCAAGGAAATTAGCAATCAGCCCGCAACGAACACACGAAATGGTAACACCAAGCAAGCAATCACATCAAACAAGAACAGAAGGTCGTTCGGGATCATCATGTTGATGTGCACGTGAAGCATTAACCGGAAGCACTTTGTCGATAAACTCATCAGTCCATGAGAAGATGTCAACCAACGGCTCTTACATGAGTTTGGAGCCGTTTGACCATTTATTCTCAAATATCAATCAACCATGCAAAAAATTCACACTTCTTCTCCCCCTCAAGAATTGCATATGGAGATGCCATTCTTGATTAAGCAAGTGATAATCATCCAAATGTATTCTATTCACATTTCTCCCCTGCAAAATTAGCACATGATGTCGCCATCTTCATTATATTGAGCAAGTGGAATAAGAGTAATTATCAGTAGTCCGGTTCACTTGATGACTGAAGCGCATGGAAAAAGCATGAAGCATGTTGATGAGAATGGTCATAAATGAGAAGATTTATCTTCTTTCAAAGATAATGCGCATTGAAACATACACATTTCTTTTCTTTAGAGAACGAGGCTTGAACTGTTGTGTTCAAACGTCATAATGTTGAAGTACGAGGCCTGAACTGATGTGAACAGACGTCATTAATCTCTCTCTTTTCATCATCTCTTGGCAAAACATGTAATCATTACCATTATCATTCAGTAGGCTCTTTGTCGTGACAGCTGATGGAGAAAACCCAATATGACGAATTTGACTCTGAAGTAAACTAACCCGAACTCGTGACTTAATCTTGCACATATGTAACAAAGAGCGGTGCCGAGAATTTATCCTCCATTGAATCTCTATGTACTATATACTCTTCATCCAACCAACCATCAAGTATAAGACGTACATCACCTCTTGAAAGTCCACAATTGAATGTGACACTGAGCACTACAACGTAACTCCTTAAAGTGATAGTTATTTTGTGGTGGTAAGAGCCCAATTCCCCCAAGTGGTAAAAGAAAAGGTAAAAGTCACCCAACAATAACTGGATTTCCAAGTCTTCGTTTTGATAATAAGCTCGAACAAGGATCTTGAAGAATCTTCATCCAACCATCCCCGATACCTTCAGATACTAAGTACACTTGCCCGTGATATTTCACTTCAACCTCAAATAAATAATAGTGAATTAACCCCGTTGTCACATCTTTTGGTTAAAAGCTCAACTCTAGCCTCCTTTGACGTTTTAAGTGAACTCTGATAATGGTTTCATCCCGACCATGGTTAAAACCGTAGCACCAGCATCAGATAAGATCTCGAAATACACTTTTCTTTCTCCAGGATGGTTCCATCATTACGGGATTTTACAATTCTATGGTTTAAACCGAAAAATAGTTTCTTTCGCGGGATTTTACAAGACCAAGAATAAACCGTTAGGTAGATTCGGAAATGCACTTTACTATTACCAGGATGTTTCCATTGTCACAGGATTTTACAAGTCTATGATTTAAACCGAGAAATAGATTCTTTCGCGGGATTTTACAAAATCAAGACAAAACCGTAAACAATGTCAGCTTGAATGTGTTATGACAACTTTAGTTTCGGTGAATATCTGTTTTTTTAGAGGAACATACAACGGTTCATCAACGGTTCATAATCCAACATCAATACTATCATCAACAATTCTTTACCCATATGTAGACAACTTCACAAACCATACTAAGTCAAGTAGTATAAACTACTCCCCCCTTCATAACGTGTACAACCATTTGCACGAAAAGTTCTTGTCATAAGCAATCATCTTGAGACGTCAAGAAAGACGCAAAGGATTCTTGAAAAAAATTTCTTAGACTGTGAAGAATCTTAAACATTCAGAATATCTCATGGGAATTGCTGATCATATCTCATCTATTCAACACTTTGGTAAACACACCATTCACGTAATCTGACGGCTATAGCAATGACAACATGGTGAAGTAAACCCGATATGCCAAACATGATCATGAAGAAAAATTCCCCAGATTTGTTACTTAAACTTGTACTAATCCTCGTGAAGAAGAAACAATGTACCCAATGTACAAAACCTCTTGACGTATCCTCAACTGCGTGAGACATCGAAGTGATAGCTATGTTGTGGGTTAAGCGAGAAAGAATCACAACAATAACTAAATAGCCAAGTCTTTATCACACTCTATAAATGCCCAAACAAGTCATCTTCGTGGAAGGGTAGAAAGAAAGAAGACGAAATAAGTAAACGCGCCCAGAAAACCTCACTTCAGATCCATATAAGGAATACCGAACACAAACAACCCCGTAGTCAACCTAGTTCCAATAACAATTCAAGCCGTGACAAAAATATTCTCCGTGAAAATGTATACACCAAAGTACAATTCAGCACAACATAACGAATCACATCTCATAATCAAGAATCTCATCATATCCAAATCTCATAAACCTCATATCATCAAAAATCATATTCGTCAAATCTCACATGTACGATCCAATTTTGCGAAGCCCATCATTCCATCATCCAAATCCAAGTCATCACATATACTGACTCATTCGGTGCAATTTAATCCCACCGAAAATTCAAAACATGGTACCAGCTTGCTTAATCCAATCAGTATTAAAATCCCATCCGGTCCACATATTCGACGTTTTCATAAAATGATGCAAATAGCCCAAACCTTAATATCCTCATAAAATCAAATAATGATGATGTAGTTAAAAGTCATTTTTTGAAAAAGGTTTAACATATTATTTCATATTATGTCATTTTATGAAAAACGTTTTGCATGTAATATTAATATCCGGATATCATGATCCAAATCGGAGAGATGTAGAGCCCACAATCTGTTCCACATTTCGACTTAGGTCCACATGCAGCCCAAGACAGGATATAATACACGGTCCAATACTCCAGCAGATGGCCCACGATAGCAATACCAGATCCAGTATCCAAACCCTAAATTCGGGGATATATAACACCCACTAAACACCCATTCAACCCTAATTTTGTTCTAACCCTAAATACTCTCCTGTAAACCACGCCCCCTCTCTCATTTTTCGAATCACAACAAAACGCAGTAACACTCTCATTCTGCCCTTAACATCATTTACCAATCCTTATATCTCTCATATCAGTACTCAGCCCCCATCTTAACTGAGTCTCGCTCGTCATACACACATCTCCACAGGGATGGATAGATGTCGATAGTGCCACAGGGATGGTCTTGATGCTTTTGAATCGTCTATGAAGTCAGACCCAAGACATAAGGTAGGCTATGATTTTGATTTGATCCTTTTTGTCTTTTGAGAGTTAAACGAGTCACGAAACTGAGTTAACATTATTGTTACACTCGTTTCTTACATTCGTAAATTATCACCAAATAAGATCAATGAAGAGAGATGATTGAGAATACAAAATCAGTTAAGATTTGTATGAATTTCTTAACCACATCTGAGATCTACCATAAATTTGAATGATTAGACATAAATTAACCTTTTAACGAAACCAAAGAAAGAAGATAACAATCTTGTTATAATTCTTTATCTTTGAATTCGGACATAAATTTATGAAGTAAATCTTCACAATGATCAGTGATGTTGTATATCGAGGGTTTTGGACCAGTCATGATAATTATAGTGACACCTTGATATTTTCTGAGATCAAACTTTTCATTCCTTAAATACTCAGAAACTTTCTTTGAGACATATGAGAGGTTTTATGATGCCAATATGAAGTTCTTAAGGAGTTTGCCATCTACATGGCATGTGATAGCTACAATGATCAGAGGACAACCTGGATTGGACACCATGGATTTTGATGATCTCTACAATCATCTGAAGGTGTATGAGCATGAGATGAATGGCCAAACCAGTTCCAAATCTCACAAGTATTGCTTTTCATCCGAAAGAAGGGCGCGCATTTCCACCAAAAGTAGTGCTTCTCCTACTCAAAGTACTGTGGCTCAAAGTACTGTTTCGTATTCTACCCCCACCTATTCTTAGCAAGCCCCACCAACTACTACCATGCACTCAGATGAAGTTGTATGCTCTTTCTTTTCACAGCAAGCTTCTTAACTTGTAACTTATGAAGAAGATCTCTCACAGATTGAAGAGGATGCTTTAGAAGAAATTGATATCATGTGGCAAGTTGCAATGATCAC
Organism: Chrysanthemum makinoi; assembly: GCA_910596185.1. Classification (NCBI taxonomy): domain Eukaryota; kingdom Viridiplantae; phylum Streptophyta; class Magnoliopsida; order Asterales; family Asteraceae; genus Chrysanthemum; species Chrysanthemum makinoi. The sequence continues at coordinate 49,251,949 of OU343217.1, read as the reverse complement.
TGCAAGGATCAAGAAGTACATGAAGAAAACAGAAAAGAACATTGACTTCAAACCAAAATAGGGAATCACTTTTGACAAATCCAAAATTGAATGCTTCAATTGTCAAAAGACTGGACACTTTGCAAGGGGGTGCAGGTTTGCTAAGTATCAAGCAAACAGATAAGCGAGAAACCAAAGCTAGAGCTTAAAGAAATTCCTATTACTGAAACAAAAGCCTTGGTTGCTCAAGAAAGTTTATCGAGGTTGACCGGAGTGCTGAGTTTGATGATGAACCAGTAACCTATTGTATGGTAGCAGTGGAAAAAGCAGTTGAAGATTCAGTAGAAGCATTGGACTGGAGCACTGCTTTTAATGAGGAACCTGGACATGCTGCTATGGAATCTAAAGATGGTTTTGGAGGATTTGATTGGAGCATGGAGAGTGAAGATGATCCTATTCTACTTTCAATGGTGGCTACTTCACCAAGTTCATCCCCTATCTCTGAGGTATGCTCAATTTGTCATGATTTTTATCAAAAATTACTTGGCAGCTATGTGATTGAAAGAGATAATTGTGTTAGGGCTAGGTCTCGAGGTATGGTTATCAAATAACTTTAGAGTCAATGGAAGCCAAAATAATAACTTATGAAAATAATGAAATGGCTCAATGAAAAGTATGAACAAATGTGATTACCGTTAAAACTAAGTGAATGGAAACTAAATTGTAAAATTGCCGAAATTGAGAAATTGACTAAGGAAAGAGATGATTTGTTAGCAAAGTTTGATGCCCGGAAAGAATCGGTCTATCACATGTTACTTATGTTCAAAAACAGAGAAGAGCTTACATTAGAACCGGCTTAGGTTTTGGTATGGACTTTGATAACATAGAAGAGAATCAATCTGGTGATGACCTAGAGGATATAACTACTAGTGATGATGAACTCATTAATTATGTAGACACATCTAGTAATGAGGATTCAATTAGTGAAACACCTCCAGAGTATAAGAAAGACAATGGTTATCATGCAGCCCCCATCCCACTCGAATTCATCAACCCCTAGGCCCTGATGTTTCTCGTTTTGGAGTAGACAGTTAGAGTTTAGGAAAAAGCTAGTTGGTCAATCTAGGTCTGAAACCCCAAAGGAAACTGTTGAAAACAATGTTCAAAGTGAAGCAGTACCTTCAACTCAAAGTACTGCTCCACAAGCAGTACCTTTAGGAAAACCTTTTCAAAATAAAGATCTGCTAAACCTTTTGGGATAACTTTGGTCAAAACAGGTTTAATTATTCACCTAGAAGGCATAATAGTTTTGGTCATCGACATAGAAGAAGTCACTTTGGGAGTATGGGTCAAAATCTGTGTTTTGTATGCTTTAGTTCCACTCATTTAATCAAGGATTGTGAATTTCATCTGAATACCTTAGAAAATTTCCAAAGCATAGTCCGCCAATCAGAAACCTAGAGAGCACAAACCAGTCTGGAATAATTCAAATAGGGTCAATCACAAAGCAATTTCTCACAGGACCATAGGTACCCTCACAGAGAAGACCTTTTTCTAGACCACCAAGATACCTTCACAAGCAAAGCTTTCCCAAAGTACACGCTCCATCAAACAAGGTACTGCTAACACTTCTTGGAACAAGTATCCTAGGAGATCTCATTACTATAACCTAGAAGGTATTACAATTCACATAGGGGATCTAGATCACAGGAACCAAGTGTTAAAACCGAATGGGTTAAGAGAGAAAGTACTGAGGACAAACATTACTTTCAACAAAAAGTGAATCAGATGTTTTTGTGATACAAGAAAAAGAGAATGAACTTGTAAAAGAGAGTTTTGTTGAAAATCCAGAAAGTTTTGAAAATCCACATGCTAAAAATCAAAAGATAATTCTGGATCATGTTTTAAAAAATAGTGGGAATTACATACTCAAAGAATTTGAGTTTGTAACTCCACTAGGGAACACAAGTCGATAATGGCTTGGGTTCCTAAAAGTAACTAACTCTTTAAATCTTTGTGCAAGGCAACCCGTAAGAGGAGCTTAAAGATCATTTGATTATAGATAGTGGTTGCTCGGAAGTATGACAGAGACAAGGAGATTCTGTTAGATTTTAGATCTATTAGTGGAGGAAGAGTTGCATTTGGGAATGATCCCAATGGAGGAAGAATTACCGGAAAAGGAACCATCAAAGCAGGGCGTATAGATTTTGAGAATGTTAGATATGTGAAGGAGCTCAAGTTCAACTTATTGTCAGTCTCTCAAATCTGTGATAAACAACATCCTGTGATATTCACTGACACAGAATGTCTCATCCTTTCCCCTGAATTCAAGCCTGTTGATGATAACTTGGTAGTGCTTAGAGTACCAAGAACCAATGATGTGTATAGTCTAGATATGAAGAGTCTTCATTCTTATGGAAGAGCCACATGTTTGGTGGCAAAAGCAACATCTGAAGAAGCACATCAATGGCATAGAAGATTGGGCCATGTAAATTTCAAGAATATCAACAAACTGGTCAAAGGAAATTTAGTTAGAGGTTTACCTTCAAAGACTTACAAGAATGATCACTCCTGTTTGGCGTGCAAGAAGGGTAAACAACACAAAGCTTCATGCAAGAAGCTTGAGGAGAGGACTATTAGAGAACCTTTGGAGCTGTTACACATGGATTTGTTTGGACCTGTTTCGGTGGCAAGTTTAAACAAGAAAAGTACTGTTTAGTTGTAAAGATGATTGCAGTAGATTTAGTTGGGTATTTTTCTTGGGATTTAAAGATGATACTTTTGATGCTATTCAGACTCTCATAATAGCACTTGAAAACCAATTGAGACTCAAGGTTAGATGTATTAGATGTGACAATGGAACTGAATTCAAGAACAAGCTTATGGATGAATTTTGTGCAAACAAAGGAATCAAGAGGAGTTCAGTATTGCAAGAACACCAGAGAATGGTGTTGCGAGAGAAAGAATAGGACTTTGATTGAAGCAAACCAACAATGCTAGTAGATTCACAACTACCTATTCAATTCGGGCTGGCTGTAGTACCGCTTTATGTACTAATGTGAGTATCGCCATTACTAAGCCACAAATGAAGACATCTTATGAGTTGCTGATGGGCAACAAACCCAACATTCGATTTATGAAGCCTTTTGGATGCCCTCTTACTATTTTGAATACAATTGATAATCTGGGTAAGTTTGATGGCAAGTCAGAAGAAGGTTATTTATTGGGTTCTGCACCAACAAGAAGGGCTTTAGAGTGTACAAGTGAGTCACTAAGAAGGTTCAAGATTGTCTTCATGTTGAGTTTTTAGAAGATCAAGACAATGAGAAGGGTAAAGGTCCTGATTGGATGTTTGATCTTGAAGTTTTAACTCCTTCTATGAACTATATACCTGTTAGAGAAGAAAATCAACCTGTACCCAATGGAGAGGATTTACAATATGTTGTTCATGGAGTCCATATTAGCCCAGATGCTGTTCATGATGAAGAACCTAAATCTCGAGACGAAAGAGAAAGTACGATGAGCCAAAATCCTCATTGTCTGCTGAGGATCAATCTATTAAAGAAGAACTTAATCAGATGCTTCTTCAAGATGTTTTAGCACATTCTTATACTGATAATCAAAGAAGAGCTTATGAAGAGGCAAAGAAGAAGAACAAGACCTAGAGTACTCTCATAGTACTTTGGACAAGATTTTGACCAAAGTATCTGCTGCACCGCCACGAGTACTTTGGATGATTTAGATGATCCTACCATGCCTGGATTAGAAGATAATGATGATGAGTTTGAAGATGAAGGTATTTTCTCAGATTCCAATGAAGATGCTGATTTTACTAATTTGGAAGATACTTATGGAGTTCCACGTCTCCAAACCTAAGAATTCATAAGAATCATCCTACTGATCAAATCATTGGTCCTTCTACTTCTGGAGTGATGACTCGACACAAAGCTAAGACTTTTACTAAACCTCATAATGATTTACTTAGCTTTGTCTATAAACAAAACATGCTGAATCATAAGGACCATCAAACATGTCTGTTTACTTGCTTTATCTCTCAAGAGGAACCCAAGAATATTGCTCAAGCATTGACTAAAGAAAGTTGGGTTGAAGCTATGCAAGAAGAACTGCTACAATTCAGACTTCAAGAAGTTTGGGTATTATGTGATCTTCCTGATGGTAAGAAGGTCATTTGTACAAGATGGGTGTTCAGAGTCAAGAGAGATGAAAGAGGTAATGTTATCAAAAACAAAGCAAGGTTAGTTGCACAAGGCTACAAACAAGAAGAAGGAGTTGATTATGATGAATTGTTTGCTCCTGTAGCAAGGATAGAAGCAATTAGAATCTTTCTTGCTTTTGCTTCTTATATGGGATTTCAGGTTTATCAAATGGATGTCAAGAGTGCCTTTTATATGGCGAAATTACGAGGAAGTATATGTCAAACAACCTCCTGATTTTGAAGATCCTAAACATCCAAACAAAGTCTACAAAGTTGTCAAAGCTCTTTATGGCTTACATCAAGCACCTAGAGCCTGGTATGAAAGGCTCTCTACCTTTTATTGCAACATGGTTATAGGAGAGGAGCTATAGATAAGACCTTGTTTATCAAGAGAGATAAGAAGGATATCATGCTAGTTCAAGTGTATGTAGATGATATCATCTTTGGAGCTACCAAACAATCTATGGTCAAGGAGTTTGAGAAGCTGATGCAGAATGAATTTCAAATGAGTTCAATGGGTGAGTTAACTTTCTTTTGGGACTTCAAGTTAAGCAGCCAAAGGAAGGAATTTTCATAAGTCAAGACAAGTATGTAACTGACATACTTAAGAAGTTCAATTTTGATGACATGAAGCCTGTTACTACACCTATTAAATCTATCAACTCATTGGGCAAGGATGAAGATGGACAACCAGTTGAAGTCAAGTTATACTGATCCATGATTGGTGTCTTATGTATCTTACGCATCAAGGCCGATATCATGCTTTCTTTGTTGCTTATGTGCAAGATATCAAGTCTCACCCAAGGTCTCTCACATGAATGCAGATGAAGAGAATTTTTGTTATTTGAAACAACCATCTAAGTTGGGGTTGTGGTATTCAAAGGATTCACCTTTTCACTTGGAAGCTTTTTCAGATAGTTATTATGCAGGTGACAACTATGATAGAAGATCAACCACAGGTCGATGCCAATATCTTGGAAGAAGATTAGTTTCATGGCAGTGTAAAAAGCAAACAATTGCAGCAACATCATCAACTGAAGCAGAATATGTGGCTGCTACAAGCTGTTGTGGACAAGTGTTGTGGATGCAGAATCAACTCTTGGATTATGGATTCAATTTCAAGAATACTCCTATCAATATTGATAATGAGAGTACTATTTTCATTGTGAAGAATCCAGTTTAGCATTCCAAGACCAAGCATATTCAGATTAGGCACCACTTCATCAGAGATTGTTATGAGCATAGGCTCATTAATGTTGTTAAGGTGCATACGGATGATAATGTAGCTGATTTACTCACCAAAGGATTTGATGTGTCAAGATTTACTCACTTGGTGGTAAGCATTGGCATGATTAATTACTGAGCTACATTTAAGGGGAGGACTATTTAGTTTAAGTATAGTCCTATGCATTGCTTGAGGGGAGGATGTCGTGTATATGTTGTTGTAAGGAAGAAAATGGAAAAGTACTGCTTTTGCTTTTATGAAAGTACTGTAACAAAAGTACTGCTTGGAAAGTACTGCACACGTGGAAAGTACTGTTTGTCTTATTAAAGTACTGTTCCTAACGGTAATATTGAGGGGTAATTACACCTAACGGTAACTTTGTTATTTATGGCTGTGATTTTTTTAAAAATCTCACCTATAAATACCTACTCTCCGAATTTCCCTCTCATATTGATATCTCCTAATCTTTTCCATATTTCTCTCACTTTCACCTATATTATTCGTTCTATCTTTTACTGTGATCATATAATCATCAATGGCGAATCGTCATACTATTTCCAAACACAACATGGTGGCAAATTTAGACAAGACTGAAGCAAATGTAATCTTTCATGACATCATCGATTTTCTTACTGGGTCGCCAATTAGTTATGCGTTGTTAGTAGAACCAGATATTATTGAGCCCTGGATTTAACAATTTTGGGAAACTGCTAGGGTTCATATGGAGAATGATGAAGAATATATTCATGCTATGGTTGCTGGGAGAACTGTCAAGGTTACTGAAGCCTCTATTCGTGAAGACTTATTGTTTGATGATGCTGATGGGGTTGTTCGTTTTTATAAGCAACTGATTTGGGATACCTTTAGGCACATTGGTTATGAAAGGTCTTTAACTGAACAAACATTCAGGAAACCCTTATTTTGTCCTCACTGGAAGTTTTTAGTGCATGTGTTGCTTCATTGTATTAGTGCTAAAAGTACATCTTTGGGAGCAATTTGGATCTAACATAGCATCTGCTATAGTAGGATTGGCTACTGATTGTGTTTTCAATTTTTCAAGGCTAATTCTAGATGGAATGCTTTCACACATCTCTCATAGTTCAAAATGGTTGATGTATCCAAGGTTTGTTCAAGTATTCCTCAATAAACAACTTTCAGATGTACCTAAACCTACAAGTCTTTTACCTGTTGTTGTACAACAAGCCAATATATTCACTTTCATGGCTAGGAAGAGTGATTTATTCACTGGAAGGGACACTCCCTTAACTACTTCTATGATGGAAGTTGTTCAAGCTGTCGTAGAAATGATGCGTCGCGAAGATGAAGATAGCGAAGGTATGCTTCCGAAGTGCACTCGATACTTAAGGTACTGCTTACAAGGTACGCTTCTCAAAGTGCTTGCATCTCAAGAAGGTACCTGCATCCCAAGGTACTGCTTCCCAAGTCTTGAAGTTCAAGAAGATGTTGCAGTTTCACCTTCACCATCTCCACAAAGATCTGTTCCTGATTCTCAACCAGAGGAACATTCACCAATTCAAGGAGATGCTTCACATACTATACCCCCTGAAGGTTTGACATTGGATAATTATGTTCTAACAAGGAAGTTAGTCAAGTTGAAGAAAACAACTGAGGCTCAAGCTAAACAAGTTAAGAAGTTGAAGCTCAAGTTTAGAAGACTCAAGAATTTTGTCTGGCCATTGGTTCAACATCATCGTCTATGGGTAAAATCTAAAAAGAAGGAGCAACGGCAGTTTAAGAAGACCAAACGGCAAAAAGTTCAAAAACAATCATCTTCTGTCCAATTAGGGAGGAATTTAGAAGAAAAGAAATTGAAAGAAGATGTTAAGGAGAATGAACCTCAAGGTACTGAAGAATATGTTAATATTGAAAGTACTGAGGAAGAAAGAACTGAAGTTCTTGATACTGAGGAGCAAGTTATTGATGTTCAAGTTCAAGATGATCAAGGTACTGATGATCAAGGTACTGCTAATCAAAGTATTGCTTTTCAAGGATCTTACAGACAAGAATTGATTAATCCAAGGTTGTTACATTTTGAAGAGGAAGCTGGTCCTTCAACTGTTATACTAGAAGAAGAAGTTACACCCAAACCTATACATACTGCAAGTGATGACGAAAACATTGCTGAGATTTTGCATGATTTATCAAGGCCAAGGGGTGTTAACATTCCAGGAGTACAAGAAGAAGAACAACCAAGAGCTTCTCAACCTGTTATTGATCCAAAGGATAAGGGAAAATGTATTTTGGTAGAAACAAAGAAGAAAAAGAAACCAACTTTAGCACATATAAGGGCTGCTCAAATTGCTATGAATGAGGAAGCAGCTAGAAAGGTACAAGCTGAACTTAATGCTGAGGTTGCTAAGGAAGAAGAATCTTTGAATGAAGAAGCAGCTAGGAAATTACAAGAAGAATTGAATGCTGAAGCTGCTATACCATCACCAATTCCTGTTTCTTTTCTACCAAGAAGACCAAATCGAGCTAAAGACATAAATGCAATGATGGCTTATTTAAAAAGTCAAGGATATAAAGGATTGCAGAGGTTTAAATATTTTGAGATGAAAGAATTGTATGATGCTGTTAGGGAAGCTTATAAGAAAAGTGTTGAAAGCATCAAAGATTATAAAGATGATGCTGCTTGGAAAGAAAAAGATAGAAAAAGAAAAAGAAAAACTGAAGTTGAAGATATACAGTCATCAAAGAAAGAGAAAGTTGAGTTACGATCTGATACCAATGATGAACTAAGGAATTACTTAAGAATAGTGGATTTTGAGTATTCTAAAGATGATGCTGAGATGAAAATGAACAAATCTCAAATTATTGCTTTTGAAGTTGTAGAATCAAAAGATGGAAATTATCTGATGTTTCACAAAGAAGATGAAAGTTTCAAAGTGTCCAATATGCTATGGGATTTATTGCATATAATTGATGGAGTGGATTTATTCCATTTATATCATGTGGTCAAAGAATATTATGAACACAATTCATCAGAAGGATATGGTTTAGTCTTACTTGGAGATCTCATAACTGTTTGGGAAACTGAAGAAACAAGTACTTCTGAGATCTGGAAAAACCAAGAAGAATGGGAGATTACTTGCTGGAGATTCTTTGAAGAATCTAGAGTACATGTTCTAGAACTAGAAGATGGGACGATGATTCACATGTTAGCTAATAGAAGATATCCTCTTACACCAGAACTTATGAGGAGGATGCTGGAGCATGGAATGGAAGTAGAAGAAGATAATGAAATAGCATGTCTGGTTATCAAGTCATTTTATCGATGGACTACAATTGTTGATTATGATGAATAACTGGTATGAATCTTAATTGATTAAATTTTTGATATATCAGTACTTTATTCAAAGTATTGCTGATCAAACAGTACTTTACTCAAAGTACTGCTTGCAATTTTTAAACTAGTTACTGATTTTGAAAAACTTTTGTTAAGTAATAAATGTTTTGAAACAAAGGTTGTATGAAATAAATGGTTTTTGAGATGGTAACACCAATAGGTTATCAATCCACCATGGTTACAAAAGGATTGGCTAATCCATGAGAAAACGGCTATGGTAAAGATATCTCAAATCCGTTTCTAGTTGACAACTTGCTAATAAGTTGTATGGTAATCAACTCACCATATCAGTATTGTGAAGAGTTGGCTAGCCCAAAAGAAAATGGCTTATGGTAAAGGCTGTGGAAAAACCATTATATGGTAATTAGTTCACCATGATGAAAGAACTAACTAGTCCAAAAGGGTACAACTTTTGGTAAAGACAACTCAAATCTGTTGATAGCTGATGATTTGCTAAAAATCATATGGTTATCGGTGTACCATGATCTTACACATCAAAAAATTTGGCTACTCAAGAGTTAATGGCTTTGGTAAAGAGATATTAAATCCATTAAATTTTCAATGATTCACCTCTCACAGGAGTTTACACACCTGGAAGTGATGAGAATAGATTGCAACTTAAACTGAATTGATGTACAAATTGTCATATGTTGCTATGTTGCTGAAAAGATGGAGTTTGCTGAATGGTGCTGCAAAGAAAAAATTCTAAAGATACTTTGATGATATTGATATAAGCACAGAGTCTACAAAGATACAATCCAAAAGCAAAGACACAATCTTTCTTTCAAGATGAAGCTATTAAAGATAAATTCACAAAGGAACTTGAAGTCAAGCAAGTAGAATTCAAGTTAGGGGAGGATTGTTGGGATACAGAAGTCTAAAGTACTGAAGATTAACAAAGTACTGCAGAAAGACAAAGTACTGCAAGAAGTCAAAGTACTGCTAAGTAAAAGTCAAAGTACTGCTTATTCATTGAAGTACTGTAAAGTTAAAGTCGGTTGTATTAGATTAAAGATAGAAAGTAATGTTTATCTAGAACTTTCTAAGTATTGTTTTCTTGACGTACAAGGATAAGAATTGTAAATCGTTTAGGGTTATCCTTGAGCCTATAAAAGGACCCCTAGATTGATATTAGATATACGTGACGCTATTAGAGTTTTAGAGAAGTTTGATATTATTAGAATTGTTAAAGAGTCTGCATAATAAGGAGAGTTAGAGTTATTAATAAAATCGTTCAAAGTTAAAGTTATTCTTCTTAGCTTTGTTAAGTAAATTCCGCATACTTAATAGAGTTTGCTTAGTGTTTCATTGTTAATAACTTAGGATTTATCCGAGGTTATTAAACCTTAAACAAGCTATTTAAGTTAGTTTGGTTAGAGTACATCGATCCAACAAACCATACAAATCCGCATAAAAAATGTACGAATCATCAAAATAACACAACCATGGCTCTGGTACCAATTGTAGGACCGTGGATATTATGTTGTTTGATGATTCGGGTGGTCTAGGATTGTGATTAAACAAGAAATCCATTTTAGATAGATGAAGAGAGTTGAGAGGAGGTTCCTTGAAAGAGAGTTGCTTAACAAATGAAAGATTAGATTCAAAGAAGCCACACCCCTTCCAAGGATGGAAGGGGTATTTATAGTTACAAAGCATACGTCCTCCTGACGGACTGTGGATCAGGCATACAGTGGGTAAAGACCCGTCCTTCCTCCACGGTGTTACACTACGCTAAGATAAACTACAAACTAACTAATAAACTAGTAAATAACGTAAATAAATACACGTCTACGAGCTAACATATGCTAGATCATAATTGGGGTGACCGACACTTTAACATGGAATTTTCTAATTCCTAACACATACCAAAACCTAGGCCAGTTTTAATGTGTGCTCCTTTATGTTTTTCAACAAAACTAACATGTGAAAGACCAGATTCATTCCAAGCATCAAATTTTTCTAACAATTCATCTCTTTCTTTAGTCATCTTTTCAAGTTCAGAAACCTTACATCCTAACTTCCATTCACTCAATTTTAATTGATAATCTTGTGGCTCATATTTTTCTGCCCAAGCCATTTCATTATTTTCATGAGTGATTATTTTGGCTTCCATTGACTCTAAAGTTATTTGATAACCACTACCTCGCAGACCTAGCCCTTCTACAATTATCTCTTTTCTACATAATCGTTAAGCACTTTTTGATAAAAGCTATTACATTTGGAACATACCTCAGAGATAATAGGTGAACTTGGTGAAGTAACTACCATAGCAAGCAGAACAGGTTCTTCTTCACTTTCCATGCTCCAATAAAAGCTTCCAAGGCCATCTCTTGATTCTAAAGCAGCAAATCCTGGTTCCTCATCAAAAGGTGTGCTCCAATCAAACTCTTCCATTGCAACCATAGAGTAGGTTACTGGTTTATCATCAAATTTAGCACTTAAGTCAACCTCTGATAGATTTTCTTGAGCAACAAAAGCTTTTGGGTTTGTTTCAGTAATAGGAATTTCCTTTAGTTCAAGCTCGGGTTTTTCAATCATTCTATTTGCCTAATATTTAGCAAACTTGCATTCTCTTGCAAAGTGTCCAGGCCTTTGACAATTAAAGCATTCAATCTTGGATTTGTCAAACGTGATACCTTGTTTGGGTTTGAAGTCAATGCCTCTTCTGCTTTTCTTCATGAACTTCTTGATCCTTGCAGTGATCATGGCGACTTGCCATCTTATGTCAATTTCTTCTAGAGCATCCTCTTCAATTTGTGACAAATCTTCTTCATAAGTAATGTGTAAAGTGGCTTGTTCAGCAAAGAAGGAACATACAACTTCATCAGAGTGGATGGTGTTTGTTGGTGATGAGGTAGGGGTAGTCATGGTTGTGTAAGTATGCTGTTTATCACCAACAAGTGGAAGTACTGCTTCTCTTTTCAGAAGACAAAAAAGCAATACTGTGAGATTTTGAACTTGTGATTTATGCAGACAGATGCCAAACCGTCAAGTTATCTCACACAAGCTAGCCACTTGTGAATGACTAACCGTAAGAAACTTAAAACAGTCATTAATCGATTCACTGATAATGAAGGCTTAAGGGTATGTGTATGGATAAAACCTCAATATCGATATCAAAAATAATCACGAAGATAGATTCAAATTCCTTTAGGAAAAAGAATAATAAATCAAATCCCGTGTGTGATCGTTGATACGGATTAGTCAACCCGAATCGTTTTCCAACGAGGCGTGAATTGCCAACGTCGTTATTGGTTTGGAATTTAATGCTCGATGTTTTGATTTGTTTGATTTGATTTATTAAACTACGGGAATAGGGAAAGTAAATAAGGGAATCTATTTTACGGAAAATCCTAAGTGCAAAATAACTAAAACGAAATGAACGAAACGTAATTAAAATGCAAATACGTCTAAATTATACCCTAAAAATGCCTAAAAATACTTTTACTCTAGAAATGTAATTTTAGAACTATTTTAGAATTAAAACTATTTTTTAGGATTTTTCTGGATTTTATTAAAATTAAAAACTAATTTTTAACTATTAAAACTATTTTAAAATACTAAAAATTATGAAAATCAAAGGGAAAAATATGAAACTATTTTTATAAAATCTAAAATACCATAAGAGAATTTTCAAAACTATTTTTTTATTTTTCTGATTATTTTTCTATTTTATACTAATTTAAAACTATTTAAATCTAATTTAAATTATGAAAAATACCAAATAAAAGGGGAAAAATAAGGAAAAATATTTTTTATTCTTTTTATATTTTTCTTAAACTGGGAAAATTGAAAAATTATTTTTGGAACTTTTTCTTAATTATTTGCAATAAAAGCTATTTAAAAGTACCTAAAAACTGTTTTAAATAGAGAAAAATAGCAAACAGTGACCACAAATTATGAAAAACTCAGGAAAATTCTAAAATATTAATCTAAATCTATGAAAAATAAGAAATAATAAGCTTATGTGTGAGATATGAGGGCTGCAGTGTAACTGATGTGTCAATAAGCACTTTAGATTAAGCAAACTAGCACAATAAGCCACCAAACTTCTACAGAAGCTAAATTATACTATAACCACTCTAAACCAACTAACTATTGCTACTCCTAACCTCAAATAAGCAGTTTACTAAGGTATGATGCTAACTGATTATCCTAGCAAAACATTAATCTGACCCTTACTTTAAGCTACTATATAAGCTAATCTAAAGCACCAAACTGAAAACCAGATATGTGGTCTTCAAGAACACCTAGCAAACTACAATTGGACCAAATATGAGACCCTAACTACTTGAAATGAACACTGTGCAATGTCTGCAAGATCTGCAAAAAACAGGTTTTGACATGTTTTGACTTAATCAGCGATAAAGATGTTTGACTTTTGTTAGATTTGAGATCAAATGTTGAACTGAAAATGATATAATATGATGAAATGAAAACAATGCAAGCTCACTTATCAAGTTATACACCCATATGATGGATTATAGCAACTGATTTTCACAAATTTGAGAATGAGAGCAGTTTTAGAGAGATTTTGACTTTTGTGAAAAACTTATGCAAACTTGAGACAGATGTGAATGCAAAGAACTAAAGCAAGCCTAAAGAAACCTAACTATCACAATATTCTAACCTCTAGCACAGTTTAAGTACTAATCCAAACACTCCTTTAATAAATCTAACAAGCAACTTAAACAATCTAATCCTACAACTATCAAGGTAAAGTGAAATAAGCATTTAAGTAAGATCTTAAGACTATAACAAGATCAGATCAAGCATCTAATATGACTATAAGCATGACTGCATACAATGACAGTTTTGAGCCTAAAACTTACAAGAAGTCCAGCTGAGTTTTAGCATCATAACAGAACCAAATCAACCAAATCCAACACCACACACTAAATCAGACCTAAATCAGCATCATTTCAACCCATTTCCATTTCTGAACCAAGTATAATCACTAGTTGACTTTCGTTGACCAAGAAGCTTATATTGAGTATTGATTGTAATGAGACAGTGAAGGCACAATATAAGCTCACTAAAGCTATATTAAGCTTAAATGAGCTTATTCCATTATTCAAAATAGCTTATTGAGTACTTAAAATAAGAAATGCAAGATTAAATTTAAAAACTTGGAACTTTGATTAAAACTGAAAAAGGATTACAATAAATTGAGATTACAATGAAAACTTTAAGAAAACATTTATAAACTACTGAAAGATTGAAATACAAGAAACAATAAGCTAATTGAAAACTTAGGAATTGCACTACTATAATGTGAGCTCAAGGGGTCTTTTTATAGCCTTCAAGAACTTGGGATTCCTCTTGGAAGAGCCTAGAAGTCCTATCCACAGCCACACAATCATTCCTTGTCACTTCCTCCAATCACATTGCTCCAATTCACATGTTGAGGTGTCGCTATCCAATGAGAGAGCTTGAAAGTGTGGAGGTTATCCTGACATGTCAGCTTCTAGATAAGAATTCTAGAAAGATTCTAGTACGAGGTGGGTGATTGGGATGGGTAATTGGTGGTAAACGGGTAAATGGGGAAGAAAGGGTAAAAGGGCGCGTTTGGATTTATTTATTATAATTCAATTGGGTTTGACCGGGGCATGGGTTGTTGACTCGGGTAAAATAACGGGTAACGAGGGATACGGGTTGAGTAATAAAGGGGGTGGCCGGGTTGTGAGTTAGGGTGTTATGTTTATTGGATTGGGCCGTGTATATGGTTAAGTGGATTTAGGATAGTTAAAGTAATCCAAGGCATATCTCAAGGACCATTTGTGTTAAATCTGAAATTCCAAGGACCAATCGTGCAATTCTGAAAATATCTTCCAAGGACCATTCTTGTCATTCTTAAATAGACCAAGGCTGAATTTGCAACTTTTGAATCTTCAAGGGCCACTTTTGCCAAATGCTGAAACTTTAGGGGCCAGTTTTGACATTTCTTCAAACTTGGTTATTTCTTCCAAAAATCATCCTCGGAGAATAAAATCTTCATAAATGCACAATTTCGACCTTCTGGCTCAGCTTAAGCTCTCTTAATCTCTCGTGCTCGGATTTTCGTCTGATTTGGTTCCTTTTGTGTGTTTTACATATCCGCATTGCACAAGCAAACTCAAGAAAACCACAAATATTAGCAATAAACGGCTCTTTCTTGGTTATTTTGGGCCAGTTTTGATAATGAAAAGATATGTGTTTAAGCACATATCAAAATACCCCAGACGAAACCATTGTCGTGTCCCCACGCAATGCAATCAACTCACGCTTCTAAAACCAAGGATTTCAATCTCTTTCTACTAAACCTGTGAAGAAGTAGCAAAGATTCCTCAAAAGAGATTGAGAAAGCCTTAATTCTAAAAACGCCCCGTTTACCTTTTAATTCACATATAGATATTACGATTAAGCACATTCCAGTTATGAGTGACGGTTTGCTGAACTTTCATGTCGATCAATAACTCCAACATTTTTAAATCAACACGTTAGGATCACGGAGTAAGAAACACAACACAGCGTGAAGTGACCATACGGATAGAATACATCGTCCCTGATTTTTCACAAGTCCCCAAACTAAGCGTAAAATCGAAATCATTGTTACATATGACTCTAGATGCTAACACTACCCATGGAAGTTACTTGTGTAATTACCTTTTGCTCCCATTTTCCTATTTTCCTCTAGATTTTTTTTATTTTTGTGAGAAATGAATTTCTTCAAATTCTCGTTTCGATAACTTTTATTCTGATAAAGATATGAAGCTAAGTCGCTAATTAGTTGTCCACCTTCCCTCAAAAACCATTGCACACAAGAATGAGGTCCACATCAAGTTCCTAATTTTACACGATTTAGGGAGAATATCTTTTTATGGCTAATCGAGACAACTCATCTACGAGTCCAGACGAAGCTTTATTTAGACATCTCCGGATCCGAAGTTTGGCTTAACACTATTTCAAAGACATTTGCATTTTTGCAATTTAGGCCCTTGGTCTTTTAAACTACTAACTCAACGGGATTACCGCTTTATCGAAGTCTTATTATGACTTTGGAATTTCCTCTACTTTTATAGAAGTCTAAGACAACTTTTATAGCTTTGGATTTTTCAACTTTAAAACATTTGGGCTTTATTTCATGTTAATTTTTGTGCCAAACTCCAAACCTACGGCTTTTATAACAATAGAAACAATAGCAAGAAACTATCATGAATCACTTGTCTATTACACCGTAACACCGACAAGACTGATGTGTACCCAACTTTCATGGGCAAAGATTCTCTAAAGAAGACAAAAAACTAACTATCGCCAAAAACTCAACATCTCTAATTATTTTTAACAAATATGGGGTGAAACAATTTTGTGGGAACAAAAGCCATAAGTACCTTCGATGGGCTCTAAAGAGAACCAACTACTCCACGCTTAGCATCTAAACTCATAAGTAACTCTATCATTCCTCGATCTCCAAAAATTTAAAATCCCAAATAATGAGATCCCGGATGCTTAGCCGATAATTAAATTATCTATGGTTAAGGGAACAAGCTAGGGCTCAACACGCCTGGTCAAGTCAAAATTCTATTCCTACTCTCACCAGCGAAAAGTCAACAAGGTGTCAAAACATATATTAACTTAGCAAATGCTTTGTCTAATGAAATCAAGTTATGCATATTTAAAGTCACTCGTGAAACTTGCAAAATCTTGGCCTTGTGAGCTAGAATTCGGATTTTATAGCTTCTTGTCTAAGAGACTAGCAAACTTTTCAATCAAAAAGACTTAACAAAAGCTTCAAAAATTTTAAATTTTGCTCATTTTTGCACAATTTTCTCATTTTCTAAGGAAAAACGGGGTTGCGAGAGTACACGACAAAAATAAAGCAAGTGCGGTCAAATCAAATCGAAGATTACCCTACCCCAGACTAGAACGAAACATTGTCCTCAATGTTTAAAACAAGGGTATCAACGAAAATCTAAAAGCCGTTTAGTAAGTATGCTCAAAGATAAACGTTAGTCGATAAGATTTCGGATATCGGATTTCCATCAAGAACGATCATGAAACTCGAGTGGAGAAAAATGACAAACTTCGAGCACGAGAGTCTTCATATCGGGAAAATCCTACAACATCACAAACAACCAAACACGAGAAATCAAGAGGCTAACCCCTTCGGCCATTTATTAGAAAATAGAAAGAAGATAGAGATAAGCATGGGGTGCCTCCCACGAAGCGCTATCGTTTTTGGTTACCGAAGTCGCTAGCTTGACTCGATCCCCGATAATTTGTCCTTAGGGAAAGTTAGGAGATCCGGGACAACCATAGATGGGATGTCCCCTCCAAAATAATGTTTCACACGATGGCCATTCACCTTGAAATTAGGGCCATCGGCCGAGAAAGCTCCACCGTTCCATAAGGGAAAACCTGAGCAACGGTGAATGGTCCTGACCAACGGGTTTTGAGTTTGCCCGAGAATATCTTCAAGCGAGAGTTAAAAAGGAGAACTTGATCACCAACGTTGAAAACGCGGTTTTTGATTTTAGCATCATGAATCCTCTTAGTCTTCTCTTTGAAAATCAAATAATTCTCATAAGCCTGATCCCTAAGCTCATTTAATTCATTCAATTGAACTTTTCGGTGATCACCCGCGGTCTTAAGATCAAAGTTAGCATGTTTCAAGGCCCAGAATGCCTTATGTTCGAGCTCGATGGGCAAGTGACAAGCTTTTCCATACACCAACTTAAATAGGGTGCACCCAATGGGTGTCTTGTATGCGGTGCGGAAAGCCCATAATGCATCATCTAACTTATCACCCCATGAAGCTCGATTTTCTCCTACGGTCCTTTCTAAAATTCTTTTCAAACCACGATTCGAGACCTCAACTTGTCCGCTTAGCGGGTGATATGCGGTAGAAAGACGATGGGTAACTCCATATTTTGCCATAACTTTAGCAAATTGTTCATTACAGAAATGGGTACCGCGATCACGGATGATAGCACGAGGTGCTCCAAACGGGAAAACAAATTCTTTAAGAACTTAACAACCACTTCAGCCATTGGTGGGGAGCGCCTTCGCTTCAATCCATTTAGACAAGTAGTCGATGGCCACGAGGATATACTTATTACCCCTAGATGATGGAAATGGTCCCATAAAATCGATGCCCCACACGTCAAAAATCTCACAAACTTGAATAGCATTTTGTGGCATTTCATCCTTTTGTGAAATTTTCCTTTGACGTTGGCAAGAATCACAAGATTTGACTAAATCATGAGCATCTCGATATATGGTAGGCCAATAGAATCCGGAATCAAAACCTTTTAGCTGTAGCTTGCACCATGATGGCCACCAAGGTCCGTATGGCAAGCATTGAGAATATCAAGGGCCTTTTGGCCATGAACACACCGCCGGATTACTTGATCCGCACAAATCTTAAACAAGTAGGGATCGTCCCAGAAATAATGCTTAACATCTTTGAAAAACTTTTTCTTCTGTTGGGACGACATCCCTTTACTTACGAAATTGCCCGCATGGTAATTTGCAAAGTCGGCAAACCATGGGGCGTTTGGGTCTTTCTTAGCAATCATCCCAAGTGTCTCAAGAGGAAATGTTTCCGTAATCTCCTTTTTCTCGAGCACACTTTGATGGGGATTCTCAAGTCTAGAAAGGTGATCGGCAGCCAGGTTCTCGCTCCCTTTTTGTCAAGAATAGTAACATCAAACTCTTGAAGGAGGAGAACCCACCGGTAATCGCGGCTTAGCATCTTGCTTTGCCAAAAGATACTTTAGGGCAGAATGGTCGGTATACACTATGGTCTTCGACAAGACAAGGTAAGGTCTAAATTTCTCGAAAGCATAAACAACGGCCAATAATTCCTTTTCAATAGTCGTAATTGTGTTGGGCCCTCGACAATGTCTTACTCGAATAGTGTATGGGTTGAAAATGTTTCGACTTACGTTGCCCCAAGACTGCCCTAATTGCGTAATTACTTGCATCACACATGAGCTCAAAGGGCAAATCCCATTCGGGGCAACTAAGATCGGTGCTTCGCTTAATTTCTTTTAAGAATATTAAACGCTTCAACACATTCGATGGTGAAGATAAACGGCGCATCCTTCTCGAGGAGATGGGTCAGAGGGCGGGCTATCTTAGAGAAATCTTGGATGAAACGGCGATAGAAACCGCATGACCCAAAACTCCAAATACCTTTGACGGTAGTGGGATGAGGGAGTTTAGCTATAACGTCGACTTTAGCTCGGTCGACCTCAATCCCAGATTTTGAAATCTTATGGCCGAGGACAATGCCTTCTCGAACCATGAAATGGCACTTCTCCCAATTCAAGACCAAGTTGGTGTCTTCACACCGTTTGAGCATGTGGTCTAGATGAGAGAGGCAAGAAGTGAAAGAATCTCCATAAACCGAGAAATCGTCCATAAAAACTTCCATAGACTTCTCCATCATGTCATGAAAAATAGCCATCATGCACCTTTGGAACGTACCGGGAGCATTGCATAGCCCAAAAGGCATTCGTCGGTAAGCAAACGTTCCATAAGGGCATGTGAAAGTCGTTTTTTCTTGATCATGCGGATCAATCGGAATTTGAAAGTAACCAGAAAAACCATCGAGGAAGCAATAGAACTCATTCCCCGCTAAACGTTCGAGCATTTGATCCATAAAAGGTAGCGGGAAATGATCCTTTCGTGTAGCATCGTTCAATTTTCGATAATCAATACACACCCTCCATCCGGTGATGAGGCTGTGGAAATCAACTCATTATTGTCATCAAGTAACGACGGTCATGCCACCCTTCTTCGGAACACAATGGATAGGGCTAACCCATGAGCTATCGGAGATTGGATAAATGATTCCGGCTTCGAGGAGTTTAAGAACTTCCTTTTGATAACGTCATGAATTTTGGGTGACTAACCCTACGTTGTTGTTGAATCACGGGTTTACAATCGTCTTCCATTAAGATCTTGTGAGTACGTAAAACGAGGATTGATTCCTTTGATATCGAAATTTGCCAAGCGCATTGCATTTTTATGTTTTCGAAGGACATCCAAAAGTGCGGTTTTCTCCTCATCTTTCAAGTTTTTAGCAATGATGACGGAAAATTTGTTTGGTTTTTCAAGAAAAGCGTATTCAAGATGAGGAGGTAAATCCTTGAGCTCGGGCTCGGAGGTTTTTCGCTGGTCGCTTTGTACGGATTTGATTTCTTCAATCGTAATTTCTTTAGGAGGAGTGACGCAGAATGGATCTTCATTCAACAATTGCTCAAGATAACGGATATCTCCTCCTAATCATAAACACCATCATCAATTCGGTGGAATCGATTCATCATCGCAAGAAACTCATCGATCTCTTCCAAAATGAAATCACCTCCTCCCTCGAACGGAGTGAGAGAGGGAAGAATCGCAATAATAGGCTCGAGAATAATGGTTCAAAATTTTCGTAAGGAATGGTGGGATTGCCGCCATAAAATCAAGAAGCTATTGAGCATACTCCTCCGTAGCAATATCGAGAACGTCGATTCGATTAATAGAAGCATCATCATAGTTGGAGGAGTATCTCGAAGGATGGTTAATATTAAATGAGACGGTTTCCTTATGAGATCGTAAAGTAATTTCTCCTTCATAAACGTCAATCATCGCATACGCCCGTTCAGAAGAAAGGTCTCCCGAGAATAAGAGGACGGCACTTTCGAATCAAAGCATCAAAGTCAACGACAACGAAGCGCGGCATGAAAATGTAGTGGTCCCACCTTCACATAGACGTCCTCGGCGATTCCTCTCGGAATAGAGGTTGATCGGTCCGCCAGTTCAAGAGTCATCTTAGTAGGAGTGAGATCCTGAGAGAAAGCTTGTTATAAATCGAAAGAGGCATTAAGTTAATACCGCACCAAGATCGCCAAGGCGGAGCATTTCACAATTCCCGGAAACTCACAAGGGATAAGAAATTTGCCGGGGTCTCCTAACTTTTCGGGAAGTTTCTTGAGGAGCACCACCGAGCAATTCTCATTCAACGGTGTTTTTGCAATTTCGGCCAACTTTTCCTTATTACTCACTAAATTTTTGATCATGGCGGCAAATTTCGGCATAGGAGTAAAGCGTCGGTGAAACTGATGTTAAAATTCAATGATTGAATGATTTCAACAAATTTCTCCATTTGGTTTTCGGTTTTATCACGAATCCTTTGATCTTGAAGTCTAGACGGATAAGGAAGTGAGGGTTTGAGAGTAGTCTTTGGAACATCGGGTTCCGAATTGGAGTCGAAACTGGTGACCGAGGTGGAACGGTGCGGTTTGCACATTCTCTTCAATAACCACGGGTTCTTGTTCCTCCTCCTCACCATGAGTAGGAAACGATGGTTCATCATAAGCCTTACCACTACGTGTGGTTATAGCTTTTAACTCACCCTTCGGGTTGGGAATGGTATCACTTGGAAGAGATCCCGAACTCGAGGGTTATCTTATCTTACACAAAACAAAGATTCAACATGTCTTCAAGTTTATTCTGCGAAGCATCCAATTTGTTGTTCTAAAGTCGAATCTCATTCCTAAACTCATTGCTTTGTCTAGTCAACGAAGATTGAAACTCATTTCTCAAACTTGAAATCTGAGTTTGCATGGTTTGGATGGTAGCATTATTGTGTTGAACGTAATTCGTGAATTCATTTGAAGGCAAAGGGTGAGCTTGATAGCTTGAATTTGGATATACTTGATTGTAATTGACTCCTTGATTCGGGTATTGATTTGGTGGGGCTTTGAATTGGTTTTGAACATTTGGTCCACGAACTTGATTTTGATTAAAACGAGTCTGATTGTTCGATTGAGAAAATCCTGGAGGTACCATTTGATTACTAACACGAGGGTTTGGTTCAACTTGAGAACGGTATTGGTTACCTCCAGTTACGGCATTAGCTTCGAAAGGATTTCCATCGGTGGCGGTACAATTGTAGTAAGCATGCGGGCCACCACAAGTAGTACAAGTCGCTTCCACCGCTTTGACTTGAGCGGGTGGAGAAGAATTAATCTTAGCGGTTTTAATCTTAACCAAAGCCCGAATCATGTCCGTAAGTTTCAATCTTAGCATCGGTGCTAGACGTATTTTCGGAAGACGAGGACGATGGTGTAACACTCACTCGGGCAGCAACCGATTTGCTACGCGAGGTACGAACTTTAGATTTGTTCTCAATAATCAACAAGGCATCTCTCGTTGATCGGGTCAACAAATTACCACCAGCGGCGGCATTGAGAGAGTCTTGATCAGTCTCATTCAAACCGTTATAAAACGTATCAAGTTGGTGTAATTCGTGAAAACCATGATGGGGAAATTGCCTAAGCAAATCTTTGAATCGGTCCCATGCCTCACTAAATGATTCATCAAATCTTTGTGTGAATTTTGTTATTTCATTTTTAAGCTTGTTGTTTTAGACGGTGGGAAGAATTCGTTCACGAATTTTGACACTAAATTCTCCCATGTGGTTATCGATCGAGGGGTAGTTTCTTTTCGAGCCAAATCGGGCGCCCCTCAAGTGAAAACAGGAAGAGTAGAAGCTTGATAGCCTCTTCCGGAACGTTACGGTACTTGATCGTAGACGTGAGCTTGTTAAACCGTCGGATATGAGAGTGAGGATCGCCCCTCTCAAATCCGTAAAATTGGCTTGACGAAACCAAATTTATCAATCCGTGTTTAAGCTCAAAGTTATCGGAAACGATTGCCGGAACGACGATGGCTTCTCCATAACCCTCGGTGGGTGCTTGGAGTTGCTCTAGCATAGATCGGTTGTCCTCCGCCATTTCGATGATTTAAGGGTTTGATTAGTTCAATCTCGGTTCTACTAATTTTGGAGCACGCCTATTTCGCCTCGAATTGTAGCTTTCACGTATCGGTCCTCAGTAGTTATTAGAACGAAAAGCATGCACTTTCAAAACCAAGGCAATTAAAATGAACTTATTCGAAAACACCGATGTTGAACTTCACCAATAATCCCAAGTGAATAAATCACCTTATAAAACAAAACGCCTACGTTTGTGAGAAGCTTTTTAGGTCGTACAAGCTTATTAAAACCCGCTTCTTTTGGCACCGCAATTAATTTAATGTCGTGTCAAAGCCGCCCTTATACCCACCACACACAGCTTTGTTTATGTAGAATATTGGATTTCACAACACATCAAACCATTAACACAAGTGTAAAGTATGGAATTCTAGAGATATAAAGTTAGAGGTTTAGGGAACTTAGTGAGAGAAAGTGAAAGATATTATTATGAGCTCCAACTCTACCTTGGGAGGTAGAGAGTATTTATAGTCTTACATAAATCGCCACACAACGCCGTGGATCGCATACAGTGGGTAAAGACCCGTCCGTCCTCCACGGTGTTACTTAACTAAATACTACTAACTTAAATATAACTATGACTACGAGCATTCTAACGATTACATATACTTGAGGTGACCGACTCTTTAATACCGGAATTTCTAATTCCTAACAATCTCCCCTAAGGGAGGTCACCTCAACCATATACTAAAATGACATTGAATACAATCGGATATTACATTAACAATTGATCTTGCATTCTTGATGTAGTACTTTGCTTCAAAGCTCGTAGTCATTGATTCCACTCATTGCATGTTTGGTTAATCCAAGTGGAGGTCTTTTAATCGATCCACATGATAATAATGTTGAGCCGACTTTGAGATCATCACTAATAGAAAATCTCAGATACATCCATTGTGGTGTTGGTATTATGTGATGTTGTGACTTTCGGACCGACATGCTCACATTCGGATCATGATATATTCTCATCGAGTAGCGAAGCTTGTTGATTCATGATATTGGCGCAGCCAGAAGCGTAGCATGGAGTGATAATATCAGAGTCATTGATGCACTAATCATGATTTCTTTTGAGATGAATGTGTTAGGTGAGCATGCGGCTATGGATTGACCGCTTCATTCTGATCGGTACCGCAAACGCCGGGGTGTACTCTGCATAGACAAGCAGTTAGCAATAAAGCACCGAAAGTGTCTTTGATCACTTTCGATGAATTGAGGTACCGGACGCCCACCTCCTCGCTGATCGATAAGTTACCGCTGCGGATCGTATAATTCGAAGAATTTCCTTGACAGAGTTTCGTTTGCTCTAGCCCTAGTTTCTCAAACCGAACGCCTCAAAGAAGACAACACGAGTGAGTGAACCAAATAATTTACGCCCATCCGATTGATGAAAAGAGATTTGAAAACAATCGTGTATTGCTCAATAGAAATTGTTTTGCAATATAACGAAGGTTTTAATGAAAATCAATTATCAATCATAAAACACCTTTTGATTTGAAAATTAGTACACGGTCGACGTGCTAATGAAAAGAGTTTTAAAGCACAAAGACCGGTTTTCAAAGGTATCCGTCAATCCATAACCTGAACCAGGATTGATTCAAAAGATTGAATCGCCCATTGTTTCGTTCGCTTGTCACATGGTTGATCCAGTATAATAGATCTCACATGCCACCTACCAGGAGCTTGTTAGATGTTGGCTCCAGAAGGCTTTCCATCTTCATAATGAATATGTAAACACATCACTCAGATGTTCTCGCAATACCACAAGGATAATGCGTAGGACTCAAGATATAATCTCTTTCCACATTGTGTGAAACAGAGAGTCTTCATTGAAAGTGTCCTAATGAGATTTATTGATGATCTCGTGGCTCTAGACTCAATTTGTGCATATTTGGATCCTATATCGAGACTAGGAGAGGGTCTCCTCCTTCAATATCAACAATCTCTAAGAGAAAGTTGATAGATAATGCCTTCCCGTGAGAATGAAACAAGTCCTTTTAAAAGGAACTTGAGTGGTTTGGGAAGTTGAAGTGCGTCGCCACCGGGTCCATGACGCCTTGTCTTCAATACCGATGTTACCATCAAGAGCATATGAATTGAACCCGTTTACGCCTCTAAGGTTGAATATATGAAGGGCTATTTGTTTTCACCCTTTTCTCATTCAATTCTTTTTAATTCTTCAACCCCTCCAGTGCTTACCGAGACTTCATAGCTAGAACCTTGTTGGGTTTATTCCAAGACTAGCTCGGCCTCAGTCCGCACTCTTACCATATCTCATTTTTCTCCTTTTATCATCATACCTAAGAACTCTACACTAACTAGTGGATAGTCCCCGGGTAGATCCCTCCTGTTCTGGCGGATCATGGGAACACATACCTAACCTTATCATCCTTATATCACCATACATAATGTAAAGTTGGTCGGTCTTTTTGGTATTGTTCATCTCCCATAGGAACCAATTGAAAACCATTTGAAAATCAATCCAGATACTTATGATATTTTATCAAAGCATTTTGTACCGAATTGTTTTTGATATTTTTAGAAGAAGAACTCCCCTCAACATGTGAATCAAGTATTTGAAATAGTTTTCCACACGGAGGCAAGAGAAAGAATTAACTTCTTTGATTACCATTTTCAAAAATATCAACATCACTTCCCTAATCGAATCAAGTAGATAAAGCATTTTGGGGAAGGATGAGGTTTTCATGATTTTGCTCCCCTCAATATGTGCCTCGAGATTTGAAAAGAGTTTTGCACATACTAGAGGGAACCCGCACATTGAGATAAGTTGATCACGCTTCAAATCATTGGTTTAAGATAGATGCTCCCCTCAACATGTGCATGGAAAAATTGAAATCGCTTGTCACATGTGGGAAGGACAACATGTACATCCTTATAAAACCATTTACCGAATTATCAGTTTAAATCCAATTTAAATCACACATTCTCCCCGATCACAATTATCAAATCATTTGAGATTTGTGATCTCTTATAGATTTAAATTGATTTTGAAAGCTTTTAAGGAGAATTGTGACTTGATTATGAAAGCGCTTTAACTGATAAGGATCGGATTTTAAGACTTTAAACTCCATTGATAAAACATGCATGTACATCTTTTGAAAACAATTTAATGCCAAATAACTTTTTAATTTAATTGAAATCATTCTCCCCTCAATCAATGACATAGGTTGTTGATTGAGAGATAGAGATTTTGACAAATAAGTCCCGATGATTATCAAAAATAGAGACCGAGTTATTTTTCAAAGCATTTAGTTTTCAGCAGATAAATGTTTATAGAATCGGAGCATGGAATTTGAAAACATGGTAAAACATGGCTCTGTTCTTTCTTTTAAAACCGGGTTATTGCCCGAAAATGACAATAAACCATTGTTTTCTCTCTCAAAAATATTTTTTTGATTTTTTATAAGAATTCGAACAACATCTAAAGTCCCGTGTCATTCTTTGAATGACAGCACAAAGACAGTAGATATTATCGAACCGAAAAAACGCATGACAAAATGACAATATTTTTGAAGATTTTTCGAATTTTTCTGATTTTTATGGATTTTGAAGGTTTTATAATTTTGTATTTTGATTTTCGAATAGATATATACAAGAGATAGATGAAGATAGACCTTTACTCCTCGCCTTCCTCCTCAAGACGCTTGAGTGTTTCGGTTGAAGACTTTTCGCCAAGTCGAGGAAGAATAAACTCAAAACGCTCTCTTGGAAGAGCTTTGGTGAAGATGTCTGCTAACCGATATTCAGATCTCACAAAATAGAGTTCCACCACACCTTTTTCCACTTGTTCCCCGATGAAATGATGTCGAATGTCGATATGCTTTGCTCTTGAGTGTTGAACGTTGTTGCAAGAGAGAGCAATAGCACTTTTATTATCACAAGAGAGGATTTTGTTGAATTCAAAGCCATAGTAAGATAATTGAGATCTCATCCATAAGATTTGAGCACAACAAGATGACATGGCTATGTATTCAACCTCTGTAGAGGAAATAGAAGTACTCATTTGCTTCTTTGAAGACCAACTCACAAGCTTATCACCCAAAAATCGAAAGCACCTCCGCATGTATTTCGACGAGTATCTTGACATCCTCGCATGATCGATCTGATAGGTCTTAGTGACATACGGTGTCCTTCGGGTACCATAGTCCCATATTGATGGTTCCTTGGAGATACCGAAGACCCGCTTAACCGCTTCAAGGTGCTTTTAGTAGGCTTAGCCGGTATCTAGCACACATGCAAACAAATAACAAGATGTCTGGTCTACTAGCCGTGAGGTACATCGAGGATCCAATCATACTACGATATTTTGTTTGGTCAATCATGATCCTGAGTGGTCCTCATCTAGTTTGGTTCGATCAATCATGGGAGTGTCAACAGGTCACTTGAATCAAATCCAAATTTCTTTAAGATCTCAGTTGCATATTTAGATTGATTTATGAAAATGCCTCCTGGACTTTGTGAAATTTGTAATCCCAAGAAAAATGACATTTGTCCCATCATTGACATTTGAAATTTTGAACTCATTTCATTAGAAAACGATCACATTCCATTGGGTCAGTCGAGGCAAAAATAATATCATCAACATAAATTTGAACATGAGTTAAATGTTTGCCTCGACTTCCGGTGAACAATGTAGGATCAACTGCACCTTTGCTAAATCCGGTAGATAGAAGAAACTTTGACAGTGTATCATACCATGCCCTTGGAGCTTGCTTTAAACCATAAAGAGCCTTCTTCAAACGATAAACGTGAGTAGGATGCTCTTGATTCACAAATCCTTCAAAGTTGGCCGACGAAGCGACTTCTTTAAGATCTCCGCTCGAAATGCCGCTTTCACATCCATCCGATAGACTACCATGTTCTTACTAGCAAAGATTAGCCAGAAAGATTCGATTGCCTCGATTCGAGCAACCAGAGCAAAAGATTCTTCAAAGTCAATACCCTCCTCTTGACGGTATCCTTTAGCAACTAATCGAGCCTTGTTCTTCAACACATCACCATGCTCATCAAGTTTCACTTTGAAGATCCATTTAAGAGCAATAATCATAGCACAACTGAGGCGTACTAACTCCCATACATCAAGTCGATCAAACTCATGAATTTCATCTTGCATGGCATTGAACCTGCTGTCTTCATTCATGGCGGTTTTAACATCTTTTGGTTCGATCTTAGAGAGTACGGAGTTGAAGAAGCACCATAAGGCATCGGTTGCAAGTTGTTTCCGGTTGATACAGACGCGAGAGGGATTTCCAATGATGTTGTCTAATGGATGATCGTGAGTCCATTTTCTCGAGGTGTTCATGTGGCTAGTTGTTGAGGGACCGAGGTAGCCGAGTCGATGTCTCCTGATGAAGATGGTTCCGATGATGATTCAGGAGCAAATATGTTTTCAAATGGAGCATCTTCGGGAGTAGCAAAGGGATTAACTTCATCATTGATGCCAAACATTTCCATGATGTACATTTGAAGAATGATGATTTGTTGATGAGATCAAGGATCAGCAGGTGCTTCTTGACTTAAAGATATTGAGATCCGAAGGATTGACTTCATTCACATGAATATGAGCATCCTCTGTTGTAGGGATCAACACCTCATTAGTAATTGAATCATAAAGTTCATCAAACATAGGATCAAACAATTTCTTTAAATCATCTTCGGATGGAGGTACATATGGAGTTTCTTGAGAAGAGTTTGGAACAAGGGATGAACCAATGGGACTGTTTTGAAGTGCGGGTCCTGAAGCCGATTGTCCAGAGCCATTTGACCTCACCATCAAACGTAACGTGAATTGTTTCCATGATATTTTAGGTTCTTTTGTTGTAGATTCGGTATCCCTTTTTGTTTGGTGCATATCCTACAAATACTCCAATGTCGGCTTTAGCCCTAAGTTTCCCTAAGTCTTGACCCTCATTAGTTGGATAACACAATGCACCAAACACACGGAGAGTTATAGATTGTGACTTCGCGACGTAAGTTCATATGGAGTTTTTCCATGCATGCTGTGAATCAGTGGAGCCATTTTGGCGCAGAAGTATGCAAAGGGCATTGCTCTCACCCGCAGAAACTGACCTGTGTGAATCTAATGTAATCATCAACCACAACTAACACATATTTCTTCCCAAAGATATTCTCAGCCTCATTGGTCCACATAAATCCATATGAATCATATGAAGAACTTCGCGGACAGTTAGGTAGGTTGGGTTTATGGGCATACTTATTTCTTTTTCCCAATTGACATGCTGAACAAAGATGATCCTTTTCATACTTTAGTCTAGGTAAACCTACAACTAAGTCCTTTCCGAAGAGATCATTGATGGTGCCGAAGTTCAAGTGATTGAGACGACGATGCCATAACCATGACTTTGTTTTGAAGCCTTTGACAACAAGCAGAATGGAGAAGACTTCATCATATCATCGATAGAGATGGTGTAAAGATTTGAACCACGAGTTCCTTTTAAAAGTTCCTTACCATTAAGATCTCTAACAAACAAGTATGTTTTCTCAAGGCTACTTCTAGATCGTAATCACAAATTGACCAACAGAGAACAAATTATGACCCAAACCTTCCACATAGTATACTCTAGAGATAACACTATCACCAACAACATAATCACCATAACCCATAATTGCACCAAAATGATCATTACCAAATCTATCAGCCCCGATGAATTTGCTCACGGTTCATGAGCAGCGACGGGTTCCGCCATATATGCTTGGAACAACCGAGTCCAAAGTACCACGTAATCGATTTGAACGACCGCAGCTTGAACACGCACAAGAATGGATAATCGATAATTGGGATCCCCATGCAAGAATGGGTTCCACTTGGTTAGTAACAATGTTGGAACACCCACATCGAAATAGAAACATCCATATCGTAGTAGAAGCAATGGAATCATTGGGAATAGATGCAATGTTGGTGTCAGTATTTGACCTATTCAAAGTATGTTCACTTCTTAAGGGAATAGTTCTACCAAGAGGCATCCATTTTCTAGTGGGCATTATTCGATTATTCTTATGGCCAAAAGGTATCCAATAATAACCTATCTTTATAAAAGTTCTTCCTGTGGTTTCCACTGCTTAACAATCTTTCGCTTTTGCCTTTTGCCTTCTTTGCATGAATTTTGCATTAACAATTTTAACTGAGCATTTGACATCATTAGACAAAGCATTCACACCACATTCATGATTAGCAAACAGAAAAGCTGCACATCATTACAAGGTTTGCAAATAGTATCGAACAATTAATTACAAGATTTAAGGCTAATACTAGAATCAACACGATTCGCTTTATTCAACTCAAGCTTAAAGTTCCTAGATTGGTCTTCTACTTTCTTCCAATGCACATTCTTAGCTTGCAAGGTCCTATCATTCCTTGTATTGTCTTGAGACTTTGACCTCGCCGCTTTAATGTCACCGACACTTCAGAGGGAATGGGAACATTAGTTGGTTGATCTAATTTTTGCATTCTCAACTTGATGCAAGGATTCAAGTACTAAGGCACATTAGTGTATACTTTCTAAGATCAGATTTGAGCTTTTGTAGGCACACTAAAGTTCACTTTCTTAGCACTAACATATCTCGAATCTGAACTACTTGAAGGCACATTAGTGTTTCTTTCTAAGACCGGGCATAGAACGGATTTCCTCGCTGGCACTAGGCATAGAACAAGGCATCACAGCTTTTGCACCTAAGGTTAAGGATTGGGGACATGTGGCAATTACACATTCTAGCAACTCTTGAGATCGTTTGGCCTCGAGGCAAGCAAACCTAATTTCACTATCAAGAGGTTTGTTAATGAAATCCTCTTCGACAATCTCACTGAGACATTCTAGACTATCCTTAAGGTGAGCAAGATTCATGAAAAGCATGTTCATTATTCCTAAGATGAGGAGGAATATATTTAACCACAGTTGTATTTGCAATCTAAGGGTGACTTTGAGACAACATTCTTATTGAAAACAAGTGGCGCTTCCCATTTCCCCGACTTCTCGATTCTCAATTTCCTTTTGTAAAGACGTTATTTTTCGTTGTTTTGGTCACGGGTGACTTTTATTGAATCATATAACTCTTTAAAATGTCGCTTAACTTTTTCATTTTCTTCTAGAAAACTCTCGCTTTCCTTTTGTAAGGCATCAACTAAGTTTTGAAGATGAAAAGTTTGAGAATTTCGAGAATCTAAAGGAGGAGGCATTTGGGAGCCTCGCATATTGTTCGCTTGACCCTTTAATTGAGAGATTGGGCTTTCAACTTTCTCGATCGTGTTGCATGAGCTTGAATCTTTCATCACGCTTTGTTAATTTGAAAAACCTGATCAAACTCGAGCATCCAAGATGTCTTGATATTAGAAGTTTTGACATTTTCTTTAAGATGTTGATATTTTAGTTGTAAATTAAAATGCTCAACTTCTAGTTTAGAAAAATGTTTAACCAAATTGTCGTGATCATCCAGTTCAATTTTCTCGTTTAGTTTAGAATTAGTTTTTCAAGCTCAATGACACGATCATGGGAGACTTTCAGGGCTACAGATAGTTCATGAAATTTGGAAGCATTAATAGAGCAATTTGAAGCAAAGAAAAGATATCTTGAGAAACACATTCAGTAATAAGAGTCTCATTTAAGGTATGCAAGTTCTTCCTCTCAATCTCATTATATTTTAGCGCCATAATCACTAACTTCAACTACCATTGCATCAAATTCCTTTTCCATTCCTTAATATCGCTTTCTATCCCCTTTTAAGACTCTCAAAGTGATCTTTAGAAGTTTAAAGAAAGGCATGACCTCGCTAAATAACATTCTTTCATTTGCTCAAAACCCTTTCTCCTTCCGCTATACCAAATGGTGTGATCCTTTTCTAGCAAGTTTTCTCAAAATCAACAAATAGTTGAAATATAACATATTGGCTAATTAAGGTCTTGCTTTTAGTGGCAATTGTTCTAGGAACAAGATGCATTGGTGTATTAGGAGGATACACACGCTTCAGGCATTTTCCATGGGGAGGGTTTGTTTCAACAATATTTTCGCTTATCTAAATCCTTTTCCGTAAAACTTGTTCGGAGTCAACAATGTCTGAGGCTTAAACATGTTCAAGGAAATCCACTTTTCCTTTTTGTAGTCATGGGGAGTGATAATTATTTTTTTCTCTTTGCATTTAGGATCATCTAATTTTGTTCATCCTTCCCTAGTGACTTCATCCTTTCTTATCTTCCCTCTGCACTCAACGCAACAAGGTTTCTGTCTAGGTTTAAGAATCTCATTGCCATCATAGATCACACTTTGAGCTGCTTTAGCTATCTTCCGCATTCGTGGTCGGGTTTATCAATAATGGGAACACTATGCTTATCGCTAGGAACTCTATGTTTAGTGACCATGTGAGCAAATTAATGGTGTTTCCTTGTTTGTACAACTTGTTTTCAAGTTTGTTTTTCAAAGTTTTCAGATTAGAAAAATCTCTCAAGAGTTTTGATTCCTTTGCATTAAAATCTTGCTTAAGCATTTTCACATTTTCTTGAAGTTCTTGTTTTTGCTAGATGCTTTTAGAAAGTTTTTTTTGCAAGGAATTTAATTCTTGTTTCAATACTTCTTCTCTAAAATTACTTTTCTAATGATCAACGCACTTGGTCATCCATTTCCCGCTCACGAGTGGTCAACTCAAATTTAGCACGTTGTTCATAAATAGCAACACGCTCTTTATAGGCATTTAGTTCAAATGTAATCATCGTGGGCACATGCAAGGTATTCATCAAAAACATAGTCATTGTTGATCGCAGTAAGATGCATCACTTGGTACAACTTCACTTTCACTTTGTTTCACATATTGATCATATGGGATAATATTGATATTACCCATATTTTCAATATTTGATTCAATAGTTTCAGTTGATTGTACTTTGTCATGCATCTTTTGCACATCAAGATCATCGTGATAGTTTTATACTCGAGATGAGTTTGTCTTGGATGGGCCACTAGTGAAGAAGAGACCTTTGGGAGAAACCATTGGAGAAATGCTAGCCATAAAAATTGTGTGTGCCGAGGTCCATCATCCACATCGAGTCGTGATGCATCACAATCACGACGAAAGGCATTCCGATGATTGTGACCTATCTCCTCAATAGGCCGCCATCCACATCTGCATCATAGGTCTTGGCATCGCCTAGAAACAACAACCTCTTCATCCAAAGCGCATCCATGCCCCCTAGCCAGAATTTGCACAAGAAAGATCTTATCTCGAAGTAATCGATTCTGATGGGAGATGTGCGCCTTGCAATGTGTCCCTCACCACCACATTATATTTGATCGCTTAGCTTGACCTTGGTTACCATTCCTTCCTCGATTCTCGATTGCCAACATAACCTCTACCACCCACCTCTTCCCTCGATCATACCTTCCCTTTAACCGGGTTGCACCACGATCCTTCCATCTTTAACAAGTGGCTTGATTGTGTGGGTTAGATGCTGCTCGAGGTTGTTGTTGGTTTGTGGAGAGAATTCATGTTTTGACTAATCGTAAGAGCTAGTTGATTAATGAAGTTACCCACGCGTGCATCAAAGACGTTTGTTTGAACATAGGATCGTGAATTTTGTGATTACCATTACCTAAGGGTATGACTTGTGATGCTTTGGTTGTGATTCCGATGTTTGAGTAGAAGGCGCTGAGTCATTAGATGAGCTTGTCTCTCCTGTTGGTTTTGAACCGAAGAATCAATTTTTCAAACATAGCATGTCTCTCATTCTCAAGGAGGAAGGCATAGAGTTGCTCATAGTTTGTATTCTTCAATCCTTTAGTGAGCTTCATAGAAGTGACAAACTTGTGCCATTCGGGATTCATGTTGTTCACAAATTTTGAGTTCAAATGAATGTTAGGCATAGTCATTCCGATGTTCCTCATGTCATTCACTAACTTATGAAATCTCACATAGTACTCATAGACACTCTCATCCGGTTTCATCTTGAAGTGTTCAAATTGGCCATAGAGTTGTTCTCTGCCTTCCATAGTTAATTCCAACCCGAGAGAAGCATCTTAACATTATCCCAAACCGCCTTTGCATCGGTAAGGTGATTGATCAGTTGTAGATGTCTTTAGGAAGACCTTGAAGAACAATGTTGAAGCCCCATATCCGTGATCGAATCTCTTTTTCTCCTTATCATCAAGCTCATCATACATTTTAGGTCGCTCCATTCCGTAAAACAGAGTACCATCTCATTAGTATCAAGTATGTCTCTAGTCGCCTCAACTCGATATGGTCCTTCATCAATGGATTTGAGAATGTTGACACCATTTTCCCTTCCAAGGCAAGCATAATCCATCTGCCCAAGAATCCACG
This sequence comes from Chrysanthemum makinoi, assembly GCA_910596185.1. Lineage (NCBI taxonomy): Eukaryota > Viridiplantae > Streptophyta > Magnoliopsida > Asterales > Asteraceae > Chrysanthemum > Chrysanthemum makinoi. The sequence continues at coordinate 49,218,012 of OU343217.1, read as the reverse complement.
CTGGATAAAGTATTCACCAAACAACTCAAACATGGATAGATGATAGTAGAACGCTGGTAGACATGTTTTCATATACGGATTTTATAACTCTTTGATTAAACCAAGAAATAGATTCTTTCACGGGATTTTACTAAATCAAGAGAAAACCGTAAAGCAATCACCAAGTCGCTAGAAGATAATGCACCAAGTCGCTAACACTTAATTCGCTAACCACTAAGTCGCTAGAGTCCCAAGTCGCTAGACAAATGCAAGTCGCTATAGTAACTCGCTAAGGCTCAAGTCGCAAAATTTTGGCAAAGAATTAACACAAGTCGCTAAAGATAAGTTAAAGAGCAACTCGCTACCAAGTCGCCACCAGAGCGAGAGTCCACTACTCAATCAGAACTAGATCTAAGTCGCTAGGTTCAAAACTGTGAATCGCTACAAATTTGTAAAGCAAGTCGCTACTAAGAAAGTATTCCGTATCAAGTCGCTAGCAAGAAAAACCACATAAACATCACTTTTCAATCCAAAACAACCCAACCAAGATGATTCAAGCTTACCAAATGAAAACCTAAACACTTGTGATGATTCTAAACATAAAAGTACTCACAAAATCCAAACTTTAACACAAGAAATCAACCAAATGATGCAAAAACCACTAAACTTTTCAAACTCAAAAACCACCTAAAACCACTAGAAATCCAAAGATGTGCAAGATATGATCTAACCATGGCTCTTGATACCAATTGTAGATATTGGATTTCACATACACATCAAACCATAACACAAGTGGGCGTATAAGTGGAATTCTAGAGAGAGAAAGTTAGAGGTTTAGGGAACTTAGTGAGAGAAAGTGAAAGATATTATTATGAGCTCCAACTCTCTACCTGGGAAGGTAGAGAGTATTTATAGTCTTACATAAATCGCCACACAACGGATCGTATACAGTGGGTAAAGACCTGGTCCGGCCCCTCCTCCTCGGTGTTACTTAACTAAATACTACTTAACTAAATATAACTATGACTACGTGCATTCTAACGATTACATATACTTGAGGTGACCGACTCTTTAATACCGGAATTTCTAATTCCTAACAAATATCAAATGTAAATAAATCACTCACAAGCTTACACAAAGGCAAAAGTTTTGATCTTTAGTTCTAGAACTTATTAAATATAACGTTCGCTGAGAATGTTATATAATTGGTGTCTTCTATTTATTAGCAAAAACACAAGAGAAAATCTTTGTGTATTTTTAATATGATATATATATATAGGTACAAAAAGAAAAAAGGAAAATATTTTTTACTTTTTATTTTATGTAAAAATAGTAACTTCATGAATGAAGATCTCGAAGTCACTAATCGTTAAACCTCAAAACGATATTGTCGTGACAACCTCTTCCCCAAGAACGGCGCCATAAAATTTGATTTATGCGCATTGGGATGCCAAAACCGTTATCTCACACAAGCTAGCCACTTCATAATGACTAACCGTGAAGAAACTTACCACCGTATTAATCGACTGGGCCGATATGAAGGCCAAGGGTATGTGTGTATGGATAAAACCTCAATATCGACATATATCAATAATCAACGTAAGATAGATTCAAATTCCTTTAGGAAAAAGAATAATAAATCAAATCCCGTAAAGCATCGTGATACATTAGTCAACCCGAATCGCTTCCTCAACGAGGCTGAATCGCTAACGCCGTTATTGGTTTGGAATTTAATGCTCATGTTTTGATTTTGTTTGATTTGATTTATTAAACTACGGAATAGGCAAATAAGGAATCTATTTTACGGAAATCCTAAGTGCAAAATAACTAAAACGAAATGAACGTAAACGTAATTAAAATGCAAATACGCCTAAATTATATTCCTAAAAATGCCTAAAAATACTTTTACTCTAGAAATGTAATTTGAGAACTATTTTAGAATTAAAACTATTTTTAGGATTTTTCCGATTTTATTTAAATTAAAAACCATTTTAACTATTAAAAATAAATTAAAATACTAAAAATTATGAAAATCAAAGGGAAAAATATGAAACTATTTTTATAAAATCTAAAAATACCATAAGAGAATTTTCAAAACTATTTTTATATTTTTCTCATTATTATTCTATTTTCTACTAATTTAAAACTATTTAAATCTAATTTAAATTGTGAAAAATACCAAATAAAGCAAAAATAGGAAAAATATTTTTATTCTTTTTATATTTTTCTTAAACTGGGAAAATTGAAAATTATTTTTTGGAACTTTTTCTCAATTATTTGCAATAAAAGCTATTTAAAGTACCTAAAACTGTTTTAAATAGAGAAAATAGCAACAAGGACCAAAAATTATGAAAAACTCAGGAAAATTTTTAAAATATTAATCTAAATCTATGAAAAATAAGAAATAATGCTTATGTGTGAGATAATGAGGGTGCAGTTGTAACCGATGTGGCAATAAGCACTTTAGATTAAGCAACCTAGACAATAAGCCACCCAAACTTCTACAAGTAGTTAAATTATACTATAACCACTCTAAATAAACTAAATATTGCTACTCCTAACCTCAAATAAGTAGCTATTTAAGGTATGATGCTAACTGATTATCCTAGAAAAACAATAATCTGGACCCTTACTTTAAGCTACTATATAAGCTAATCTAAAGCACCAAAATCAAAACTGCATATGCGTCTCCCAAGAACACCTAGCAAACCGCTACTTGGACCAAATATGAGACCCTAAACTTGAAATGAACATCAGGTAAATGTCTGCAAGATCAGCAAAAAGTTTGACATAAGCTACTTAATGAAGTGTTACATGTTTGACTTTTCCGAGATTTGAGATCAAATGTTGAACTGAAAATGATATAATATGATGAAATGAAAACAATGCAAGCTCACTTATCAAGTTATACACCCATATGATGGATTATAGCAACTGATTTTCACAGATTTGAGAATCAGAGCGCTTTTAGAGAGATTTGAATTTTGTGAAAAAACTTATGCAAACTCGGAGACGTATGCTAATGCAAAGAACTAAAACAAGCCTAAAGCAACCTAACTATCACAATATTCTAACCTCTAGCACAGTTTAAGTACTAATCCAAACACTCCTTTAATAAATCTAACAAGCAACTTAAACAATCTAATCCTACAACCATCAAGGAAGTGAAATAAGCATTTAAGTAAGATCTTAAGACTATAACAAGATCAGATCAAGCATCTAATATGACTATAAGCATGACTGCAGATACAATGACACAGCCTAACCTTATGTGAAGTCCAAGCTGAAGTTTTAGCATCATAACGAACCAAATCAACCAAATCCAACACCACACACTAAATCGACCCAACTCAAAGATCATTTCAACCCATTTCCATTTCTCAACCAAGTATAATCACCT
>OU343217.1:49171399-49214533 GCA_910596185.1 Chrysanthemum makinoi | reverse complement strand
TCTCCCCCTAAGGGAGGTCACCTCAAACACACATTGAAATTACATAGAATACAAACAGATATTACATTGAGATAGTTCTTGAATTCTTGTTCATGTTCTTAGTTCTGAAGCTCGTAGTCTTTGATTCTTCATTTTTGCATGTTTGGATAATCTGAGTGGAGGTCTTTAACTGATCCACGTGATACAGAGTTTTGAGTCAGCTTTGAGATCATCAGCCAACATAAATCTTTGACTCGTCCATTGTGGTGTTGGTATTATGTGATGTAGTGATATTTGGACCGACATGCTCACATTCTGGGTCATGATTTCTTCTTATCAGAGTAGCGGAAGCTTTTGTTGATTCATGATATTGGCAGCTACGTAGCAGAAGCATGGAGTGATAATATCAGAGTCATTGATGCACTAATCATGATTTCTTTGGAAATGAATGTGTTGTGTGAGCATGCGGCTATGGATTGACCACTTCATTCTGAGCAGCTGCAAAAGTTGGGGTGTACCTGCATAAAACAGTTAGCAATAAAGCGCACGAAAGTGTCTTTGATCACCTTCATTGAATTGAGGTACACGGCCCACGGTTCCCCGTTGATCAGTACAAGTACTGCCTGTGATCAGGTATAATTCCGAAGAATTTCCTTGACAGGGTTTCGCAGCTGCTCTAGCTGTTCTCAAACCGGAACGTTTCAAAGAAGACAACATGGAGTGAGTGAACCAGCGAAATGTGATTCACTGATTGATGAAAAGAGATTTGATAAACAATCGTGTATTGCTTAATAGAAATTGTTTTTGCAATACAACGAAGGTTTTAATGAAAATCAATTATCAATCATAAACACCTTTTATTTTGAGAAATAAGTACATAGTCGATGTGCTAAAGAAAAGAGTTTTTAAGCACAACGACCGGTTTTTCAAAGGCATCCGTCAATCCATAACCTGAACCAGGATTGATTCAAAAGATTGAATCGCCCCATTGTTTCTGTTCAGTTGTCACATGGTTGATCTATTGAATAGATCTCACATGCCACCTACCAGGAGCTTGCTTGATGTTGGCTCCAGAAGGCTTTCCATTTTCATTGTGAATATGTTTGCATATCACTCAGATGTTCTTGCAATACCACAAGGATAATGCATAGGAATCATAAGATGTAATCTCTCTTTCCACATTGTGTGAAATAGAGAGTCTTCATTGAAAGTGTCCTAATGAGATTTATTGATGATCTCGTGGCTCTAGACTCAATTGTGCATATCTGGTTCCTATGCCGGAGACTAGGGAGAGGGTCTCCTTCTTCAATATCAACAATCTCTAAGAGAAAGTCGATAGATTATGTCGGTTCCCCGTGAGAATGAAACAAGTCCTTTTAAGAGGAACTTGAGTGGTTTGGGAAGTTGAAGTGCAGGCGTCCTGGGTCCATGACGTCTTGTCTTCAATACCAGTGTTACCTTAGTAACCACCAGTAGCATATGAATTGAACCCGGTATCTGCCCTAAGGTTGAATTATCAGAGGGCTATTTATTTTCACCCTTTTCACATTCAATTCTTTTTCATTCTTCAACCCCTTCAGTGCTTACCGAGACTTCATAACTAGAACCTTGTTGGGTTTATTCCCGTACTAGCTCTGTCTCAGTCCGCACTCTTCCCATATCTCACATTTCTCCTTTTTTCATCATACCTAAGGACTTCTACACTATCTAGTGGATTGTCCCTGGGTAGATCCCTCCGGTTATGGCGGATCATGGAACTCAACCTAACCTTATCATCCTTATATCACCATGCATAAAGTAGAGTTGGTCGGTATTTTGGTGTAGTTCTTCCGCCTTGAAACCAATTGAAAACCATTTGAAAATAAATCAAGATACTTGTGATATAGAATCAAAGCATTTTGTATCTTAATTGTTTTGATATTTTAGAAATGCTCCCCCTCAACATATGCATAAAAATTCAGAATTTGTTTAGCACATGGAGGCAAGAGATCTTTGAAATCGTTAGATTAAGAATGAAAGGTCCAATCTTTTGATTAATATTTTTCTAAAATGATCATCATCACTTCCCAATCAATTTGAGTAGATAAAACATTTTGAGGAAGAATGAGGTTTTCAAAAATTTTGCTCCCCCTTAATATGTGCCTCGAAGTTTGAAAGAGTTTTGCACATATTAGAGGGAACCTGCACTTAGAGACAATTCAATCACGTTTCAATAATTTGAGGTTTAAAGTAGTTGCTCCCCCTCAACATGTGCATGGAAAATTTGAAATCATTTGTCACATGCGAGGAGGAAAACATGCTAAACACTTATGAAACCATTTATCGAATTATCAGTTTAAATCCAATTTAAATCACAAATTCTCCCCCGGTCACAATTATCAACTCATTTGAGATTTGTGATCTCTGTAGATTTAAATTGATTTTGAAAGCTTTTTAAGGAGAATTATGACTTGATTATGAAAACGTTTTAACTGATAAGGATTGGATTTTTAGACTTTAAACTCCATTGATTGAACATGCATGATTATCTTTTGAAAACATAATAATAACCAAGTTCTAGAACCAATTGTGTAACATATTGTAAAACATCTAGAGTAGACCTTACTCATTTAAGTGCTAATTGTTTGAAAAGAACACTTTTTGATTTCATTGAAAAATCATTCTCCCCCTAAATCAATGACGAAAGTTATTGATTTATGGATTGAGACTTTGACACTTGATAAGTTCTTTTGATTTTCAAAAATAGAGTCCGAAATGTTTTCAAAACAATTGAGTTTTCATAAGATTGCAAATATTTTTCAGAGGAATCATTTAGAAGGAAAAATATTTGAAATTAAACATTTTTCTTGTTAATGACAAACATTTGTTTTTAGAATCAGAGCATTAGGTTTGAAACATGAGATAAAGCATGGCTCTGTTCTTTCTTTGAAAACGGGTTACTGCCTGAAATGACAGTAAGCCACCATTTTTCTCCGCTTCATTTTTTTTTTGGCAAAAATTATGTGTATTCGAAGAACATCTAAAAACCCGTGACATTCTTTGAATGTCAACACAAAGTCCGTAGATGATATCGAATAAGGAAAAACATGACAAAATAACAATATTTTTGGAAATTTCCAAGATTTTCTAATTTTTATGGATTTTGAGAATTTTATATTTTTATATTTTCTTTTTGAATGTTTTTTTTTTTTTTTTTTTTTCTTTTCCAAGTTTTGTATTTTGCTTTTTGAATAAGTATATACAAGAGATAGATGAGGGAAACCTTTTACTCCTCTTCTTCCTCTTGAAGACGTTTGACTGTTTCCGGTTGTAGACTCTTAAGACCAAGACGTGGAAGAATAAACTCAAAACGTTCTCTTGGAAGAGCTTTGGTGAAGATGTCTGCTAACTGGAATTCTGACTTCACAAAATAGAGTTCCACCACACCGTTTTCCACTTGCTCCCTGATGAAATGATGTCGGATGTCAATGTGCTTTGCTCTTGAGTGTTGTGCGTTGTTGCATGAGAGAGCAATAGCACTTTTATTATCACAGTACAGAGGGATTTTGTTGAATTCAAAGCCATAGATAATTGGGATCTCATCCAAAGGATTTGAGCACAACAAGATGACATGGCTATGTATTCAGCCTCTGTAGAGGAAATAGAAGTACTCATTTGCTTCTTTGAAGACCAGCTCACAAGCTTATCACCCAAAAACTGTGCACTTCCTGACGTACTTCGACGTGTATCTTGACATCCTACATGATCAGCATCTGCATAGGTTGTTAGTGACATACCGGTGTCCTTCGGGTACCATAGTCCCATATTGATGGTTCCTTGGAGATACCGAAAGACCCGTTTAACCGCTTCAAGGTGCTTTTTAGTAGGCTTAGCCTGATATCTAGCACACATGCACACAGTGAACAAGATGTCTGGTATGCTAGCTGTGAGGTACATCAAGGATCCAATCATAATTCGATATTTTGTCTGATCTACCATGATCCCTAAGTTGTCCTCATCCAGCTTAGTACGTTCAATCATGGGAGTGTCAACGGTGTCACATGATACAAATCCAAATTTCTTTAAAATCTCATTTGCATATTTAGATTGATTTATAAAAATGCCTCAGGGACTTTGTGAAATTTTTAATCCCAAGAAAAATGACATTTGTCCCATCATTGACATTTGAAATTTGGAACCCATTTCATTTGAAAAATGATCACATTCATTGGGGTCAGTTGAGGCAAAGATAATATCATCAACATAAATTTGAACGTGAATTAAATGTTTGCCGGACTTCCGGGTGAACAATGTCGGATCAACTGCTCCTTTGCTGAATCCAGTGGATATAAGAAACTTTGATAGCGTATCATACCATGCCCTTGGAGCTTGCTTTAAACCGTAAAGAGCCTTCTTCAAACGATAGACGTGAGTAGGATGCTCTGGATTCACAAAGCCTTCAGGTTGGCTGACGTATACGACTTCTTTAAGATCTCCATTAAGAAACGCCGTCTTTACATCCATTTGATAGACTACCATGTTCTTACTTGCAGCATTAGCCAAGAATATTCTGATAGCTTCGATACGAGCAACAGGAGCAAATGATTCTTCAAAGTCAATACCCTCCTCTTGACGGTATCCTTTTGCAACCAATCGAGCCTTGTTCTTTAAGACATCACCATGCTCATCAAGTTTCACTTTGAAGATCCATTTTAGAGCAATGATCATAGCACAATCTGGAGCAGGTACTAATTCCCATACATCAAGTCGATCAAACTCATGAATTTCTTCTTGCATGGCATTGAACCATCAGTCTTCATTCATGGCGGTTTTAAAGTCTTTTGGTTCGACCTTAAAGAGTACGGAGTTGAAGAAGCACCATAAGGCATCGGTTGCAAGTTGTTTCCGTGTGCATACTGGACGAGAGGGGTTTCCAATGATGTTATCTAATGGGTGATCATGAGTCCATTTTCTAAGGTGTTCGTGTGGTTGTTGGTGTGGAACTGAAGTAGCAGAGTCGATGTCTCCTGATGAAGATGGTTCTGATGATGATTCAGGAGCAAATATGTTTTCAAATGGAGCATCTTCAGGAGTAGCAAAGGTATTAACTTCATCATTGATGCCAAAAACAGTTCCATGATATACATTTGAAGATTGATGATTTGTTGATGAGACAGAGTGATCATCAGCAGGCGCTTCTTGACTTAGTGATATTGAGACTGAAGGATTGACTTTATTCACAGGGATATGAACAGCCTTAGTTGTAGGAATTGACAGTTCATTAGCACTTGGCTAATAGTGTTCATCAAACATCGGATCAAACAATTTATTCAAATCATCTTCAGTTGGAGGTACATATGGAGTTGCTGGAGAGGAATTCGGTACAAGGGATGAACCAATGGGACTGTTTTGAAGTCGCGGGTCTGGCTGGATTGTCCAGGAGCCATTTGACCGGTCAGCTCATCAAACGAAACGTGAATTGTTTCCATGATATTTCGGGTTATCTTGTTGTAGATTCGGTAACCTTTTCTGCTTGGTGCATATCCAACAAATACTCCAATGTCCGCTTTATCTCTCAGTTTACCTAAATTATGGACAAGCTCATATGGAGTCTTTCCATGAGAAGTGTGAATTAGAGATCGATTTTGAGTGTAACATGCGGTGGCAATAGCTTCAGCCCATAAAAATATTGGAACCTTTGAGTAAATCAGCATTGTTCTTGCAGCTTCTACAAGAGTTCGATTTCCTCTTTCAACTACACCGTTCTGTTGACGAGTTCAAGGAACACTTCTTTGAGGATTGATTCCAACATTTTCATAAAATTCATTGAGTTCTTTATTAACAAACTCAGTTCCATTGTCGGTTCGAACAATTCGCACCGTTTTGTTGACTCGGATCTGAAGTTGTCTAATGAGTTTAATGATGACATCTGGAGTTTCGTCCTTTGTCCTCAAAAACTTAACCCAAGTGAATCAGGAGTAGTCATCAACCACTACTAACACATATCTCTTTCCATTAATAGTTTGGACTCTCATTGGGCCGCACAGATCCATATGAAGGGTATGAAGGACTTCCATTTCAGAGTTTGTGGTTTTTGGTTTGTGGCCATACTTCGTTCTTTTTCCCAGTTGGCAAGCTGAACAAAGATGATCTTTTTCATATTTTAATCTGGGTAAGCCTCTGACAAGATCCTTTCTGGAAAGATTGTTTATGGTGCCGAAGTTCAAGTGATTGAGACGACGATGCCATAACCAAGACTTTGTTTTAGAAGCCTTTGACAACAAGCAGATTGGAGAAGACTTCATCATGTCATCGATAGAGATGGTGTATAGGTTTGAACCTCGAGTACCTCTTAATAATTCTACACCATCAAGTTCTCTAACGAAACAAGTATGTTTTCTAAAAGCCACTTCTAGATTGGAATCACATAATTGACCAACAGAGAACAAATTATGACCAAGACCTTCCACATAATATACCCTAGAAATTACACTTTTACCAACCACATAATCTCCATAACCCATAATAGCCCCAAAATGGTCGCTCCCGAATCTAACTGTCCCGATGAATTTACTCACGAAGTTCATGAGCCGTGACCGATCTCCAGTCATATGCTTGGAACAGCCTGAGTCCAGGTACCACAAAATGATTTAAACGATCTGCAGTTGAACACAGACAAGAATGGATAACTGGATAATTGGGATCCCTATGCAAGAATGGGTTCCATTTGGTTAGTAACAGTGATTGGAACACCCACATCAGAAATAGAAACATCCATATCAGAAATAGAAGCAATGGAATCATTAGGAATAGACGTAGTGCTGGTGTCTGTATTTGACCTATTCAAAGTATGTTCACTTCTTAAGGGAATAGATCTACCAGTAGGCATCCATTTTCTAGTGGGCGTTGTCTTAGCAGAAAAAGGTATCCATTGATAACCTATCTTTCTAAATGTTCTTCCTGTGGGTTTCCACTGTTTTCTTACTTTCTTTCGTCTTTGCCTTTTAGTCTTCTTAGCATGATATTTAGCATTAACAATATTAACTGGGCTTTTAACATCATTAGACAAAACATTCACGCCACATTCATGATTAGCAACAGAATTCAAGCAGACATCATTACATGGTTTGCAGATAGTATCAGAATTCGAATTAATTACAGTACGCTTATAGCTAATACTAGAATCAACACGATTCGTTTTATTCAACTCAAACATAGTGTTCCTAGGGTGATCTTCTACTCTTTTCCAATGCACATTCTTAGCTTGCAAGGTCCTATCATTCCTTGTATTGCCTTGAGACTTTGACCTGCTTGCTTTAATGTCACTGTTTACTCCTGTAGAGGCAATGGGAACATTAGTTGGTTTTGATACTTTTTGCATTGTCTTGAAGATGAAAGTTTTGAGAATTTCGAGAATCTAAAGGAGGAGGCATTTGGGACCCAGATACATTGTTCTTTGCACCCTTTAATTGAGAAATTTGGGCTTTCAATTTTCTGATCGTGTTACAGTGAGCTTGAATCTGTTCATCACGTTTGTTAATTTCAAAAACTGCATCAAACTCTGGAACATCTGACGATATCTTGATGTTTGAGGTTTTAACATTTTCTTTGAGATGTTGATACTTTAGTTGTAAATCAAAATATTCAACTTCTAGTTTAGAAAAATGTTTTACCAGATTATCGTGATCATCCTGTTCAATTTTCTTACTTAGTTTAGCTTTTTTTATTTCAAGCTCAATGACACGATCATGGGAGACTTTCAAAGCAACAGATAATTCATGAAATTGAGAAGCAGTAATAGAACAATTAGTGGCAGTATAGAACACATCTTGAGAAATACAATCAGAAATCAGATTCTCATTTAAGGTATGCAAGTTCTTCCTCTCAATTTCATTATATTTTAATGCTCGCTCATAGTCACTAACCTCAACAATCATTGCATCAAATTCCTTTTCCATTCCTTTAATATCTGTATCTATCCCCTTTTTAAGACTCTCAAATTGATCTTTTAGTTGTTTAAAGAAAGGCATGACCTCAGTTAGATAGCATTCTTTTGTTTGCTCAAAACCCCTTTCCCCTTCAGTAATCCCAGTGGGTGTGATCCTTTTCTTACAAGTTTTCTCAAAATCGACAAATAGTTGAAAATTAACATATTGACTGATTAAGGTCTTGCTCTTAGTGGCAATAGTTCTAGGAACTAAATGCATTGGTGTATTTGGAGGATACACAGTCGCTGCAGGCATTTTCCTAAGGGGAGGGTTTGTTTCAACACGATTTTCAGCCTTTTGCTTATCTAAGTCCCTTTTCCAGAAAACTTGTTCAGGTGTTAACAACGTTTGAGGCTTAAATTTGTTTAAGGAGATCCAATTTTCCTTTTTGTAATCATGGGGTCTGATAATTATGTTTTTCTCTTTACATGTAGGATTATTGAGTTTCTTATCCATTTTCTCCCTAGTGACTTCATCTGATTTCTTATCTTCCTCAGTGCACTCAATGCAACTAGGTTTCTGCCTAGGCTTAAGGATTTCATTGCCATCATAGATTACCTTATGAGCAGTTCTAGCCTTTTTAATGACCTCTGGATTTGGTTCATCAACAAGGGGAATGCTATGCTTATCGCTTAAGACTCTATGCTTAGGGATCAAGTGAGCAGTCTGAATGGTATTACCTTGTACGTACAACTTATTTTCAAGCTTGTTTTTCAACATTTTTAGATTGGAAAAATCATTCAAAAGTTTTGATTCCTTAGCATTGAATTCTTGCTTAAGCATTTTAACATTTTCTTGAAGTTCTTGTTTTTGCTTAGCAGTTTTAGAAAGCTTTTCTTGTAAGAAGTTTAACTCTTGTTTTAATACCTCTTCTCTAAACTTACTTTTCTAATAGTTGTACGTATTTGGTCATCCATTTCCTGCTCACGAGTGTTTAACTCAAACTTAGCACGTTGTTCATAGATAGCAACTTGTTCCTTATAGGCACTTAGCTCAGAGGTAACAGAGTCATCTGGGGCACATGCAGTGTATTCATCAAAAGCACAGTCATCATTGACTGCAGAGGATGCATCACTTAGTACACTCTCACTTTCACTTTGTTTCACATATTGATCATATGGGACAACATTGATATTACCCATATTTTCAATATCTGACTCAATAGTTTCAGTTGATTGTACTTTGTTATGCATCTTTTGCACATCAGCATCATCGTATAGTTTTAATACCTCAGAAATGATTTTGTCTTTGGATGGAACAGCTTGTGGTGATGAAGAGACTTTAGAAGGGACCATTGGAGAAATGCTAGCCATGAAAATTGTTTGTGCAGTAGGTTCATTATCAACGTCAGAGTCGTATGCATCACAATCAGCGACTTGAAAGGCATTCTGATGATTGTGGCCTATCTCCTGAATTGGTTGTTCATCTACATCTGCATCATATATCTTGGCATTTCCCTCAGTAAGAAACAACAACTCCTCTTCATCCAACACTGCACCATTATCCTGAGCTTGCACAAGCAACATCTTATCCCTGAAGTACTCTGCATTTTGAGGGCGTTTTGGCGATATGCAGTTCCTTGCAATGTGTCCATCACCACCACAGTTGTAGCACTTAATTGGCTTTGCTTGTCCTTGATTTCCATTCCTTCCCCTATTCTGATTTGCCACATATCCTCTACCAGCTCCACCTCTCCCTTGTTCATACTGCCTTACTTGAACTGGTTGTACCATAACCTTCCCATCTCTGACAGTGGCTTGATTGTGTGGATTGGATGCTGTTCTGAGGTTGTTGTTGGTGTGTGGGAGAGAGTTCATGTTTTGACTAATCATGAGAGCCAGTTGGTTAATGAATTTTCCCACGTGTGCATCAGCATCAGCTTGTTTGAACATTGGATCGGGAATGAGTTTGTGGTTACCATTACCCATGGGTATAACTTGAGATGCTTTGGTGGTAATTCCAATGTTTGAGTAGAAGGGAGTTGAATCATTTGATGAGCTTATCTCTCCCTGGTTGGTTTTGAACTGATCAAGAATCCTTTTTTCAAACATAGCATGTCTCTCATTCTGAAGAAGGAATGCATAAAGTTGCTCATAGTTGGTGTTCTTCAATCTTTTGGTTAGCTTCACAGAGGTGACAAACTTATGCCATTCGGGATTCATGTTGTTCACAAACTTTTAGTTCAGCTGAATGTTTGGCATGGTCATTTTGATGTTCCTCATGTCATTCACAAGCTTATGGAATCTCACGTAGTACTCATTGACACTCTCATCAGGTTTCATCTTGAAGTGCTCAAACTCATCATATAGTTGTGATTCTCTGTCTTCAATAGTTAATTCAGAACCTGAGAGAAGCATCTTGACATTATCCCACACTGCCTTGGCTTTGGTGTTGTGATTGATAAGCTTGTAGATATCTTTTGGAATACCCTAAAGAATAATGTTAGAAGCCCTGATATCAGCATCGAATCTCTTTTTCTCCTTATCACTGAGCTCATCATACATCTTTGGTTTGTCCATTCCATAGATCATTGTTCCATCTGCAGCTGTATCAATTAAGTCTCTAGTAGTCTCAATCTGATAAGGTCCTTCATCGATTGACTTGAGAATTTTAACTCCGTTTTCTTTTCCCAAACAGTACAATCGGATTCGTTGTGCCCATGAGTCATAATCAGTTCTGTCAAGCATCGGTGGACGAGTATCTGACCCTGCAGCTTGAACGTCCTCAGCTACGGAAGAGACAATAGTAGGAACGATGTTTGCCATGATTACAAGTTCTACGGGATTTTACTATTCTTTGATTAAACCGGGAAATTGATTCTTTCACGGGATTTTACTAAACCAAAAGAACAACCGTAAGAATGTATCACGAAGAAGTAACAAGTCTAAATAGACAAGTAGCTAAACACTCAACTCGCTTAGGTATCAACTCGCTAAACAACCAACTCGCTCAAAAAATCAAATCGCTTAAGGAATCAACTCGCTAAATAGCCAAGTTGCATTAGTATCAACTCGCAACACAATCAACTCGCTTAATGAAACAAGTCGCTAAATAGCCAACTAGCCTTAGTACCAACTCGCAACACAATCAACTCGCTTAATGAAACAAGTCGCTTTAATAATCAACTCGCTTAATAGCAAGTTGCAAACAGACACAACTCACTTAACCACAAAGTCACTTAAAAGCTTAACTCGCTAAAAAGCCAAGTCGCATATAAAAACTCGCATCCAGTAACACAGCAACTCGCTTCGAAGAAATGTATATCCGAGACTCAACTCGCTCAGTACAAAGTTCAAAAATAACCACTTTATCAATAAAAAACAACCAAACCACAATGATTTAAGCCTTCCAATTCAAAACTTAAACACATATGATGATCCTAAACACAAAAGTACAAGCAAAATTCAAACTTTAACACTAGAATTTGTCCAAATGATTCAAACTCTCCTAAACACTTAATACCCCAAAAACCTTATGAAATTCACCAAAACAAAGAGCATGAAAGATGAGTGATCAAACTATGGCTCTTGATACCATTTGTAAGATATAGGATTTCACAAACACACTAAACCATGATCAAAGTGGGGCGTTCAAGTATGTTTAGAGAGAGAAAGTTCTAGAGAGAGAAAGGGAAGAGAGTTGAGAACTATGTGAAATAAAGCATGAAAATGTGTACTATGAAGCTCTTGACCCTCTACCATTTGTAGAGGGTATTTATAGGATTTCACAAATAAACCATGGATCAAAGTGGGTAAAGAGACCCGTCCGTCCTCAGGTGTTCTAGAGAGAGACTAAAGACTAGTTAACTATCAAATAACTACGAAAGATTTCTAATAAATATGGTAAACTACTGGATTTTCCAAACCCTAACACTTTCTTTGTGAGGAGTGTTTCTTTGTTAGGGTGCTCTCTTATCTTGGCATTCAGGTCAGTGTAGAACCTGATGTTTTCTGGAGTATGGATTTGAGAGGCCACTGGTAGGTAGCTTTCCATTGTAGCCACCCCTGCTGGGTTCCTATAGACATCAATATAGAAAAGACCTCTTTCAGGATTTTCAATACAAAGACAGTTTACAAAATTTACTCCTTCTGGTAGCTCCCTGTTGCAGTCCAGGCCAGGGACTTTGATTTCAGGCTTAGATTCAACCCTTTTTCTTTTGCCTTAAGATGGCTGAGACTGAGATCCTTGTGGTGCGCATTAGAGCTGGCTGAATTCCAAGCTGTGCTTGTGCTTCCCTCAGTCTTTCATACCTTTTGCTCATGGAATTCATCAGCTCCTTGACCACTACATTCTGCTTCTTAGAAATGATTGGACCAAGTTCATCGAGTTCAGTGATCCCAAAGTCAGTGAATTTCATGGGATCATGAACCTCGAAGTGTCTTTTATCATCCCCCCTGTAGACATTCATTGCCAGTATTTTGGACTTGGGGATGATTTTTACATCTTTGATCTTCTTAGGCAGCTTTCTGCTTGTCATTGACCAATTGTAGTGGTCAATTCTTTCCTGCCTGATGGTTGCAGCTTTCCTGTTCTTTTCATCAAGCTTTTTCCTCATTGCAGCCATTTGAGCAGCCTGAGCATCCTCAAACTTTTGTCCAGCCTGACCCTTTTGAAGCTTCTTGGGATCAATTCCAATATTTTCAGCTTCTTCAGCTACAACTTATACCAGTGCTTCTTTGCTTTTCTTTTCTTCTTCAGCTAGTTTCTTTCTCCTTTCTTCCTTTGCAAGGTAGGCACTTAGCTGTTGTGGAGTAAGCAGATACTGAGTGTTGCTGATGACATAGGGTATCTTCTCAGGCTTAGGTGTTTGCATTATGGCTTTTCCTTTATCCTGGCCTGATGAAGAGGATGCTACCAAGGGAGGTGTTTTTGTCATGATGAGTGTTGCAACTGTCATTGTCATTAGTGTTGTTGTTGTTTGTGGGATTGATGATATGGGTGTTGCTGAAACTGGATGAGCTGGCTCCCCCTTAGTGTGAGAGGGAGTCTCTTCAGTGGCTCTCTCCCCCTCAACTATTGCTGCAACATCAGTGAGAGCAAGAGTTTCCTAGGATACTGAGGGAGTTGGAATTTCTTGACCTTTGAAGGCTTGGTATATCTCCGTGACCATAGCCTTGATGTCAGTTGTATCCTGTTGAAGACTGGTGACCTTTTCTGCCAGATTAGTCTGAGATAATTCCAAAGTAGTCATTCTAGGCCCAAGATTCCAGGCCATATAAGACGATGCCTTAGCCAAAGTAGTCACTTGAGCATCCAAAGAACCCAGTGTTGTCTGAAGAGACTGAACGGAAGATTAAAGACCCTGAACATTGGCAGATTTGAGCATGTCGATTAGTTCAGTGAGGCTGGAGGAATTCTTCAAGTAAGCCTCAGTAGCCTCCAGCACTTTGGAGTTTAGTGTTGGGTCTTCTTTGACAGAATCCCTGATTTCATCTAACTTTGTGCCACAACCCTGAAGGTGCTTGAGAAATTTAACCAGGTTTTCATCCAGTCTGTGGAGATGTTGATATAGCTCTCTGTGCTCATCAGTGTTGCCATTGAAAGTAAGCACTTCAGGTTTTAATTCATCATAACTTGAAGCTGCTTCAACGTGCTGATCCCAGAGAACATCAGTGACACCTGAGTATAAGTTTTTGGAAGCCTTTGTGATCCACATTACCAGATGTCTTTCAGTCAGTGGAAGAATATTGTCATACTTCTTGAACTCTTTAGGACAGGATGAAGTAGAGGAGTCAGAGTTAATTTATTTGGCAGGTGACTCTTCAGTCTCTTGAGGGTAAGGCTGATGCTCTTGTTCATGAGTTTGAACATCAGCGTCCATTTCTTCCCCTGCTGAAAGTATGTCATCTTCACTATCAGCCAGTTCTTCATCAGAGAATAGGATTTCATTAACTTCAGCAACTGTTAGTAGACCAGTAGTGGAATGGGTTCTATATCAGCGGGTGGTATTAATCCCTCTGAGTCTTTGTCCCCCGTTGCTCCTTCAAGCACTGGTGGGTGATTCCCAGTGCTATCCCTAGAAGCAGTGGCAGTGATATCCCTATCAGCGGGTTGTATATTTCCCTCTGAGTCTTTGGGATCAATTAATTGGCCCTCAGACAAAAGCATGGATTGGCGAATGTCCTCCTTGGGCAATGTAGAAGGCGCTCCCTTACCAGCGGGTTGTTTGTTTCCCTATGGATCTTGGGGAGTAGTAGTTGGGACCAAGGGTACTGACTGTGATGTATCAGTGTCCTTCGTTGTCACCGAGGTGGATGATGTTTGGTCTCCTTTAGGTGGCTGATCAGTCTGGGGTTTTCTTTGCCTTTTAGGCTGTGCTCCAGAAGCCTTAGGGCCTTGAGACTTGGGTTTAGTCTTAGCCCCAGTCTGAGACTTCCCCTTTCTCTTTTTAGGAGCAGGGTTTGGAGACACTGAGTCCCTTTGGTTGTTTACAGCAACCATATGGGATCGTCATTTCAATTTTGGTGACTTGGGATGGGTCTTTTTGAAAATTTGATTGACTCAGGACACCAGGTAAAGCAGTGTATTTGTATTCCTGAGGATAATTGCAACCCAGTAACACTTGTAAAGCACATGAGACAAACCTAGGGTACAAAACATATTTCGTCCTAGTTTTGCTCAGTAGCTTGGTTATGAGATCACTGTAAATGATTTCCCCTATGTCGATAGTGACCCCGTTCATCAAGCAATATGCCATCATCAACTGAATATAGTTAACTTGTTCAGTGGCTGAGTGGTTCCCGCCGAGAACCTGAGTCACAAATGTGAACAGGATCTT
Source organism: Chrysanthemum makinoi (assembly GCA_910596185.1). NCBI lineage: Eukaryota > Viridiplantae > Streptophyta > Magnoliopsida > Asterales > Asteraceae > Chrysanthemum > Chrysanthemum makinoi. Next base: position 49,199,809 of record OU343217.1, on the reverse strand, counting down.
CCAAGTCGCATGAAATGAGTTCTTGGTGACTGGGGTTCTGTCTAAAAACTTTAGATCCAAAACAATTTGTTTTAACCCATCCTTAACTGTGGAGGGTTCAGGATGGGCAATATAGACTCCAGAATTATGGTCTAACCCTGTTGATGTACAAAAAGTTTTATAGTCCAGGGTGACTGACTTTTCCCCATTAAAAACACTGAATTTGATGAGATAATCCCTGAGTGGTCTAAGGTTAGTCTCATCAGTAGATGGTGTCGGGTCATAGGCCACAACTATTGCCCAAAACTCCTTGAGGAGGTTTTGGTATAGTATTGAAGGGGTAATAAAATATCCTTAGGATATTTTATGTGAGAGGAGGCAATTAAAGCCAAGTGGGATGAGGTGAGGTATGAGGGACCCTTGACTTGGATGACAGCAGGATAAAGAGACATATATTCCTTTATTAAATTGGTATGTTTACCAACCTAGGAAATTTAAGTATCTGATACTTGGTGCATTTAGTTACTCATTCAATGCTCAATATCTAAAGTCAGGGTCCCTGAATGAGTCTTACTCATTCAGTGAGAAGGTTGTTTTGGGGTTTTGTTCAGGGAGAATGGACCATTTCAGAGAGAACTCACTGAGATTAGGATTGATTTTTAGTTTGCTGACTTTCAATGTCAAGCATTCCTAATTCAGCTTTCAGTCTCCTGAAGGTAGGTTCATCTAAAGGTTTTGTGAAGATATCAGCAAGTTGATATTCAGTAACGATGAAACGAAGTTCTATGTCTCCTTTCATTATGTGGTCCCTGATGAAATGATATCTGATATCAATGTGTTTGGTTCTTTGGTGGAGGACAGGATTGTTGGAGATTGCAATAGCACTGGTGTTATCACAGAAGATGGGTACCATTTTGTAATGGATGTCATAGTCACTGAGTTGACTTTTCATCCATAATACATTGGCACAACATCCTGCAGCAGCGACATACTCAGCTTCATCTAAAGACGTTGCCACTGATTGTTGCTTTTTAGCACTCCAACAAACCAGCTTTCCTCCAAGAAATTGACAGGACCCTGAGGTACTTTTTCTGTCCATGTTACAGTCTGCATAATCAGAGTCAGAATACCGTTTAAGGTCAAACCCTAAGCACTTTGGATAGTAAAGTCCAAGGCTTGAATTTCCCTTCAGGTATCTGAGGATTCTTTTGGTTGCAGTGAGATGGGATTCTTTGGGATTGGACTGATATCTTGCTATTAGACAGACTGAGAATTGTATGTCTGGTCTGGAAGTAGTTAGATACATCAGTGAACCAACAATCCCCCTGAAATGAGTTTGATTGACTGATTTGCCAGTGAGATCAGGTCCAAGGTTGTTAGGAGGGACCATTGGTGTCTTCACTGAGGCACAATCAGATATCTCATATTTCTTCAAGATATTTCTGCTATACTACTCTTGACTGATGGAGATTCCTTTATCAGTTTGTCTGATTTGTAGTCCAAGGAAGTATGTGAGTTCACCCAACATGCTCATTTCAAACTTCTTTGTCATTAGTTTTTCAAACTGTTTGCAAAGAGTATAATTTGTTGAGCCAAAGATAATGTCATCAACATATACTTGGACCAGTATCACATCTTGCTTTGTCCTATAGATAAACAAAGAGTTGTCTATCTTTCCTCTGACAAACTTGTTTCGAATCAGGAAGGCTGAGAGAGTTTCATACCATGCTATGGGAGCTTGTTTAAGTCCAAAAAGGGCTTTGTACAGCTTGCAGACATAGTCAGGGAATTCACTACTCTCAAAGCCAGGAGGTTGCTGAACATACATATCTTCCTTGAGTTCACCATTCAGGAATGCACTTTTTACATCCATTTGGTAAACTTTGAAGTTCATGTAGGTAGCAAATGCAAGGAAGATCCTGATGGCTTCCATTCTTGCAATAGGAGCAAATGTCTCATCATAGTTAATGCCTTCTTGTTGACTGTAACCTTTGGCTACAAGTCTGGCTTTGTTTTTAATGACAGTGCCATTTTCATCAGTTTTGTTTCTGAAAACCCACTTCATTCCTATGACAACGACATCCTGAGGACATTTGATCAAGGTCATGACCTTGTTCTTATCAAACTGTTGAAGTTCTTCTTGCATAGCCTGAACCCAGCTTGGATGTTTTAGAGCCTCAGTGACACTTTTGGGTTCTATTTCTGATAGAAAATCAGCATATAGACATTCATTGGCTGAAGCTGCAGTTAACTTAGCAGCCATGCTTCTAGTGAGCATGCCCTCAGTGGGTTCACCAATGATGTTTACAAGCTCAATGTCCTGAGATTTTGTCCACTTACTTTGTGGTCTAGGATCTGAGCTTGAAGAGGTCACTAGAAACTCAGGAGTGAGTTTAGGTGCAGGAGCCACAAAATCATTGAGATCATTTGTTGAGATGCTTTGTTCAGGTTGGGGTACTTGAATTACAGGTTCCTGAACATTTGGTTCAGTATTACCTATCCCAGTAGTGACTGATTTATTATCAATTAATTCACTGATGGTTGGTTAAGGAAGGTTGTGGGGCAAGACATAGTATGAGATGTCAGCATCAGCTTGATAGAAGGAATTTATTTTAGTGTTGAACTCATCAATAGGATATCTTGTTGAGTCATCAATTCCTATTTCCTCAACTAAGGTATTGGTGAATCTGATGCTTTCTGAACTTTTATCAAAGGTGACATGAAAGGTTTCCTCAACTTGTTGTCTTCTGGTGTTAAACACCTTGAAGGCTTTAGAGATCCGTGAGTAACCTAGGAAATATCCATCATCAGCCTTTGCATCAAACTTGCCTAGGTGATCCTTGTGGTTGTGAATGAACACAAGACACCCAAACACATGAAAGTAGCTGATGTCAGGAAGTCTACCTTTGAATATCTCATATGGGGTTTTGTTATGTCTTTTGACAATGATTGACCTTTTTTGAGTATAACAGGCTATTAGGATTTAGTAAATCCAGTTATTAAAGTGTCGGTCACCTCAAGTATATGTAATCATTAGAAAGCTCGTAGTCGTAGTTATTTAATGTTAAGTAGTATTTAGTTAAGTAACACCGTGGAGGACGGACGGGTCTTTACCCATTGTACGCCTAATCCACAGCCCGTAGGTGGCGATTTATGTAAGACTATAAATACCCTCTACCTCCCAAGGTAGAGGGTTGGAGCTCATAATAATACTTTCATTTTCTATCACTAAATTCCCAAACCTCTAACTATTTCTCTCTCTAAAACCTTATTGTATACGCCCCATTTGATCATGATTTGATGTGTTTGTGAAATCCAATATGTTACAAATGGTATCAAGAGCCATAGCTTGATTATCTCTCTTACATATCCTTGGATTTCTAGTGGTTTTATATGGTTTTTGGGTTTGAAAAAGTTTAGTGGTTTTTGCATCATTTGGATCATTTCTTGTGTTAAAGTTTGAATTTTGAGTGTACTTTTGTGTTTAGAATCATTGTAAGTGCTTGGGTTTTGATTTGGAAAGCTTGAATCACTGTGGTTGAGCTTGTTTTAGATTGAAAAGTGTGGTTTTGAAGTTTTTCAACTTAGCGACTTGAGTCTCGGAGTAATTTTCTTCGTAGCGACTTGCTTTAGTAATTTCCAGCGAGTTGTAGTTTAAGTTGTAGCGACTTGATCTTAGCGACTTGTCTATTGCGACAAGCCGACAAACAATACAAGTTAGTGGAGGTTCCACTTCGGCTAATGACTTGGTTGGCGTAGCGACTTGTCTCTATTATTTCCAGCGACTTGTCATTATTGTTCTTAGCGATTTGATTCTCAACGACTTGGATACTTAGCGAGTTGCTCTTTAGCGACTTGTCTGCTTAGCGATTTGGTGCATTAGCGACTTGTGTTCAGCGACTTGGGACTTAGCGACTTGTGATTAGCGACTTGATTAACAGCGACTTGAGGTTTAGCGAGTTGCTACTTAGCGACTTGGTGACTTAGCGACTTGGTTCAAGGGTTATAGCGACTTGGTTAATATTTGTTTCTAATAAGTTTTTCTCTTGATTTAGTAAAATCTCGTGAAAGAATCTATTTCCCGATTTAATCACAGAGTTATAAAATCCAGTGAAATCTGTAAACATGTCTACCAAGATGCCTACAATCATCTCTACTGTAGCTGAGGACGTTCAAGCAGCTGGTTTAGACACTCGTCCACCCCATGCTTGACAGAACTGACTATGACTCATGGGCTCAACGAATTAGGCTGTACTGTCTGAGAAAGGGAAACGGAGTCAACATTCTCAAGTCAATTGATGAAGGACCTTATCAGATTGAGACTACAAGAGACATAATTGATATTGGTGCAGATGGAACAATGATCTTTGGATTGGAAAAACCAAAGACGTATGATGAGCTCAGTGATAAGGAGAAAAAGAGATTCGATGTTGATATCAGGGCTTCAAACATTATACTTCAAGGTCTTCCAAAAGATATCTACAAGCTCATCAATCACAACACTGAAGCCAAAGCAGTTTGGGATAATGTCAAGATGCTTCTCTCGGGTTCTGAATTAACTAAGGAAGACAGAGAATCACAACTGTATGATGAATTTGAGCACTTTAAGATGAAACCAGAAGAAAGTGTCTATGAATATTACGTGAGATTCCACAATCTGGTGAATGATATGAGGAATATCAAAATGACCATGCCAAATATTCAGCTGAACTCAAAGGTTGTGAACAACATGAATCCTGAATGGCACAAATTTGTCACCTCTGTGAAGCTAACCAAAGGATTGAAGAACACCAACTATGAGCAACTGTATGCCTTCCTTCTCCAAAATTAGAGACATGCTATGTTTGAAAGAAGGATTCTTGAACAGTTCAAATCTAAGCAGGGAGAAACTAGTTCGTCAAATGACTCTACAGCTTTTTACACCAATGTTGGAATTACCACCAAAGCTTCTCAAGTCATACCCACGGGTAATGGTAATTACAAGCTCATCCCTGATCCAGCATATAAGCCTCCTGACTCAAACACACTCATGGAAAACTTCATCAATCAACTATCTCTCATGGTTAGTCAAAATATGAATTCCCTCCCACACACCAACAATAATCTCAGAGCAGCATCCAATCCATACAATCAAGCTACTGTCAGAGATGGTAAGGTTGTGGTGCAGAATGTGCAAGGAAGACGATATGAACAAGGGATGGTTGGAGCAGGTTATGGTAATGCTGGAGTAGGTGGAGGATATGTGGCAAATCAGAATCGTGGAAGAAATGCCAATCAAGGGCAAGCAAAGCCAATCAAATGCTACAACTGTGGTGGTGAGGGACATATTGCGAGAAACTGTACATCTCCAAAACGTCCACAGAATGTAGAATACTTCAGGGACAAGATGCTGCTTGTGCAAGCTCAGGATAATGGCGCGGTTTTGGATGAAGAGGAGCTGTTTTTTCTTGCTGAAGGAAATGCTAAGACCTATGATGCGGATGTAGACGAGCAGCCAATTCAGGAAATAGGTCAAAATCATCAAAATGCCTTTCAAGTAGCAGACTGTGATGCATTTGACTCTGATGTCGATGATGAACCTACTGTCTAGACAATCTTCATGGCTAGCATCTCACCTATGGTCTCTCCAAAGGTCCGTTCACCACAACAGGTTGTTCCATCCAAAGATTCAATCATTTCTGAGGTATTAAAACTATACGATGAAGTTGATGAGCAAAAGATGCATAATGAAGTGCAATCTCTTGAAACTTATGAATCAGATGTTGATAATGTGGGTAATAGCAATATTGTCCCATATGATCAATATGTGAAACAAAGTGAAAGTGAGATTGTACCAAGTAATGCATCTCTTGCAGTCAATGATGACCATGTTTTTGATGAATACACTGCATGTGCTCCTGACGATTCTGTTATCTCTTAATTGAATGCCTATAAAGAACAAGTTGCTATTTATAAACAACGTGCTAAGTTTGAGTTAACTACTCGTGAGCAGGAAATGGATGACCAAATGCGTACAATTATTAGAAAAAGTAATTTTAGAGAAGAAGTGTTAAAACAAGAGTTAAACTCCTTACAAGAAAGCTTTCTAAAACTGTTAAGCAAAAACATGAGCTGCAAGATAATGTTAAAGTGCTTAAACAAGAATTCAGTGCTAAGGAATCAAAACTCTTGAATGATTGTTCTAATCTAAAAATTTTGAAAAAAAAAGCTTGAAAATAAGTTGTACGTACAAGGGAACACCATTCAGACTGCTCACATGATCACTAAGCATAGAGTCTTAAGCAATAAGCACATTATTCCCCTTGTAGAGGAACCAAATCCCGAATATTGCAAAAGAGCTAAAGCGTTCCATAAGATAGTATATGATGGCAGTGAGATTCTTAAGCCTAGGCAAACACCATCATGTATTGGAAGCACGGAAGAGGATAGAAAATTAGATGATGCATCTAGGGAGAAAATGGATAAGAAGCTTAACGATCCTGCGTGTAAAAAGAATAACATAACGATCAAACCCCATGATTACACTAAGGAAAATTGGATCTCCCTGAACATGTTTAAGCCTCAAACTCAATTAACCCCAGAACAAATTTTTTGGAAGAAAGATATGGATAAACAAAAAGTTAATGTACTTGTTGAAACAAACACTCCCTTTAGGAAAATGCCTGCAGCCACTGTGTATCCTCCAAATACACCAATGCACTTAGTTCCTAGAACTATTGCCACTAATAGCAAGACCTTAATCTGCCTGTATGTTGTTTATCAACTATTCCTTGATTTTGAGAAGACCTGTAAGAAGAGAATAACTGAAGCGGAAAGGGGTTTTGAGCAAACTAAAGAATGTTATTTAACTAAGGTCATGCCCTTCTTTAAACAATTAAAATGTCAATTTGAGAGTCTTCAAAAGGGGATTAACTCAGATATCAAAGAAATGCAAAAGGAATTTGATGCAATGATTGTTGAGGTAAATGATTATGAACGGGAACTCAAATATAATGAAATTGAAAAGAAGAACTTGCATATCTTAAATGAGAACTTTGTATTAAGTTGTGTGGCTCAAGATGTGTTTTATACTGTTACTAAGCATACTATTACTGCCTCTCAATTTCATGAATTAACTGTTGCATTGAAAGTTTCCCATGATCGTGTCATTGAGCTTGAAATAAAAAACTCAGAACTGAATGAGAAAATTGATCAGGATGATCATGATATTTGGTAAAACAGTTTTCTAAGCTAGAAGTTGAACATTTTAATTTGCAACTAAAATATCAACATCTTAAAGAAAATGTCAAAATCTCAAAATTCAAGACATCCTCAAATGTTCCAGAGTTTGATGCACTTTTTGAATTAAACAAACATGACGAACAGATTCAAGCTCATTGTAACATGATTAGAAAGTTGAAAGCCCAAATTTCTCACTTAAAGGGTGAAAAGAACAATGTGACTGGCTCCCAAATGCCTCCTTCTATAGATTCTCAGTGTTCTCAAACGTTTCATCTACAAAACTTGGTTATTGTTTTACAAAAGGAAAATGAGAGTTTTCTAGAAGAAAATGAAAAGGTTAAATGACACTTTAAAGAGTTATATGATTCAATGAAAGTCACTCGTGACAAGAATAGCGAAAAAATAACTTCTTTACAAAAGGAAATTGAGAATCTGAGGAGTCAGGAAAAAGGGGAAATGCCACTTGTCTTTAATGAGAATGTTGCATCAAAGTCATCTGCAAACTGCAAATATACTGTGACTGTTAAATACATTCCTCCTCATCTTAGGAATAACGAACTTGTATTTCATAATTATCTTGCTTGCCTTAAGGATAGTCTTGAATGTCTCCGTGAGATTGTAGAAGAGGACTTCATAAATAAGCCACTTGATAGTGAAATTAGGTTTGCTTGCATTCAGGCCTAATAGCAACATGTCCTAAATCCTTAGGTGCGAAAGATAAAGCTGTGATGCCTTGTTCCATGCCTAGTACTAAGTATACAAATCATTCGATGCCCAGCATTAAGAAAGTGAATTTTAATGTGCCTTCAAGTAGTTCAGATCCCTGCACTTCTAGTTCAATAATGAAAAAGGTAGCCCAACCAACTAATGTTCCCATAATTCCCTCTACAGGAGTAATCAATGACATTAAAGCAAGCGGGTCAAAGCCTCCAGGCAATACAAAGCAAGATAGGACCTCGCAAGCTAAGAATTTGCATTGGAAGAGAGTAGAAGACCACCCTAGGAACACTAAGTTTGAGTTGAATAAAACGAATCGTGTTGATTCTAGTATTAGCTATAAGCGTACTGTAATTAATTCGAATTCTGCTACTTTTGGCAAAACATGTAATGATGTGTGCTTGGTTTCTGTTACTAATCATGAATGTGGTGTGAATGATTTGATTAATGCCGTTAAATGCCCTGTTAAGATAATTAATGTAAAATATCAAGTTAAGAAGGCTAGAAAGCAATGGAGGAAGAAGGTTAGAAAACATTGGAAACCTACAGGAAGGAAATTTAGTAACATAGGTTATCAGTGGATACCTACTGGCCGCAAATTCAATCTTAATGAGATGTGCCCTAAATTATCTAGATCAATGCCCATTAGAAAATGGATGCCTACTGGTAGAACTATTCCTTTAAGAAGTGAACATACTTTGAATAGATCAAATACGGACGCTAGCACTGCATCTATTCCTGATGATTCCATTGTTTCTACTTCCGATGTGGGTGTTCCAATCAATGTTACTAACCAAATGAACCCATTCTTGCATGGGGATCCCAATTATCCAGTTATCCATTCTTGTCTGTGTTCAACTGCAGATCGTTCAAATCGTTCTGTGGTACCTGGACTCAGGCTGTTCCAAGCATATGACTGGAGATCACTCGCGGCCCATGAACTTCGTGAGTAAATTCATCGGGACTGTTAGATTCGGGAACGCCCATTTTGGAGCAATTATGGGTTATGGAGACTATGTTGTTGGCAAAAGTGTAATCTCCAGGGTATATTATGTTGAAGGTCTTGGTCATAACTTGTTTTCTGTTGGTCAATTATGTGATTCTGATCTAGAAGTGGCATTTAGAAAACATACTTGTTTCTTTAGAGAACTCGATGGTGTGGAACTGTTAAGAGGAACTCGAGGTTCAAATCTATACACCATCTCTATCGAAGACATGATGAAGTCTTCTCCAATCTGCTTGTTGTCAAAGGCTTCAATAACAAAATCATGGTTATGGAATTGTCGTCTCAATCTCTTGAAATTCGGCACCATTAAAAATCTTTCCAGAAATGATCTAGTAAGAGGCTTACCCAGATTAAAGTATGAAAAATATCATCTTTGTTCAGCATGCCAATTGGGAAAAAGCAAGAAATATGCCCACAAACCCAAACCCACAAACTCAGTAATGGAAGTTCTGCATACCCTTCATATGGACTTGTGCGGACCAATGAGAGTGCAAACGATTAATGGGAAGAAATATATTTTAGTCATTGTTGATGACTTCTCTCGATTTACTTGGGTAAAGTTTTTAGGACAAAGGATGAAACTCCAGATGTCATAATCAAACTTATCAGGCAGCTTCAGGTTCGACTTAACAATAAGGTTAGAATTGTTCGAACAAACAATGGCACAGAGTTCGTTAACAAAGACTTAAGTCAATTTTATGAAAGTGTTGGAATCAGTCATCAAAGAAGTGTTCCACGAACTCCTCAACAGAACGGTGTAGTTGAAAGACAAAATCGAACTCTTGTGGAAGCCACAAGAACAATGCTAATTTATTCAAAGGTTCCAATGTTTCTCTGGGGCTGAAGCCATTGCCACTGCTTGCTACACCCAAAATCGTTCCCTCATACACACATCTCATGGAAAAACTCCATACGAACTTGTCCATAAACGAAAACCTGATCTTTCCTACCTTCGTGTGTTTGGTGCGTTGTGCTATCCAGCAAATGACGGTCAAGATTTAGGTAAATTAAGAGCTAAGGCGGACATTGGAGTTTTTGTAGGTTATGCATCAAACAAGAAGGGTTACCGAATCTACAACAAAACAACTTGAGATATCATGGAAACTATTCACGTCACGTTCGATGAGTTGTCCGGGCAAATGGCTCCAGGACAATCCAGTTCTGGACCCGCATTGCAACCTTCATCAAGTAGTCCTATCAGTTCTACTCTTGTTCCAAATCCCTCACCAGCAACTCCTTATGTACCTCCTTCAGAAGATGATTTGAAGAAATTATTTGATCCAATGTTTGATGAACACTATGAGCCAAGTGAAAATGATCTGTCAATTCCATCAACAGAGGCTGTTCCTATCCCTTTAAACGAAGTTAACCCTTCGGTTTCTATGACATTAAGTCAAGAAGCGCCTGTTGCTGATTACTCTGTCTCATCAACAAATCATCAATCATCGAGGGTACATCATGGAATTATGTCTGGAAACTATGATGGAGATAATCCCTTTTGCTACTCCTGGAGATGCTCCATTTGAAAACATATTTTCTCCTGAATCATCATCAGAACCATCTTCATCAGGAGAAATCGACTCTGCAACTTTAGTTCCTTAACAACAACCACACGAACACCTTAGAAAATGCACACATGATCATCCATTGGAAAAAATCATTGGAAATCCCTCTCGTCCAGTATCCACTCGCAAACAACTTGAAACTGATGCCTTATGGTGCTTCTTCAATTCCGTACTATCCAAGATTGAACCAAAAGACGTTAAAACTGCCATGAATGAAGACAGCGGGTTCAATGGCATGCAAGAAGAAATTCATGAGTTTGATCGACTAGATGTATGGGAATTAGTACCTGCTCCTGACTGTGCTATGATCATTGCTCTAAAGTGGATCTTCAAAGTAAAACTTGATGAGCATGGTGATGTTTTAAAGAACAAGGCACGTGGTTGCAAAAGGATACCGTCAAAAGGAGGGTATTGACTTTGAAGAATCATTTGCTCTAGTTGCTCGTATCGAGGCAATCAGAATATTCTTGGCTAATGCTGCAAGTAAGAACATGGTAGTATATCAGATGGATGTAAAGATGGCTTTTCTTAATGGAGATCTTAAAGAAGTCGTATACATCAGCCAACCTAAAGGTTTTGTGAATCCAGAGCATCCTACTCAAGTCTATCGCTAGAAGAAGGCTCTTTATGGTTTGAAGCAAGCTCCAAGGGCATGGTATGATACGCTATCAAAGTTTCTTCTATCTACTGGATTCAGCAAAGGAGCAGTTGATCTGACATTGTTCACCAGAAAGTCAGGCAAACATTTAATTCACGTTCAAATCTAAGTTGATGATATTATTTTTGCCTCGACTGATCCCAATGAATGTGACTGTTTTTCAAATGAAATGGGTTCCAAATTTCAAATGTCAATGATGGGACAAATGTCATTTTTCTTAGGATTACAAATTTCACAAAGTCCCAGAGGCATCTTTATAAATCAATCTAAATATGCAAATGAGATTCTAAAGAAATTTGGATTTGATTCTTGTGACCCTGTTGACACTCCCATGATAGAGCGTACTAAACTGGATGAGGACCACTCAGGGATCATGGTAGACCAAACGAAATATCGTAGTATGATTGGATCCCTGATGTACCTCACAGCCAGTAGACCAAAAATTTTGTTCGCTGTTTGCATGTGTGCTAGATATCAGGCTAAGCCTACCAAAAAGCAACTTGAAGCGGTTAAACGGGTCTTTCGGTATCTCCAAGGAACCATCAATATGATAATTTGGTACCCGAAGGACACCGGTATGTCACTAACAGCCTATGCAGATGCTGATCATGCAGGATATCAAGATACACGTCGAAGTACGTCTGGAGGTGCTCAGTTTTTGGGCGATAAGCTTGTGAGCTGGTCTTCAAAGAAACAAATGAGCACTTCTATATCCTCTACAGAGGCTGAATACATAGCCATGTCATCTTGTTGTGCTCAAATCCTATGGATGAGATCCCAATTATCTGACTATGGCTTTGAATTCAACAAAATCCCTCTTTACTGTGATAATAAAAGTGCTATTGCTCTCTCATGCAACAACGTTCAACACTCAAGAAGAAACCACATCGACATTTGATATCATTTCATCAGGGAGCAAGTGGAGAACGGTGTGGTGAAACTCTATTTTGTGAGGACTGAATACCAATTAGCAGACATCTTTACCAAAGCTCTTCCTAGAGAACGTTTTGAGTTTATCCTTCCACGACTTGGTCTAAAGAGTCTACAACCGGAAACACTCAAACGTCTTCAAAAGGAAGACGAGGAGTAAAGGTCTTTCTTCATCCATCTCTTGTAAATAGTTATTCAAAAAGAAAAATATAAAATTTTCAAAATCCATAAAAATTAGAAAATCTTGAAAAATCCCAAAAATATTGTTATTTTGTCATGTTTTCCTTGTTCGATATCATCTACGGACTTTGTGTTGACATTCAAAGAATGTCACGGGTTTTTAGATGTTCTTCGAATGTACATAAATTTTTTTTTTTTAAATTGAGAAAAAATGAAACTATGGTTTATTGTCATTTCAGGCAGTAACCCGTTTTTCAAAGAAAGAACAGAGCCATGCTTTATCTTAAATCTTCAAACCTCATGCTCTGATTCTAAAAACAAATGTTTGTCGTTAAAAAGACAAATGTTTCCTTTCAAATATTTTTCCTTCAAATGATTCTTCTGAAAAATATTTGTCATCTAATGAAAACAAAATTGCTTTGAAAATACTTCGGACTCTACTTTTGAAAATCATCTGGACTTCTCATTTGTCAAAATCTTTATCCTTCAATCAACAACATATGTCATTGATTGAGGGGGAGAATGATTTCAGTCAAAAAGAGTATTTTTCAAACAATTGGCACGTAATCGAGAAAGGTCTACTCTTGAATAATCAAAAAGAACAATGTTTTACAATATTGTATACAATTGGTTCAAGACCTTTGTTATTTTTATGTTTTCAAAAGATACTCAAGCATGTTTAATCTTTGGAGTCTAAAGTCTCAAACTTGATCCCTATCGGTTAAATGTTTCTCATAATCAAGTCACATCTCCCCTCAAAAGCTTTCAAAATCAATTTAAATCTACAGAGATCACAAATCTCAAATGATTTGAAAAATATGATCGGGGGAGAATTTGTGATTTAAACTGGATCTAAACTGATAATTCGATAAATGGTTTCATAAGTGTTTAGCGAGCTTTCATCCCCACATGTGCCAAACGATTTCAAATTTTCCATGCACATGTTGAGGGGGAGCATCTTTTTAAACCACAAAGAATTGAAACGTGATTGATTTGTCTCTAAGTGCAGGTTCCTTCTAATATGTGCAAAACTCTTTCAAACCTCGAGGCACATATTGAGGGGGAGCAAACTTATGAAAACCTCATCCTTCCCCAATATTCTTTATCTACTTGATTTGATTAGGGAAGTGATGTTGATATCTTTTAGAAAATGGTAATCAAAGATGTTAATCCTTCCTCTTTCCTCCGTGTGCCCAAACGACTTCAAATACATGATGCACGTGTTGAGGGGGAGATCTTTTTCTAAAAATATCAAAGTCAATTCAGGTACAAAATGCTTTGATAATATATCACAAGTATCTGGATTGATTTTCAAATGGTTTTCAATTGGTTCCAATGGCAGATGAACAATACCAAATAGACCGACCAAATTTACTTTATGTATGGTGATATAAGGATGATAAGGTTAGGTATTAGTTCCCATGATCCGCCAGAACCGGAGGGATCTACCCAGGGACAATCCACTAGATAGTGTAGAAGTCCTTAGGTATGAGGAAAAAAAGGAGAAAAGTGAGATATGGGAAGAGTGCGGACTGACACAGAGCTAGTACTGGAATAAACCTAACAAGGTTCTAGTTATGAAATCTTGGTAAGCACTGAAGGGGTTAAAGAATGAAAAAGAAATGTAACGAGAAAAGGGTGAAAAGAAATAGCCCTCCAATAATTCAACCTTAGGGCAGAAACCGGGTTCAATACATATGCTACTGGTGGTTACTAAGGTAACACTGGTATTGAAGACAAGACGTCATGGACCCAGTGACGCACTGTACTAAACTTCCCAAGCTACTCAAGTTCCACTTAAAAGGGCTTGTTTCATTCTCACGGGGAACCGACATAATCTTTCGACTTTCTCTTAGAGATTGTTGATATTGAAGAAGGAGACCCTCTCCCTAGTCTTCGGCATAGGAACCAAATGTGCACAATTGAGTCTAGAGCCACGAGATCATCAAATAAATCTCTTTAGGAAACTGTCAATCAAGACTCTCTATTTCACACAATGTGGAAAGAGAGATTATATCTTATAAGTCCTACGCATTATCCTTGTGGTATTGCCAGAACATCTGAGTGATATGCAAACATATTCACAATGAAGATGGAAAGCCTTCTAGAGCCAACATCAAACAAGTTCTTGGTAGGTGGCATGTGTGATCTATCCGATAGATCAACCATGTGACAACTAAACAGAAACAATAGGGCGATTCAAATTTATGAATCAATCCTGGTTCAGGTTATGGATTGACGGATACCTTTGAAAATCCGGTCGTTGTGCTTAAAAATTCCTTTCTTTAGCACATCGACTGTGTACTCATATTTCAAATATAAAAGGTGTTTACGATTGATAATTGATTTTTCTTAAAAACCCTCGTTGTATTGCAAAAACACTTTATTGAGCAGTACTCGATTGTTTTTCAAATCTCTTTTCATCAATCAGTGAATCTCAAATTCGCTGGTTCACTCACTCCGTGTTGTTTTCTTTGAGACGTTCCTGTTTGAGAACAGCTAGAGCAGCTGCGAAACCCTGTCAAGGAGATTCTTCAGAATTATACCTGATCACAGGAAGTACTTGTACTGATCAACGGGGAACCGCGGGCCGTGTACCTCAATTCAACGAAAGTGATCAAAGACACTTTCGTGCACTTTATTACTAATTGTTGTATGCAGGTACGTTTGACGTTTGCAGCTGATCAGAATGGAGAGGTCAATCCATAGCCGCATGCTCACGCATCACATTCACTTCTAAAGAAATCATGATAAATGCATCAATGACTCTGATATTCTCACTTCATGCTTCTGCTACGCTGCTGCAAATATCATGAATCAACTAAAGCTTTCGCTACTCTGATGAAAAGATTTCATGATCCAGAATGTGAGCATGTCGGTCCAAAAGTCACAATTTCACATAATGTCAACACCACAATGGAAGAGTCAGAGATTTATTGTTAGGATTCAGAAAATCCATAGTGAAGAGTCGGTCACCCCAACTATTATCTAGAATAAGTTAGCTCGTAGACATATCGTTATTTACGTATTTATTAGTGTAGTTTAGTTTAGAGTAACACCGTGGAGGAAGGACGGGTCTTTACCCACTGTATGCCTGATACACAGTCCGTCAGGAGGATGTATTTGCTGTAACTATAAATACCCCTTCCATCCTTGGAAGGGGTGGTGCTTTCTCATTAATCTAACCTTCTCTTTTTGTTTATCTCTCTAGAAACACCCAATCCTCTCTTCCTCTCTCTAAAACCATGGCTTTCTTGCATCATCACCATCCAAGACCACCCGAATCATCATAACACAATATATGTAAGATCCTACAAATGGTACCAGAGCCAAGGTTATTGTGTTGTGTTGATTTGTGTGGTTTTTCGTGTTATGTTTTGAAGCTGTTTTTTACCCATGTTTTTCGGATCTGAAAATTTTTGTGTTTTTGATACTTGTTTTAAACTGGTTTGTGTATTTTATGTGGTCGGAATATCTTTTATTGGCCGGAATATTTGTGTTTTCTGATTACTTTGGGCAAACAGTTTTTTACATGTTTTTGTATCCTTTTTTCTTTGGTCAAAATATGTCTTGGTCCTTTCAAAGTTTAAAGTTTATATCTGTTTTGTGTCTATTTTGGTCCAAACAGCATATATCATCCTTTTTAGACATCTTTTGGTTACCAATAATATCTGTGAAAACAAGTGGTCTTATGCTCAGTTTCTATGGTCAAAATGGGTCTAAAAGGAGGTTTCTTTATGGCATTTTTCTGGGTTTGTATGAAGATGAACGGAAAAAGTAGTCGGAAAACTCATCGGAAAAAGTCAACGAGGGTCAAAACCCTAATCTTACGCCTAAGGAGCATCTTCAGTGATATATACGCATAACTGTGAAGTTATGCATAAGGAATGGTTACGCGTAAAAGTCAATGGGTCAAAACCCTATTCTTACGCATAAGGAGCATCTACAGAGTTATTTACGTATAGCTGTGAAGTTATGCGTAAGGAAAAGCTTACGAGTAAACTGGCTTTACGCCTAAGCAAGGTTACGCGTAAAAATCTTACGCATATGCCTTGACTTACGCATAACTCCAGGTTACGCATAAGAAATGAGTGTTACGCGTAGTTTTACGCATAAGGGTGATAAAAGAGTTACGCGTAAAAAATGACCATTGACCACAAGAGCTTAGACCGACGAGATTAGACCACGAATACCAAATACCATTTACAACACAACCTCAGGTTACATATCCATCATCAGTCCGAAACTACCACAACTAACTTAACCTAATCTAGACTCAACCCATACCCTCACAACACTCCATCAACTCTCAACAATCTACCAAGACTCAAAACAAAACTACTAATTGATCTCAGTTTAGCTTTTTCGTGATTCTCAATAATAAGTCAGGACTCAAAGGTCCATAAACACGAAAAATAAATCTTCATCGATCTACTTTTGAAGCTTCCCTTCATTAATTATCCGAAACATAAGGAAAGAATCATAACTATTAAGTTAGATTCTTATCCTTGGTTCGTTTAAGACGAGAAAACACATGCAATTAAACCTACCCGAGACCATATCCTAATGATCTTGAAGCCTTTAACATGACCTCTCGATTCTTCTTGATACGTATTTGGGTGAAACAATATCGTTATAGGATGGGTAGTAATTAGGTTTGTTGTTTCGAGTTTAATATTACAAGGGATGATGTGAATTGAGATGAGATTGATCTGAGATGTGAATTGTCTGCTGAGAGATGTGAAAATGGGGGCGCAGGTTTTTGAGAAGTGTTTTAGGGTTTGGCTAAGATAACAAATGAGTTTAGGGTTTAATGGTGCGTTTTTATATCCGGTTATGCAATGAGGATTGGATCGGGCCACCAGCTTCTTTTGAGTTTGGGATTTTAGAATTATACGTGGGCTTTGAGTTTAAGATGTGCACTGGGCTGGTGGTAACATATATTTCGTTGAGCTGATGGTCTCAAACGCATGTATAACTTCAAAAATTGTCATCCGAATTTCTTTTGTGTTTACAAAAAATTTGGATACACTGTTTGATATATTGCCTAAGAGTGGTATTTTGGTATGGTAAATTTTCACGGAAGGATACAAATTCACGGCTTGAGCGAAAAAGTGGAAAATGACTACGGGGTTTGTGTACGGCTTTATTGAAGTGATGTTATCTCCATATGTGGTCATTACTATTAGCCGTTGAACCGCTGCATGTTCCCCTAAAAACAGATATTCACCGAAACCAAAGTTGTCTTAACACATTCAAGCTGACATTGTTTACGGTTTTGTCTTGATTTTGTAAAATCCCGCGAAAGAAATTATTTCTCGGTTTAAATCATAGACTTGTAAAATCCCGTAACAATGGAAACATCCCTGTTAAAGTAATGAGCATTTCCAGATCTATCTTGCGGTTTATTCTTTGTTTTGTAAACTCCCGCGAAAGAAACTATTTCTCGGTTTAAACCATAGAACTATAAAATCCCGTATTGATGGACCATCCTGGAGAAAGGAAGGTGTATTTCTGGATCTTATCTGATGCTGGTGCTACGGTTTCTACTTCGAAGAAGGGATAAAAGGGTATACTTCATGAATTGGATGTGTGTTTGGATATTCGTCATGGCAGTTTGGTTACTACATGGTTTTACGGGGTTATGTGCTTTTTAACCATGGTCGGGATCGAAACCATTATCATAGTTCACTTAAAATGTCAAAGGAGGCTAGATTTGAGCGTTTAATCAGAAGATGTGACAACGGCGTTAATTCAGTATTATTTATTTGAGGTTGAAGTGAAATATCACGGGCGAGTGTACTTAGTATCTGAAGGTATCGGGGATGGTTGGATGAAGATTCTTCGAGATCCTTGTTCGAGCTTAATCAAAAACGAAGACTTGGAATTCTAGTTATTTTTGGGTGACTTTTTCCTTTTCTTTTACCACTTAGGGGAATTGGGCTCACAACACCACAAAATAACTATCACTTTAAGGAGTTACGCTGTAATGCTTTCAGTGTCACATTCAATTGTGGATTTTCAAGAGGTAATGTATGTCTTTATACTTGATGGTTGGTTGGTTGAAGAGTATAGAGTACATAGAGAGTACTTAGAGATGCTAATGGAAATCGGCACCACTCTTTGTTACATATGTGCAAGTTTAAGTCACAAGTTCGGGGTAGTTTACTTCAAGGTCAAATTCATCATATTGGGTTTTCTCCACCAGCTGTCACGACAAAGAGCCTACTGAATGATAATGGGGTTGATTACAAGTTTTGCCAAGAGAGCTGAAAAGAGAGAGATTAATGACGTTTGAACACAACAGTTCAGGCCTCGTTCTCAAAAGAAAAGAAAAGTGTACGTGTCAGTGCGCTTTATCTTCTGAAGAAGAGAAATCTTCTAATTAATGACCATTCTCTTCAACATGCTTCATGCTTTTTCCATGTGCTTCAGTCATTAAGTAAACCGGGCTACAGTTGATTGTTTTCTTATTCCACTTGCTCAACTATAATGACGATGGCGACATCATGTGCTAATTTTGCGAGGGAGAAGTGTGAATAGACTACATTTGTTAAAGATATTCACTTGTTTAATCAAGAATGGCATCTCCGTATGCAATTCTTGAGGGGGAGAAGAAGTATGATAATTCTGCATGGTTGATCGATATCTGAGAATATATGGTCATATGGCTCCAAACTCTTCTAAGAGCCGTTGGTTGACATCTTCTCACGGACTGATGAGTTTATCGACAAAGTGCTTCCGGTTAATGCTTCACGTGCACATCAACATGATGACTCCGAACAACCTTCTGTTCTTGTTTGATGTGATTGTTTTCTTGGTGTTACCATTTCGTGTGTTCGCTGCGGGCTGATTGCTGATTTCCTTGATGAACATCTTTCTGTTCTTGTTTGATTGGGAGGGATCTTAATTAAGGGAATTTGTAAGATGTAAGTTAATTGGGATGCTTTTTGGTGATGTTCTCGTGTTTTGGTGAGTCGAAGATGTTAACTATCTAATCCCCAACTAGACAATCTTGAATAAGGTCGAGTCTACAGTCTGTTCTACATTTTCTGCTACATGTTAGAAGACTAAAGACGAGTTGCATTTAACGATCTAAAGACTTCTTCTTAATCTGGGCTGTTATCAA
This sequence comes from Chrysanthemum makinoi, assembly GCA_910596185.1. Classification (NCBI taxonomy): domain Eukaryota; kingdom Viridiplantae; phylum Streptophyta; class Magnoliopsida; order Asterales; family Asteraceae; genus Chrysanthemum; species Chrysanthemum makinoi. The sequence goes on along the minus strand of OU343217.1, from coordinate 49,180,424 downwards.
ACAGATTGTCGGTTTAGGGGAGAGCACTAATTGGGGGAGAGTGATAAGTCAGATTTAATCCCTAATTAGACTTGCTCACATTATTCAGCAAGTTGATTCTCACAAAGACTTCAAGCGATCTTCTCAAAAGATTTCAAGTATTTGGGCATATAATATGTTGCTGATTCTAAAGTGTCAAAACCAGCAAGGGGGAAGGAGACTTACATATAAAAGCATAATGAGTACACATGATGAACTTAATACTTCTAAGTGATTGAAGTTATCCCGGGAAGACAAATGTCATGACCGCAGAGAGACTCAGTGTATCTAGTGGCTTCTAGTGTTCTTATTCCAACTACGTGGGGGAAGAGATGTATCAGAAAGTTTCCGAAGATAAAAGAGGTACACAAGTATGTGATGATTTCGATGTTATCGCAACCATCAGGGGAGAGAGATTGTGTACATTGGGAATGCTTAGTTGTTTCACTTGAGGGCTTAATCAGTGATTCAGAGATATAATCACTTATTCCGGTGTTGACATCCGCAGAGATTGTCACCCGCAGAGATAATCAGTGATTCAACATGCTTCTTCAGTGTTATCGGTTATTCTCTCTTTGGGCATTTGGGTACTTCGGGTTCTTGAGCTTCATACACTTTCTTCAGGGGAGAGAAAAGTATGCATCGGGGTTATTCTTTGGCTATCGGACTTAATGCTACTTCGATGTTATTAGTTTCTCTGTCCTTGGGTATACGTGTATTCGGGTTCGTGAGCTCTAGTCTAAGAGACTGACTACATCAATTCATCTACTTGGAGGAAGTGGTCTCTTGACAACTTTTTGGTTTGGATCGCTTCAGACTTCAGTGGTAATGAAATATGAGAAGAAATTTCAAGAGTAGGATGATATGTTGTTGTTCTTGTTGATGATATAGCCCAGAACGGAGAATCTCGATTATTGTTCTTAAAAGGAGTAGCAGGATTTATGATAATGGTGTGCTTCGATGTGCACCTGGCTAAGGAAAGCTTGAAATAGAGCTTCGAATCTGCTCATCTAATGGATTTTCGGTTTGGGGGGAAGCTACCAAAGTCTCTCTTTCTCAAAGGCTCATGTTCTATCTTCTATTCTGGAGCCTCGGAAGCTTTGGTGGTGAATGGTTAAGAAATGATGACTTCTATCTTCTACAACGGGGCTGCTTGTTATCTTTATCTCGGTACTCGTATCATCTTCCTTCTTAAACTATATCATCTACCCTATCTTTGTATATACTTATCAGAAAACCAAATACAAAAATATAAAACCAACAAAAAGAAAATAGAAAAATATAAAACCAACAAAATTCCATAAAAATCAAAAAATTTGAAAAATACCAAAAATATGTTTTATCAAGACATGTCTTCTGGTATCGATAACATCTACGGTCTTAGAAATGTCATTCAGTAATGGCACGTGACCATAGATGAAGTTCGAACAGAAGCTGTACATATTCTTTTCAAAACATGTCTAAAACCATGGCTTACAGTTACGTCAGACTGTCACCCGTGCTTAAACAATGGCTTGCAGTTATTTCAGACTGTGACCCGTGCTTAAAACTATGGCTTGCTATTATTTCAGATAGCAACCCGCTTTTTAAAGAAAGGAAAGTGTTGCGCTAAACCAATTTTTAAATATTTCGTGCACTTATCCTAAAATCAAAATGAGGAAAGTATGTCGAAGGACAGCTATTCCTACACAAATGTTTTTCCGTCTTAAATTCTTCAGAAAAATATTTGTTGTTTTAACAAAAGAGTGGAAAATGAGTTGCTTGAAAATCAATCGATTCAGAGTTTTTGTATAAATTGAAAACTCAATCAATGACTTCAGCGCTTTTTAAATTTTTCGAAAATGAGTCATTGATTGAGGGGAGAATAATGTTTTCAAATTTATATCATCTAACGGCTTTCAATTATCCTAATATGCTTAATTAAAAACGATGTTAACCTATGTTGAAGGACTAGGTGCCTAGGATATGATTGCTAGGATTAGATGACTTGAGTTTGATAAACACTTTATTCCCATACCTTATATGATCTGATTGATATGTTGGATTGACTGTTATTAGTCGATTGCTCACGTTGGGTGATTCGACCACCATATATCTGTATGTATGTTCACTAACGTATGCAGATATCATGGATATAAGAATGTTCCCGATCCGGATCCCACAAATAAAGATGATTGGATGCCGAAAGGAAAGGGTAACTATTTCTTGGGTTGACAAATGAAGAAACGGAGCTTAATTGGACTTCAATGGAGAGTTGGCATAAATGCAACGTAAGAGGTGTCACTGCATCAGCAGATGGTTTTCTTCTAAGTGATTGAAGAAACGGAGCTTAATTTGACCTCAGTTGGCATTCAAAATGCAACATAAGAAGAAGTCTCACTACATCAGCAGACGGTTTTTCTTCCAAGCCTTACAGCAACAACGACAAACGCGGCTCAACCACCTAACGAATCTTTGTGCAGGATATCATTTTTAAACAATTTTGAAAAAAAATTGAATAAAATTGTTTTGAAAATGGAAGATATTGTTTTGAAAATTAATTGGACTTAATTTTGGAAATCACCGGACTTTATTTATCAAAACTTAAGTCACTCAATCAACGACTTCGGTCATCGATTGAGGGGGAGAGTGATTTTATTTAAAGTATTTTCAAACAATATATCTTCAAAAGAGTCCGTGTGTACGTTAAAATGTGGTGATCTAAAGATTTAATGTTATGTCATGGTATGACTTTCTTTAAAACTCAAAGATCTTACAAAATGAAGTTTTTTCTATTCTTGTTTGATTGTGAAATTGTTTTATTTTACTTAAAGATCGTTTAAAAACTATCATACCTGACACTAACAATCTTTAATGTCTATAGTTGGTCCATCTCATCATTTCAAAATTAAATCTTGCCACGTCTTTCCCCTAAAATTTTCTAAATGATTTAAATCTTTTGGGATCACAAATCTCAATTGGTTTGAAATTTTTGATCGAGGGAGAGATAGTGATTTAAATCTCTTATCTGTTTAAATGGAATTGGTTTTAGTCCTTTATAGGCACTCCTGCCTCCATGTGCCAAACGATTTTAATATACATAATGCACATGTTGAGGAGGTGGATTTATCCAAAAACATGATGAGTATTTAAACCAGGCCACACATTCTCCAATGTTAAACCTTATTAAATCACTTGGGATCCAAAATCTCAAAGGGTTTGATATTTTTGATCGAGGGAGAATTTGTGATTTAATAATGAAATTTGATAAATGATGATCGATTTGATGAAAATGTGCAGGCTGCTCTCTCATATGTGCTAAACGCTTTCGAATCTCGAAGCACATATTGAGGGGGAGCAAATGGTTTCTTAATGGCTCTTGTGATTGTGGATGTGCTTCGAATTAACTCTTGCCTCTATGTGATAAAATGATTTCAAATATCCTATGCACATATTGAGGGGGAGAATTTACCAAAGAAAATCAAATGGCTTTTTCCATGGAAATTGTGATCAAGAATTTATTTCAAAAGAACTCTTGCCTCCATGTGCTAAACAATTTATAAAATCATATGCAAATGTTGAGGGGGAGGTTTTCTAAATGATCAAAACTATTAAGGTGCAAAATGCATTGATCTCGTATCACAAGTACCTTGATTGTTTTTCCAAATGATTTTTCAATTGGTTTCAAGGAAGAATAAACTGTACCAAAAGACCGACCATTTTACTTTATGTATGGAGTTATAAGGATGGTGAGGTTAGGTATTAGTTCCCACGATCCGCCAGAACCGGAGGTATCTACCCAGGGACAATCCACTAGATAGTGTAGAGTCTTAGGTATGATGAAAAAAGGAGAAAAGTGAGATATGGGAAGAGTGCGGACTGAGACAGAGCTAGTACTGGAATAAACCCAACAAGGTTCTAGTAATGAAGTCTCGGTAAGCACTGAAGGGGTTGAAGAATGAAAAAGAACTAAATGTGAAAAAAGGGTGAAAAGAAATAGCCTTCAATCAATTCAACCTTAGGGCAGAAACCGGGTTCAATACATATGCTACTGGTGTTTACTAAGGTAACACTGGTATTGAAGACAAGACATCATGGACCCAGTGATGCACTGCACTAAACTTCCCAAGCTACTCAAGTTCCTCTTAAAAGGGCTTGTTTCATTCTCACGGGGAACCGACATTATCTATCGACTTTCTCTTAGAGATTGTTGATATTGAAGAAGGAGACCCTCTCCCTAGTCTCCGGCATAGGAACCAAATGTGCACAATTGAGTCTAAAGCCAAGAGATCATTCACAATATCTCATTAGGATACATAATTAATGAAGACATGCTGTTTCACACAATGTGGAAAGTGGGAATATATATTAAGAGTCCTACGCATTATCCTTGTGGTATTGCCAGAACATCCGAGTGATATTTTAAATATTCACGATGAAGATGGAAATCCTTCTAGAGCCAACATCAAACAAGCTCTTGGTGGGTGACATATGAGATCTTGCAAAAGATCAAGCTTGTGACAACTGGATAGAAACGATGGGGCGATTCATTCTTGAATCAACCTTGGTCCAGAAAATGAATTGACGGATACCTTTGAAAAACCTCGTTGTTGCTTAAAAGTTATTTTCCATAGCACATCGACTGCGTATTAATGTTTCAAAATTAAAGGGTATTTATGATTGATAATTGATTTTCCATAAAACCTTCGTTGTATTGCAAAACACTTTCTATTAAGCAATACACGATTGTTTTCAAATCACTTTTCATCAATCAGTGAATCTCAATTCGCTGGTTCACTCACTCCGTGTTGTCTTCTTTGATACTTTCCGGTTTGAGAACATTCTAGATGTGCGAACCCTCACAAGGAGATTCTTCAAATTATACGATCACAGTGACTTGTACTGATCAACGCGGGAACCGTGGGCGCATTATACCTTAATTCAATGAAAGTGGTCAAAGACACTTTCGTGTGTTTTATTGCTAACTGTTGTTTGCAGGTACATTTGGACGGTTGCAGCCGATCGATATTGAGAATTAATTCATAGCCGTATGCTCACAGCATCCACGCTTAATTAAAGAAATCATGACAAGTGCTAATATACATACAGCTCGACATAAATGCAAATATCATGAACCACGTAAAGCTTCCGCTACTCGATGAAAAGATGTCATGATCCGAAGTGCGTGTGAGCATGTCGGTCCGAAAGTCACAACTTCACATGATGGCAAAGACAACAAAGGGTGATCCAGAGATTTACTGTGGCTGATGATCTCAATGAAAGCTCAAAGATCATCATGATGTGGATCAGTTCAAATACCTCCACTGAAAGTACAAAACTATGCGGACTATGAAGAGTCACTGCTAAAGCACAAAGATTGGACTAGTGAAGTATTGAAGTCTACGAGCTTGGAACTAAAGACAAAGAAATAATGCTAGGATGCAAAATGTATTTCATGGGGTGACCACCCTTAGGGGGAGATTGTTAGGATTCAGAAAATCCATAGTGAAGAGTCGGTCACCCCAACTATTATCTAGCATAAGTTAGCTCGTAGACATATCGTTATTTACGTATTTATTAGTGTAGTTTAGTTTATAGTAACACCGTGGAGGAAGGACGGGTCTTTACCCCCAGATGCCTGATCCACAGTCCGTCGAGGACGCATTTGCTATAACTATAAATACCCTTCCATCCTTGGAAGGGGTGGTGCTTTCTCATTAATCTAACCTTCTCTTTTTGTTTATGTCTCTAGAAACACCCAATCCTCTCTTCCTCTCTCTAAAACCATGGCTTTCTTGTATCATCACCATCCAAGACCACCCGAATCATCATAACACAATATATGTACGATCCTACATTTATGATAGCTGATGATCTCAATGCTGGCTCAAAACTCATTATCACGTGGATTAGTTAAAGACCTCCACTTGGATTAACCAAACATGCAAAAATGAAGAATCAATGACTGCGGGCTACAGAGAAAAGAACATTATCAAGAATCCAAGAATAATCTTAATGTAATATCTGTTTGTATCAATTGTAATTTGAGGTAACCTCCCTTAGGGGGGAGATTGTTAGGATTTAGTAAATCCAGTTATTAAAGTGTCGGTCACCTCAAGTATATGTAATCGTTAGAAAGCTCGTAGTCGTAGTTATTTAATGTTAAGTAGTATTTAGTTAAGTAACACCGTGGAGGACGGACGGGTCTTTACCCACTGTATGCCTGATCCACAGCCCGTAGGTGGCGATTTATGGAAGACTATAAATACCCTCTACCTCCTAAGGTAGAGGGTTTGGTAAATCATAATAATACTTTCATTTTCCTCACAAGTTCCCAAACCTCTAACTATTTCTCTCTCTAAAACCTTATTGTATACGCCCCATTTGATCATAATTTGATGTGTTTGTGAAATCCAATATGTTACACAGGCTGTTTTGATTGCTTCAGTCCAGAAATGCTTTGAGAGTGCTGAGCCATTTAACATAGTTCTGGCAGCCTCAATGAGAGTTCTCTTTTCTTTCGCTACTCCATTTTATTTAGGGGTGTAAGGAGATGAAAAGTTTTGGGAGATTCCCTTTTCATCATAGAAAGTCTCAAGCTCTTGATTTCTGAACTCAGTGCCATTGTCATTTCTGATTTGTTTAACAGTAATGTCATTCTGGTTTTTAATTTTCCTGATGAATGACATTATTGTATCAGCTGCCTGACTCTTTTTGGAAAGGAAGTATACCCAAGTGTATCTTGAGAACTCATCAACAATGACAGTGTATACTTCTCATTCTGTTTGATCTAGGATTGATTGTCCAAAGAGATCCATGTGCAGAGGTGAAGGCAGCTTTTTTGATGGAGAAGTTTAGTTTTGTTTTGAATGATGCTCTGTGGTGTTTGCCTTTTTCACAGGCAGAGCGTGGTTTATCTTTTGCAAAACCGGATGGTAAGCCAAGGACTTTTTTTTGTTTTGCCAAGTTGTTGATGTTTTTGAAGTTTAAGTGAGAGAGTCTCTTGTGCAACAGTCAGTGACAGTTCAGTGGCTTTGGCAAAGAGACAAGTTCCATCTTTAGAGAGTGTTGACATGTCTAAGACATAAACATCATCTCTTCTAGGAGCTATCAGAACAACTTCTTTGTTTGCATTTGAAAATGCTGCCTTGTTTGTCATTGAATTGCACCAATGTTAACGTAGCATCACACAGTTTTACTAACCCTGATGAGATTGTATTTGAGACCATTGACATAAGCTATTCTAGAGAAAACTATTCCATTGCAATATACTGAACCATAACCTTCAGTGGGACATGATGAGTTATCACCAAATACTACCTTGGGTCCTGGTTCCTTTACATACTTGTGCAGATACTTCCTTAACACCAGTCCTGCTTCTTGAGCATCCACTATCTAGATGCCAAATAGGCTCCCTGGCGTGTCTCTGCGCAAATAGTAAACTGATTAGTTTTCTCTTGCGACCCACAGTTGGTGGGCTGGTCTGAAGGTCTGCTTGAATTTGGAAATTGACTCATGGTCAGATGTTGAGTGCATTATGCTACCACAGGTTTTGCATTTGATGACCGAGGATGACTCGCTGATTCAGGTTGCTTTGAACTTCTCCCTTGCTTGGATACACTTGTCATGCTGGGATGTCTCATGAGCTGGATTTCCGCAAATATCACTGCATGTTTTCATGAGACAGTCATCAGGATGATGATCATTGAAGCCACAATGTGGGCAAGGAGGAAAACGTTTTGCTCTATTCTTGTGAGCTGGTTTGGAGGTTGAAGCATATTAATGACCAACTTTGGTATATTTAGCTTCACTGAATGAACTTACATATTGTAAGTGATCAGAATTTCTGTGATCATCCTTTTTGCAGATCATACGAAAAAGGATTTTGTAGCAATTGTCAGTGGTGTGACAGGTATAATGGCACAGATCACACTTCTGCTTGGGCTTGTTGGTGGATTTTCACCTTGATGAACTGGAGGTGGCTGATTTAGTTTCCTTGATTGAATCAGGAGCTTTTTCGATGGATTCCATCTTATCAGTCAGTTTCCTCACAAGTTCAGTTAGTTGCTGAATTTGGTCTGCTTCAGTAGGGACTGAAGATATGGAAGTCTCAGTGGGAGTAGACTCTTGATGGATTGGTTTTGTTGGTCTTTTCAGGATGGTTCTTCCAAGTCCGGACCTTTCTTTTGGTGAGTGAGGATTGAACTATAATGGAGTAAGCTCAGAGCTAGGTGCAGCACCCTGAAGAGGTTTCAGGGGTGGAAGCGGTGCTTGAGATTCTGCTTCAGACTCAGATATGTGTTCAGTACCACTTGGCACATCAGGGATTCAAAGCATGCTCTTTAGAGCTTGGCTTTCAGGCTCTAGTATTCTTCCAGAATAGAAATTTGGAAGCTTACTTTCAGGGTTAACACGTTCAATCCAATCACTGGGCTTGGGAGTTGTCAACATGTTGGTAATCATGCCACCAGACACAAATGGTTTTGGACTCTGGTCTTTGTTTTGAGATTCACGGAGGATGATCTTCACCTATGACTCTCTTTTTGCTACCGGGGGCTCTACACCATCAAAGACCCTAGGTTCTTGGCGTTCAACTTTCAATGATATCTTTTTCCTTTTAAGTTCATCTTGAGAGCCTCGGTTTCTTTCGACTAGTTAGGTTTTGAATTTTCAAAGTGACGTTTCAAGCTTAGCTTGTTTTTAAAAGAAGCAGCTCATCCCTACACTTGTTCACTAAAACTTAACTTGTATTTTGAAAAATATTTAATCGCTGTTTTCTACAAACTTAAGGTCAACATTGATATAGTTCATCATATATAGCTAACTGGAAGTTATCATCCAGTAAAATATTTACCTTCTTCATTGTGATGTTGACCCACTCTCCATTCCTGGCATGATTTTTCCTAACAAATTAGCTTGTCCTCTTCTCGAGAGCCATCAATGCATCGACTTCTTACACGATTTCATCGCCTCGAGGAGACCGCTTTTCATCCCACTTAAGACTTCAAAGAACAAGGTTCCCTTATTT
>OU343217.1:49094042-49171299 GCA_910596185.1 Chrysanthemum makinoi | reverse complement strand
TCATTAATACACTTTATGTAGTAAGGTTCCATCGGTCAAATAACAAAGCATTACGCTTTTCCATTTGTTAAATTACCAACTTGAGTCGAGGAACACTTGATTGAATAAGCTCCGCCCTTTACAACCGACAAGTTGGGGTACATCAATTCGGCATTAGGATCACTGATTTAAAACCTTTTTTAGCGGCTTAAAAAGGATTTTATAACTGCCTAACTCGATACCACTTGTTGTACCCTATTCACTGTCATTATAAAAACAGTTTAAGTACTTAAACAAACAAATAGTGAATCAATGGCTGAAATGAAGTAAGTAAAACCTGCTTGAATAATTTTCAACTTATATTCTTTATTATAAATAAATAAAAAGAATACATTACCCAGTACTTGCGAAAAGTACTTGGGATTGAAATGACAAAGTGTTGCAACTCCTCACTAAGCTTAGGCTAAGTCTGCAGGCACAACACAATGGAACGAGGCTATGTGGGAGACGAGTTGTATTTGGAGGAGTGAAACATGGCTTGTGTGTGTGTGTGTTTTACAATTCACAAGCTTAAAATCTTCCCTCCATCTCTTATACTATTTATACAAGTATGGATTTTACTCTTTCCTGAGAGTTTGAGGCCAGTTAGAAGACAAAATCTTGATGTATTTTGTCTCTGTTTAAAGGCTATATTAGGTAAGTGACAAAGCTGATTTCTTCAGTATTGATGACGCGGGCGATAGTTATCCGTTCAAGGAAAGTTGACTTTGGGTGATAAGGACTTACGTCTTACGTTCAAACTTATCGCCTTGTCCCGCTCATTCTTGATCCTCATTGCCTTGATCTTCAACCGGTTTGACTTGATGTAAGTAGTTGGTGAGGAGTTTTGATTATTGATGAGTTATTGTCATCATTTCATTTGAATCCACTAATCTTCTTCTTGACTTAGTCTTCACCCTTTAAGTTAAAGTCTACTTGAGTGGAGACTTCTTCGTCTCTTACTAAGTATCCACGAAGCTGACTCGTTGAGAGACTATGCTGGTGACTTGTTAATGTTTAAAAGGATTGAACACTTAGGGGTATTTTTCTATTCAGTCCTAGACTTAAGGGTTTTGGGTATTCTTGAACCCAACAAAAGACTACGTAGTTTAGATAATTAGAATAGTAAAATGTCGGTAAGAAGTACCACCCCCAAGTTATAGGTGTGTGTTCCTCAGTGATGGTAAGGCTTATGGGCTAATATAAGGTAACCCTGACACCACACACTTATATCACCCATTCATGGTTGATAACAAAAACATTATGGGTTTAAACGGGTTTATTAGGGTCAAAGATGGATCCTAACTAAGAATCTTTTTGAAGTTATAGAGGATGATCAATTTCTAGGAGAAAAGATTTGATTCACCAGTACACCAATTAATTAGGTAAGCCTAATATGATAGGAGCACACCCCTTTGAGCATAAGTATCACTCATCATAGTCTCCTCGTAGCAAATTTCCACCTAAGAGGGTGTGTATACGCTATTATCACCCATAGAAACTTAAGTGTAGAAAAACTTCCCTATCCGTTAAATAAGGGGTAGAGTCAAGCTTGACTCGAACAAAACAAAAGCGCTTCTTAGGAGGCAAATATTGTATTTGTTTTCATTTTTATTTGTGTGTTTATATATCTTTTTCATTATTGTTTATTCTCATGTTAGACTTTGTGAAAATGCTTTATTTTGTTTTTAACCTCTTCATAATTCATAAAAGGTATTTTACAAAAGATAAGTGTAGGGAAGATCAAATATGTTTTTAAGAACATGAACATGAGAATTACAATTAGTGAAATTGATATATATATATATATATATATATATATATATATATATATATATATATATATATATATATACATATATATATATATATATATATATATATATATATATATATATATATGTGTGTGTGTGTGTGTGTATATGTTAGAGTGGATGCTTGTATTGAGTCATAATGGATGGTTTCGCGAGAATTTTTTCGGATTAAAGTGTAATTTTTTCGAGAATTTTTTTCGAGGAAAAGCATTGAGGACGAGTTTACGTCATGATAACTTTGGTCGAGGTTAAGCGAAAACAACTTATCAAAATTTTAGTTTTACGTACTACTTATAAATTTTTGGAAATTCTCAAGTCTTATTTTCTGAGAAAATGCATGAACATCCATTCCAAAGCATTATATCTTAGTGTAGTTGGAGTCATATATAATTTACTGCCAATTTTGCTTGAAGGTTTCGTTTATTTTCTTAAAGTGTGCAGGTTTTATTTATCAAGAAGAAGAAACATAATATTGGATGAAGCTTATCACACATACATTCTTCTTGGAAAAGAATTTAACCACTACTTCACACGGATCCTACCGAGCTAATAAGGGGAGTACTAGTTTCTTTCTTTTTTAATTACCTTCCTTAATCATAACTTTGATACTTTCGGGGAACATTGGGGACAATGTTCAGTTTAAGTGTAGGGAGGGAGAACAAAACGAGAACTTCGAAACTACGCTTATCCTTGAATATTTGTCTTGTCCTAGTTCATTTATGTAATAAGCTATGAGAAATATTCGTTTAGGAAATTTTAGCACCAAATTTAAATTTTTTATGACATGTACAAGTGGGACTTTAGTCTTAATAAAGCGTCTCATGGATAGGAATTATATGACTAGCACAAGAACCATTTACCACTCAAATTCCACCCAAATGTGAGGTTAAGCCCTAGATGCAGTAGAAATTAAGCATTCACCTTTAATGATGAGAGAGTGTCCGGGTAGTATAGTAGATTCTAGAACTTGTTTTGTGATGCATTCGAGGATAAGCTATTGAGACTACACTTGTTATGTTAGGAATAACTAGATGATAAGAGGCATTAGGATAACCCTTGTTTGACACCCGTATTATAATTACTTCTTCCACATCGGTTGATAATTACCCCACACCACTGCGATGTACTCATCTTTAGTACAAGATATCCTTTTCTGATTCTCGTGATGTTTGGGTTTTCGGAATATCAATGAATAGCATTGTTTACAATCCACTGAATGTACACCCAAATTGCCTTAGCCTACCTTGTATGCACTCACCTTTAGTGCATTATTGTCATCATAATAAACCCTTAGTTCAATTATCTAGTTACTTGCATGGTTGCTAAGTCGAGTCATATCTTTTATACCTGATTTTGGGATGATTGAGACTCAATGGGTAAAGTCAAATTTTATGGAATAGCCGAGAAAGAAGCGTTAAATTCAAATTCCCTTTATTTCGTAATTAAATACCCAAGTGTTTTGATCTTTTCAATTGAGGGTCAAATTAGTGTTAGAGTAATAAAACTTAGAAATTGTAGGGATGTCTATAAATCCCTATTTTGATGTTATCTTAGGGATGCTGTTAAAAGTGTATGCAAAAAAAAAAAAAAAAAATCAAAAAAAAAAAACACTCACAGGGCTACCATCTACATATATCTTTTATATTTATGTTTGTTTGTTTCAAGTTATCTAGAGTTTAGTAGTGAGTCTTGGCCCTTAGCGCCATTCTTTTCATGCTTGTAACATAAGATTTTTGACTTACGCTTCATCGCCTATCGGCCAAACTCTTTGTTTCTCTACGAAGTAAGCCTAAGCATTCTTTGTTAGAATTAGAAATTCGGTATTAAGAGTGGTCACCTCAAGTATATGTAATCGTTAGAATGCTCGTAGTCATAGTTATATTTAGTTAAGTAGTATATTGTTAAGTAACACCGTGAGGAGAGGGGCCAGTCTTTACCCTTTGTATGCGATCCACGGCCCGTTGTGTGGCGTTTTATGTAAGACTATAAATACTCTCTACCTCCCAAGGTAGAGTTGGAGCTCATAATAATATCTTTCACTTTCTCTCACTAAGTTCCCTAAACCTCTAACTTTATCTCTCTAGAATTCCTTATCATGCCTTGTGTTATGGTTTGATGTGTATGTGAAATCCAATATCTTACAATTGGTATCAAGAGCCATGGTTAGATCATATCTTACACATCTTTGGATTTCTAGTGGTTTTAGGTGGTTTTTGAGTTTGAAAAAGTTTAGTGGTTTTGCATCATTTGGTTGATTTCTAGTGTTAAAGTTTGGATTTTGTTAGTACTTTTATGTTTAGAATCATCACAAGTGTTTAGGTTTTGATTTGGTAAGCTTGAATCATCTTGGTTGGGTTGTTTTTGGATTGAAAAGTGATGTTTTTGTGGTTTTTTCTTGCTAGCGACAGCTTCGGAATAGTTTCTTGGTAGCGACTTGCTTTACAATTTGTAGCGAGTTCTGATTTGGGCTAGCGACTTAGATCTAGCGATTAACGGTACAAGTAGTGGACTCTCCGCAATTTAGCGACTTGTGGTAGCGACTTGGTCTGTAGCGAGTTGCTCTTTAGCGACTTGTATCTTTAGCGACTTAGTGGCGAATTCTTTGCCAAAATTTTGCTGCTTAGCGACTTGAGGCTTAGCGAGTTACTACTTAGCGACTTGTTTAGCGACTTGGGTCTAGCGACTTAGTTGTGACTAGAGGTTAGCGACTTGTACTTAGCGACTTGGTGTGATTTAGCGACTTGGGATTATTACTATTTAGCGCTTAGTTGGTTCATTATCTTAGCGACTTGGGTGATTGTTTACGGTTTTCTCTTGATTTAGTAAAATCCCGTGAAAGAATCTATTTCTTGGTTTAATCAAAGAGTTATAAAATCCGTATTATCATTAACATGTCTACCAACGTTCCTACTATCATCTCCACATTTGTAGAGGATGTTCAAGCGGTGGTCGGATACTGATCCACCCATGCTTGGCAGGCGACTTCGATTCTTGGGCTCAGCGAATCAGTTATGCTGCCTTGGAAAGGAAAATGGTGTCAACATTCTCAAATCCATTGATGAAGGACCATATCGAGTTGAGGCGACTAGAGACATACTTGATACTAATGAAGATGGTACTCTGTTTCTGAATGGACCGACCTAAAATGTATGATGAGCTTGATGATAAGGAGAAAAAGAGATTCGATCTTGCGATATCGTGGCTTCAAACATTGTTCTTCAAGGTCTTCCTAAAGACATCTACAACCTGATCAATCACAACACCATGCAAAGGTTTGGGATAATGTTAAGATGCTTCTCTCAGGTTGAGAATTAACTATGGAAGACAGAGAATCCCAACTCTATGACGAATTTGAACACTTCAAGATGAAACCCGATGAGAGTGTCTATGAGTACTATGTGAGATTTCATAAGTTAGTGAATGACATGAGGAACATCAGAATGACTATGCCTAACATTCATTTGAACTCAAAATTTGTGAACAACATGAATCCCGAATGGCACAAGTTTGTCACCGCCGTGAAGCTCACTAAAGGATTGAAGAATACAAACTATGAGCAACTCTATGCCTTCCTCCTTCCGAATGAGAGACATGCTATGTTTGAAAAATTGATTCTCAATCAGTTCAAAACCAACCGGGGAGAGACAAGCTCGTCTAATGACTCAACTGCCTTCTACTCAAACATCCGAATCACAACCAAAGCATCACAAGTCATACCCTTGGGTAATGGTAATCACAAACTCATTCCTGATCCTATGTTCAAACAAGCTGATGCCGATGCACACGCTGGTAACTTCATTAATCAACTAGCTCTTCCGATTAGTCAAAACATGAATTCTCTCCCACAAACCAACAACAACCTCAGAACAACATCTAATCCACACAATCAAGCCCTTTATGTAAAGATGGAAGGATGGTGGTGCAACGATTCGTCAGAAAGACGGTATGATGATCGAGGGAAGAGGTGGAGTCGGGTAGAGGTTATGTTGGCAATCAGAATCGAGGAAGGAATGGTAACCAAGGTCAAGCTAAGCCGATCAAATGTTATAACTGTGGTGGCGAGGGACACATTGCAAGAACCGCACATCTCCAAAGCGCCCACAGAATGCCGATTACTTGAGAGATAAGATGCCGCGCAAGCTCGTGACAATGGTGCGCTTTGGATGAAGAGGAATTGTTGTTTCTAGCCGAGGGCAATGCCAAGACCTATGATGCAGATGTGGATGAGCAGCCTATTCAGGAGATAGGTCACAATCATCCGAATGCCTTTCAAGTCGCTGATTGTGATGCATACGATTCTGATGTGGATGATGGACCTACTGCACACACAATTTTATGGCTAGCATTTCTCCAATGGTTTCTCCCAAGGTCTCTTCTTCACCACAAGCTGGCCCATCCAAGACAAACTCATCTCAGAGGTATTAAAACTATACGATGATGCCGATGTGCAAAAGATGCATGACAAAGTACAATCAAATGAAACTATTGAATCAAATATTGAAAATATGGGTAATATCAATATTGTCCCATATGATCAATATGTGAAACAAAGTGAAAGTGAAGTTGTACCAAGTGATGCATCTTCTGCATTCAACAATGACTATGTTTTTGATGAATACACTGCATGTGCCCCCGATGATTCTCAGTAATTTCGAACTAAATGCCTATAAAGAACGTGTTGCTATTTATGAACAACGTGCTAAATTTGAGTTGACCACTCGTGAGCGGGAAATGGATGACCAAGTGCGCATATCATTAGAAAAGTAATTTTAGAGAAGAAGTATTGAAACAAGAATTAAATTCCTTGCAAGAAAAACTTTCTAAAACTGCTAAGCAAAAACAAGAACTTCAAGAAAATGTGAAAATGCTTAAGCAAGAATTTAATGCAAAGGAATCAAAACTCTTGAGAGACTTTTCTAATCTAAAACTTTGAAAAACAAACTTGAAAACAAGTTGTACATACAAGGAAACACCATTCAGATGCTCACATGTCACTAAACATAGAGTTCTAGCGATAAGCATAGCATTCCCATTATTGAGGAACCCAACCAGAGGTAATTAAAAGATAGCTAAAATGCTCAAAGGTGATCTATGATGGCAATGAAATTCTTAAACCTAGACGAAACCTAGTTTGTTGAGTGCACGAGGAAGATAAGAAATCGATGAAGTCACTAGGGAAAGGATGAACAAAAAATTAGATGATCCTAAATGCAAAGAGAAAAAATAATTATCACTCCCCATGACTACAAGAAGGAAAACTGGATTTCCTTGAACATGTTTAAGCCTCAGACATTGTTGACACCCGAACAAGTTTTCGAAAAAGGATTTAGATAAGCGAAAGAAAATATTGTTGAAACAAACCCTCCCCTATGGAAAATGCCTAGAGCGACCGTGTATCCTCCTAATACACCAATGCATCTTGTTCCTAGAACAATTGCCACTAAAAGCAAGACCTTAATTAGCCAATATGTTATATTTCAACTATTTGTTGATTTTGAGAAAACTTGCAAGAAAAGGATCACACCCATTGGTATAACGGAAGGAGAAAGGGTTTTGAGCAAATGAAAGAATGTTATTTAACTGAGGTCATGCCTTTCTTTAAACTTCTAAAAGATCACTTTGAGAGTCTTAAAAGGGGATAGAAACTGATATTAAGGGAATGGAAAAGGAATTTGATGCAATGGTAGTTGAAGTTAGTGATTATGAGCGTGCACTAAAATATAATGAGATTGAGAGGAAGAACTTGCATACCTTAAATGAGACTCTTATTACTGAATGTATTGCTCAAGATATCTTTTTCACCGCTTCAAATTGCTCTATTAATGCTTCCAAATTTCATGAACTATCGTGGCCCTGAAAAGTCTCCCATGATCGTGTCATTGAGCTTGAAAAAAATAATTCTGAACTAAACGAGAAAATTGAACTGATGATCACGACAATTTGGTTAAACATTTTTCTAAACTAGAAGTTGAGCATTTTAATTTACAACTAAAATATCAACATCTTAAAGAAAATGTCAAAACTTCAAATATCAAGACATCCTCGGATGCTCCGAGTTTGATGCGCTTTTCAAATTAACAAACGTGATGAACAGATTCAAGCTCAGTGCAACACGATCAAAAAGTTGAAAGCCCAAATCTCTCAATTAAAGGGTCAAACGAACAATATGGCAGGCTCCCAAATGCCTCCTCCTTTAGATTCTCACAATTCTCAAACTTTTCATCTTCAAAACTTAGTTGATGCCTTACAAAAGGAAAACGAGAGTTTTCTAGAAGAAAATGAAAAAGTTAAACGACATTTTAAAGAGTTATATGATTCAATAAAAGTCACCCGTGACCAAAACAACGAAAAATAACGTCTTTACAAAAGGAAATTGAGAATCTAGAAGTCGTGGAAATGGGAAACCGCCACTTGTTTTCAATAAGAATGTTGTCTCAAAGTCACCCTTAGATTGCAAATACACCCTGTGACTTAAATATATTCCTCCTCATCTTAGGAATAATGAACATGCTTTTCATGAATACCGTGCTCACCTTAAGGATAGTCTAGAATGTCTCCGTGAGATTGTCGAAGAGGATTTCATTAACAAACCTCTTGATAGTGAAGTTAGGTTTGCTTGCCTCGGTGCCAAACGATCTCAAGAGTTGCTAGAATGTGTAATTGCAACATGTCCCAAATCCTTAACCTTAGGTGCAAAAGGCAAAGCTGTGATGCCTTGTTCTATGCCTAGTGCCAAGCATAAAATCCGTTCTATGCAGTCTTAAGAAAGGAAACACTAATGTGCCTTCAAGTAGTTCAGATTCCGGATATGTTAGTGCTAAGAAAGTGAACTTTAGTGTGCCTGCAAAAAGCTCAAATCACGCTCTTAAGAAAGTATACACTAATGTGCCTTCTAGTACTTCAGATCCTTGCACATCAAGTTTAGGAATGCAAAAATTAGATCAACCAACTAATGTTCCCATTCCCTCTACAGGAGTAATCAGTGACTTTAAAGCGAGCGGGTCAAAGTCTCAAGACAATACAAGGAATGATAGGACCTTGCAAGCTAAGAATGTGCATTGGAAGAGAGTAGAAGACCAATCTAGGAACTTTAAGCTTGAGTTGAATAAACGAATCGTGTTGATTCTAGTATTAGCCTTAGGCGATCAGTAATTAATTCAATTACGATACTATTTGCAAACCTTGTAATGATGTGTCCGCTTGAATTACATCTTGCTAATCATGAATGTGGTGTGAATGCTTTGTCTAATGCTGTCAAATGCCCTATTAAAATTGTTAATGCTAATAATCGTGCAAATAAGGCAAAAAGGCAAAAATGAAAGATTGTTAGAAACAAATTGGAAACCAGCGGAAGAACTTTTATAAAGATAGGTTATTATTGGATACCTTTTGGCCATAAGAATAATCGGTTTTGTTCTCAAACTGCTAAGATTATGCCCACTAGAAAATGGATGCCTACTTGGTAGAACTATTCCTTTAAGAAGTGAACATACTTTGAATAGGTCAAATACGCATACACCCACATTGCATCTATTCCCAATGATTCCATTGCTTCTACTTCGATATGGATGTTTCGCTTTCGATGTGGGTGTTCCATCATCTGTTACTAACCAAGTGGAACCCATTCTTGAATGGGGATCCCAATTATCCTGTTATCCATTCTTGTCAGGTTCAACCTGCAGATCGTTCAAATCGGCGTGGTTTTACGGACTCGAGTACATTTCCAAGCATATGACGGAGACCGGTCATGCTCATGAACTTCGTGAGCAAATTCATCGACAGATTAGATTCGGTAATGATCATTTCGTGCAATTATGGGTTATGGTGATTATGTTGTTGGTGATAGTGTTATCTCTAGAGTATACTATGTTTAAGGTCTTGGTCATAATCGCATTTCTCTTGGTCAATTCGTGACTCTCGATCTAGAAGTAGCCTTTAAAAACATACTTGTTTTGTTAGAGAACTTGATGGTAAGGAACTTTTAAGAGGAACTCGTGGTTCAAATCTTTACACCATCTCTATAGATGATATGATGAAGTCTTCTCCAATTTGCTTGCTGTCAAAGGCTTCAAAACAAAGTCATGGTTATGGCATCGACGTCTCAATCACTTGAACTTCGGCACCATCAATGATCTCTCCATAAAGGACTTAGTTGTAGGTTTACCTCGACTAAAGTATGAAAAGGATCATCTTTGTTCAGCATGTCAATTGGGAAAAAGCAAAAGTATGCCCATAAACCCAAACCTACTAACTCTCTCCACGAAGTTCTTCATATGATTCATATGGATTTATGTGGACCAATGAGAGTGCTAATATCTTTGGGAAGAAATATGTGTTAGTTGTGGTTGATGATTACTCTAGATTCACCTGGTCAAGTTCTTAAGGACAAAGGATGAAACTCCTGATATCATCATCAAACTCATCAAACAATGCAGTTCGAGTTGACTTAACAAAACCGTCGAGAATTATCGGACGCACAATGGAACCGAAGTTTGTTAACAAACAACTTAGTGAATTCTATGAAAGCATTGGAATCAGCCATCAAAGAAGTGTTCCACGAACTCCTCAATAGAACGGTGTAGTTGAAGAGGCGAAATCGAACTCTTGTAGAAGCTGCTAGAACAATGCTGATTTACTCAAAGGTTCCAATGTTTCTCAGGTGAAGCATTATTGCCCTGCATGCTACACACAAAATCGCCCCCGATTACACCGCATACATGGAAAAACTCCATATGAACTTGTCCACAACAGAAAACCTAATCTCTCTTTCCTTCGTGTGTTTGGTGCATTGTGTTATCCAACTAATGAGGGTCAAGACTTAGGCAAACTTAGAGCTAAAGCCGACATTGGAGTATTTGTAGGATATGCACCAAACAAAAAGGGATACCGAATCTACAAAAAAGAACCCGAAATATCATGGAAACAATTCACGTTACGTTTGATGAGTGACGTCAAATGGCTCTGGACAATCCAGCTTCGGACCCGCACTTCAAACAGTCCCATTGGTTCATCCCTTGTTCCAAACTCTTCTCAAGAAACTCCATATGTACCTCCATCTCAAGATGATTTAAAGAAATTGTTTGATCCTATGTTTGATGAACTTTATGATTCAAGTACTAATGAGGTGTTGATCCTACAAGCGAGAGGATGCTCATATTCCTGTGAATGAAGTCAATCCTTCAATCTCAATATCTTTAAGTCAAGAAGCACTGCCTGGCGATCCTTCATCTCATCAACAAATCATCATTCTTCAAATGTACATCATGGAAATGTTTTCTGGCATCAATGATGAAGTTAATCCCTTTGCAACTCTCGAAGATGCTCCTTTTGAAAACATATTTGCTCTGAATCATCATCGAACCATCTTCTTCAGAGACATCGACTCGGCTACCTCGGTCCTCAACAACTACCACATGAACACCTCAGAAAATGGACTCACGATCATCCATTAGAAAATATCATTGGAAATCCTCTCGCCCCAGATCAACACGGAAACAACTTGCAACCGATGCCTTATGGTGCTTCTTCAACTGCACTATCTACCTCCCAGATCGAACCAAAAGATGTTAAAACTGCCATGAATGAAGACAGCGGTTCAATGCCATGCAAGAAGAAATTCATGAGTTTGATCGACTAGATGTATGGGAGTTAGTACCGCCTGATCAGGCTATGATTATTGCTCTAAAATGGATCTTCAAAGTGAAACTTGATGAGCATGGTGATGTGTTGAAGAACAAGGCTCGTTTAATTGCTAAAGGATACCTCTTTATCTTTTGCTCCAGTCGCTGTTCGAATCGAGGCAATCGAATCTTTTGGCTAATGCCGCTAGTAAGAACATGGTAGTCTATCGATGGATGTGAAACGCATTTTGAACGGAGATCTTAAAGAAGTCGTCTACGCCCAACCAAGGATTTGTGAATCAAGAGCATCCTACTCACGCTATCGCTTGAAGAAGGCTCTTTATGGTTTAAAGCAAGCTCCAAGGGCATGGTATGATACACTGTCAAAGTTTCTTCTATCTACCGGATTTAGCAAAGGAGCATTTGATCCTACATTGTTGAAGTCGTGCAAACATTTAACTCATGTTCAAATTTATGTTGATGATATTATTTTTGCCTCGCTGACCCAATGGAATGTGATCGCTTTTCTAATGAAATGAGTTCAAAATTTCAAATGTCAATGATGGGACAAATGTCATTTTTCTTGGGATTACAAATTTCACAAAGTCCCGGAGGCATTTTCATAAATCAATCTAAATATGCAAAGGAGATTTTAAAGAAATTTGGATTTGATTCAAGTGACCTGTTGACACTCCCATGATTGATCGAACCAAACTAGATGAGGACCACTCAGGATCATGATTGACCAAACAAAATATCGTAGTATGATTGGATCCCGATGTACCTCCAGCTAGTAGACCGGACATCTTGTTATTCGCTGTTTGCATGTGTGCTAGATACCGTGCTAAGCCTACTAAAAGCACCTTGAAGCGGTTAAACGGGTCTTTCGGTATCTCCAAGGAACCATCAATATGGGACTTGGTACCGGGACACCGTATGTCACTAACGGCCTATGCGAGATGCCTTTGATCATGCGAGGTTGTCAAGATACTCGCCGGAAATGCATCACGGAGGTGCTCGATTTTGGGTGATAAGCTTGTGAGCTGGTCTTCAAAGAAGCAAATGAGTACTTCTATTTCTCTACAGGTGAATACATAGCCATGTCATCTTGTTGTGCTCAAATCTTATGGATGAGATCTCAATTATCCGACTATGGCTTTGAATTCAACAAAATCCTCTCTGTACTTTGTGATAATAAAAGTGCTATTGCTCTCTCATGCAACAACGTTCAACACTCAAGAGCAAAGCATATCGACATACGACATCATTTCATCAGGGAACAAGTGGAAAAAGGTGTGGTGGAACTCTATTTTGTGAGGTCAATATCGCTTAGCGACATCTTCACCAAAGCTCTTCCAAGAGAGCGTTTTGAGTTTATTCTTCCACGACTTGGCTTGAAAAGCCTTCAACCGGAAACACTCAAACGTCTTCAAGAGGAAGACGAGGAGTAAAGGTCTATCTTCATCTATCTCTTGTATATATCTATTCGAAAATCAAAATACAAAATTATAAAACCTTCAAAATCCATAAAAATCAAAAATTCAAAAATCTTCAAAAATAAAATATTGTCATTTTGTCATGCGTTTTCTCGGTTCGATAATATCTACGGTCTTTGTGTTGTCATTCAAAGAATGACACGGGACTTTAGATGTTGTTCGAATGTTAAAAAAAAATCAAAAATCAAAAATATTTTGGGAGAAAGAGAAACAATGGTTTATTGTCATTTCGTGCAAGAACCGCTTTTCAAAAGAAAGAACAGAGCCATACTTTATCATGTTTTCAAAATTCCATGCTCTGATTCTATAAACATTTATCTGCTGAAAACTAATGCTTTGAAAAATAACTCGGTCTCTATTTTTGATAATCATCCTGGACTTATTTGTCAAAATATCAATCTCTCAATCAACAACCTATGTCATTGATTGAGGGGAGAATGATTTCAATTAAATTAAAAAGTTATTTGGCATTAAATTGTTTTCAAAAGATATTCATGCATGTTTTATCAATGGAGTTTAAAGTCTTAAAATCCGATCATTATCAGCTAAAACGCTTTCATAATCAAGTCACAATTCTCCTTAAAAGCTTTCAAAATCAATTTAAATCTATAAGAGATCACAAATCTCAAATGATTTGATAATTGTGATCGGGGAGAATGTGTGATTTAAATTGGATTTAAACTGATAATTAGGTAAATGGTTTTATAAGGATGTACAAGCTCTCCTTCCCACATATGACAAACGATTTCAAATTTTCCATGCACATGTTGAGGGGAGCATCTATCTTAAACCTATGATTTGAAACGTGATAACTTATCTCAAGGTGCGAGGTTCCCTCTAGTATGTGCAAAACTCTTTTCAAATCTCGAGGCACATATTGAGGGGAGCAAAATCATGAAAACCTCATCCTTCCCCAAAATGCTTTATCTACTTGATTCGATTAGGGAAGTGATGTTGATATTTTTAGAAAATGGTAATCAAAGAAGTTAATTCTTTCTCTTGCCTCCGTGTGGAAAACTATTTCAAATACTTGATTCACATGTTGAGGGGAGTTCTTCTTCTAAAAATATCAAAAACAATTCAGGTACAAAATGCTTTGATAAAATATCATAAGTATCCGGATTGATTTTCAAATGGTTTTCAATTGGTTCCTATGGCAGATGAACAATACCAAAAGACCGACCAACTTTACATTATGTATGGTGATATAAGGATGATAAGGTTAGGTATGTGTTCCCATGATCCGCCAGAACCGGAGGGATCTACCCAGGACTATCCACTAGTTAGTGTAGAGTTCTTAGGTATGATGATAAAAGGAGAAAAATGAGATACGGAAAGAGTGCGGACTGAAGTTCAGCTAGTTTTGGAATAAACCTGGTTCTAGCTATAAGCTTAAATCTGAAGCAACTGTAAGTTGTGAATGGGTGAAGAATCAAATAGAATGAAGGTTACTAGAAAATGCAATGAAGATCACTTGATTCCTAATGAAGATGGTTCAATGGGTATGTCGTTATGCGAGGAAAATAGTCGAGCGTTTAGTGATCGAGAAGATAACTTCAATGGACCTCAAGTTTTTAAAGATTGTTTCTTCTGAGAGAGAAAGAGTTTGATCAAATTAAAGGAAATTCAAAAAGATAAACTATGTTAAATAAACACTATCACGATTTTTAAACTAATGTTTTATTTAAATCTATGTTTTATAAAACTTAATTTAAAACTAAATCTGTCGCTGGAAATGAAAAACTCGGCATTAAACTTACACAATATTAACCCTAAACAATATGAAAATTATATTTTTTACAAACCTAATGATATAAGAAAATTTATAGAAAAAGAAAATTATCTTTATAACTATTTATCTAATTATTATTAATTAAAAACTATTTTTAACTATTAAATAATTACCTAAAACACAAGAAAATAGGAAATAAATCTTGAAAAATCAAATTATGGATTGAAAACTCTAAAATATCAAAAATAGAATTTTCAAAACTATTTTTGTATTTTTATGATTATTTTTCTATTTTTTTATGAATTTTAAACTATTAAAACTAATTAAATTACTAAAAATTACAAAATAAACTATGAAAAATCTAGAAAATTACTTTTTTTACTCTTTATATTTATCTAAACTTAAGAAAATTGAAAAATTATTTTTTTGAACCTTTTCTTAATTTTTTGTATTAAAAGCTAATTAAAAATGCTTAAAAAACTAATTTAAATTAAGAAAAATAGCAAATCAACTTAGAAAAATCTGAAAATTTCAGAAACTCTAAAATTATATATAAGGAATCTAAGAAAAATGGAAAACCTTGAGGCACTTGTGTGGAGAAATTGAAATCGATATGCAAGTGCTTATTGAAATAAGCTCTTGAATAAGCAAATGAGCACCAATGTGAACCAAGCTTCTGAAGCAATATTATGCAATAAGAACCAAAATGCAACAATATTCATAACTGGCTAAACCAATGTAATCACAAGATGCTAAGATTTGAGTTATGACCTTATAAGCTAAGGCAGATGACAGTAGCTACTTTAAGACACAAGCACAAGCTTAAAAATAAGAAAAATGAAAACTACAAATTAGAATCTAGACTGGATCACTGGGTGAGACCAAATGCACCAAAAACTCGGACCATGACCAAATTCTATTGAGCCCCCACAGGCACCTTGCCAAAAATGAAAAATTTCAAGGTACCATAAGCCCGGTGTGGCAGGCGGTTTGGACTCAAGAGAAGCTAGTTTGTAAGCTTATAAAAATTGTAAAATTAGATAAAATGATGACAAGAGAGGACACGGTAACTTTTGAAATGCCAAGTCTCACCTAGAGGACGGCTCGTAGAAATAAACTCATGAAAAATCCTCCTTATTGAGCTTTCAAAACCACTTTTTTAGCTTTTGACTTTTAAGGCAAACTAAGAACTTTGACTTAAGTGAACTTTGAATCCAATTTTATGACTGATATAGATGTAATAAGGTGTAATGACACTAATGTACCAAGCTATGTTTTAATAATTCTAAACACAAACAAAGATTTGCAAATCCTTGATTCCAACAGTTTTAATAGCAATTGTGACTACAAATACATTACATGCAAGAATTTGAGAAAATCACTTACAAAGGTCCAAAGCCACAATGGCTTGCAAACTGTGAACCCAAGACCACTAACCTATCAAATCCAAACTCCAAATAACTGTAATGGCGTCACCCCAAATCCATGCTCGCATCAATTTGAAATTACCATCAAATTTTTCGCGTCAGATTTTACCCATTTTTTGACTTTTCTTGACCAAACCCAAAAAGTGCATGGAACTTGAACTTAAGCTTGTAAAAAGCTATATTAAGCTTATATGCCCGATGGAACTCGAAAAATAAGCTATTTGAACCTTTGATATGAGACTTTAAAATGGAAAGTTTCAACAAGGAGCTTAAAACATGAATTCTTAACATAAGCTTGAATTGATACTTAAGAAAACAAATACACTAAAATACTTGTACTTAATACAATTAAACTTGAAAATACAACTGAAGACCTTTTTAAGACTAAGAAATTAAAAGTACGACATACATGTGAAAAATAAAAGTTAACCTCTGCCCTTCTTCTCTGTCTCTAACCTCTCTTGCTCTTTTAAGCACCAAAAATGTTCCACGTGCCTTACGAGATAATCCCACCTCTTCTTAAAGCCAATGGTTGAGTTTTGAGTATTCTAGGCCAATTTATCAATTTTAAGGGAAACAATGATTTGACTTGTTGCCTGTGATATAGCTAGTAGGGGGGGGGGTGGCATTTATTGTGGGGGGTTAGTGATGATGAGGGATGGTGAAAGTGGTTGAGGTATTTGGAGTTTGCGGGCTGGAAGAAGCGAGGAGGTGGAAGGGATAAGCGATTAATGGTAGCCATGCATTTTTTTCTTTTGACTTTCTTTGACCAAGGGTCCAAAATGGGGAGGTCACTGGTTATGAGGCAGGGGTCAAAAGGGTAAGTGGCAGGGTCAAAATCATTTTGACAAGGCTTGGATAAGTATTAATGACAAGGGCTTATTTTGTAATTAAAAGTGTGAAGGACCAATCCCTGTAATTTTCCAAACTTGATACAAGGCTAAAACTGACAAACTTCAATAGTACTTGGTAATCTGGACGGTTTTGACAATTACAAATTTCCGTGGACCAAACTTGACATTTTATGAATTCAGGGGACCTTTTCTACGCCATTTAACAAAAAGATTTATTCAAGGACCATTTTTGACAAGTTAGAATAATCTGGACCTTGAATAACATTTTTCTTTATTTATATTTACCGGTGGACCGCTTTTTTGACAACTTTTTGAAACTTGGGGAATCGCCAATTTTGCAAACTTTGCTCAATTTTCATCTGATTTTAAACATTTTGCATCTGAAACATATAAAATGCAATTTTTGGAATATTTTCGATATTTTGATGCATTTCGAGCATTTTTAGACGCGTTTTCATCAGTTTTGACTCAAAATGATGAGTATTTACACACTCATCACTAGTAATCTTTGGAATAAACCCAACAAGGTTCTAGCTATGAAGTCTCGTAAGCTTGAAGGGGTTGAAGAATTAAAAAGAATTGAATGAGAAAAGGGGTGAAAACAAATAGCCCTCCATTTATTCAACCTTAGAGGCGAGAAGCGGGTTCAATTCATATCTTACTGATGGTAACATCGGTATTGAAGACAAGACGCCATGGACCCAAAGTTGACGCCTTACTTTGCACTTCAACTTCCCAAACCACTCAAGTTCCTCTTAAAAGGACTTGTTTCATTCTCACGGAACCACATTATCTATCGACTTTCTCTTAGAGATTGTTGATATTGAAGGAGGAGACCTCTCCCTAGTCTCCGATATAGGATCCAAATATGCACAAATTGAGTCTAGAGCCACCAGAGTCATCAATAAATCTCATTAGGACACTTTCAATGAAGACTCTCTGTTTCACACAATGTGGAAGAGAGATTATATCTTGAGTCCTACGCATTATCCTTGTGGTATTTAACATCTCGAGTGATGTGTTTACATATTCACCGTGAAGATGGAAAACCTCTGAGCCAACATCTTACAAGCTCCCGGTAGGTGGCATGTGAGATCTATTATATGAGATCAACCATGTGACAATCGAACATAAACAATGGGGCGATTCAATCTTTTGAATCAATCTGGTTCAGTGTTATGGATTGATGGGATACCTTTGAAAAACCGATTTTGTGCTTTAAAACTCTTTTCATTAAGCACGTCGAATCGCGGTACTAACTTTTTCAAATCAAAAGGTGTTTTATGATTGATAATTGATTTTCATTAAAACCTTCGTTATATTGCAAAAACAATTTCTATTGAGCAATACATGATTGTTTTTTAAATCTCTTTTCATCAATCGATTGACGTAAATTGAACACGGTTCACTTTCCGTTGTCTTCTTTGAGACGCTCCGGTTTGAGAAGCGGCTAGAACAACCGCTATGCGAAACCCCTGTCAAGGAGATTCTTCGAATCCAACGTCCGCGATGGCGATTACTTGTAATCCGATCAACGGGAAGCCGCGTCGTGGGCGTTATTATTAATTCAACGAAAGTGATCAAAGACACTTTCAGATGCGCTTTATTATACTAATCTGTCTTATGCGGTACACCCCGACGCTTGCGGTGATGATGAATGAAGCGGTCAATCCATATGATGCTCACCTAACACATTCATCTCAAAAGAAATCATGATTAGTGCATCAATGACTCTGATACTCTAACTCCATGCTTACGATTCGCTACGCCAATATCATGAATCAGCGAATGCTTCCGCACTCGATGAGAATATATCATGATCTAGAATGTGAGCATGTCGGTCCGAATGTCACAACATCACATAATACCAACACCACAATGGATGTATCAGAGATTTTCTATTTGTTGATGATCTCAAAAGTCGGCTCAACATTATTATCAATGCGGATCAAGAAAAGACCTCCACTTTGGATTATCCAAACATGCAATGAGTGGAATCAATGACTCGAGCCTTGGAGCAAAGTACTACATCAAGAATGCAAGATCAATTGTTAATGTAATATCCGATTGTATTCAATGTCATTTTAGTATATGGTTGAGGTGCACTCCACTTAGGGGAGATTGTTAGGAATTAGAAATTCCGGTATTAAAGAGTCGGTCACCTCAAGTATATGTAATCGTTAGAATGCTCGTAGTCATAGTTATATTTAGTTAAGTAGTATTTTTGTTAAGTAACAAGTGGAGGACCAGACGGTCTTTACCCTTTGTATGCACGATCCACAGCCGTTGTGTGGCGATTTATGTAAGACTATAAATACTCTCTAACTCCCAAGGTAGAGAGTTGGAGCTCATAATAATATCTTTCACTTTCTCTCACTAAGTTCCCTAAACCTCTAACTTTCTCTCTCTAGAATTCCACTTATACGCCACTTGTGTTAATGGTTTGATGTGTTTGTGAAATCCAATATCCAACAGTTACAACCCTTTAAAAGACCTCTTAGATAGTTGTTCCTTGGTGCTTACGCCAAAGCGTTGGTGGTTTGATCTAGTCTCAAGCCTATGGTAATCTATGTATTATGACCAGGTAATGAATGTTTATCTTCCATTTCCATTTACTATATTTCATATACACACGAGATGAAAGAATCCAAACACCCCTTGTGAGGTGCTAGTATATATATTTCGTTCTTGTTATGACTATTGCGGTGCTTTTACTTGTTGTGAATTATGTTAAACCAATGCTTCATGCCCTCTAACTTATAAATTGATTAGCCAAAAGCACATTTGCTTGAGGACAAGCAAATACCAAGTGTAGGGATATTTGATAAGGATTTAAAACGAACACTTTAAAGGGGTCATTTAAGCCCTTAATTGCCCACCTTTTATATCCGTTACTGCTTAATTTCGTTCTTTTCACTTTTTAGGTCTCTTGAGAGCAAAATGTTGGAATGATGCTTATTTGGACGAAAAGGAGTGAATATATGAAGAAAATGGCTAAGTCAAGATCAAAGACACTCAAGCTGCTAAAACTGAAGCTGAGGGCCTCCCAACTAAAAAGGCGACGCGCCGTCCATTATCACGTAATAAAAATCTCAGACGGCTCAGTAGACTTTTTTCAAAAATATACCTGACGGTGTTAGGCTTTGAAGAGGAAGGGCATCACAAAGACTTTTCATCTCAGACGGCCCAGATCCAGAATCAGACGACATCCCTGCTGAAGCCCGATGGCGTCACAACTACAACGTGATGTCGTCCCAACGATAACTTGGCCAAGATGAAAACCCTAATGGCGATCGGACGGCGTCCCCTATAAGGCGACGCAGTCGCAAGTGTAAAATTATATATAGAAATCGAATTTTCAGAATTTTAGAAGGGAGACTTGTGGAGTAAAAACCCTAAACGTTTGTAGGTTGACTTGGACAATATCTTAGGGTCCCAAACCCTATCTTACTCATCAAGATAAGTATTTTATTCCATTGATCTCATTATGTCTTCCATTGAATGTGTGTATGCTTGCTTGTTTAACATGTCCGGCTAAATTTCTTGTGTGTATGTTCGATCTATGAAACCTAGTTATTAATTATTGATTGGTTGTCTCTTATCTTAATTGTAATTGGCCTACGAGTGCAATTAGGCTATCGTTGTGTTTAAATGCTTGAGTAATCTTTGTGAACCTTAGTTTATGAATCACTTAGCGGATTTCGTAGTCTAAACATCCAAAGATAACCTTAAAGTTAGTTTATGAATCATCTAGCGGATTTCGTAGGTAATAACCTTAAGGTAGTCTCAAAGAGTAAGGGAAAAAGGCACACCCTGCGACTTTAGAAAACACAATGCGTTAAGAATAAGGACGTGACAATTCAACCACCAATAAAAGATAACTAGGGAGTAATAGTATCTAGGTAAACACATTTTTAATCATCATACGAGCACACATCAATAGACATAAGACTACCCGTAGTTTAGATAATTAGAATAGTAGAGTAATCGGTAGAAATATCACCCCCCAAATCCAAACCCCGAGATTTTACCCTTAGCTTTCTAAAAAAACATAAAAAGATAAAAAAGAATCTTCCTCAACCTCAACCTTAGCGTAGTACACTTCTCACTAGCATTCCTATTCCTCTAGAGAACGATATCAATACCCGAGTCTTACCCAATATTACACTACAACGATTAGGTTCACTGCCTAGGGTGTTGAAAAACTTGCTCGACAAAAAGGAAGTTCCTTTGTCCCCGAACGCGCCTCGTACGCGCATCAGTCACCCACCAAGAGCTTGTTTGATGTTGGCTCTAGAAATATTTCCATCTTCAATGTGAATACTTTACATATCACTCAGATGTTCTGGCAATACCACAAGGATAATGCGTAGGACTCTTAATGTATATTTTCTTACTTTTCACAGTGTATGAAACAGTAAGCATATTGACAGTGTTTCCTAATGATATTTATGGATGATCTTTTGGCTCTAGACTCAATAGTGCACTTTGGTTTTCCTATGCGGAGACTAGGGAGAGGGTCTCTTTGTTCAATTTCAACCATCTCTATGAGAAAGTCGATAGATTGCATCGGTTCCTAGTGAGAATGAAACAAGTCCTTTTAAGAGAACTTGAATGGCTGGGAAGTTTAGTGCAGTGCGTCACTGGGTCTAAGACGTCTTATCTTCAATACTGTCGTTACCTTGTTAACCACCAGTAGCATATGTATTGAACCCGGTTTCTGACCTAAGGTTGAATATTTGGAGGGCTATTTCTTTTCACCCTTTATCTTTATATGTGTTTTTCATTCTTCAACCCCTTCAGTGCTTACTGAGACTTCATCACTAGAACCTTGTTGGGTTTGTTCCAGTCTTAGCTCTATCTTAGTAGGCACTCTTCTCTTATTCTCACTTTTCTCCTTTTTTCATCATACCTAAAGACTTCTACACTATCTAGTGGATTGTCCCTGGGTAGATCCCTCCAGCTCTGGTGGGATTGTGGGAACTAATACCTAACCTTACCATCCTTATAACTCAAATAAAGTAAATGCAAGGTCGGTCTTTGGTGTTCCTCCACAATTTCCGTTGAAAACCATTGAAAAACCAATCAAGTTACTTGTGATATAATATCAAATCATTTGTACCTCAATTGTTTTTTATCTTTTATAAATGCTCCCCCTCAACATGTGCATCAGTAGTTGAAATCGTTTGGCAAATGGAGGAAGGAGTGCTTGTTTGAGTCTTAAACAATTACCATTTTATCAGATTTCATATTTAAATCACATACTCTCCCCCTATCAAAAAATTTAAACCTTTTGAGATTTGTGATCCCAATTGGTTTAAATAATTTAGAAAAAAAATTTGGGGAAAGAAGTGGTCTGGTTTTAATATTTACTGATAAGGAACATTACAACGCTCCCCCTCAATGTATGAGGGAGAGTGTTAGTGTCAGGTATGATAATTTTGAGAGATCTTTGAGTAAAAGAAGTTTTTTCATTTTTTAAGATCTTTGAGTATACGAAAGATCATACACTGACACATAACACCAAAACTTTGTTCACCACTTATAACGTACAAACGGACTCGTTTGATGATATATCATTTGAAAATATGAAATTTGAAATCATTCTCTCCCTCAATCGATGACCCGTGTCATTGATTGAGTGACAAATTTTATGACAAAATGGAGTCTGTTTGATTTTCAAAATTTTGAGTCCGATTTATTTTCAAACAATATGTTACCACCATGTGAAATACAAATATTTTCCTGAATAATCATAGAATGAAAAACATTTGTATAGGAACAGCCGTCTTTTTGGCGACGGGCTTTATTCATTTTGTTTTAGGATAAGTGCTCGATATATATAAAAAATCAATTTTGCGAAGCACATTTATTTCTTGAAAAAAAGCGGGTTGCATATCTGAAATAATAGCAAGCCACTGTTTAAGCGCGGGTTACAGTCTGAAATAACTGCAAGCCATATTTGGCATGTTTGGAAAAAACTTTTGAACTTCTGCTCGAGCTTCATCTAAATACCCGTGTAATTATTGAATGACATTTCTAGGTCTGTAGATGTTATCGATACCACAACACATGCCCTGAAAAACTATTTTTGGTATTTTCTAATTTATTGATTTTTATGGGTTTTTTATGGTTTTATATATTTCTATTTACATTTTGGTTTAAGATATGTACAAAGTAGATAATTCAATTTAAGAAGATGTTGACATGAATAACAAAGTGAGGATATCTTTATGCACGTGTAGGAGTCAGTAGTCAACATATCTTAAACTTTTACCACCAAAGCTTTCGAGGCTCCTGAATAATCGTCTAAACTTGTGCCTTCTCAATGTGATACTTTGGTAGCTTTCCCCAACCCGACAATCGTCTTCTTGAGACCACTTCCCCCAAGTAGTTGAAGTGATGCAAACAGTCTCATTGTATGAAGTTCAAAAACCCGAAGAAAACTATAACACCGAAGTAACAAGTTGAAACACATATCATCTCTGCGGTTATCAATCCGGGAATAAATGATTAAGCCCGATCACATGAACCTGTTGTGCGTCCCTGATGTACACATTACTCTGCGGTTTTGAGCATTTATTTATTCGGGGAAACAATATATCAACATCTTCATTTCACCAAATGCATTCTAGTTATCTTACATATAACAATTCAGTCCTTAATGTACACATGTACCCAACACAAGTAGAAACGATAACACCTAAGTAACAGGTTGAAGCACTGATCATCTCAGCGGATATCAACTCCGAAATAAATGATTAAGCCCGATCACGTGAACCTGTTATGCGTCCCTGATGTACACATATCTTTCCCCTGATGGTTTTGATCTCATCGGAATCGGCATAACATTGTGCACATGAAGCATTAACCAAAAGCACTTTACCATAAATCATATAAGCGCGTAAGAAGATGTCGATAAGCAATATCATCTCACGCTCCAAATAATCTTCTCATATTTCTTCCCACTGAAAGCTGAAGTAATACATACCACAAGTATCAAAAGACTACTTCCCCCAAGTAGTTGGAATAATACACCAAAAGCCACAAGTTAAAACACTGAGTTTCTTTGCGGTTATGACATTTGTCTTCTCAGAATAACTTCAATAAAGAAGAAGTATAAAGTTTATCAGGTGTACTCATTGTGCGTTCAGATGCATGTCTCCTTCCCCCTTGCTGGTTTTGATACCTCATAATCAACAACACATTATACATACATATACTTGAAATCTTGTGAGAAGAACAGAATTGGTCCAAATGTATCATGTGAGAATCAACTGCTACTTAAACTCTCTCTGACTATCTTTATCAACCTATATGTAGAAAATTTGAAGTGACCACTAATGAAGTAACCCTGATATACCAAACTTGAAGCTGAAGTAGAATTCCCCATGCTTGTGACTTAATCTTGCACTAATGTTGTGTGACTTAATCTTGCACTAATGTTGGAAGAACGGTGTAGAGAATGTATGCTCCAAGCAAATCTCTAAGTACTCAATACCCAACCAAAGTATGAGACATTAACACATCTTGTGATTATCCACAACGCCATATGTGTGTGACATTGAGTACTACAAAGTAACTCCTTTAAGTGATAGTTAACCAGGTCTTCAATCATCCACCCCAACTGCTGGTAACTAAGTAAACCAAGACTTCAACTTAAATCTTAAGCACGAGCAAGTTATCATTGAAAGTCATGTATCCAACCAACCCTAACTTCAAGATAAAATAAGATCACGCCTTTGTGAAGGTCAACTTCAATCTCAAATAAGTGATACTCGATCAACTCCGTAGTCATCTGTAACATATTGGATTTCACAAACACATCAAACCATAAACACAAATAGGCGTATAAGATGAGGTTTTAGAGAAGAGTTAGAGGTTTGGGAACTTAGTGAGAGAAAGTAAAAGTATTATTATGAGCTCCAACTCTCTACCTTAGGAGGTAGAGAGTATTTATAGTCATTACACAAAACGCCACCTACGGGCTGTGGATCAGGCATACAGTGGGTAAAGACCCGTCCGTCCTCCATGGTGATACAAAACTAAATACTACTTAACTTTAAATAACTACGACTACGAGCTTTCTAACGATTACATATACTTGAGGTGACCGACACTTTAATAACTAGATTTACTAAATCCTAACAATCTCCCCCTAAGGGAGGTCACCTCAAATTACAAGGAATACAAACAGATATTACATTAGATTGTCCTTGGATTCTTGATTAAATTCTTTGCTCAGTAGCTCGTAGTCTTTGATTCTTCATGTTCCGCATGTTTGGATAAATCTTGTGGAGGTCTTTTACTGATCCACGTGATAATGAGTTTTGAGCCAACTTTGAGATCATCATCTATCATAAATCTCTGACTCATCCGTTGTGATGATGGTATTATGTGATGTTGTGACTTTTGGACCGACATGCTCACATTCTGGATCATGATTTCTTCTCATCAGAGTAGCGAAAGCTTTCGTTGATTCATGATATTGGCAACAGCGTAGCAGAAGCATGGAATGAAAATATCAGAGTCATTGATGCACTAATCATGATTTCTTTTGAAATGAATGTTATGTGTGAGCATGCGGCTATGGATTGACCGCTTCATTCTGAACAACTAGCAATAAAGCGCACGAAAGTGTCTTTGATCACTTTCGTTGAATTGAGGTACACGGCCCACGGTTCCCCGTTGATTAGTACAAGTACCGCCTTCTGTGATCAGGTATTATTCTGAAGAATTTCCTTGACAGGGTTTCACAGCTTCTTTAGTTGTTCTCAAACCGGAACGTCTCAAAGAAGACAACACGGAGTGAGTGAACATGCGAATTGAGATTCAAGCGATTGATGAAAAGAGATTTGAAAAACAATCATGTATCGCTCAATAGAAATTGTTTTTGCAATACAACGAAGGTTTTAATGAAAATCAATTATCAATCATAAACACCTTTTATTTTGAAATATGAGTACACAGTCGATGTGCTAAAGAAAAGAGTTTTAAAGCACAATGACCGGTTTTTCAAAGGTATCTGTCAATCCATAACCGAACGGGATTGAATCATAATTATGACTCGCCCATTGTTTTGTTCAGGTTGTTACATGGTTGATCTATTGGATAGATCTCACATGCCACCCACCGGGAGCTTGTTTGATGTTGGCTCCAGAAGGCTTTCCATCTTCATTGTGAATATGTTTGCATATCACTCAGATGTTCTGGCAATATCACAAGGATAATGCGTAGGACTCATAAGATATAATCTCTCTTTCTACATTGTGTGAAACAGAGAGTCTTCAATGACAGCGTCCTAAAGAGATTTATTTGATGATCTCATGGCTCTAGACTCAATTGTGCACATTTGGTTCCTATGCCGGAGACTAGGGAGAAGGTCTCCTTCTTCAATATCAACAATCTCTAAGAGAAAGTCGATAGATTATGTAGGTTCCTTGTGAGAATGAAACAAGCCCTTTTAAGAGGAACTTGAATAGCTTGGAAAGTTTTAGTGCAGTGCGTCACTGGGTCCATAATGTCTTGTCTTCAATACCAATGTTACCATGGTAACCACCAGTAGCATATGAATTGAACCCGGTTTCTGCCCTAAGGTTGAGTTAATGGAGGGCTATTTCTTTTCACCCTTTTCTCATTTCATTTCTTTTTCATTTCTTCAACCCCTTCGATTGCTAGAGACTTCATAACTAGAACCTTGTTGGGTTTATTCCAGTTCTAGCTCTATCTCAGTCTGCACTCTTCCCATATCTCACTTTTCTCCTTTTTTCATCAGGACTTCTACACTATCTAGTGGATTATCCCTGGGTAGATCCCTCCGGTTCTGGCGGATCATGGGAACTAATACCTAACCTTATCATCCTTATATCACCATACATAAAGTAAATTTGGTCGGTCTATTTGGTATTGTTCATCTGCCATTGGAACCAATAGAAAACCATTTGAAAAATCAATTCAGATACTTGTGATATATTATCAAAGCATTTTGTACCTGAATCATTTTTGATATTTTTAGAAACAGAGCTCCCCCTCAACATGTGCATCATGTATTTGAAATCATTTTGGCACACGGAGGCAAGAGGAGGAATTAACTTCTTTGATTACCATTTTCTAAAAGATATCAACATCACTTCCCTGTTCAAATCAAGTAGATAAAGCATCTTGGGGAAGGATGAGGTTTTCATAAATTTGCTCCCCCTCAATATGTGCCTCGGGGTTTGATAGAGTTTTGCACATATTAGAAGGAACCAGCACTTAGATACAAATCAATCACGTTTCAATTCTTTGTGGTTTAAAAGGATGCTCCCCCTCAACATGTGCATGGAAAATTTGAAATCGTTTGGCACATGTGGGGAGGAAAGCTTGCTAAACACATGTCAAACCATTTATCGAATTATCAGTTTAGATCCAATGTAAATCACAAATTCTCCCCCGATCACACTTTTCAAATCATTTGAGATTTGTGATCTCTGTAGATTTAAATTGATTTTTGAAAGCTTTTGAGGGGAGATGTGACTTGATTATGATAAACATTTAACCAATAAGGATCAAGTTTGAGACTTTAGACTCCAAAGATTAAACATGCTTGACTATCTTTTGAAAACATAATAATAATAAAAGTCTTGTACCAATTGTATACAATATTGTTAAACATTGTTCTTTTTGATTATTCAAGAGCAGACCTTTCTCGATTACATGCCAATTGTTTGAAAAATACTCTTTTTGATTTGAAATCATTCTCCCCCTCAATCAATGACATATGTTATTGATTGAAAGATAGAGATTTTGAATACGGATGAAAGGCCCGGATGATTTTCAAAAGTAGAGTCTGAAGTATTTTCAAAGCAATTTTGTTTTCATTAGATGAAAAATATTTTTTAGAAGAATCATTTGAAGGAAAAATATTTGAAAGGAAACATTTGTCTTTTTGACGACAAACATTTGTTTTCAGAATCAGAGCATGAGATTTTAAGATTTAGGATAAAGCATGGCTATGTTCTTTCTTTGAAAAGCAGGTTACTGCCTGAAATGACAATAAACCATTGTTTCACTTATCCCAAAAATACTTTTTTAATTTTTTGATTTTTTTTTAAGAACATTCGAACAATATCTAAAGTCCCGTGTCATTCTTTGAATGACATCACAAAGACCATAGATATTTTCGAATCGAGAAAAACATGACAAAATGAAAATATTTTTTAGAAATTTTTCAAGATTTTTCAAATATTTATGGATTTTTTGAAAGTTTTATATTTTTCTATTTGCTTTTTGAAGGTTTTGAAATTTTGTATTTTGCTTTTCGAATAAATATTTACAAGATATGAATGAAGAAAGACCTTTACACCTCGTCTTCGTCTTGAAGACGTTAGAGTGTTTCCGGTTGTAGACTCTTAAGACCAAGTCGTGGAAGGATAAACTCAAAACGTTCTCTAGGAAGAGCTTTGGTGAAGATGTCTGCTAATTGATATTCTGTCCTCACAAAATAGAGTTCCACCACACCGTTTTCTACTTTCTCCCTGATGAAATGATGTTGAATGTCGATGTGCTTCGCTCTTGAGTGTTGAACTTTGTTGCATGAGAGAGCAATAGCACTTTTATTATCACATGTCAGAGGGATTTTGTTGAATACAAAGCCATAGTCAGATAATTGGGATCTCATCAATAGGATTTGAGCACAACAAGATGACATGGCTATGTATTCAGCCTCTATAGAGGAAATAGAAGTACTCATTTGTTTCTTTGAAGACCAGCTCACAAGCTTATCACCCAAAAACTGAGCACCTCCAGACGTGCTTCGACGCGTATCTTGACACCTGCATGATCAAGCATCACGCATAGAAGGTCGTTAGTGACATACCGGTGTCCTTCGGATACCAAAGACCCATGTTAATGGTTCCTTGGAGATACCGAAATACCCTTTTAACCGCTTCAAGGTGCTTTTTAGTAAGCTTGGCCTGATATCTAGCACACATGCATACGGCGAATAAAATATCGGTCTCGTCGTGAGATACATCGGGATCGATCATACTACGATATTTCGTTTGGTCTACCATGATCCCCGAGTGGTCCTCATCCAGTTTAGTACGCTCTATCATGGGAGTGTCAACAGGTCACTAGAATCAAATCCAAATTTCTTTAAAATCTCATTTGCATATTTATATTGATTTATAAAAATGCCTCTGGGACTTTGTGAAATTTGTAATCCCAAGAAAAATGACATTTGTCCCATCATTGACATTTGAAATTTGGAACCCATTTCCTTTGAAAAATGGTCACATTCATTGGTGTCAGTCGAGGAAAAAATAATATCATCAACATATATTTGAACGTGAATTAAATGTTTGCCTGACTTTCTGGTGAACAATGTCGGATCACTGCTCCTCTTTGAATCCGGTAGATATAAGAAACTTTGATAGCGTATCATACCATGCCCTGGAGCTTGCAAGTAAGAGCTTTCTTCAAACGATAGACGTGAGTAGGATGCTCTGGATTCCCAAAGCCTTCGGGTTGGCTGACGATATCGACTTCTCGGATCTCCGTTAAAAAGCCGTCTTTACATCCATCTAATAGACTACCATGTTCTTACTTGAAGCATTAGCCAAAAAGATTCTGATTGCCTCGATACGAGCAACTGGAGCAAATGATTCTTCAAAGTCAATACCCTCCTCTTGACGGTATCCTTTTGCAACCAATCGAGCCTTATTCTTTAAAACATCACCATGATCATCAAGTTTCACTTTGAAGATCCACTTTAGAGCAATGATCATAGCATAATCAGGAGCAGGTACTAATTCCCATACATCTAGTCGATCAAACTCATGAATTTCTTCTTGCATGGCACTGAACCAGCTGTCTTCATTCATAGCAGTTTTAACGTCTTTTGGTTCGATCTTAGAGAGTACAGAGTTGAAAAAGCACCATAAAGCATCGGTTGCAAGTTGTTTTCGTGTGGATACTAGACGAGAAGGGTTTCCAATGATGTTGTCCAATGGATGATCATGTGTCCATTTTCTAAGGTGTTCATGTGGTGGTTGTTGAGGAACAGAAGTTGCAGAGTCGATTTCTCCTGATGAAGATGGTTCTGATGATGATTCAGGAGCAAATATATTTTCAAAGGGTTCATCTTCTTGAGGAGCAAAAGGATTTTCATCATCTGTAACTGCATCAACATTTCCATTGTGTACACTTAATGATTGAGGTATTGATGATGAGACCGAGTGATCAGCCAGGCTTCTTGACTTAGTGACATAGATACTAAGGGTTAACTTCATTGACAGGGTGATAGGGCGCCTCTCGATGATGGAATTGACATATCATTAGCACTTGGCTCAGAGTGTTCATCAAACATAGGATCAAATAATTTCTTCAAATCATCTTCTGAAGGAGGTACATAATGAGTTCGGTGAGGATTTGAAACGAGAGTAGAACTGATAGGACTACTTGAAGAAGGTTGAGATCGGGTCCAGAAGCTGGATTGTCTGGAGCCATTTGACCGGTCAGCTCATCGAACGTAACGTGAATTGTTTCCATGATATTTCGAGTTCTCTTTTTGTAGATTCGGTACCCTTCTTGTTTGGTGCATAACCAACAAAAACTCCAATATCTGCCTTTGCTCTTAATTTGCCTAAATCTTGACCGTCATTAGTTGGATAGCACAAAGCACCAAACACACGAAGGTAGGAGAGATCAAGTTTTCGTTTATGAACAAGTTCATATGGAGTTTTTCCATGAGAAGTATGAATAAGGAAGCGATTTTGGGTGTAGCAAGCCGTGGCAATGGCTTCAACCCATAGAAACATTGGAACCTTTGAATAAATTAGCATTGTTCTTGCGGCTTCCACAAGAGTTCGATTTAGTCTTTCAACTACCGTTTTGTTGAGGAGTTCCTGGAACACTTCTTTGATGACTGATTCCAACACTTTCATAAAACTGAATTAAGTCTTTGTTAACAAACTCTGTGCCATTGTCTGTTCGAACAATTCTAACAGTATTATTGAGTCGAACTTGTAGTTGTTTGATAAGTTTGATGATGACATCTGGAGTTTCATCCTTTGTCCTAAAAAACTTTACCCAAGTAAATCGAGAGTAGTCATCAACAACGACTAAAATGTATTTCTTCCCATTTATCGTTTGCACTCTCATTGGTCCGCACAAATCCATATGAAGGGTATGAAGAACTTCCATTATTGAGTTTGTGGGTTTTGGTTTATGGGCATATTTCGTGCTTTTTCCCAATTGGCAAAATTGAACAAAGATGATCTTTTCATACTTCAATATGGGTAATACTCTTACTAAGTCCTTTCTGGAAAGATTGTTTATGGTACCAAAGTTCAAGTGATTGAGGCGACGGTGCCATAGCCATGACTTAGTTTTGGAAGCCTTTGACAGCAAGCGGATGGGTGAAGATTTCATCATATCTTCGATAGAGATGGTGTATAGGTTTGAACCACGAGTTCCTCTGAGAAGTTCCACACCATCAAGTTCTCTAACAAAGCAAGTATGTTTTCCGAAGGCCACTTATAAATCGAGTCACAAAATTGTCCGACAGAAAATAGATTATGTCCAAGACCTTCAACATAATATACCATGGAAATCACACTATTTCCAACCACGTAATCTCCATAACCCATAATAGCACCAAAATGATGGTTTCGAATCTACGATTCGATGAATTTACTCACGAAGTTCATGAGCCGCGACCGGTCTCCCCGGTCATATGCTTGGCGGCGACGAGTCCAAGTACACCACGAAGCGATTTGAGCGATCTGCGGTTGAACACAGAAAGAATGGATAACTGGATAATTGGGAACCCCATGCAATAATGGGTTCCACTTGGTTAGTAACCATGATTGGAACACCCACATCAGAGGTAGAAACAATGGACTCATTAGAAATAGATGTCGTGCTAGTGTCCGTATTTGACCTATTCAAAGTATGTTCGCTTCTTAAGGGAATAGTTCTACCAGTAGGCATCCATTTTCTAGTGGGCATTGACTTAGCAAATTTAGGGCAAGGCTCATTAATCTTATGGCCAGTAGGTATCCATTGATAACCTATATTACTAAATTTCCTTCCCGTGGGTTTCCACTATTTTCTAACTTTCTTTCGCCTTTGCCTTTTAGCCTTCATAGCTTGATTTTTAGCATTAACAGTTTTTACAGGGCATTTGACAGCATTAGACAAAGCATTCACACCACATTCATGATTAGTAACATAAATCAAGCAGTCATCATTACAAGGTTTGCAGATAGTAGCAGAATTCGAATTAATTACAGTATGCCTATGGCTAATACTAGAATCAACATGATTCGTTTTATTCAACTAAAACTTAAAGTTCCTAGGGTGATCTTCTACTCTCTTCCAATGCACATTCTTAGCTTGCGAGGTCCTATCTTGCTTGGTATTGCCTGGAGGCTTTGACCCGCTTGATTTTATGTCACTGATTACTCCTTAGAGGGAATTATGGGAACATTAGTTGGTTGATCTACTTTTTGCATTCTGAACTAGGCGTGTGGGATCTAAACTACTTGAAGGCACATTAGTGTTCACTTTCTTAAAACTGGGCATAGAATGGTTTGAATGCTTGGCACTAGGCATAGAACAAGGCATCACAACTTTACCTTTCGCACCTAAAGATTTAGGATATGTTGCAATTAAACATTCTAGCAACCGAGATCGTTTGGCTTGAATGCAAGCAAACCGAATTTCTCTATCAAGAGGTTTACTAATGAAATCCTCTTCCACAATCTCACAGAGACATTCTAGACTATCCTTAAGGTGAGCACAATAGTTATGAAACACAGGTTCATTATTCCTAAGATGAGGAGGAATGTATTTCACAGTCATAGTATATTTGCTTATGCGAGGATGACTTTGATGCAACATTCTCATTAAAAACAAGTGGCAGTTTCCTGTTTTCCTGACTCCTCAGATTCTCAATTTCTTTTTGTAAAGACATTATTTTATCGTTGTTTTTGTCACGAGTGACTTTCATTGAATCATATAACTCTTTAAAGTGTCGTTTAACTTTTTCATTTTCATCTAGAAAACTCTCGTTTTCTTTTTGTAAAGCATTAACTAAGTTTTGAAGATGAAAAGTTTGAGAGTACTGAGAATCTAAAGGAGGAGGCATTTCGGAGTCAGTCACATTGTTCTTTTCACCCTTTAATTGAGAGATTTGGGCTTTCAACTTTCTGATCATGTTACAATGAGCTTGAATCTGTTCATCACGTTTGTTTATCTGAAAAACTGCATCAAACTCTGGAACATCCGAGGATGTCTTGATATTTGAGGTTTTGACATTTTCTTTAAGATGTTGATATTTTAGTTGTAAATTAAAATGTTCAACTTCTAGTTTAGAAAGATGTTTTGCCAAATTATCGTGATCATCCCGATCAATTTTCTCATTTAGTTATGAGTTTTTGTTTTCAAGCTCAATGACACGATCATGGGAAACTTTCAATGCAATATTTAATTCATGAAATCGAAGCAAGTAATAGAGTGCTTAGTAACAATATAAAACACATCTTGAGCAACACAACTCGAAATCAAATTCTCATTTAAGATGTTCAAGTTCTTCCTTTCAACTTCATTATATTTGAGTTCCTGTTCATAATCATTGACCTTAACTATCATTGCTTTTCCATTTCTTTAATATCTGAATTTATCCCTTTTTGAAGACTCTCAAATTGACCTTTTAATTGTTTAAAGAAAGGCATGACCTCAGTTAAATAATATTCTTTAGTTTGCTCAAAACCCCTTTCCCCGGGTTATCCCTATAGGTGTGATTCTCTTCTTACGTTTTCTCAAAATCAACAAACAAATAAACAACATACAAGGGTGATTAAGGTCTTGCTATTAGTGGCAATAGATCTAGGAACTAAGTGCATTGGTATGTTAGGAGGATACAGCTTGCTTGAGGCAATTTCCTACAAGGGGATTCATTTCAACAATATTTCAGCTTTTTGCATATCCATATCCTTTTTCGAAATACTTGTTCGGGGGTTAATAGAGTGAGGCTTAAACTTGTTTAAGGATATCCAATTTTCCTTAGTGTAATCATGGGGTTTTATCGTTATCTTATTCATTTTACACTCGGGATCTTCTAGCTTCTTATTCATTTTCTCCCTAGTGACTTCATCTGATTTCTTATCTTCCTCGCACTTTCAGAATAACTAGGTTTCTGCTAGGCTTAAGGATTTCATTACCATCATAGATTACCTTGCTTTTCTAGCTTTTGACGCCTTAGGGTTTGGTTCATCAACTAAATACACTATGTTTGTCACTTAGAACTCTATGCTTAGTGATCATGTGAGAAGCAAATCAATGGTGTTTCCTTGTACGTATAATTTGTTTTCAATTTTGTTATTCAAATTTTTTAGGTGGGAAAATTCATTTAAGAGTTTTGATTCCTTAGCATTAAATTCATGTTTGAGCACTTTCACATTTTCTTGAAGTTCTTGTTTTTGCTTAGCCTTTTTGTTAAGCTTTTCTTTTAAGGAATCTAACTCTTGTTTAAGTATTTCTTCCTTAAAATTACTTTTTCTAATAATTGTACGCATTTGGTCATCCATCTCCTGCTCACGAGGCGTTAACTCAAACTTAGCACGTTGTTCATAAATGGCAACTTGTTCTTTATAGGCATTAAGTTCAGAGATGGCAGAATCATTAGGAACACTAGCGGTGTATTCATCAAAGATATAGTCATCATTGACTGCATTAGATACATCACTTGGTTCAATCGCACTCTTACATTGGGTCACATATTGATCATATGGGACAATATTATCATTGCCCATATTAGCAATATCTGAGTCAATGGTTTCCTGCGATTGAACCTTATCATGTATCTTTTGCTGATCAACATCATCATATAGTTTTAATACATCTGAGATGATTGATTCTTTGGATG
Organism: Chrysanthemum makinoi; assembly: GCA_910596185.1. NCBI lineage: Eukaryota > Viridiplantae > Streptophyta > Magnoliopsida > Asterales > Asteraceae > Chrysanthemum > Chrysanthemum makinoi. Next base: position 49,136,427 of record OU343217.1, on the reverse strand, counting down.
GACTAGCTTGCGTGGTGAGGGACCTTTGGAGAGACCATTGGAGAAATGCTAGCCATGAAAATTGTGCGTGCTGTGGGTTCATCATCGACATCGAGTCGTATGCATCACGCGATCGGCGATTACTTGAAAGGCATTGATGATTATGACCTATCTCTGGTGGTACGCTCATCACATCATCATATGTCTTGGCATTGCCCTCAGCAAAAACAACAACTTCTCTTCATCAACACGGCTCCATTGTCCGAGCTTGCACAAGTAACATCTTATCTCGAAGTACTCTGCATTTTGTGGGCGTTTGGGGATGTGCGCGTTTCTAGCTATATGTCCATCACCACCACAGTTGTAGCCCTTGATCGGCTTTGCTTGTCCTTGATTCCCATTCCTTCCCCTATTCGAATTTACCACATATCCTCTACCAACTCCTCCTCTTCCAGTTCATGCTGCCTTTCTTGAATTGGTTGCACCATAACCTTCCCATCTATGACAGTTGCTTGATTGTGTGGATTGGATCTTTGTTCGGAGGTTATTGTTGGTGTGTGGAAGAGAGTTCATGTTTTGAATGACCATGAGAGACAGTTGATTGATGAAGTTTTCCATGAATGTGTTTGGGTCTGGAGGCTTATATGCTGGATCAGGGATGAATTTGTAATTACCATTACCCATGGGTATGACTTGAGAAGCTTTGGTAGTAATGTAACACCCCCAAAATTTGCTCAGCGGAAGACTTTACCAACTTTGGGGTGCTACGAAATTGGTACATAACCCAAGTATAGTGAAACAAAATAACTCATCCATAACTTAAAAACATAGTCAACGATCGTAATTAAGTTTTTACATTTATTAAAAGTACGAAGATAAGCCCATAAAAGTAGTTCTTAAAAACGGTCCCAAATAACATCAGAGTAAAGTAAATCCAAGACCACGCCATCATCACTTGGCGCCTCCCAACAAAGTCACCAAAGCAATACATATCAAATACCTGAGATGAACATGCTAAAAAGTCAGCAAAAGCTGGTGAGTTCATAGGTTTAATCATAAAATAGCAATTTGGACCTTAACAAAACATAACCAAAATACGAGCTATTTATTACGCAGGCAAGGTAAAGAAACTAACGCTAGATAGCACGAGCCGTGACTATCTTAAATCATACACATAACCGGCACGTTATACGTCCCCCACATGAGCCATGTTGGCGGGACGGGTGGCCATTCCCAATAGATCTATCCATAACATTCGCACTACCCTGAGCCAGGGTACAACACAATATAGGGCGTTTAAGTTTCTAACTTGCACCTAACACGTAATAGCTCACTAAAACATTTTCCGGTCCAATCAAAATGTTTTGCAGGCATCTCACCCCAAGATTTAATAAAAACAATAAAGCGAGTAAAAGTGGGGCTATGAAACTCACCTCAGTAAAGCAACGCAAATAAAATCACTCTAGAATGGAATAGCACAACAACAACAAGATATCACGGCACAGCAGACTCGGCACAACCTAATAATAAATATTCGTCTCAAACTACTATTCACAAAATATCCAAATGCGCAAAAGTTTCCAAAATTAACCATTTCCATTTCCAAAACAATTTTGCTTTTATTCTTTTAAAAGAGTTTGGTATCATCAATCGTGTACGACCAAGGAGACACCTGGTTGAAGACCACCCCAAAAGGATAGACAATCGAAGTCGAAGGAGAAGTCGGCGGACACTCGAGTCGAGAAGAATAGAGGAACGTAGATGCATCAAACAAATAAACCAATATAGCAAGTAAGTAAGCAAGTAAGCAAGCAAGTAAGTAAATCGATTGGTAGCGTTAACAATTACCCAAGTTTTCCAAATAAAGTTTTGTTTTGAAAATAATTGTTGGACTTATGATTTTTATAAAATAAAACTAATTATAAAAAAAATTCACAAAATTTGGGCATGACCCATTCGTTTATTGAACATTCCCAAGTCATATGACTCGCTTGAATTTCCAATTTTTCCCAATTAAATTATTTAGTAGCTAAAAGTAAAATTTTATATTATTAGCATTTAGACATTATCACCATATTGTTTGTTCGATACGAATCGAATACATTAAAGTCATTTCGAGTCTAATGGATTATATTAGTATCGTACCAATAAGGTTCATAATATTTAAAGTCTGATAATATTCCAATGAGTCCAACTATTAATATAAATATATCTCAACACTTGAAAATGTTGCAAATCCCAAAATAATTTCAACTACCAATCGATAACCAATGATTCTTAGAACAAGGGTCAACAAGTCCACGGGTCAAGCTAAAGGCTTAATAAGGTACTCGAACGGATGATTGGATCCTTATTGAATTCGTCAACCCAATAAGGTCAATGATCCCTTCGTCTCACTTATTAGTCCCAAGCCAAGCCCATACGCTCATTATTTAATTGATAAGTCATAAGGATGGGTTATGCCCTAAGAGCACTCACAATCGTAACACCATAACACCAATAACACCGTCCACGTCAGCGCCACATCAGCTTTAACATTTAACATTAACATCCCCAAAAAACACCCACAACAATAACATCCCAATAACATCAATAACACCAATAACATTTCATATTTTCAATTTCAACCCCTAAACTAAAACAAACACTTCATTTTTTAAAACACATTTCACATTTAACATTAAAACACCAAGTACAATAAACGTTAAACACGGATTACATTAAAAATTAAAGATACAACTACTAAAACTTAAAAAAGGTTAAATAAAACTACTAAAAACTTAAAAAAATGAGTCATCCGAGTCCAAACCATCATCACTTGTTGGCGGAGAATAAAACTCCCCGTTCATGTATCGACGCTCCATTATGTCGAAGAAGTTGTCTTCAGGTACCGAGCTTCCGCGGCTTCTTGCTCATGGCGAGCGCCTCTTCACGTCTCTTCCGTAATCTCCCTCACGTTTCTTCATCTCGCCCAGTTGCCGGAGGGAAGCCTCACTTAACCGGGTGGTTTTGAAAATCCACCGTGGACTGTTCACAGTGAACTTGGAACATTGGGAGGTACATGATGTTTTCAAAACCCACCGGAAAGACATTTTCTGGTGGTGTAGAGTAAACATCATGTTCTAGTAGTGTTGGAAAGCCGTTTCCGGCAAGTGATTTGGATTTGAAAAGCTGGTTTCCTGCAACTTTTCTGGGCGGGGAATTGCTGAGAAAAATCTTTGCGACATTTTTTGTGTGTGAGTTGTGTATGTAATTGTGTGTGTTGTGTGTTCTAAACAACTCGTAGAGTTGTTTATATAGCGCAGTTGATTTTGAAACCTAATATATCCGCTCATATTTAAATTTTAAATTTCAAATTTGAATTTGAATTTATCCCGCCCAAAACTGACCAATATAATTTAAATTTGAATTTGAATATGTGGAGGCGGTGTAAGTGAAAATTTAGTTGAAATGGTTTAGGGGGGTGAAGTGAATTTTTTTTTTTTAACGTGCGTTACAAACACAACGCCCCCCCTATAACGCGCAAATAACGCCCCACTTCCAACGGTATAACGCGCGTTAACGGCGTTATTTGCCTAATAACGGCGTTATACCGTTATTATTGAAAGTGCTCTAATAAACTTCTCCAAAATGGTTACCGGGCCCTTATTGGGCTCGTCAACCCAATAAGTCCGGTAACCATGTCGATCGGGTTTATTAACACCAAACCGATCGGTAACTTTTATTATTTAACCAATAATTTCTCAATCCAAACTATAATATACAATGGTAAATATGCCTCGAAACGTCCAATAACTCGTATTTTTATTCCATTTATAACAATAAACTATTCGTGATTTGTCATTTCTCGTTTCCTTATGATACAACCAGTAACAGTATGAATTCGTTTTTAATATATATATATCGTCCGTGTTCATTTTATCTTCCCATTTTTATCATCAAAATCACGAGTTATCTTATGTTTCAAGTCATATACCAATAGTAATCTCATGGTCTCATGCCTGCTAATTAACCAATCCAATATGTCCAAAAATACTACTCCCTCTGTTCCATATTAAGTGTCGACAATGGAATCTTTGGATGTCCCAAATTAAGTGTCCATATAAGTGTCATATTCTATTTCAACCAATGAGATGTGACTTTAGTGGGGAAAGATGATATTTGATTGGTGGAGAGTGTAGTTAGTGGAATTTTCTAAAACTTTGTGCATGATGTGTTAGACACTTAATATGAGACAGAGGGAGTAAATGGCTTTAGGCGAGTCGAGGCCACACCAAGACTACAAAGTCTTGGGTAACACACGACGTAGCACAAACATCACATTCCGAGATCAAATCGGCTACTAATATCAATAACCACTCAATATGAACTTTAATCCAAGCAAATAATAATTCCGCAAATGCCTCAACATCACCAATAAAAATCATATTATTCATAAATTACTATGGTACAAATCCGGCATCAATCCGATTGACCAAAATAAAACTGCCAAGAAGGATAAAGAGAACCAAAACATGAAATAAACCACAACTACTAGTTATACTACACCTCCAATTCTTTTCACTTGCAACCCAACAATGCAACAACCCCTTATTCGAGCTCAAACAATACCAAACGGACCTCAGGTCCGAGGCTACCACACCTCAACCAAATGGGCCTACAAAACCCTTTCGCAAATCAATTTCAATCAAACCAAACGGACCTCCACATTTACACAAAGACGAGCCAAGATTTAGGAGTTATGGCACACGGCAAACTTGAAATATTCGAGCATAACTGACCAAGAAAGAAACGAGAGACAAGCTTACCACAAGCTTGGACACGACAACAACAACACGACTCGAAAAACAAGACGCTTGATGATACCATTTTTGAAAGAAAACTCACTTTTATTCCATTTTTCTTTTACTCATTTAAACGTTTTATATAAAGGTTTAAAACCTCTATATAACTCGTTATTCACAAATCTTTTTATATAAAATTCGCTTAAGATTTTTTGTGACAAAGAAACTTGCTAAAAGTTTTTAATCCATTTGTTTTACATGCTTACCCATGAAAAGAAATAAAAACGAAGCAAGGATGGCGGCTAGGAGACAAATTCGAACCAAAATGAAACCCCAACTTGTCTTGGACGCCTTCAAACAACACAAGGATGATGAGAGTGATGGTGTTTTATGGTGGGAGATGGTGGTTCGAAGTGGTGATGATGGTGGCGTTGTTATGGGTAGCGGCTGAAGAAAATGAGGTAGAGGGTATTTTAGGTTTAGGGTTAGGATAAAATGAAGGATATGTGTTGGTGTTAGTCTTTTATATAAATCATAAATTGCAAATTTCCACCTTTAAAGATGTTAAGTGTGTAAGTAGGAATTTCAAGTCCAAGGACCGTCACGAAATTTTGGCAAACTATAACGAATTAATGCTTGGGATATTCATTCGTGCTAAATAAAAATTCTCCGGGACTTTTAACTTGCGCGGATATTTTAAAATCATTTTTCCGTTAAAAATCACTATTAATTCGTCTATCTTTAATAAAAACGATAAAAATCATGATAAAAAGTATATTAGGTCTATACTAGTGCCGGTCCGCGTATGTGCTAAATTCACGTATTCCGAGATAACCTCTCAACTCCAAACCAAACAGAAATAAATACCGTAATTACTAACAATTTAAACCGGTAAGATGTGGTATAAGATGTTTTCAAAATTACCAGCTTGTCAGCCACTTCGCTTAAGAAGAAACCCGCCCCGGTTTCCTCTCGAAGCTACTCATAGAGGTAGGAAAGAGATGAGGATACTTTGCTTGAATTCATCTTCACGCCCCACGGAACTCAGACCTCTTTGAGAGTTCCATTGAACTCTAACAATGGGAATACTACCTTATCTACTAAGCGTTTGACTTCACGGTCCATGATCTCCACAGGTTCCTCGATAAAGTTCAATCGCCATCAATGCGGATTTCTTCCGAGGAATAGCAGTGTCTCGCTACAAGACATTTCTTCAAATTGCACACGTGGAAGACGCTGTGGACCTTCTGAAGTTCCGGAGGTAACTCAAGTCATAAGCCACCGGACCAATCCTAGCAAGGATTTTGAAAGGGCAATGTAACGAGGATTAAGCTTCAGCGCTACCCAAACGTATCACCGCTTTCCATGGCGAGACTTTAAGCATAACCTTGTCTCTACACGAATTGAGGTTTCCTTCGCTTATCAAGATAGTTTTCTCGACGGTCGCGAAAGCAATGCACCGCTTGATCGATCAATTTTCTCGAGGTCTCGTGAATGAGCTTTCGGGACCGATGAGTTGAATCCCCAACTTCGCCCAATATATTGGTGATCGACATTTACTTACCATAGAGTGCCTCATATGGTGCGGCCTTAATGCTAGGCGTGTGTTGTTGTAAGAAAATTCAACCATGGAAGGCGCTAACCCAACAATTGCCGAAAGAGAAACAACACCAGCAACATGACATGTCTAATGTTTGAATGGTTCTTTCACTTTGGCCATCGGTCTGGCGGATGGTATGCGTACTCATATCGAGATCCGCTCCGGGGCTTTTGGAATGATCGCGAAATTAGAAGTGAAACGACTATCACGTCGGAGATTATAGAAATCGGCCCATGACGTGCGGCGATCTCTCTTTCCATACTGAAGCCGCAAGTGTATCCATACTATCCGCTTTCGATTGGCAAAAATGAGCAGATTTAGTGAAGCGATCAACGATAACCGGATAGTGTCATAACCGAACGTTTTCGGAAGCTTAGTGATGAAATCCATAGTTATGCGCTCCAATTTCCATCTGTGGATTTCGGGTTGAACAAGTAGGCGAGGGTTTCGATGTTCGGCTTTAACCTTATACGTGTTAAGCATTTGCTAACATAAGTCGCATCTCGGCTTTCATATTTGGCCACCAACTTAACTTTAAGTCATAATACATCTTGTCGAGCGGGTGAATAGAATACTTTGACTTATGCACGATTCATGCATAATCAAATCTGAATGCCTCCATGCGTGAATCCAACCTTTCCTTAAAACACAAGGTTCCCGTAGGCGTTTCAAAACCATTTTTCACTTTCCAACATACTGGTGATTTTCATAAGGTCGGTTATTCTCTTTGGACGGCTTGGTATGCTAAATTTGAGTAGCGGAGAATTGATAGTCATCTAATGCTCGACTCACAAGGTTGTGCTTCTCTCTTCCGACTAAGAGCATCGAAAGAACATTTGCTTTACCGGATGATAACAATTTCACGATACCTAATCGCCAACAAGCTTCAACGGCAAATTGCCTCATGTTTAGCTCTTCGGTCTAGAATATGTTGAAGGCTCTTATGGTCCGGTAATGCCGCGTACAACCGTGCCATAAAGATAATGCCTCCAAATTCTAAGTGCAAACACAACAGCTCTCAATTCCAAATCATGAGTTGTGTAGTTTTTCTCATGGGTTTTGAGTTGTAGAGGCATAGCGTCACATTTTCCTCCGCATCAATACCGCCCCAAACCCTATGTGAGGCATCACAATATACCACAAAGTCTTGGCTACCCTCAGTGCAGAGCCAATATAGGTGGCACTACACAATTTTTCCTTCTTGTTGAAATGCTTCTTCTTCATCCTCTCCCCAAGTGTACTTCACATTTTTCTGAGTCAATGTGGTTAGAGGCTTGGCTATCTTGGAGAAAACTCGATAAATATTCGGTAATATCCGGCAAGCCCTAGAAATTGGACGTATCTCGATGGGGGTTGTAGAGTAGCCCATTCCTTAATGGACTCAATCTTGGCGGGATCTACGTGAATACCCTGACTATCAATCACATGACCAAGAAATGCGACGGTCCAAATCCAAAATTCGCATTTAGAGAATTTCGCATAAAAGTCGCTCCCTTTTAAGAGTTCTAGAATGAGTTTTAGGTGTTCTTCGTGTTTCTTGCTCTTCGAGTAGATCAGAATGTCATCTATGAATACAATCACAAACTTATCCAAGTAGGGTTTGCACACTTGATTCATGAGGTCCATGAATAGTAAACGAGCATTGGTCAACCCAAAAGGCATAACTTGAAACTCATAATGCCCATAATGGGTTCTAAACGCAGTCTTTGGTATGTCTTCTTCTTGAACTCTAAGCTGATGATACCCGGATCGTAGATCTATCTTCGAGAAAACACTCGATCCTTGAAGCTGATCAAAAGATCATCGATCCTAGGTAAAGGGTACCCATTCTTCACAGATAGCTTGTTGACTCTCAGTAGTCGATGCACATACAGAAAGGATCCATCCTTCTTCTTAACAAACAAAACCGGCTCCCAGGGTGAGGAACTTGGCCTGATGAATCCCCTTCTCACCCAATTCGGACATCTGCCGATAATTCTTCCAATTCCGTAGGAGCCAATCGATGGCTCCTGGTGCCCGTGCCAACAAGGTGCGGCACTGGCACTAAATCGATTCGAATTCAACTGCTTCTAACCGGTGGTATTCCCGGTAAGTCTTCTGAAAAACTTCAGGAAAATCCCGAACAATGCAGAGCGTCTCCTATAAGCTTCTCTTTCTTCTTATCCTTCTTTCCCGTAACTTGAGCCGTGAATAGAAGGCTTCCCTTCTCTAGGTGTTTCTGAGCCTTGGTGCAGGAGATGATATTTAATCTAGACGAATTCCCTCTAGTACTACCGTCCCCGTATATTGTCAAGATCTCATTGCCGTAAGGCATATGTACGATCTTTTCTCACGAAGAATGGCGTACGGTACTTAGACAGCCAATCCATACCAATAATGACATCGAAGCTACCTAGTGGAACTGGTATGAGGTTGATGTTGAACGGGTGATTAAGAAGGTTTAGGGTACAGCCTCGGATTATAGTGTTCACCCTTTCCATATTACCATTGGCTAACTCAATATCATACGCAAAATCTAGAGGAATAGGGGTCTTATCAAGCAGTGGACTAAATGTAGTGGACACAAAACTCTTATGCACCTAACGGTATCAAATAGAACATAAGCATGCGGTTATTGAGAAGAAACGTGCCGTAACGGCAGTCGGGTCCTCCTTGATCTCTTTTCCTTAACCACATATACTCTTCCACGAGCTTCCCATATAATCTGCTGATTCCCGGCTCGGATTGCCCTCGTCCCACGGTTCACTTGGTTTCCTCCATTCACTTGATTTCCTCGATTCCACGCTTCTCGACACTCATTCCTGTAATGTCCCTTTTTCCCACAACCAAAGCAAGTAACATTAGTCTTCCAATCGGATCCGGGGATTGCTTGAACCACAACAAGATTTTTGGATCTACAATCCTTAGCTAGGTGTCCAACTTTTGAACATGAGCGACACACCACAGTACATGGTCCATGGTGGTGGAGTTTGCAATTCTTACAGTATGATGGTCGGTTCTCAAAGGAGTTTTTCTTCCCTCCCACCCAATAGCATAAGCTTTAGCGATCTCATGTCGCTTGTTATGGTAATTACCCTTTGAATGATCTTCCCACTTCCTTTTGTTGTTAACCGCTCTTTTCAAGATTGTCACGAATAACCAAATCCATCAAGCTATGAGCCAAAGTGATTGTCTCATGAAGACTAGTGGGTTTTGAAGAAATCACATCATTCCTAGTAGCAGGTGGCAACCCATCGCTTAGTAGCGCTCAATCTTAAGTGCCTCCGTTCGAACCATTTCGGGACACAACAATGCCAACTCTTGGAAACGGCGAGTGTATGTTGGCATGTCGTCTTCACCTTATGGTTCCGAATTCAAACTCCAAATTAACTTCATTTCGAGGACAATAATTCTTAAGTAGCATTGCCTTAAATTCTTCCCAAGGTAAAGCACAAGCCACATCAATACCAACGGATTTGAGGTAGTTGTTCCACCAAGTCAATGCCTCGTCCTTCAATGTGAACGGCGAACTTCACTTTGATTCCTCTTCACAGTTATAAAACCTTAAACACAGATTCCATCTTTTATAACCAACGCATCAACACAACAACTCCCTCCGGCCCAAATTCGGTGGGCATACAAATGAACTCCTTATAAGTACAACCACGGTTACTACCATTAGGCCTAGAAGTTCCCGCGTAAGTGTTTGAGTGGTTTGACTCATTAAAATCTCTACACTGAGCCACAAGTTGATCGATCAAAGCTTGATTAATGACATTATTAGGTGGAGTAGGAGTTTCGACATTGATTTCACCAAGTAGGGTTGTTGGTGTTTGATGGCCAGCATTTCGAACTCGGAGGTCGACGCGATGACCTAACGCAGTTGCAGTAGCTGTGTTGTTGTCGCTTCGTGCTTCGGGTTTTGGTGCCATTAATCACGAATCACGTAAACATGAAAACATTGAGATCATAAAAGAGAGTAACATCGCACGAGGACATGATTAGTAATATAGAGAACATAATATCACACCAATACCAACAACGATCATCAAAACACAAATTTGCACAATAACCATAAACTCGACATATTATATCCTTACAACCAAAACAAGGTTTCTCGAGTACAAGCCATACAATGGAGGATAGTGATGATAATAACGATAACTAGAAGTACGAAAATACAATAGATGAGGGGTGGTACAAAACATCATCTAATCCTACAACTCATGCCCCAAAGCGAATCTCCCTGAAAGCACGCCCAAGGTCATCCATCCTCCTCCTAATCGCAGCCAACTCAACACCATCCTCACTACTCCTCCTCATAAGGTAAGCGCGCCTACACGAGAATCATCTCGTGACGCCTCCACATCACCTGATCATACTCCCTCGCGGTCTGTATGGATCGATCTGTCGCTCTCATCCAATCATCCATCCTCTGCAAATCCCTCCTCATAGTAGCGGATTCGCGCCCATCAACACGCTAACATCCTCTCTAACCTCTCAAGTAAGCTCACTGACACCCCCACTCCCGCTATACTCTCAAGAGCATCCTCATGCATGCCCAACTGGGTCGCCATCGCATCTAAGTCCTCCGCGGTGGGACCAGCAGTGGGAGAATATGGATCAACCCAATCTAACTCTGACGGTGGGGAGTCAGGCTCTATCATAGGCTCGAGCTCACCAACTACATCATCCAAATCAAACTCCTCCAAATCCCCAAAGATCCCCTGAGGCTCAGGCTCCACATCCTCCCGAGGATCGATCCTCGGGTCATCCTCTCCGTAAGACTCTTCTCCAGGGTCTTCTTCCTCTTGAGGTTCTTCCTGGGTCTTCTTCTTCATAAGGCTCATAAATGACGCTCTGAGCAGCGGTAGGAGAGTCAGGAGATGAGGTGGTGATGAATCACTAGGTGCGGAAGATGATGCACCGTATCTGAAGTGAAGAGGTAGATGGTGTAAGAGCAGTGCAGGAGAGTAAGCACGGAAAGATAATAAGGTCGGTGAACGATGTGGATATGCGGCGTCTTGCAAGGAGTGCTTGATGAGTGAGATGCGAAGTCTGCACGCATAGGCTGGGAGGTGATGCGCTCAAGAACTTCGCACAACATGTAGAGTAGAGGAGCCACGAATAGGTGAAGAGGGCCCGGCAGTCCATGCATCCTGGCGGTGCATGCCTCCCGTGACATATGGGTCTCTCGGGTCCATCCCCATACAGTGATCCGTGCGAGAGCAGCTGAAGGATGTCCTCGGCGATATCGTAGAAGGCATAGCTGTGTGACAACGGCGTTTTAACAAGATTAATGCATACTCAAAATCTCATACAATTCATAAATTCAAAAATATCAATTTTCCAAGAATGATCACACTAAAATTTTTCAATGACAATAATAACACTTTAATACCACATCAATATAACTCATAAACCTTAGGCTTCAGCTTGGCAGGCAGGCACGTGGCGGTCTTTGGATCAATTTTTCAAAAGCGGTTATAGTCTAGGTTTTGATAAGTACCCAGTTCTCTATAACCTTGAGCTCTGATACCAATCTGTAACACCCCCAAAATTTGCTCTGCGGAAGACTTTACCAACTTTGGAGTGCTACGAAATTGGTACATAACCCAAGTATAGTGAAACAAAATAACTCATCCATAACTTAAAAACATAGTCAACGATCGTAATTAAGTTTTTACATTTATTAAAAGTACGAAGATAAGACCATAAAAGTAGTTCTTAAAAACGGTCCCAAATAACATCAGAGTAAATTAAATTCAAGACCATGCCATCACTGCCAAGCGCCTCCCAACAAAGTCACCAAAGCAATACATATCAAATACCTGAGATGAACATGCTAAAAAGTCAGCAAAAGCTGGTGAGTTCATAGGTTTAATCATAAAATAGCAATTTGGACCTTAACAAAACATAACCAAAATACGAGCTATTTATTACGCAGTGTAAAGAAACTAGCGGCTAGATAGCACGAGCCGTGACTATCTCAAATCATACACATAACCGACATGTTATACGTCCCCCACATGAGCCATGTTGGCGGGACGGGGTGGCCATTCCCAATAGATCTATCCATAACATTCGCACTACCCTGAGCCAGGGTACAACACAATATAGGGCGTTTAAGTTCTAACTTGCACCTAACACGTAATAGCTCACTAAAACATTTTCCGGTCCAAACAAAATGTTTTGCATGCATCTCACCCCAAGATTTAATAAAAACAGTAAAGCGAGTAAAAGTGGGGCTATGAAACTCACCTCGGTAAAGCAACGCAAATAAAATCACTCTAGAATGGAATAGCACAACAACAACAAGATATCACGGCACAGCGGACTCGGCACAACCTAATAATAAATATTCGTCTCAAACTACTATTCACAAAATATCCAAATGCGCAAAAGTTTCCAAAATTAACCATTTTCATTTCCAAAACAATTTTGCTTTTATTCTTTTAAAAGAGTTTGGTATCATCAATCGCTCATTATATGCGACCAAGGAGACACGAACTCAAGACCACACACGCCAAAAGGATAGACAATCGAAGTCGAAGGAGAAGCGGACACTCGAAGTCGAGAAGAATAGAGGAACCTAGATGCATCAAACAAATAAACCAATATAGCAAGTAAGTAAGCAAGTAAGCAAACAAGTAAGTAAATCGATTGGTAGCGTTAACAATTACCCAAGTTTTCCAAATAAAGTTTTGTTTTGAAAATAAATGTTGGACTCATTGTTTTTATAAAATAAAACTAAGTATAAAAAATTCACAAAATTTGGGCATGACCCATTCGTTTATTAAACATTCCCAAGTCATATGACTCGCTTGAATTTCCAATTTTTCCCAATTAAATTATTTAGTAGCTAAAAGTAAAAATTTATATTATTAGCATTTAGACATTATCACCTTATTGTTTGTTCGATACGAATCGAATACATTAAAGTCATTTCGAGTCTAATGGATTATATTCGTATCGTACCCAATAAGGTTCATAATATTTAAAGTCTGATAATATTCCAATGAGTCCAACTATTAATATAAATATATCTCAACACTTGAAAATGTTGCAAATCCTAAAATAATTTCAACTACCAATCGATAACCAATGATTCTTAGAACAAGGGTCAACAAGTCCTAGGGTCAAGCTAAAGGCTTAATAAGGTACTCGAACGGATGATTGGATCCTTATTGAATTCGTCAACCCAATAAGGTCAATGATCCCTTCGTCTCACTTATTAGTCCCAAGCCAAGCCCATACGCTCATAATTTAACGATAAGTCATAAGGATGGGTTATGCCCTAATAAACTTCTCCAACATGCTTACCGGGCCCTTATTGGGCTCGTCAACCCAATAAGTCCGGTAACTATGTCGATCGTGTTTATTAACACCAAACCGATCCGTAACTTTTATTATTTAACCAATAATTTCTCAATCCAAACTATAATATACAATGGTAAATATGCCTCGAAACGTCCAATAACTCGTATTTTTATTCCATTTATAACAATAAACTATTCGTGATTTGTCATTTCTCGTTTCCTTATGATACAACTAATAACAGTATGAATTCGTTTTTAATATATATATATATCGTCCGTGTTCATTTTATCTTCCCATTTTTATCATCAAAATCACGAGTTATCTTATGTTTCAAGTCATAACCAATAGTAATCTCACGGTCTCATGCCGGCTAATTAACCAATCCAATATGTCCAAAAATACTAAATGGCTTTAGGCGAGTCGAGGCCACACCAAGACTACAAAGTATTGGGTAACACACGAAGTAGCACAAACATCACATTCCGAGATCAAATCGGTTACTAATATCAATAACCACTCAATATGAACTTTAATCCAAGCAAATAATAATTCCGCAAATGCCTCAACATCACCAATAAAAATCATATTATTCATAAATTACTATGGTACAAATCCGGGCATCAATCCGGATTGACCAAAATAAAACTGCCGCAAGGATAAAAGAGAACCAAAACATGAAATAAACCACAACTACTAGTTATACTACACCTCCAATTCTTTTCACTTGCAACCCAACAATGCAACAACCCCTTATTCGAGCTCAAACAATACCAAACGGACCTCAGGTCCGAGGCTACCACACCTCAACCAAATGGGCCTACAAAACCCTTTCGCAAATCAATTTCAATCAAACCAAACGGACCTCCACATTTACACAGTAACGAGCCAAGATTTAGGAGTTATGGCACACGGCAAACTTGAAATATTCGAGCATAACCGACCAAGAAAGAAACGAGAGACAAGCTTACCACAAGCTTGGACACGACAACAACAACACGACTCGAAAAACAAGACGCTTGATGATACCATTTTTGAAAGAAAACTCACTTTTATTCCATTTTTCTTTTACTCATTTAAACGTTTTATATAAAGGTTTAAAACCTCTATATAACTCGTTATTCACAAATCTTTTTATATAAAATTCGTTAAGATGATTTTTGTGACAAAGAAACTTGCTAAAAGTTTTTAATCCATTTGTTTTACATGCTTACCCACGAAAAGAAATAAAAACGAAGCAAGGATGGCGGCTAGGAGACAAATACGAACAAAATGAAACCCCAACTTGTCTTGGACGCCTTCAAACAACACAAGGATGATGAGAGTGATGGTGTTTTATGGTGGGAGATGGTGGTTCGAAGTGGTGATGATGGTGGCGTTGTTATGGGTGGCGGCTGAAGAAAATGAGGTAGAGGGTATTTTAGGTTTAGGGTTAGGGTAAAATGAAGGATATGTGTTGGTGTTAGTCTTTTATATAAATCATAAATTGCAAATTTCCACCTTTAAAGATGTTAAGTGTGTCAAGTAGGGAATTTCAAGTCCAAGGACCGTACACGAAATTTTTGGCAAACTTTAACGAATTAATGCTCGGGATATTCATTCGTGCTAAATAAAAATTCTCCGGGACTTTTAACTTGCGCGGATATTTTAAAATCATTTTTCCGTTAAAAATCACTATTAATTCGTCTATCTTTAATAAAAACGATAAAAATCATGATAAAAAGTATATTAGGTCTATACTAGTGTCGGTCCGCGTTGTGCTAAATTCTCATGTATTCCGAGATAACCTCTCAACTCCAAACCAAACAGTAAAATAAATACTCGTAATTACTAAAAATTTAAAAACAGGTAAGATGTGGTATAAGATGTTTTCGAAAATTACCAGTTGTCACAAGTAATACCAACATTAGTGTAAAAAGTTGTTGAGTCATTTGAGGAACTTGTTTCTCCCTGGTTGGTTTTGAACTGTTCTAGAATCCTTTTCTCAAACATAGCATGTCTCTCATTCTGGAGAAGGAAGGCATACAGTTGCTCATAGTTGGTGTTCTTCAATCCTTTGGTTAGCTTCACAGAGGTGACAAACTTGTGCCATTTGGGATTCATGTTGTTCACAAACTTTGAATTCAGCTGAATGTTTGGCATGGTCATTTTGATATTCCTCATATCATTTACAAGCTTGTGGAATCTCACGTAGTATTCATAGATACTCTCTCTCGGTTTCATCTTGAAGTGCTCAAATTCATCATATAGCTGTGATTCTTTGTCTTCTTTAGTTAATTCAGAACCTGAGAGAAGCATCTTGACATTATCCCAAATCACCTTGGCTTCAGTGTTGTGATTGATAAGCTTGTAGATGTCTTTTGGAAGACCTTGAAGTATGATGTTTGAAGCCCTGATATCAGCATCGAATCTCTTTTTCTCCTTATCACTGAGCTCATCATACGTCTTTGGTCTATCCAATCCAAAGATCATGGTTTCATCTGCAGCAGTATCAATTATGTCTCTTGTAGTCTTAATCTGATAAGGTCCTTCATCAATGGATTTGAGAATGTTGACCCCATTTTCCTTTCCAAGACAGTACAATCTGATTCGTTGATCCCAAGAGTCATAGTCGAGTTCTCATTCCAGCATGGGTGGACGAGTATCTGAACCAGCTGCTTGAACATCCTCGGCAAAAGTGGAGATGATTGTAGGTACGTTGGTAGACATGTTAACAGATTACACGGGATTTTATAACTCTATGATTAAACCGGGAAATAGATTCTTTCATGGGATTTTACTAAATCAAGAGAAAACCGTATTACAAACAAAAATCAACCAAGTCGCTAAGAATTTGTGAACCAAGTCGCTAAGCCCAAGTCGCTAAGACCCAAGTCACTGGACACAAGTCACTAAAGCACCAAGTCGCTACACAGTCAAGTCGCTAAAGAGCACCTCGCTAAGCTCCAAGTCGCTAACACCAAGTTGCTAGACACAGTTAAGTTGCTAAAGAACAACTCGCTAAGATCCAAGTCGCTAGTATCAAGTCGCTAACAATTTACACTACAACTCGCTAACAATTTCTGAAGCAAGTCGCTAACCTCACCAAGTTGCTAGCCGTAGTGGAGAATCCACTAACTTGTACTATTTGTCGGCTTGTCTCAATAGACAAGTAGCTAGGCTCAAGTCGCTAACAACTAACATTGTAACTCGCTAACTTTTACTGAAGCAAGTCGCTAAGATGAAAAACACAACGAGAGCCAAGTCGCTAGCAAGAAAAACTTCAAAAACACACTTTTCAATCCAAAACAAGCTCAACCACAGTGATTCAAGCTTACCAAATCAAAACCCAAGCACTTACAATGATTCTAAACACAAAAGTACACCCAAAATTCAAACTTTAACACTAGAAATGATCCAAATGATGCAAAAACCACTAAACTTTTTCAAACTCAAAAACCATCTAAAAACACTAGAAATCCAAGGATATGTAAGAGAGATGATCAAACCATGGCTCTGATACCATTTGTAACATATTGGATTTCACAAACACATCAAACCATAAACACAAATAGGCGTATAAGATGAGGTTTTAGAGAGAGAAAGAGTTAGAGGTTTGGGAACTTAGTGAGAGAAAGTAAAAGTATTATTATGAGCTCCAACTCTCTACCTTGGGAGGTAGAGAGTATTTATACTCATTACACAAAACGCCACCTACGGGCTGTGGATCAGGCATACAGTGGGTAAAGACCCGTCCGTCCTCCACGGTGATACAAAACTAAATACTACTTAACTTTAAATAACTACGACTACGAGCTTTCTAACGATTACATATACTTGAGGTGACCGACACTTTAATAACTGGATTTACTAAATCCTAACATCATCCTTAGTGTCAAATGCCAAACAAGTGAATAAACATACAATCTAATGTACATCGATCCACTGAATGAACCAGAGCAAATGATTCCTCAACATCGATGCATTCTTCCTAACGATATCCACGTGCTACCAACCTTGCCTTATTTTTTTAACCCTCCTCCTAGTTCATCAAGTTTGACCTTGTGTATCCATTTTAAAGTGATAATCATAGCGCGATCTGGACGAGGAACGAGCTCCCTTACTTCAAGTATTTCAAACTCATTGAGCTTTTCTTGCATAGCTTCAATCCAGCAGGATTGAGTCAATGCTCTTTATAGGTTTTAGGTTCATTTAAGGATATGAAAGCATAATAGTAACAAAAACATGGCTTGAGTGGGTAGTTGGAGGCGTGTAAAGACTAGTCTGGAAGATTCACCAATAATGTCTTCAAGCGAATGAGGTTGCCATTTTCCTTTATGTTCATGTGGTTGATTTAGATAGTGCACATTGGGAGGAACAATAATCCGTGAAGAAAGAGATTCTTCATAAACAGGTTTTAGGAAAGGAATACCAAAGAACTGATCATTATTCATGAGTGCAACTACAATATCATGAAATTCATTATCAACGCCTTGAGGAATAACTGAAGATTGGGTTTCTTGAGTAGTCTGAGTTGTACTTATAGATGGTGCATCTTGATCAATGGAAATTGAAGAAGGTGAACCAGTTGAGTCAGCAGGAACCGGAGCAGGAGCTTCAGGAACTGGATGATCAACATTCATTGAAGGTTGGAAGTATTCATCAAACATAGGTTGAAACAATAAATACCAGTCATCCTTAGTAAGTGGAACATTAGGCGTTGGAGGAGAGTCGTATGACCATTTTTCAAACATCCATCAATATGTAGTTTATTCACACTTCTCCCCCTAAAAAATTGCATATGAGGTAGACATTTTTGATTGAGCAAGTGAATAAGAATACGATCAAAGGTAAGTAGATCCACTTGATGACTGAATAAGCATGGGAAAAGCATGAAGCATGTTTATGAGAATGGTCATAAACAATAAGATTTGTCTTCTTCTAAAGATAAAGCGCACTGAAGCTGACGCATTTCTTTTCTTTGAGGAACGGGGCCTAAAGTGTTGTTTGCAGACGCCATTATGATGACATTAAGGACTGAGGCTTGAACTGAAGTGTTCAAACGTCATAACCGTTATTTCCCCTCATATGTTTAGAACAGCCTGAATCCAAGTACCAAAGGATGATTTGTACAACCTATATTGCAAAACAGATGAAGACAGATAATTGGAAACATTGGACCCCACGTGCAAATGGGGTCCTTTTGGTTAGCGCAAACAATCTTTGAATCGGCAGAAACCCTAGGTGCTATGGCATTATCACTAGGAGCTGAACTAGTAGAAGCATCAGACATAGTCAAAGGGCATTGTGTGCCTAATGGGATTATTCTAACAGTTTGCTTCTAAACCTTAACAGGCACTATTCTAGGCATAGTGGTTCTAGTTAAGGGGAAAAGTTTGTCAAGCGTGAATATTCGACCTGTAGGCTTCCACTGAAAACCTACATTAGTAAACACATTCCCTTTAGGTTTCCAAGATTGCTTAATCTGTTTGGCTCTCTAATAAGGATTTAAAACGTACACTTTTAAGGGGTCATTTAAGCCCTTTATCGACCACTTTTATATCAGTTACTGATTAATTTCGTTCCTTTTCACTTTTTAGGTCTCTTGGAAGCTAAATGCTGGAATGATGCATATTTGGACGAAAAGGATTGAATATATGAAGAAAATGGCAAAGTCAAGATTGAATACACTCAAGCTACTAAAACTGAAGCTGACGGCGTCCCAACTCAAGGGCGACGCCGTCCCCCTCTACAGATTTGATAATAGATGCACTTGACGGCTCAGTAGACTTTTTGCTAAAAAACACCTGACGGCGTCAGGCTTTGAAGAGGAAGGGCGTCACTAAGACTTTTCTTCTCAGACAGCCCAGATCCAGAATCAGACGACGTCCCTGCTGAAGCCCGACGACGTCACAACTACAATGTGACGCCGTCCCAACGATAACTTGGCCAAGACGAAAACCCTAATGACGGCGATCTGACGGCGTCCCACCTATAAGGCGACGCCGTCGCAAGTGTAAATCTATATATAGAATTCAATTTTTCAGTATTTTGGAGGTAGACTTGTGGAGTAAAAACCCTGAACGTTTGTAGTCTGACTTGGGCAGTATCTTAGGGTCCCAAACCCTATTTTACACATCAAGATAAGTGTTTTATTCCATTAGGATCATTATGTCTTCCATTGAATGTGTGTATGCTTGCTTGTTTAACATGTCCGGCTAAATTTCTTGTGTGTTTGCTTAGATCTATGAAACCTAGTTGTTAATTATTGATTTGTTGTCTTTTATCTTAATTGTAAATGGCTTAGGAGTACACTAGGCTATCGTTGTGTTTAAATGCTTGAGTACTCTTTGTGAACATTAGTTTATGAAACACTTGGCGGATTTCGTAGTCTAAACATCCAAAGATAACCTTAAAGTTAGTTTATGAATCATCTAGAGGACTTCGTAGACAATAACCTAAAGGTATTCTCAAAGAGTTAGGGCATAGGCATTCCCTACGACCTTAGAAAACACAACGCGTTAAGAATAAGGACGTGACAATTCAACCAACAATAAAAGGTAACTAGGGAGTAATAGTATCTAGGTAAACACATTTTTAATCATCATACGAGCACACATCAATAGACATAAGACTACCCATAGTATTAGATAATTAGATAGTAGAAGTAATCGGTAGAAAATACCACCCCCAAATCCATTGCCCCGAGATTTTACCCTTAGCTTTTTAAAAAACAAATAAAATATAAAAAATAATCATCCTCAACCCCAACCTTAGCGTAGTACACTTCTTGCTAGCATTCCTATTCCCCTAGTGAACGATATCAATACCCGAGGCTTACCCAATACTACACTACAACGATTAGTTCACTGCCTAGGGTGTTGAAAAACTTGCTCGACGAAAAGGAAGTTCCTTTGACCTCGAACGCGCTTCGTACGCGCATCAAGTTTTTGGCGTAGCTGCCGGGGAATAGAATAGCTACTTAGATTACTATCTTGTTTAGGTTCCCTTGCTTGATTCCTATCAAGTAATATTTTTTTTCTCATTTTTAGCTTCCTTGTAGTCTATCCCCCTTCTTCATGAGTTTGTTCATAGCCTCATCACTTTTCATCATGGAAGGTGATAACCCATCAAACGACAACCCACCACCAAATAAACCGCTTCCTCTCAAACCTCAACCAGTCGACCAAAACCCCTCTAACCATCGTCGCAACCGATATGTCAGTAGAAACAACGATCTTCAAGATTTGCATAGGGTATTTGAGAGTACAATTAGGAACGCTATTGAAAAAGCGGTTAGCGCCTCGATTGTTGGCTCCATGATTAGCAATAGTTCGGGTAATGATTTAGTAAATGGAAATGTGAATGAGGAAAATAGTGCCTACTTTAATCTTTACCCCACTAAGAAAGAAGTTGCTTACCACCAATACATAATCGACAATCCTCGATCACCCATCATTAGGATATGCCCAAAGATTAGGAGAGGAAATACTTGGAACATCAAGATCCCTTGTATGATTGGATATATGAATGTCGAGCATGCCTACATAGATACGGACTCTCCCATTAATGTGATGTCATCAGCTGTTTACAATGACATAATAAATTAGCAACTTAAGATTAGGAGAGACCCTAATTATCCTAGTGGGGTTTCCAATTTTGTGGGAAGAGTCAAGGATGTACATGTCTTTATAGGAAACTTCACCTACTTAATTGATTTTATGGTCCTAGAAGACATAAGATGTGTCATTGACTATAGCTTGTCCCAAGTTGTGTTAGGAAAACCGTTTGTTGAAAAGTCTAAACTAAGCTATAACAAATCCGAAGGAACGGTTATATTTGTGGAGGGGGATGATGAAATTACTTATAGGATGCCTTGGAAGATGAACGGATATGGCCCTTTATGCCTTTATGAACAAGATAACATTAGAGCTTTTGAGGAAAAGATCTAAGGAGATGTTGAAAAAGGCTTGAACTTTATGTGGGAGAAAAGGAGGCTTTACTATAAGGATTTTTTGAACCTTGGACCTAGGTATAGAGTAGATGAGAATTTTGTCAATATGATAGAGTTCTCATTGAGGATGAAAAACGAGACGTAGGAGCACGACTTCGAGTCTAGCTACAAAACTTATAAATAAAGAAAAGCGCTTCGTGGGAGGCAACCCATGCTTAATTGTTTGCTTTTTGTGTGTCATATATATTTTTCATTGTTGTTTATTCTCATGTTTGAATTTATGAAAATTCTTTATTTTGTCTTTAAGCTCGTCTTAATTACATATAAAGGTATTTTACAAAAGGATAAGTGTAGGGAGGATTACATACGTTTTTAAAAGAACGTGAACATGAGAATTATAACTATTGAAATTGATATATATGTGTGTTTGTTAGAGTCAAATGCTTGTATCGAGTCCTAATGGATGTTTTGCAGGAATTTTTCCAGATTCTAAATATATAATTTTTCTAGAATTTTTCCAGGAAAACTCAGCAGACCAGTTTCTGTCATGACAACCTGACGGCGTTAGGATTAGAACTTGACGACGTCAGGACAAGCAGAAACAGCTTATAAAATCTTTTCGTTTTCTGTGCTATGTATAAATTTTTGGAAATTCTCAGGTCTTAATTTTCCAGAAAATCTACAAACATCCATTCCACAAGCATTATATCCTAGTTTAGTCATGTCATATATAGTTTTACCGCCAATTTTACGCGAAGATTTTGTCTGTTTTCATAAAGTGTGCAGGTTATATTTAGCAAGAAGAAGAAACACAACATTGGAGGGAGCTTATCATGTATACATTCTTCTTGGAAAGAATTTAACCACTACTTTACACGAATCCTACCGAGCTAATCAGGGGAGTACTGGTTTCTTTCTCTTTTAGTTACCTTCCTTTATTGTAACTTTGATACTTTCGGGGAACATTGGGGACAATGTTCAGTTTAAGTGTAGGGAGGGAGAATAAAACGAAGACTTTGAAACTATGCTTATCCTTGATTATTTGTCTTGTCCTAGTTCATTTGTGTAATAAGCTGTGAGAAATATTTGTTAGGGAAATTTTAGCACCAAATTTAAAATTTTTTATGGCATGTACGAGCAAAAACTTTAGTCTTAATAAAGCGTCTCATGGGTAGGGTTATATTACTAGCACAAAAACCATTTACCACTCAAATTCCACCCCAAAAATGTGAGGTTCGCCCCTAGATCTTTAGGAATAAAAGCATTCACCTTTAATGCTTAGAGAGTGTACCGGTAGTATAATAGATTCTAGAACTTGTTTTGTGATGCATTCCGAGATCGCTAGTGAGACTACACTTATGTAGTTAGGAATAACTAAATGATAAGAGGCATTAGGATAACCCTTGTTTGAAACCCGTATTATAATTACTTCTTCCACATCGGTTGAGTAATTACCCCACACCCTTGCGATGTACTCATCTTTAGTACACGATACCCCTAGTTAACCCCTCAGAGCCTTTCCTTTTCACGGTTCTCGTGATGTTTCGGTTTTCCGGAATATCAATGAAGAGCATTGTTTACAATCCACCCCAAAATGTATAACCAAATCGCCTTAGCCTACCTTGTATGCACTCACTTTTAGTGCATTATTGTTATCATTGCTAAACCCTTAGTTCAATTATCTAGTTACTTGCATGGTTGCTAAGTCGAGTCATATCTTTTGTACACAGTTTTGGGATGATTGGGACTCATGGGTAAAAGTATTATTTTATGGAGTGACGGGAAGGAACGTTAAATTTAAATTCCTTTTATTTACGTAATTAAATACTCCAAGTGTTTTGATCTTTTCAATTCGGGTCAAATTAGTGTTAGAGTAATAAAAACTCAAGTGTAGGGATGCTCCTATAAATCCCTTATATTTTGATGTTATCGTAGAGGATGGTAAAGTAAAAGTGTATGCATTAAAAAAAAGAAAAAAAAAAGAAAATAAAAAAAATAGGCTACCATCCTACATCTATCTTTATGTTTAAGTCTTTAAATTTATGTATGTTTGTTTCAAATTATCTAGAGTTTAGTGAGTCGAGTCTTGGCTTAGCAAAGCCATTCTTTTCATGCTTGTAACATAAGATTTTTGACTTGCCACCACTAAATCGGCTATCCAACCAAACCCTTTGTCTCCCTACCGTAAGCCTAACATTACAACCCTTTTAAAGACCTCTTAGATAGTTGTTCCTAGGTGCTTACGCTAAAGCGGTGAAGGTTTGATCAAGTCTCAAGCCTATGGTAATCTATGTACTATGACTGGTAATGAGTGTTTATCTTCCATTTCCATTTACTATATTTCATATACACCCGAGAGATGAGAGAATCCAAACAGTCCTTGTGAGGTGCTAGTATATAATTTTAGTGCTTGTTATGACTACTGCGGTGCTTTTACTTGTTGTGAGTTATGTTAAACTAATGCTTCATCCCCCAATAACTTATAAATTGATTGGCCAAAAGCACATTTGCTTGAGGACAAGCAAATACCAAGTGTAGGGATATTGGATAAGGATTTAAAACGTACACTTTTAAGGGGTCATTTAAGCCCTTAATCAACCACTTTTATATATGTTACTGCTTAATTTCGTTCCTTTTTACTTTTTAGGTCTCTCGGAAGCAAAATGCTGGAATGATGCTGATAACGCTCAGATCATACATGTTTTTAGTAGCGTTATGTGTGCTTTTGTAGATGTTATTTGGTTATATTTGTATGATTTCAGTGCTTAATCGCATCAAAATATGTTTGTCTAGTGTTTATAAACAAGTGCAGGGAAACGGAAGGAAAAGTAAAGGAATGTTCAACAATTGGAAGATTCCCGTTTCAGTATAGCATGTCGAGCACAAATCAGCGTTTCTAGTAACTTAGAAGACCAAGATGATTGAAGAACCAAGTTCTACAAGTCAAAATGAAGTAAAAGTTGATTTCCCGTAACTCAGGAAGACCAACTGGATCGGTTGGAATATGACCAAAGAGTACCCAAGACGCCAGCCCAACCGTTTGGTTGCCGCCCGCAACCGATCCGGTTTGAGCCCTTGTAGAAGACCAACCAGATCGGTTGGTCATATGACCGATCTGGTTGGAGTGCCTGTTTCTGCCAAATCTTCATCACTAAGTTTCCCCTTTGCATCCAAACGATTCTAGGTTCTTCCCTTGGTGTATTCTAGTCCCTTCCTAACTCTTTGGAGGTCAAGTTCTGCAATTAATACCCTAGGCCTTGGAACTAATATAAATAGAGACCTCTTGTGAGCATATGAGACACACACTTCAACACAACTCTCTCTACTCATCAAACAAAGTTCTTAAGCTCTTAAATTCATCCTTAGAAGTCCAGGAAAGTTTGGAGTTCCAGAAGTTCCACATTTGGAGGCCAAAACCCCAAGGAGTCTACCCCAATACTTTGGGAATCATTACTTCACCATTTGTAATCTTATTCCAAGCATTGTAAGACTCTTAATTATGTTTTCTAATGTTCAAAGTTCTGAGTTTATGTTTATGTTTGCTATGAGTGGCTAGTTTCTTTATACACTTGCTTAAATGATGTTGATTATCATATGACTAGTTGGTGATTGTGTTAACATGTTTTAATTCAATTTCAAGTTGATTCTAAGATCCAATTGTGCTAAAGTTTCATAGTGAAATTTGTTAAATCAAGTTTGACTAGTTGATAATAATCGTAGAGGTCGAAAGAACTTATTGTTGTTCAACCAGTTATAATCATTTTGTCTATGGATGATTATTTTTACCTATTATTCTTGATTAAACAAAGGAACTAAGGTGTGGTTGTAATAAGAACGCTTTTTGATTATAAAGTTGGATCGATTGGAAACATCTAAAAGGTCGTAAGATTAGTTGTTGACAATCAATTGTACCCTTTTGTCTATAATCGATCCCGACTTACCTTCATAATCGTGCTATAACGGACGAGTGCACTTGCTCGTATGTGTTATTGGTAAAATTGGTAATTCGTCTTTATTAATTTAAAACTTGTACACACCGGAAACATCAAGTTTTTGGCGCCGCTGCAGGAGATTTGATTGTGTTTCAGCAAGTTTTGAATCCACATCAGTCGATTCATTCCAAAATATTTTTTTTCTTCAGAAACTTCAACCGAACTGGTTACGCCAAAACCATACCAAATTGATCTAACCGATCGGTCGCTCCTCGCAACCGATCCGGTTACGCGTTTCGGTCCATAAAACTGTTTTTTTTGTTTGTCCTTGTGTTTAGATATTGCCTGGATTCTCTAGGTCATTGTATGAACACTCGTGCAGTGGGAATAGAACCAATTTCACCTTTTACCAACCCCGAACGTTTGATTCGAAGAAGAAGAAGAACACCTTTCATACCATTGGAAAATTGTGTACCAAGAATACCAAACCCACCATTTGATAACCTCATAGAAGCCAAAGTCGTTTACAACCCTTTCACCAATTTACCTTTTCCCATGGCGGACGATCAACCCATGTGGGGAATCAACCGAGCCGTAGCACCAACCCCTGGGAGTGCTATTGTTGTTGTTAACCTTGGTGACAACTTCACCGTGAAGGGTCATCATCTTTCCATGATCAAAGACCATCAATTCGATGGCCATGCGCGAGCCGATCCGCATAAGCACATTGCCGAATTCATCAAAATTTGTGGCATGTTCCGTTATGACGACACCGATGTCAATGCCATCAAACTCAAACTTTTTCCATCATCACTCGCCGGAGATGCTAAAGTATGGTACAATGAATTAACCCCAGGAATTATCAACACTTGGGAGGAGATGAGGCAAGCCTTTGTAAGCCGATTCTTTCCACCTGCCATGTCTGATCGATTAATGGGAGAAATTCGTGCTTCCACAGAAAATCCCAACGAATCACTTGTCGAAGTTTGGCTTCGAATGAAAGATTTGCTTCGTAGTTGTCATGGACATGGATTGTACAAAGGAACCATTATCCAAATCTTTTACCATGGACTATATGAAATCTCTCAAGGCATCCTTGATGCTGGAGGAATTTTTCTCTATAAGACTCCTAACGATGCACACCAATTACTTGAAGATCGAGTACTTCTAAAACTTGATTGGTCTAAAGATTCCAAAACCAAACCTCTTCGAAAAACCGTTGCTTTTGTCGAAAACACCAATACCTCAAAACTCATGGAGAAAATGGAAGCCTTAACCTAAAAAATCGACTCGCAATATAAAGATATCCAAGAAGAAATGAAGGAAATGTGAGACGGATGCAACAATTATGGAGGAAATCACCCGTCATCTGAGTGCGACGATAAGCCCATGGGTGGACCTAACGAAGGAGAAGCAAATTATGTCCAAGGAGGATATCGTGGAGGAGGATATCGTAGTAATTATTACGGTCGAAATTTTGGAAATTGGCAAGACCGCCGACCAAGGGATGACAACCGTGATTCTCAACCACGAAGTGACAATCCACCACCACAAAACTCCGACAAAAAGATGGAAGAATCCGAATTCGAAAAAACCATGAGAGAATTCGTGGCTACTCAAAAATCTGCAAATGATTTTATCAAAAATCAATTTTTCAATCTCAAAGCCAAAGTTGAGCAGGGACAGAAAAATCATCAAGCATCTATCCAAGATCTTGAAAACAAATTTGGCAGACTTTCTGACCAACATTCCTCTCGACCATCTGGTTCATTACCAATTAACACCTAATCCAACACAAAACCATCAAATGATAAAATGTACCGTCCACCACAAACGAGAAATGAGCATATCAATGTTGTCTTCACTAGAAGTCGTCTCTCGTACGATCCACCCCAAAATCCTAATGAAAATGCTCCTATCACCCAAGATAGCGAGATGAAGCTGAGGAAACCAACACAACTCAAACCACCAAAAAGAAAACCACACCATCTGTCAAGGCGTACACACCAAAAATTCCATATCCTCAACGCCTTAAGAAAGAAAAAATGGAAGAGCATTATAAGAATTTCATTGAAATAATCAAAGAGGTTAGACTCAATGTTCATCTCGTTGATGTTTTAGCCGGAATTCCCAATTACGGGAAATTCTTGAAAGAACTTCTTAATAACAAAAGCAAGCTAGAGAAAATATCAGCTACTTTCCTTAACGAAGAATGCTCAGCCATTGTCCAAAACAAAATCCCACCAAAGCTCAGAGATCCAGGAAGCTTTCTTATTCCATGAACTTTTGGCAATAATATTCAATGCGATGCTTTAGCCGATCTTGGCGCAAGTATCAATATGATGCCTTATTCACTGTATTCCAAATTATGCAACAACAATCTTAAACCAACAAAAATGAGCATTCGATTAGCAAATCATTCTTATCAATATCCTATGGGTATTGCCGAGAATATGCTTGTTCAAGTCCGTAAATTCATTTTTTCCGTGGACTTTGTAATCTTAGAAATGGAAGAAGATAGCAAAGTTCCACTCATCTTAGGAAGACCTTTCGTAAATACCGCTGATGCAATCATCAAAGTGAAAGGAAAAGAACCCAACCTTAGAGTTGGAGAAGATCGAATCACCTTTCTAATCGATAAAGCGATGCGCTATTGTTAGGAATTAGACATTCCAGGTATTAAAGATTCGGTCACCTCAAGTATATGTAATCGTTAGAAAGCTCGTAGTCGTAGTTATTTTATGATAAGTAGTATGTAGTTAAGTAACACCGTGGAGGACGGACGGGTCTTTACCCACTGTATGCCTGATCCACAGCCCGTAGGTGGCATTTGTTTGTAAGAAACTATAAATACCCTCTACCTCCCAAAGTAGAGGGTTGGAGCTTCAATACCATTTTTCTTTGTTTCACATAGTTCCCAACTCTCTTCCTTTCTCTCACTAGAACTTTCTCTCTCTAAACTCTTGTTAACGCCCCACATGGTTATGGTTTAGTGTGTTTGTGAAATCCAAAATCTAACAATTGGTATCAAGAGCCATGGTTTGATCACTCATCTTTCATGCTTTTTGTTTTGGTGGATTTCATAAGGTTTTTGAGGTATTAAAGGTTTAGGAGAGTTTGATTCATTTGGACAAATTCTAGTGTTAAAGTTTGAATTTTGCTTGTACTTTTGTGTTTAGGATCATCATATGTGTTTATGTTTTGAATTGGAAGGCTTAAATCATTGTGGTTTGGTTGTTTTTGATTGATAAAGTGGTTATTTTTGAAGTTTGTACGAAGCGAGTTGTGTCTCGGATAACTTTTTCTTCAAAGCGAGTTGCTTTGTTATTGGATGCGAGTTGGTACATGCGACTTGGCTGTTTAGCGAGTTGATTTTTATTCGACTTGGGTTCTAAGCGAGTTGTTTCTTTAAGCGACTTGAGATCTAAAGCGACTTAGCTATTAAGCGAGTTGTAAAGCTAGCGAGTTAATTTAAGCGACTTGGTGTTCAAGCGAGTTGATTGTGTTGCGAGTTGATACCAAAGCGAGTTGGCTATTTAGCGACTTGATTCATTAAGCGTGTTGACAGTGTTGCGAGTTGATGCTAATGCGACTTGGCTATTAAGCGAGTTGATTCCTTAAGCGAGTTGTCTCCTTGAGCGAGTTGGGGTGTTTAGCGAGTTGATAACTAAGCGAGTTGTGTGTTTTACTACTTGTCTAATTTTAGACTTGTCACTTCTTCGTGATACATTCTTACGGTTGTTCTTTTGGTTTAGTAAAATCCCGTGAAAGAATCAATTTCCCGGTTTAATCAAAGAATTGTAAAATCCCGTAGAACTTGTAATCATGGCAAACATCGTTCCTACTATTGTTTCTTCCGTAGCTGAGGACGTTCAAGCAGCAGGGTCTGATACTCGTCCACCTATGCTTGACAGAACTGACTATGATTCTTGGGCTCAAAGAATCAGATTGTATTGTCTTGGAAAGGAAAATGGGGTCAACATTCTCAAATCTATTGATGAAGGACCTTATAGAGTTGAGACTACTAGAGACATAATTGATACAACTGAAGATGGAACAATGATCTATGGAATAGACAGACCAAAGACGTATGATGAGCTCAATGATAAGGAGAAGAAGAGATTCGATGCGGATATCAGGGCTTCTAACATCATATTGCAAGGTCTTCCAAAAGACATCTACAAGCTTATCAATTACAACACTGAAGCAAAAGCTGTATGGGATAATGTCAAGATGCTTCTTTCTGGTTCTGAATTAACCATGGAAGACAGAGAATCACAACTCTATGATGAATTGGAGCACTTCAAGATGAAACCAGATGAGAGTGTCTATGAGTATTACGTGAGATTCCACAAGCTTGTTAATGACATGAGGAACATCAGAATGACTATGCCAAACATTCATTTGAACTCAAAGTTTGTGAACAACATGAATCCCGAATGGCACAAGTTTGTCACCTCTGTGAAGCTAACCAAAGGATTGAAGAATACGAATTATGAGCAACTGTATGCCTTCCTTCTTCAGAATGAGAGACATGCCATGTTTGAAAAGAGGATTCTTGAACAATTCAAAACAAATCCAGGAGAGACAAGCTCATCAAATGATTCAACTGCCTTCTACTCAAACATTGGGATTACCACTAAAGCTTCACAAGTTATACCCATGGGTGATGGAACTCACAAACTCATTCCCGATCCAAAATTCAAACAAGTTGATGCTGATGCAGCCATGGGACACTTCATTACTCAACTGGCCCTTATGGTTAAACAAAACTTGACTCTCAGTCCACATACCAACAGTCTTCACACCAACAAGGAGATTAGAACTGCATCCAATCTTTACAATCATGCTCTAGTCAGAGATGGGAAAGTTATGGTGCAGCCAGTTCAAGAAAGACAGTATGAGCAGAGAAGGGGTGGAGTTGGTGGAGGCTATGGAGGAAATCAGAATCGGGGAAGGAATGGAAATCAAGGACAAGCAAAGCCAGTCAAATGTTACAACTGTGGTGGTGAGGGACACATTGCAAGGAATTGCACATCTCCAAAACGTCTTCAGAATGCTGAATACTTCAGGGATAAGATGTTGCTAGTGCAAGCTCATGACAATGGAGCAACTTTGGATGAAGAGGAGCTGCTGTTTCTTGCTGAAGGGAATACTAAAACATATGATGCAGATGTGGATGAGCAGCCGACTCAGGAGATAGGTCACAATCATCAGAATGCCTTTCAAGTAGCTGACTGTGATGCATACGACTCTGATGTTGATGATGGACCTACAGCACAAACAATTTTCATGGCTAGCATTTCTCCAATGGTCTCTCCTAAGGTCTCTTCTTCACCACAAGCTGGACCATCCAAATACAAAATCATCTCAGAGGTATTAAAATTATATGATGAAGTTGATGTGCAAAAGATACATAATGAAATACAATCAACTGAAATCATTGAGTCAGATATTGAAAATATGGGTAATATCAATGTTGTCCCATATGATCAATATGTGAAACAAAGTAAAAGTGTGATTGTATCAAGTGATGTATCTCCTGCAGTCAATGATGATTATGTTAGTGATGAATACACTGCATGTGCCCCTGATGATTCTGTTATCTCTGAACTTAATGCCTATAAAGAACGAGTTGCCATTTATGAACAACGTGCTAAGTTTGAGCTAACTAATCGTGAGCAGGAGTTGGATGACCAAATGCGTACAATAATTAGAAAAAGTAATTTTAGAGAAGAAGTGTTAAAACAAGAGTTAAATTCCTTACAAGAAAAGCTTTCAAAAACTTCTAAGCAAAAACAAGAACTTCAAGAAAATGTTAAAGTGCTTAAGCAGGAATTTCATGCCAAGGAATCAAAACTTTTGAATGATTTTTCTAATCTAAAAACTTTGAAGAACAAGCTTAAAAATAAGTTGTGCGTACAAGGGAATACCATTCAGACTGCTCACATGGTCACGAAGCATAGAGTTTTAAGTGATAAGCATAGTGTTCCCATTATAGATAAACCCAACCCTGAGTACAGTAAGTTAACTAAGGCGGCTCAAAATGTAATTTATGATGGCAATGAGATTCTTAAACCTCGACAGAAACCTAGCTGCGCTGAGTGCTCTGAGGAAGATAGAATATTAGATGATGCATCTAGGGTGAAAATGAATAAGAAGCTAGAAGATCCTGAATGCAAAAACCATAACATCACGATCAAACCCCATGATTACAAGAAGGAAAACTGGATCTCCTTAAACAAATTTAAGCCTCAAATGTTATTAATACCTGAACAAGTTTTCTAGAAAAAGGATTTAGATAAGCTAAAAGCTGAAAATCTTGTTGAAACAAACCCTTCCCTTAGGAAAATGCTTGCTGCGACTGTGTATCCTCCAAATACACCGATGCATTTAGTTCCTAGGACTATTGCCACTAAAAGCAAGACCTTAATCACTCAATATGTTATTCTTCAACTATTTTTCGATTTTGAGAAAACTTGTTAGAAAAGGATCACACCCACTGGGATAACTGAAGGGGAAAGGGGTTTTGAGCAAACAAAAGAATGCTATCTAACTGAGGTCATGCCTTTCTTCAAACTACTAAAAGATCATTTTGAGAGTCTTAAAAAGGGGATAAGTTCAGATATTAAAGGAATGGAAAAGGAATTTGATGCAATGATTGTTGAGGTTAGTGACTATGAGCGAGCATTAAAATATAATGAGATTGAGAGGAAGAACTTGCATACCTTGAATGAGAATCTTATTTCTGAATGTATTGCTCAAGATGTGTTTTACACTGCTACGAATTGCTCCATTAATGCTTCTCAATTTCATGAATTATCTGTTGCTCTGAAAGTCTCCTATGATCGTGTCATTGAGCTTGAAAAGATTAATTCGAAACTTAATGAGAAAATTGATCAGGATGATCATGATAATTTGGTAAAGCATCTTTCTAAACTAGAAGTTGAACATTTTGATCTACAACTAAAATATCAACATCTAAAAGAAAATGTTAAAACCTCAAATATCAAGACATCCTTGGATGCTCCTGAATTTGATGCAGTTTTTGAAATTAGCAAACGTGATGAACAGATTTGAGCTCATTGTAACACGATCAAAAAGTTGAAAGCCCAAATATCTCAATTGAATGGTGAAAAGAACAATGTGACTGGATCCCAAATGCCTCCTCCTTTAGATTCTCAGTACTCTCAAACTTTTCATCTTCAAAACTTAGTTAATGCCTTACAAAAGGAAAACGAGAGTTTTCTAGAAGAAAATGAAAAGGTTAAACGACACTTTAAAGAGTTATATGATTCAATGAAAGTCACTCGTGACCAAAACAACGAAAAAATAACGTCTTTACAAAAGGAAATTGAGAATCTGAGAAGTCAGGAAAATGGGAAACTGCCACTTGTGTTTAATAAGAATGTTGTTTCAAAGTCACCCTTAGACTGCAAATACACTGTGACGGTTAAATATATTCCTCCTCACCTTAGGAATAATGAACCTGCGTTTCATGACTATTGTGCTCACCTTAAGGATAGTCTAGAATGTCTCCGTGAGATTGTTGAAGAGGATTTCATTAATAAACCTCTTGATAGAGAAATTAGGTTTGCTTGCCTCCAGGCCAAACGATCTCAAGAGCTGCTTGAATGTGTAATTGCAACATGTCCAAAATCCTTAGGTGCAAAAGGCAAAGCTGTGATGCCTTGTTCTATGCCTAGTGCCAAGCATGAAATCCGTTCTATGCCCAGTCTTAAGAAAGTAAACACTAATGTGCCTTCAAGTAGTTCAGATTCCAGATATGTTAGTGCTAAGAAAGTAAATTTTAGTGTGCCTGCAAATAGCTCAAATCACAGTCTTAAGAAAGGAAACACTAATGTGCCTTCTAGTAGTTCAGATCCTTGCACATCAAGTTCAGGAATGCAAAATTAGATCAACCAACTAATGTTCCCATTCCCTCTACATGAGTAATCAGTGACATTAAAGCGAGCAGGTCAAAGTCTCAAGACAATACAAGGAATGATAGGACCTTGCAAGCTAAGAATGTGCATTGGAAGAGAGTAGAAGACCAATCTAGGAACTTTAAGTTTGAGTTGAATAAACGAATCGTGTTGATTCTAGTATTAGCCATAGGCGTACTGTAATTAATTCGAATTCTGATACTATTTGCAAACCTTGTAATGATGTCTGCTTGAATTTTGTTGCTAATCATGAATGTGGTATGAATGCTTTGTCTAATGCTGTCAAATGCCCAGTTAAAGTTGTTAATGCTAATAATCGTGCAAAGAGGGCTAAAAGGCAAAGACGAAAGATTGTTAGAAAACAGTGGAAACCCACAGGAAGAACATTTATAAAGATAGGTTATTATTGGATACCTTTTGGCCATAAGAATAATCAGTTTTATCCTCAAACTGCTAAGACTATGCCCACTAGAAAATGGATGCCTACTGGTAGGACTATTCCCTTAAGAAGTGAACATACTTTGAATAGGTCAAATACAGACACCAGCACTGCATCTATTCCCAATGATTCCATTGCTTCTACTTCTGATATGGATGTTTCTATCTCTGATATGGGTGTTCCAATTACTATTACTAACCAAGTGGAACCCATTCTTGCATGGGGATCCCAATTATCCAGTTATCCATTCTTGTCTGTGTTCAACTGCAGATCGTTCAAATCGTTCTGTGGTACCTGGACTCAGGTTGTTCCAAGCATATGACTGGAGACCGGTCGCGGCTCATGAACTTCGTGAGCAAATTCATCGGGACAGTTAGATTCGGGAATGATCATTTCGGTGCAATTATGGGTTATGGAGATTATGTTGTTGGTAAAAGTGTTATCTCCAGGGTATATTATGTGGAAGGTCTTGGTCATAACCTGTTCTCTGTTGGTCAATTCTGCGATTCTGATCTAGAAGTAGCCTTCAGAAAACATACTTGTTTCGTTAGAGAACTTGATGGTAAGGAACTTTTAAGGGGTTCACGTGGTTCAAATCTATACACCATCTCTATCGAAGATATGATGAAGTCTTCTCCAATTTGCTTGTTGTCAAAGGCTTCCAAAACAAAGTCATGGTTATGGCATCGTCGTCTCAATCACTTGAACTTCGGCACCATCAATGATCTCTCCAGAAAGGACTTAGTTATAGGTCTACCTAGACTTAAGTATGAAAAGGATCATCTTTGTTCAGCATGCCATTTGGGAAAAAGCAAGAAGTATGCCCATAAACCCAAACCTACAAACTCAGTCGCAGAAGTTCTCAATACAATTCACATGGACTTATGTGGACCCATGAGAGTGCAGAATATCTTTGGGAAGAAATATGTGTTAGTTGTGGTTGATGATTTCTCTAGATTCACCTGGGTAAAGTTCTTAAAGACAAAGGATGAAACTCCAGATATCATCATCAAACTCATCAAACAGCTGCAGGTTCGTCTTAACAAAACGGTCAGAATCATCCGAACAGACAATGGAACTGAGTTTGTTAACAAACAACTTGGTGAGTTTTATGAAAGTATTGGAATCAGTCATCAAAGAAGTGTTCCTCGAACTCCTCAATAGAACGGTGTAGTTGAAAGACGAAATTGAACTCTTGTGGAAGCCACGAGGACTATGCTGATTTACTCAAAAGTTCCAATGTTTCTCTGGGGTGAAGCCATCGCCACTGCATGCTACACCCAAAATCGATCCCTTATTCACACTGCTCATGAAAAAACTCCATATGAACTTGTCCACAACAGAAAACATGATCTTTCATTCCTTCTTGTGTTCGGTGCTTTATGTTATCCAACTAATGATGGTCAAGATTTAGGAAAACTGAGAGCTAAAGCGGACATTGGAGTTTTTGTAGGCTATGCACCTAATAGTAAAGGTTACCGAATCTACAACAAGAGAACCCGAAATATCATGGAAACAATTCACGTCACGTTTGATGAGCTGACCGGTCAAATGGCTCCCGGATAATCCAGTTCAGGACCCGCACTTCAAAGCAGTCCCATTGGTTCATCTCTTGTACCAAACTCCTCATCAGCAACTCCATATGTACCTCCCTCAGAAGATGATTTAAAGAAACTGTTTGATCCAATGTTTGATGAACAATTTGAGCCAAGTAACAATGATATGACAATTCAATCAACAGAGGCTGCTTCTATCCCTGTCAATGAAATTAACCCTACAACTTCTATGTCATTAAGCCAAGAAGCGCCTGCTGCTAACCAATCTGTTTCATCAACAAATCTTCAATCATCAAGTGTACATCATGGAAATGCTTCTGATTCACAGGATGAAGTCAATCCCTTTGCTACTCTCGAAGATGCTCCATTTGAAAATATATTTGCTCCTGAATCATCATCAGAACCATCTACTTCAGGAGACATCGACTCTGCTACTTCAGTCCCTCAACAACAGCCACATGAATACCTCAGAAAATGGACTCACGATCATCCATTAGACAACATCATTGGAAATCCCTCTCGTCCAGTATCCACACGGAAACAACTTGCAACCGATGCCTTATGGTGCTTCTTCAACTCCGTACTCTCCAAGATCGTACCAAAAGATGTTAAATCCGCCATGAATGAAGACAGCTAGTTCAATGCCATGCAAGAAGAAATTCATGAGTTTGATCGACTTGATGTATGGGAATTAGTACCTGCTCCAGATTGTGCTATAATCATTGCTCTAAAATGGATCTTCAAAGTGAAACTTGATGAGCATGGTGATGTATTAAAGAACAAGGCTCGATTGGTTGCTAAAGGATACCGTCAAGAGGAGGGTATTGACTTTGAAGAATCTTTTGCTCCAGTTGCTCGAATCGAGGCAATCAGAATATTCTTGGCTAATGCTGCAAGTAAGAACATGGTAGTCTATCAGATGGATGTAAAGACGGCATTTCTGAACGGAGATATTAAAGAAGTCATCTACGTCGCCAACCGAAGGCTTTGTGAATCCAGAGCATCCTACTCACGTTTATCGTTTGAAGAAGGCTCTTTATGGTTTAAAGCAAGCTCAAAGGGCATGGTATGATACGCTATCAAAGTTTCTTCTTTCTACCGGCTTCAGCAAAGGAGCAGTTGATCCAACATTGTTCACCAGGAAGTCAGGCAAACACTTAATTCACGTTCAAATTTATGTTGATGATATCATCTTTGCCTCGACTGACCCCAATGAGTGTGACCATTTTTCAAATGAAATGGGTTCTAAATTTCAAATGTCAATGATGGGACAAATGTCATTTTTCTTGGGATTACAAATTTCACAAAGTCCCGGAGGCATTTTTATAAATCAATCTAAATATGCAAATGAGATTCTAAAGAAATTTGGATTTGATTCTAGTGACCCTGTTGACACTCCCATGATTCAGCGTACTAAACTGGATGAGGACCACTCAGGGATCATGGTAGACCAAACGAAATATCGTAGCATGATCGGATCCTTGATGTACCTCACAGCCAGTAGACCTGATATTCTGTTCGCTCTATGCATGTGTGCTAGATACCAGGCTAAGCCTACCAAAAGCACCTTGAAGCGGTTAAACGGGTCTTTCGGTATCTCCAAGGAACCATCAACATGGGACTTTGGTACCCGAAGGACACCGGTATGTCACTAACAGCATATGCAGATGCAAATCATGAAGGGTGTCAAGATACTCGTCGAAGTACGTGGAGGTGCTCAGATTTTTGGGTGATAAGCTTGTGAGCTGGTCTTCAAAGAAGCAAATGAGTACTTCTATTTCCTCTACAGAGGCTAAATACAAAGCCATGTCATCTTGTTGTGCTCAAATCCTATGGATGAGATCCCAATTATCTGACTATGGCTTTGCATTCAACAAAATCCCTCTGTACTGTGATAATAAAAGTGCTATTGCTCTCTCATGCAACAACATTCAACACTCAAGAGCAAAGCATATCGACATTCGACATCATTTCATCAGGGAACAAGTGGAAAAAGGCGTGGTGGAACTCTATTTTGTGAGGACTGAATACCAGTTAGCAGACATCTTCACCAAAGCTCTTCCAAGAGAACGTTTTGAGTTTATTCTTCCACGACTTGGCTTGAAAAGCCTTCAACCAGAAACTCTCAAACGTCTTCAGGAGGAAGACGAGGAGTAAAGGTCTTTATTCATCTATCTCCTTGTATATATTTATTCAAAAAGCAAAATACAAAATTTCAAAACCCTCAAAAATCAAATAGAAAATTATAAAACTTTCAAAATCCATAAAAATGTGAAAAATTCAAAAAATCCTAAAAAATATTGTCATTTTGTCATGATTTTCTCGATTTGATATCATCTACGGACTTTGTGTTGATATTCAAAGAATGTCACGGGTCTTTAGATGTTCATCGAATGTACATAGTTTTTCATAAAAAAATATATATATGTATGAGGCGAAGAAAAATGGTGGTTTATTGTCATTTCAGGCAGTAACCCGTGTTAAAAAGAAAGAACAGAGCCATGCTTTATCTTGTTTTTCAAATCTCATGCTCTGATTCTATAAAAATTCTCACTATCCAATGAAAACAAATTGCTTTGAAAAATTACTCGGGCTCAATTTTTGAAAATCATTTGTACTAAACGGTTGTTAAAACTATCTATCTCTCAATCAATAACTTATGTCATTGATTGAGGGGGTGAATGATTTTTAATTATAAAGTGTATTTTTTTCAACAAATGGGTTGCTTTCAAAAGATATTCAAGCATGTTTAAATCTTTGGAGTCTAAAGTCTCAAAATTCGATCCTTATCAGTTAAAACGTTTTCAAAATCAAGTCACAATTCTCCTTAAAAAGATTTCAAAGACGATTTAAATCTACTGAGATCACAAATCTCAAATGTTTTGATAATTGTGATCGGGGGAGAATTTGTGATTTAAATTGGATTTAAACTGATAATTCGATAGATGGTTTCATAAGTGATTAGTATGTTTGCCTCCCAGCAAGTGACAAACGATTTCAAATTTTCCATGCACGTTGAGGGGGAGCAACTATTTTAAACCTCAAATTATTGAAACGTGTCTGAATTGTCTCTAAGTGCAGATTCCCTCTAATATGTGCAAAATTCTTTCAAAATTCGAGGCACATATTAAGGGGGAGCAAACTTTTGAAAACCTCATCCTTCCTCAAAATGTTTTATTTACTCAAATTGATTGGGAAGTGATGATGATCATTTTAGAAAATGTTAATCAAAAGATTGGACCTTTCATTCTCAATCTAACGATTTCAAAGATCTCTTGCCTCCATGTGCTAAAACAATTTCTAAAATATTATGCATATGTTGAAGGGGAGCATTTCTAAAATTATCAAAACAATTAAGATACAAAATGCTTTGATTCTATATCACAAGTATCTTGATTGATTTTCAAATGGTTTTCAATTGGTTCCTATGGCAGATGAACGATACCAAAAGACCGACCAACTTTACTTTATGTATGGTGATATAAGGATGATAAGGTTAGGTTGAGGTCCCATGATCCGCCAGAACCGGAGGGATCTACCCAGGGACAATCCACTAGATAGTGTAGAAGTCCTTAGGTAAGATGAAAAAAGGAGAAAATTGAGAATAAGGGAAGAGTGCGACTAAGACGAGCTAGTTGGAATAAACCCAACAAGGTTCTAGTTATGAAGTCTCGGTAAGCACTGAAGGGGTTGAAGAATGAAAAGAATTGAATGAGAAAAAGGGTGAAAAGAAATAGCCCTCCATTTTTATTCAACCTTAGGTAAACCGGTTTAATTCATATGCTACTGGTGGTTTCTTAGGTAACACTGGTATTGAAGACAAGACGTCATGGACCCAGGACGACTGCACTAAACTTCCCAAGCTACTCAAGTTCCTCTTAAAAGGGCTTGTTTCATTCTCACGGGGAACCTACATAATCTATCGACTCTCTTAGAGATTGTTGATATTGAAGAAGGAGACCCTCTCCCTAGTCTCCGGCATAGGAACCAAATATGCACAAATTGAGTCTAGAGCCAAGAGATCATCAATTAATCTCTTTAGGACACTTATTTCTTGAAGACTCACTATTTCACACAATGTAGAATGTGAGATTATATCTTATGAGTCCTACGCACTATCCTTGTGGTATGGCCAAGACTTGATTGTGTCATATGGACCTCATGCTGGAGGCGATTCAAAATTGAATCAATCCAGGTCCAAGAAAATGGATTGACGGATGCCTTTGAAAAACCGGTTGTTGTGTTTTAAAACTCTTTTCTCTAAGCACATCGACTGTGTACAATTATTTCAAATCAAAAGGTATTTATGATTGATAAATGATTTTTCACTAAAACTTCGTTGTATTGCAAAACAATTTCTATTGAGCGATACACGATTGTTTTTCAAATCTCTTTTCATCAATCGG
This sequence comes from Chrysanthemum makinoi, assembly GCA_910596185.1. Lineage (NCBI taxonomy): Eukaryota > Viridiplantae > Streptophyta > Magnoliopsida > Asterales > Asteraceae > Chrysanthemum > Chrysanthemum makinoi. Next base: position 49,096,556 of record OU343217.1, on the reverse strand, counting down.
TGAATCTCAATTCGCTGGTTCACTCACTCGTGTTGTCTTCTTTGAGACGTTCCGGTTTGAGAACAGCTAGAGCAGCTGCAAAACCTGTCAAGGAAATTCTTCGGAATTATACCTGATCACAGGCAGTACTTGTACTGATCAACGGGGAACCTTGGGCCGTGTACCTCAATTCATCGAAAGTGATCAAAGACACTTTCGTGCGCTTTATTGCTAACTGTCTTATGCATGTACACCCCGTCGTTTGCAGCTGATCTAAATGGAGCGGTCAATCCATAGCCGCATGCTCACACAACACATTCATATCTAAAGAAATCATGATTGGTGCATCAATGACTCTGATATTTTCACTCAATGCTTTTGCTACGCTGCTGCCAATATCATGAATCAACGAAAGCTTCCGCTACTCTGATAAGAATAAATCATAATCGAGAATGTGAGCATGTCGGTCCAAAAGTCACAACATCACTAATTACCAACACCACAAAGGTTGAGTCAGAGATTTAAATGTGGCTGATGATCTCAAAGCTGGCTCAAAACTCATTATCACATGGATCAGTTAAAGACCTCCACTCAGATTATCCAAACATGCAATTATGAAGAATCAAAGACTACGAGCTACAGAACAAAGAACATGGACAAGAATCCAAGAACAATCTCAATGTAATATCTGTTTGTATTCAATGTAATTTTAATGTGTGTTTGAGGTGACCTCCCTTAGGGGGAGACTGTTAGGAATTTGAAATTCTAGGTATTAAAGAGTCGGTCACCTCAGGTATATGTAATCGTTAGAAAGCTCGTAGTCATAGTTATTTTATGATAAGTAGTATGTAGTTAAGTAACACCGTGGAGGACGGACGGGTCTTTACCCACTGTATGCCTGATCCACATCCCGTAGGTGGCGTTTGTTTGTAAGAAACTATAAATACCCTCTACCTCCCAAGGTAGAGGGTTGGAGCTTCAATACCATTTTTCTTTGTTTCACATAGTTCCCAACTCTCTTCCTTTCTCTCACTAGAACTTTTTCTCTCTAAACTCTTGTTAACACCCCACATGGTTATGGTTTAGTGTGTTTATGAAATCCAAAATCTAATAGCTATCCACATTCCAGTGATGACACTTGTTTCAACATCGATGTTATCGATGAAGTCACTGACTAAGAATTGGATGCGTTGCTCAACGAATCTGATCCATTCATGACTACTTCTGAAAAAAATCAATGAAACAGACCTTGACAAAGAGTTTGATGATTTCATGAAAGTAGAGTTCAAAGGAGATAACACGAAGGAGAAAGAAATGGAGGAAGAAAATTTTGAAGCAATAACTTTCGATGACGAGATGATAATAAAATCCATAATCGAAGAACCACCAACAGATCTCGTTCTCAAACCTCTCCCTGATCATCTTGAATATGCTTACTTGGTGGAAAATTCACTTCTTCCAGTAGTCATATCATCATTACTCGAGGCCAGTGAGAAAGAAAGTTTAGTTTCTGTCCTCAAAAATCACAAACAAGCTTTCGCTTGGAAAACGTCTGATATCCCAGGAATTAGTACCAATTTCTGCGAACACAAAATCAATTTTGAAGATGGGATCAAACCTGTTGTTTAACGTCAACGTCGACTCAATCCCAACATGAAAGAAGTTGTTAAAAAAGAAATCATAAAACTTCTCGATGCTGCTATCATTTACCCAATCGAGGATAGTCCTTGGGTGAGTCCCGTTCACTGTGTTCCCAAGAAAGGAGGGATGACGGTTGTGACTAATGAACAGAATGAACTAGTCCCTACTAGAACTGTCACTGGTTGGCGCGTTTGTATTGACTATAGGAAATTAAATAAAGCCACCAGAAAAGATCATTTTCCACTCCCGTTCATGGATCAAATGCTTGAAAGACTAGCAGGAAATAAATTATTTTGTTTCATCGATGGATTTTCAGGATATTTTCAAATTCCAATCGATCCTAATGACCAAGAAAAGACCACTTTCACTTGTCCTTTTGGAACCTACGCATATCGGCGTATGCCTTTTGGTCTTTGTAATGCACCCGCGACTTTTCAAAGGTGTATGATAGCCATATTCCAAGATATGCTCGAAACCTCCATGGAAGTTTTCACGGATGACTTTTCAGTCTTTGGAAACTCATTTGAAGCTTGTCTTTCCAATCTTGATAAAATTCTCGAAAGATGCGAAGCTGCACACCTTGTCCTTAACTGGGAAAAATGTCACTTCATGGTGACCGAAGGAATTGTGCTTGGCCACAAGATCTCCAGTGCAGGCATGTAAGTAGATAAATCAAAAATCGACATTATCACGAAACTTCCACCACCAACTAACGTTAAAGTCGTTAGAAGTTTTTTAGGACATGCCGGTTTCTACCGCCGCTTTATCAAAGATTTTTCTAAAATATCTCGTCCGATGACAAAACTTCTCGAGAAAGATTCTATCTTCGACTTCAATGCTGATTGCATAAAAGCCTTCGAAACGTTGAAATCTCAATTAACTAGTGCTCCGATC
>OU343217.1:49036547-49093942 GCA_910596185.1 Chrysanthemum makinoi | reverse complement strand
AGTTACATAATCATGAGTAAAGTAACAATTAAAACTAAACTTTTACTTTTATAAAGCGTTAATTCGATTTTATGAATGCAACTGAGTTATAAGAACTAAAGTGACAATGTAACAACAAATAAATTAATAAACTCAAATAACTTCTTAACTCATGATAAGTAAGCATCCAAAACTAACCTCTTATACAACTCGTTGTGAAGCATTAATCATTAAACAAGTTTTTAAACTAAGACATCTATTTATTAACTTATAATTACTATATTTAAACAGGATTAGGCCAATATTAACAGGATTTAAGTGTTTTTACTAGAAAATGCAAATCAAAGAAATGGCTTACAAATTGGAATTCAAGCAATAAACAGAGAACCAAGGATCAATACCACTTCCTATAGTTTTCCACAAAGCTCTATACCCAAAAGCATATCTTACCCTGCTTCAGCTTCCATCTTCATTTCCATTGCTTTTTAATTTTTCACTAATTTTTTTGTATTTTTGGTATTTTTCTCTTTTTTCTTCTAAACTGATTTTAAGGGTTACTAATAGCTTAAACAAGCTATCTAGGAGCTTATGTTAGCTTATTCAGTCCTTATCAACAGCTACAAACAACATTTGATCTTAACATGAGATTTTGAACAAGAAAATTGGTATAAACTGAAAATGACAATGAAACTTGAAATTTATTATTGATAAAGATTCACATATACTCAAAAACACTTAAACAAGTACTTAAAAGTTTAAACTTACACTGGAAAGCTTGAATTTATTAAAACGACATAAGAAAATTAAAATTACACTAGATATCTCACTACATTGCTTCTCCTCTCATCTTTATAGACTTTTGAGACTCTGTCAACATCTCTGAATCTTTCCCACCTTATCTTGACTATTGAGTCTATGAATCATCATAATCGCCCGCGAAAATTTGCGCCAAATCCTTTAGCGTGTTATTGCATTTAATGATTTTTGGTGGATGAAGGTGGAATGGTAGTGGGTAGACATTTGGGAGAGAGGTGATAGCATGTGGGTGGTGAGGTGGAGAGGTGGGGAAACCGGTGGTTTTGGTTTCTAAAATGTGGAGAAGGATGTCAGGGTAGCAGTTTAAGGGTTTGAATTTATTTGATCGGGGCTTAAATAAGTGGGGGTTCACAATGTTATTTGGCAGGGGTCTTTTTGGATTTGGCTGGGGATCAAAATACAAAAGAGGGTCCAATTGGTTTGTAGCTTATTATAAGGACCAATCTTGTAAATTCTGCAAACTTGAGGGACCAAACCTATCACTTTTCCAAAGATATTACAAGGACCAAACTTGTAAATTCTGAATAGTACAAGGACCATTATGCATAAAATTCCATTTTTTTAAATTTCCAAGGACTATTTATGACAATTTTTAAAGTTAAGGGACCTAAGTTGTAATTTTGCAATTTTAAATTTCAAAGATCAAATTTGACAACTCATGAATCCCTAGGGACTTTAAATAACATTTTTCTTTATTTTGAATTACCAGGGACTAAATTTGACAACTTTTGAAACTTGGGGGACTAAAATTGCCAATTATGCAAACTTGATCGCTTTTTCACCTGATTTTGATATCTTTGCATTTAAAACACATAAAACACTTATTTGTGATATTTTTATCATTTTGATGCATTTCGAGTGTTTTCGGATGTTTTGGCATTCTAAACAAGCATAAAAATGATAAGTATTTAGACACTCATCAAGTTTCAGTTGGTCTCGATCGATAACGCAAAGATAGACTGCAAAAACAATATCACGTCGCTAGCTGTTAGATACATGAGAGACCCAATGATACTACTGGTATTTGGTAGAGTCCACCATTTCCCATGTAAATCATCATCTAGCTTCTTGGTATGAGCCATTGGTGTGGCATAGGTGTCACAAATTTATGTTCCAAATTTATGTAGTAATTCAAGGGCATATTTGGACTGACTCAAGAAAATACCACGGGGTGATTGATGGACTTGCATTCCAAGGAAGAATGTGAGTTCACCCATCATTGACATTTCAAAATGTTTTGTCATAAGTTTAGCAAAAGCATTTGAGTATTTTAAATGTGTTGAACCAAAAATGATGTCATCCACATAAATTTGAACGATTAAGATGTGAGCCCCGTGATATTGTATAAAGAGAGTCGGGTCAACCGAACCTTTGGTAAACTTATTGGCAATAAGGAAGGATGATAACTTATCATATGCCCGAGGGCTTGTTTGAGATCGTAGAGAGCTTTCTTCGTTTGTAGACATGATTAGGGAACTCGGATCAACGAATCCTTCGGTTGGCTTTCACATAGACCGCTTTTCAGTTGTCCATTGAGAAATGCAGTTTTGACATCCATTTGAAAGACCGTGATGTTCATGTGGCAAACAAATGCTAGAAAAATCCGAACGACCTCAGACAGCAACCGAGCAAATGATTCTTCAAAGTCAATACCCTCTTCCTGTCTATAACCCTTAGCCACCGTGACGTGACTTGTTTTCGATAACGCCTTCCTTTAGCATCCAATTTGTTTTTCCAAATCCATTTTAGACCAATGATGAAGATCCCTGTTGGTCTTTCAACCAGTTCCCATACTTCAAGACGTTTGAATTGGTTGAGTTCTTCCTGCATGGATTCAATCCAGTTGTCCTTTGTCATTGTGTCTTTAATGTTTTTAGGCTCGATTACAGACAATGGAGTGCATAAATGCAATGTTCACCATATGTATGAAGACGTTGTCTCACGCATCGGTTGATGCGGGTTGCCAATAATATTCTCAAGGGGATGGTCTTTTGTCCAACGATGTGTGGAAGGTTGATGTTGATATACATTATGCATATTTTGAGGATTCAAATGGCTTGTAGATGATTCACAACATCAGGTCGAGTCTTCATTGGCGAACGGGTTAAAGAACGCATTTGGATCAAAATCTGGGTGGGGTTACATCACGCCTAGTTCTTCGTCATTGGAAGCAGTTTGTTCAACTGCTGTTGGGTAGTCAATCTGGTGCTTCTTCAACAGTTGTTGTAAAGTGTGTATCGTATAGGAGTATTATCAGTTGAGCAATGGAAAAGCACGGATACACCCGAGCACGCTCACATCAATATCGTCACCGAACAGGAGCAAATAGTCTTTCCATTTGTTGGCCAGTAAGCTGAGGCTCGGTGATAATGGGGTTTGGGGAAGTTTAAGCGGTTGGACCGGTTCCAAGTCATATACTCAAGATATATCGTAAGCTCATCAAAATTAGCATGAATCGTTTCCCTCACCGCTGGCGACGATTCCAGATCCGGTAACCTTTTGAGTTCTCACGGATCCAATAAATACCCAATGTCACTTTGGCTTTGAGCTTTCCAAAGTCATCACGATCATTGTTCGGATAGCAAAAGGATCCAAATACATGAAAGTGTTTAAGATCGGTTTTCGTTGGAGAAGCTCAAATGGTGTTTTGTTGTGTCGTTTTGTGATCATTGAGCGGTTTTGAGTGTAGCATGCGGTTGAGACGACTTGACCCACAAATAATCGGAAGTTTAGCATTGATTAACATCGCTCGTACCACTAACGTGCATTTGCTCCTTTCAACAACTCCGTTTTGTTCTGGCGTGCGGGCAATAGATGTTTGATGCTCAATTCCCACTTTCTCATAATATTCCCCGAAGAGTTTGATTCACAAATTCAGCCTCTGTTCTGCTCGAATTTGTCTAACGTGTTCGAGCTGAATTTGAATTTTCGTGAGAAAGGTGATGATCATCTCGGGAGCTTGATCTTTACCGAATAAATAAACCCAAGTCCATCGTGAGTAGTCATCTACAATTACCAAGATGTAGCGTTTTCCATTAATCGTCCTGCACGCCAAGATCGGGCACAAATCCATGTGAAGAAGATGAAGCATTGCGAGAGCTATGTTCCACCTTTGAAGGAAAATGTATACGAGTTTTCCCTTGTTCAAAGCTGAGCATAGGTGATTTTAGAATACCGGAATCGGGGAGACCTTCAACAAGTTTTGTGTCGAAAGCAAGGTTAGTTATGGTTTGAAAGTTTAGATGTGAGAGACGACGGTGCCATAGCCAAGATTTTGTAGATGTAGCCTTTGAGAGTAGACAAATGGGAGATGAAGCAACCATGTCTTGCATTGAGATTGTGTATAGACTAAATTGCGAGAGCCACATAAGATCATTTCCTTGTAGATCACTGAATGAAACAAGTTTTCCCTAAAAGCAACTTCCAACTCTCCATCACAAAATTGACCAATGAGAAAAGAGATTTGTGAGAGGCCTTCCACATAATAAACCCTACTAATTTCGATGTTTCCATTGATGTAATCTCCGTAGCCCATGATAGCCGCGAATTGATCCCCCTAATCCAGTGCCAATGAACTTTGCAATAAAGTTTGATAACAGGTTGCTGTCTGTCATGTCGGGAACATCCGCTATCAACAATCCAAAGGATGATTCTGACACCTCGCATTACACACAGAGCGACAGATGGAATAGAAGTAGATGTGGAACCCGATGAGTTAGAGGGTTCCTCAGCAGTAATAGTAGAGATACACACATCAATAATTTTAGGCATCCATTTAAATCCTAGTGTGTTATATATCCATTTCTGCCATCTCCAACTAGTCTTAGCTTTGGTCTTAGTGTATGCACTAGGTGGTACTACATTCTTGGAGGTGATACTGGAACTACAGGACATCAATGCATTTTTAGAATCTAAGGAGGCGGTTTACCTAGCAATGACTTAGAAGCAAGAGTAGGCCTAGAGGTATTCCGTGTCTTAGGATTCCGTAAACGAGACAAGATAGCCTTAGCAACACATTTATCATGACAATAAGAAAGCATACTTTTACGACAAATAACACAAGAAGCATCAGACTGAATATCAAAGGTACTTAAAGGTTTAACATTCGTTACAACACTTTTTCCATTACATTTGCTAGACGCAACATCTAAAGTGTGCAAGTAACTGAGTCTTATTCAAAGTCCTATCTGTGTTCTTCTACTTCAAGATTCTTTATTTGTCTTTTCTTATGTCACAACTTCCTATTCTTCCTTGTATTGCTCTAGGTCTGTGAAGCTTGGACGGTTGAAAAGAGGCAACTATTCCTGTTTCAAGAAGCGCATTAGTAACTTGTGTTTTGTCAAGAGGCATTCTAGGTTCGTTATTGAGTGAGTGCTGGTGCAATTCTCATAACTTAGCTAAACTTGTTCATACTTTCGTAAATCCGTAACTTAATGATAGTGTGCACCAAATCTTGATTTTCGTGAACGAAGATTCCAAAGAAAATGCATGACTTCTTTAGTGTGTGCAAGATAATGATCAAGTTCGTTTGATGCTTCATCACGAAGTCTTTTTTAGTAAATCAAATATGACACCATATTACTGTTTAACTTTTGCAAGTTCATGTTCATATTTTGAGATTTGACACTTAAAAGACACGTTTTGATCATCCGTTGCTCAAGTTTTGGATTAAGATTTTTTCATGTAACTTGGCATGATTTGTTTTGAAAAGCAAGTTGTTGATCGTGAATATCTTTTTGACACCAATTGAGACGACGTTTTGCATATGAAAGTTCGTTTAATAAGCGTTCATTTTCAACTTTTAAAGACTCAATTTGAAGCACATTATCAAGATTCTCAACAATCAACAAGATCAAATGTAATCGGCAGATATATGATCGATGCATATGCAAATGTGATTGTAATAACACAACATTATGGATATCAAAGATGATAACATCTTCAAGAGTCGATTAACATCTTTTCTCAACAATTTCTTTTTACGTTTAGTATTTGAAATCGATGTTTCGTTTTCTCAAAACTGTTTTCATGAGACCAAGTTCTTGTGAAAATCCTTTCCAATATAGTGCACAAGTTTCAAATTTTGACATGGGGTAAAATTCTTTGTGAAGAATATCTCTATGTTCTCAGCGCCATCAGGCGATTGAGAATGTTGAACTTTTATTCTGAATGAAATTCAATCTCACGCTCCAAAATTTTGAGGTCGAGATAAGAAAGTGTCAAAGTATTTGATACGCGACAACTTTCTAATTAGTTTTACTTCACTAAGTGAAGGTAAAGGACCATTAATTTGTGCACCATTAGGTTGAGGACTGACTTTAAACTGTGATAACCAAAGGTATGTTAGAAGTATCTTGTTGTGTGACAAAAGTTACGGCTTTTGAATAGTTAAATGGTTTGTTATAAACGTGTTGGGTTCAATAAATACCCAAACCCCTTAATCTAGGATTTGAATAAAAAATAGTCCTCTTTCAGGCCCCTTTTTCTTTTTAGGAGCAGGGTTTGGAGACACTGATCCACTTTGATAGTTTACAGCAATCATGTGGGCCGTCAATTCAATGGGAGGACGAGGATGGGTCCTTTTGAAAATTTGAAGGGCTCAGATGCCGGTAAATTTCCAAATTTTTCATCTCGGTATAATTTGAACCAAAAGAACGACAGGAGCACAAGAGACAAACCTGGGATACGAAACATATTTCACCTAGTTTTGGCTCTGAAGCTTCTACGAGATCATGTAAATGATCTCCCCTATAAGTCATGCGACCATTCATCAAGTAGCAGATCATCAAATCGAATAGAGTTATCTTGTTCGTGGATGAGTGGTTCCCCGCCGAGGACTGAATCATAAAAGTGAGGAGGATCCTCCAAGCCACGGGGAATGAGCTTTTAGTGACTGGGGTCTTGTCCAAAAAAGTTGGATCTAAAACGATTTGTTTTAACCCATCCTTCACTGTGGAGGGTTCATGATGGGCGACATAAACACCTTTGTTATAATCTAACCCTGTTGTAGTGCAAAACGTTTTGAAATCATTTTGACAGAGTTTTGTTGCAGAAAAGATTTGTGTGTGTTTGTTTGTGTTTGAAGAGGGTATTTATAGAGTGATAAGAGGGGTGTTTTGTGCACAAATGGGAATATTAAGAGTTGGTTTTTGAAAGGCGTTTGAATTTCCACATTTAATGCTACCACTCCATTACCCGCAAAGAAAATCCGCTTTTTCAAGGAATAGCTGTAAAGGCCAGTGCACTTTTGCAGAAAAAATATCAATTTGATATTTTTGTGAGAGGCATTAAATGCCAAGTGGGATTGGTTACAGGATCAACAGATTCATTTTGAGCATCTGTTATGATGTCCTGTTGTGGTTGGGTTTCATGAATCACAGGATCCTTAATAGTTGGTTCAGGTTACCTATCCCTGCCGGACTGATAGATTATCTTATCACCGAGAAGAAATGGACGCCGAGGTTCGCTTGAACAAGAGCCTCAACCGATCCAAAGAGCTTATGAATCCCATTCCAACATGATGATCATACTGAATCCTCCTCAAGCTCATGAATTCAAAGAGTTTGACAATGTTCTTCCCCCACTGAAGGCGCTTGCTCGTTGGATCACCAGAGCTTCAAGGAAGCTATACTCAGTTACTAAAACATTGTGGGAACAACATACCGAGGCCGCAAGTTATGCTGATCTAAAGGCGAGGTACGGGCTTCGATGAAAATCTTCATGAGCACAGAGATCTGATGTATGACAACATTCACCGACTGGATGAAAACATGGCTAAATTCCTCAGGCATCTTCAGGGTGTAGGTACCACGATAAATGAAATCAAGGAGTTTGTCAAAGAAGACCTGTAACACCCCCAAAATACCGCAGCGGAAGATTGTGTCATTGGGGTGCTACTTCATAATACAAAGTACAAGTTATAGAAAACGACCTCTAAATGAGACGTTTTGAAAAGTTACCATTCGATTAATGAAATCAGAGTTACAAACAATGAGGTCCCAAAGTATAATACAAAAATGTTTACAAAATGTTTCGAATGGTAAATGATAAAAGCGTAAGTCTTCAAAACATGTCGATGACTCTATGTTCCATGCAATAGCTATCGTCTTATTGACCTGAGATAAACATGCTAAAAGTGTCAACACAAAGGTTGGTGAGTTCATAGAGTTTGTTTTGAATAAGTTGAAAAGCCTTTAAAGAATGTTCACACAGCAAAGCGCATTGTAATCCACCGTCCAAGTTCCATACAAAACTTGCAACAGTGTTCACAACCCACTGCTAAAATATAGTACATCAATCATGTATGCATGTATCATAGTAGTTAAAAGTATAAATTTTACGCTAAGGGTCTTCCAACAACTTAATTTGGGATGTATCTAATTTAATAGCCTTCTAACAACTTAATTTGGAGCCACTAAATTAATGGTCATCCAACAACTTAATTTGGAGCCACTTGTGTATGTATCTAATTTAATAGCCTTCCAAAAACTTAATTTGGAGCCACTAAATTAATGGTCATCCAACAACTTAATTTGGAGCCACGAATTGCACGTCTTGGGAGCCTCTTCCCAAAGATTAATGGTCATCCAACAACTTAATTTGGAGCCACTAAGTTGAATAACGCAATTAAGTATAATGCACTCAAGAATAACGCAAATAAGTTTAACACAATCATGTATAACGTAATCAAGTATAATGCAATCATGTATAATGCAATCAAGTATAATGTTTTGAGTATTTGTAAAAGTAAAAGCAAGTAGTTGAGCATTTATCTCCCCCAAAAGTTTGTAAACAATTAAACGAGTAAAAGTGGGGCTACGAAAACTCACCTGATAATAACTGATGAATGATACTAGAAAATTGGGCAGCGCTTCCGCATCTAAATTCAAAAATCCATTTCCTAAACTATAAAAACCTCTTAATCACCTCATATCTACCCCATAACTATCCCAATAGCTTCAAAAACAAAACCCATCTTTTAATATTGCCCGATCTATTCTTGCAAAATTTTGAGAATTTCCGGGACCCACGACCTCCAACCCACCATTGTGTAGCTCTTAATCCAACCGCGAAATACAGAAAAACACACACATTTCTCCTCCTGATGTCGCCACCCTCCATACACCCTCCATACTTGATTTTCGGGCTCTGTTATACACATAAGTTGAAGGCAAGTATTCTCATGAAAATTTAGTTTATTTTGTATTTCCGCGGTTGGATTAAGAGCTACACAATAGTGATTGAACAGCCTGAAAGAGGGCTATTTTTCATTGATGAGTATGGAAACCGAGCGTTCCAAAGATGGAGCGATATTGATAAGGTAGGAGTAGCTACAATGATAAGCTATATACCGGCTTCTCAAATTGGACCCCCAATATCGCATTCTCAAAATTGACTTAAATGCCAAGATAAAAGATCATCCCAATGCACAATCCACTTGAAAGCCAACCCATTCTTAATTTATCTCTCTTGTACTAGTAATAGGAACTATGTAATCTGATCAATAAACGATGTATGTTTTATTCATTTACTCGGTGTTCCTTATTGTATTCATTTGTACATTTAAGCAGTGTAGGAAAGCCATTTGCTCACCTAAATGATCAACCATCAGGCTATTTGTATATCAAATAGGGGAGATTGTTGGGTTCAGAAAATCCCCAAACCCCTTAATCTAGGATTTGAATAGAAAATAGCCCAAGTGTTTAGTCCGTTAAACACTAATCAGTTCACTGAGTGCATAGCCTCTCGTGAGTCATCTTCTGGACACTGCCAAGATTTAGGCGAAATTCAAGTCTCTCCACTTCGGTAAGGCGGAACTTAAAGGGTGAAGACTGAGTCAAGAAGAAGATGATGGATTGAGTGAGTGATGACAATAACTCACTGAATCCCTAAGACTCCTCTCCACCTACTTACACCTGAAGACAAACTCAAGTAGAAGACTCAAGAATAAATAGATGAAGAAAGAGCGGGACAAGGCGGAGAAGTTTGAATCGAGATAAAGAAGTCCTTATCAACATAAGTCAACTTTCCAAATGGCTAACTTACAAGCTCATGTCATCACCGAAATATGGAAAGCGACCTTGTCCTTTACTTAGAATAGTCTTTGTAAATGCAGACAAAATACATCAGTATTTTGTCTTCTCAGATGATGTCATTTTTGTCACTTAGGATAGAGTTAAATCTCATACATGTATAAATAGCATAAGAGATGGAGTGAAAAGATTAAGCTTGTGAATTGTAAAACACACACACGCTAGCCATCTTTTCTACCTCCAAATACAACTTAGTTCCTGAGATAGCTCATGAGCTCTATAGAGTTGTGCTCATTTAGCCCAGCATAGAGAGAGTCACCCAACTTTGTCATTTCAATCCCAAGTACTATTCCGCAAGTACTTGGGTAACGTATTTTTTGTTGATTTATTTCTAATAAGAATATTATGTTGAAAATTACTTAGTGTGTTTTCTTATGTTAATTTCAGTCATAGTTCACTATTTACTTGTTTTATGCATTTAAACTGTTTTTAAACGATAGTGAACGGGGAACAACAAAACGACATTTTCCATTTTTGACCGACTCTCGTCATCAGCATCTAATTCCTCCATCCGATTATATTCAACAACAGTCATAATTGAATCATCAATTCTATGTTCTGCACTGTAAACTTCAGGATTTGGTTTGAATGCTCTGTGTGAAAACTTGGGTTTATAATCAGCAAGATTCGGTCCATACCCATTTGGATTTGGTTTGAAAGAAAACTTTTGAATCGTTGTGATTGATTCACCATGTTTATAAACAACAGTTTTAAACTCTTTGATTTTGTTTTGTAAGTCGACAATTTCCTCAAGATAGTCATCTATTCGTTTCGTTGAATGCTTTTTGTACTCAAAGAACTGTTTTTGACAAGTTAACAACTCAGCCTTGGCTTTTTGAGTTTCCAAAGTAAGAGCGTTAATTTGTTGTTTATGTTCATGTTTCATTTGTTCTTTTTGAGACAACGAAGCATTCTTCGAAGCGGCTAGATCACGAATCTGTCGTTCCAAAGATTTTTCGTTTGTGTGTGATTTGGCAAAAGCGGCTTCAAAACCTTTTTCACGGTTTTCTTAAGTTTTGAAAAAGTTGATTTGTCGAATTAAGCATTCATTATCCCTGGTTAACAGTGCATTTTTCTCTTTTAATTTGGTATTGACATCATGGTAATGTTCCACTCGGGATTGTTGGTCTTTAACTAAGGTCCGGAGCTCAAATTCTGGATCAAACATAGAATCATTTTGTTCAACGTGAGTCTCAACATGGTCATTATTTAGATCCTCAAGTATAACCACGGAGTCAACTTGATCATCAAAGGTAACCATAAGGTCATCTTGATCATCAAATGTAACTACGGGGTCTAGTTGATGATCATCGGAATGAGATGTAGATAGCTCATGTTGAACACTCTGATCCGTGTCAGATGTAGAAGTGGGCGGAGATATCAGATTATTAATGATAATTGTTTGTTCATGTACCTGAGACAAGCCATCAGTGTCATACACTGGGCCTGTGTCACTCATGTGTAGAGCTTGCATCTGTGCCATCAACATAACTGCTGCGTTAGCTTGCAAGTCTTCCATATCATCATCAGAATCTGCATCTGCCATAAAGCTTTGTTCCTTGTTGGAGAGAGTTCCACCAGCTTCATCCTTAAGAGCCAAGAGCATAGCCTCTTTGAAATAAGCACTGCCTCTTGTTCTCGGCTTAGGACATGCATTAGCCAGATGACCCTTCTCATTACAGTTATAACAGCGAAGACCATTAACCCCAGTCTGAGCATTTCCCTGTTCAACCACTTGAACCCTCTGTTGTTGTGGAGCACCCTGGTTATTCCTACCCATAGTATTAAACCCTTGACCACCTCCCATCTGACGACCATAACCACGATTCTGAACTTCAACGCGTCCATTGTTCACAACAGCCTGATTTCTAGTGTTTGATGAGGAACGAATGCGATTGTTGGATCTGTTTGTATACCGGCCAAAGGCTTTAGCAATCATAGCAAATCCTTGTTGCAATTCATCAAAAGCATCGGAGTCCTCATCAGCTTCACTGTAAAGTGCTTGAGCATTGTTGTTGTTGTATGGAACCAATTGAGTTTGTTGAGGTTGTTGCTGTGACGGATCATATGGCGTGATGGTTGTAGTTGGTTGAGGAGTAGGTTGAGGAGGAACACTAGTTTGAGCCCACAAAGCAAGTTGTTGATTGTCCGGAAGTGACTGTGGAGTCGGGAGTCCACGAATAGCCCTTTCTTTGTCAACTTCTTTTTGGTGAGGCTTCAAATAGTCGTACAACAATCCGTATGTAGCATGATGAAGATTTTTAGCTTGACGGAGAAAAATGACATACTTCTCCCATTCCGGACCAAGACTACTTAGGAACTTAGTGTTGACAGCAATTCGTGGCATGATGATATTGTGTTTGTCCAAATCATTGATGATGTCTGAAAAACGATGATGATATGACTCTAATGTCTCTCCTTGTTCAATCATGAAGTGTTCATAAGCCAAGTAAATTTTGGATTCCATGTCTTCCTGATTCAGTGTTGTGCCTTCCATAAGAAGATGAATATGTTCCCACATTGCTTTTGCAGTCTTTTGAGCATCAACACTTCGAAGGATTGGAATGGGTAATCCCAAAAGGATGTATTGCATTGCTAGTTCATCGGCTTCAAAATGTAGAAGTTCGTCACCTGTGAGGTCTGAGACAGTTGCAATATTGGTGACAACATCTCTTGGTGGATTGGCAGCCGGATCTGCGGGTGTGATAACACTAGGCATTTGAAATGGACTTTCCATAATGACTTTCTTTAAAAACTTTCCATGTGGCTTCTTTAGATCACAAAACCTAAAGAACCTTATCACCCATTGATCATAATTCCCGGGAGTGAGCATTGGAGGTCTATCAAGTGAGACAGCTTCATGAATTGATTGTTGGCTACTTAAGGCTTCACACATTTTGCCAAACCATGTTGGTTCCTTCATAGTACTCCTGGATGGATGTTGTGTAACCACCGGTAAATTTCACCTTATATTAAAATAATATAATATTCTAACGAAAAAAAAAATACTTATCCATTTTCTACGTCCAAATTTTTTTCAGATTAAATGTTATCAGTTTACCTGATCACATCAACTAACTAATGTGACGTAAATCTTCATAAGGTAAAATAACTATTTTACCCTTTTGACTTGTGACTATTAGACTTTTACCGTAACGTAAAAGACAATACTATAACCGGTAGTTAACCTGTAATTTTCTAAGTTAAATAATTCACTCTACTCCAAATTAATACTCATTGAACATTTTCATTCACCTATGTTTAATTAACGAGACGTTATATTGGCTTTTCCTGCGTACCGACACCGCATTTGTAATAGTTTAAATTCGATAATCATTATTCGGAATCAATAATTTTGTTTTTCTATTATTTTTTATAAAAACACTTCTAGAAATATGTTTCTCGAGATTACCAAATCAAGATACCGCGTTTACACGTTAGCTCATCGGGACACAAAATACACGGGGTACACAACTTATCCACTTAAACCGCCTATACAACTTTTATATACAAAAATCAGAAGTTATCTTAGATCCATCTCTCTCTCTCTAACAGATAACATTCCTTTCTCTCTTTGCACCGCCACACCAACCGCCTCACCGCCTCTGCTGCCACCACACCATCACGAGCCACCACATCCATCATCTTGTACCTCAGCTACTCTCTTGATCTTTGGTTATTGATTTGGGTCTTGGGTTTGAGTGGGGTTTTAATTGTGGTCTTTGGGTTTCGTTTGATTCGTGATATGACCATCACAGCCGTCATCACCACGACCTCGTCCACCTCCTCTACTTGTTATGTTGTAAGTCGACATACAATCAATCTTGTTATTTTCTATCATTTTTAAACCGATTATTAAAATCGAATTGTATAGTTTTCGTGGGTATTAAAAATGGGATTAAAAACGTTTTTGACAAGTTATTCGTGTGGTAATAATCAGATTCAAAGGGTGTTTGTTTGATTCGAGGGTAATTGTTTGATTCAGTTGAGGAACGAGTCGGGTTTAACGCCCAGATTATTAACGGGTCATGACCCGTTTTCTTCACAGCTTGGTCTCATAATCTTTGAATAACCCGTTCGAGTTTTAAAGCTGTCATGGTCGTGTTTGGATTAGCTTTTAGCTCAGTCTTACAAGTTGTGGTTAGTCGATTAGGCTATAAGCTCGCTTGAGCTTATTGTTGTTAGTTGGTCTCTATACAAAACGAGACAACAAATAGGGATTGCTTGGTTTGTTTTGTTTTCACAGCAACAACCCTCAAGGGGTGCGTGTTTGTTGCTCGTGATTAGTCTCGCCAAAAAGGGAAGTAGCCAAAAGGGTGTTTGTTTTCGTTTGGTTTTGAGTCTCGGTCCACTAAGCAGACCAATTAAGGTGCGCATGGTTTTGTTTTCTTGCTCTCGAGTTAGGATAAAATCCACAAGAGTTGTGTTTCGTTTGTTTGGTTCTCGGCTGGAAATACCACCCAAATAGGGGGTTTATTTTGGCATGTCACAGCCCCAACAGTGGGCGTTTGTTTGCTGTAACGCAGCCTCAACAGGGGGTGTTGGTCCTGCATATTTTCAGCCCAACAGGGGCGTTTATATCTGCTTATTTCAGCCCCAAAAAGGGTGCGTGTTGTTGCTGAATTTTCTGAACAAAAGCAGCATTTAGAGCTACTGATTTCAGCTCCTAAAGGGTGCATTTTGTTTGTTTATTTTTCTGCATAAAGGGTGTACTTGGAGCTACTGATTTCAGCCCCAAAAAGGGTGCGATTCGTTGCTTATTTTCTGCACTTAGGGTGTTTAGTTTTGCTTGTTTCCAGCCCACGCTACAAGGTGTTGGGTTTGGTTTAGTTAGCCCACACCGCAAGGTGTTTATTTGGCTTATTTCAGCCCTCGAAAGGGTGTGCTTGGTTTGGTTTGTTTCTCGGTACGGTCCAACACCCACGAGGTGTTTAGTTTTGTCCTAGTTTTCATTTTGGCTTTTGAGCTTATGTGCTCTAGCTTATTTTGATAAGGTATTGTGTTATATTGACCTCGTTATTATCAATTAAGTCTTGGGTTATGTCTTGGAATTATTAAACTTTGAATCGGACTATAAACATTGACGGATTTATATTGGACATAATATGTTAGATTTCATAGACTAATGGACTTAATATTTTGGACATTGGACTTATATCGGACTTGTAACGGATTATATATATACACATACATATTAGACTTATATCGTACATGACGAACTTGGACAAATATTGGATTCCTACTTATTTATTAGATAAAACATTAGAATATATGTATGTAGATGTATATATATTGGACACATCGGACTTATATTAGATATGATATTCTAGAGTTAACAAACTTAATACAAAGATTATTGATATGTGACTTGGGATTATTAAACTACTTATTGGACTATTAAACGGACTTGAACATTCAATATATCATATACGTACGGACTATTATTTGACTATAAAGCCTGAAAATTTTTAAATGCTTTAAACCTTATTATTATTTAAATTTATGAATTATGTATCATCGAAACGTGTTTTGAATAACGAATCGTAATAAACTTTTACTTATATACTTATTATCAATAAGTATATTTATTCTGATCCAAGTCCAATAATAAAACGAGGAGTATAGCTTTATTGAGTATAAAACTTTCTCTATTTACTTTTTATATTAAAACTTATGTTTTAATATAAAACATTCATTATTTGGGGATACTGGGTAAATGCCCTAAACTCAACCATCAACTTACTTTCTATGTGATCCTTACGTGTTTATTTCCTGTTGTACTTGTGTTATATACTTTGCGTGCGTTTGTCTTGCGTCTGTGATCTTCAAACCACCACACGAACTATCATACTAAACTTTTTACAAACGTTGATACGAAACTTCCACGAAAACTAAAACGTATTATCTTTTGAAACTCATACGCATTGAATACTTTTCGCGTATCATATTTTGAGGCAACCTTATATTCGTTAGGATATGCCGATTCCGTATCGTTGCGCTATACCTCTTTATACTGTTCTGCCATACTCCTTGACACCGTTGCATTACTTATGTCACTACACGCTAAGGTGAGTTTCATAGCCCCACTTTCAATTGTTTTATACTATTTTTGGGGGAGATACATGCTCAAATACTTGCTTTTATTTACACAAGTACTTTAACTTATACGGATTACCGTGAGTTCATAGCCCCAAGTACTTTAAACTCTTACATATTACTGCTTTATGCGTTTATGCTGAAAACACGAACACAAGTATTTTTATGTATGCTATCATGATCGTTATTGCCTAAGACACACTTTTGCCATTGAAAGTCCCTCATATCATGAACCATTAATCACTTGCGAGTGAACGCGAATATCGTGAATAGATCTATTGGCAGTTGACGACCCATTTGAGCTAGCCGGATAGATAGCCTTGGTGCTAGCCGGATTGATAGCCAAATGCACGTTATTTGAAGAACAACTAGGAAGTTGGCAAACTCCTAGCACGAGGGCACTGTGACTTGCATCATTTTTATGATGTCTGTTACTTATATCATTTTTATGATATCACACACCTGTTAAGGTTTGCGTTCATGAGACTTAGAGCAATAACACGGTACTGTAATCATGATACGGTACTGCAACTACTGGACTTATGGGTGCTAACAACATGGCCCACTATTTCTGTTATGGGCGTATACCAACGTAGCCCACTGTTTTTTAAACTTGAAACTTGTGTTCAACTGATTATTATACAAACACTATAAATTCACTCAACTTTGACCCGGTTAGGGTAAACAAACGAACTACTTTTGTGTTGACCCGGTTAGGGTAAACAAACGAACTACTTTTGTGTTGACCCGATTAGGGTAAACAAACAAACTACTTTTGTGATTGACCCGGTTAGGGCAAACAAACGAACTATGGGTGTATAACAACGTAACCTACTGCTTATTTTATCAATATTTGTATTTATTACAAATATTCACTCAACCTTGAAACAATTGAAATCAATTGTTTTACTCGCATTATAATTTAGCAATGGTTTGTGAACACACAGGTTGCAAGTTTTGTATGGGCGGGATTTGCAACTGAGTGGATTTACAATGCCTTTGCTACATGAACATTGTTTATAGGCTTCCAACTTATTTGCAACAAACTCTATGAACTCACCAACCTTTGTGTTGACACTTTTAGCATGTTTATCTCAGGTCCATAATGAACGAGGCTGGTACGGAGGAGCACGAATACTTAAGAAGGCTATAAATTTTATTATCATTCGAAACCTTATTTAATAAACTACGAAACTACTGGGACCTCATTTTGTAAACTCTGATATTCGAATGATAAATCTTTTAAAACGATTCAATTAAAGATCGTTTTCTATTATTATAACTGTTGTGCCATGAAGTAACACCCAGTTTGAATTCCGCTGCGTATCACGAAATTGGGGGGTGTTACATGTTGATTGTAGAAGTTTGTGTAAGGTTGTACTTGAAGACTAGGTGGTGGTTGAACCATTTGAGGTTGTGGAATTGCTGCAAGTTGTGGAGTATGTTGTTGATTAAATTTTTGTTGATAAATCTGTTGTTGATGTTGTGGAGTTAGTTGTTGTTGTTGTTTATAAGTGTAAGGAAAATAGCTAGAGTATGGTGGTTGTGACATGTTGAAAACTTGTGTTGTTAAATGGATCTTTGTAGTCGAATGAACCGTTGTTGATGAAGAGTCCTTAGGCGTAGAAATCACAGAAAAGCCAAGTACGACTTATGCGTAAAAACACCAAAGTTACGCGTAACAATAAGAGTTACGCGTAGGATTAGCTTACGTGTAAGTAAGGATAAAGCGCTAAAGTTATGCGTAAACAAAAAATTAGGCGTAGAAAAACTTAGGCGTAGGATTACCGTATGCGTAAGACAAAGCTTAGGCGTAAGAGGAATCTTAGGCGTAACAATATCTACGCGTAAGCTTATGCTTATGAGTAATTTTAGGGTTTTGCCCAAATGATCTTTTACACTATCACAGTGCAAAAGATATCTAAAGTCGACGTATTTTCAGGCTTATCCAAGCAAGAAAAACACGGAGTAAACCATGAAAACTGAAGATCAAACCACGAAAGAAGTTACGCGTAGTTTTAGGGTATTGATACGCGTAGAACTACTCGTAACTTTACTTGTGCCCAAAGATGATTCTAAACCAGATTTTTGTAATGAAATATCTTTAATATCACCAAAATAACACAAAAGTGTGAACCTTGATGATCCAAAGCGTCTAAAACGGTTACGCGTAGAACATGTACCACGTAAAAAACTAAGCTCAAAAACAATGATCCACACGTAAAGGTTGAAACTTTTTTCCAAAAACAGTTATTTTAACACCTTATAACGTTGAAAGTACAAGAATCTTGGATTAAAAAGTGTAAAAAATAAGTTTTTAAGCGAACCAAAGTATCACCCGTATGTTTTACGCGTAGGACCAAAACCTACTTCAAAAACAATACGTTCACCCAACTGTTTGGCGATTGATACCACTGTTAGGTCACTAAGTTTACAACACAAGCATCAATAGAAAGAGTAGAGAGGAGAAGAGGTCGGTTGAACAACACACAAACACACTATGCGTAGAACATAAGGAAAGGTTAAGCGTATGCAAGGTGAAAGAGAATGAATTGAACAACCAACCTCAAGTGAGGGTTATTACAAGGTATTTATAGGAGAGGGAGCTAGGGCAACACTCATAGTCCCTTCCTTTTCCTTATTGGACTAGGCCTAGGGTTATGGGCCTTCTACATAAGCCTAAAGCTAATTACTAACATAAAGGCCATAATAAGCTAACTATTACATATGAATCACTAACACTTGAATTAAGGTTTAGGAGTGATTCCAACAGATTGATCCAGTTATTCTAATATATTAACCTATATGCGTGAAAACAACCAGATCACAAGGGCAAACAAGTTCTCAAAGTTTTAAAAATTGGCTCAAAATTTTGGAAATTTAAAAACGAGTTTCGCTTTTCACAATAATATTTCCCCCACACTTAAATTAAGCACACAAAAGAAAAATAATTTAACGACTATAAAAATATTGCTATCATATTATTACTACGAGAAATTTTGAAAAATAAACTAGTTACGATTTTTTTTTTAATTTTTTCTAATTAAAAAAAATAAAAATGAAAACCAAACATGACTTATTCTTTTCCCAAGAGTTCTCGGTAGCTCCATTGAAACGCACAAAGAAGCGGAGAAGCAGGTCAGCGCGAAGCATATTGAAAACCCAACTTCTTTAGGGAATCAGGGAGACCCGCCTTATACCACTCACACAGTTTGTTTACAATGGGTGAGCCTTACTTTCGAGGGACTAAAAGAAGTTAATTTATAAAATAATTTACCAACAAACCAACGAAGGAAAATAAAAAATAAAAAAAATAACAAAGAAACAAAATAAAACAATTGTGAAAACTTCAAAGCATGTAAAGATAGGGAAAAATTATATTATAAGTCTAAGAGAAACGAAACCTCCCGGGCTAAACATCACGATCGAACTCCATATGATAAGGTGCTAAGCAAACGCTAGCATAAGCGTGTGAGATCAATCAATTTCTCATCCAAACATGTCCAATCCCAAGTATAACGTCACCAATAATCCAATCAATCCTTCCTCCAAGAGCTTATTAAATCTTCAAAAATAAACTAAACTACAAAAAACACGTAAAATTCTAAAACTCACTTTCGTAGGCATCACGGTTGCATTTAGCGCATGCGACAAGCCTTTAAACCTCTCGGTGGCCCGAGTGGACGAGTTATAGTCTCGTGAGGGTTTCCAGTGAACATACCCACAAAGTTCAAAACATTTTTATTTTTAAAAACATGTACTTATTTATTCACAATGTACTAAAAATTAACAAAACTTAAAAATGCAAAAACAAAATAAAAGAAATGATACTCTTGCAAAAACAAAAAGACATTTAAAGTTATTTTACCTAAACACAAACACACAAAAAAAAAAAAATGAAAACTGATTTTTTTTAACAGATTAGTCCAGCCGATCCGGTTACGGGGTGTAACCGATCAGTTGGAATGAACCAAATTTGACCAATCATCCAGCCGAACCGGTTACGGGGTGTAACCGATCGGTTGGGGATTTTCTTTATTTTTTTTATTTTTTTTATTATTAATTTTTTTTTGGGTTTTATAGAAACGAGTTTTATTTGAAAACTTTTTAATGATAAAATTAAATAAGAACACAAAAGGTTACGAACAAAAATAAACACATAAACACATTTTCACTAGAAGAACACCAAGAACATAAAACGATACTTAAAACAAACAAAAGCTCGATCACAGAAAAACAACAATCACATAGAAGCACACACAATTAGTCACGTAACACAAATCAAAACAAGACAACCTAAAACAAGATAATCTTATTTAGAATTAATACGAAACTAACATAGACAAGAATAACGCGAACAAAAAGAACACAAAAACATGCAAGAGATCACATAACATATAAAACACACGCACACGAAACAAGAAACACACGGACTATTTATTTATTTTTATTTTTTTAACCAGAACACACAACCGGATCGGCTGTGGGTGCAGGCCGATCGGTTCATGTGGATTTATTAAGTACGAGGCTTCCAACCGATCCGGTTGAAGTGTCAACCGATCGGTTGGTTGATTCGGGGTGGTTTTGGCGGGGTTTTTTCGCAAGAACTTTTGAACACAATTAGAAAGCAAACTTTGAAATGAGCATTTTTAGCAAACATGAGACGAAATCCCAACATCAAAAACTTGATTTTGATGCCAAGATCATTTGAGCAATTATGAGAAATTAGAGATTTTTGGAAAGAAAACGCAAAGAAGCAATTAAGCAAACATCAAGAGCATTCAAACAAGAGTAAATCATTCATGAGCAAGAATAATTTAGCATTCGAACAAACAAGAAAACAAGCAATTCAATTCAAGCAAACAATTCAACAAGAAATCAATTTAAAGAAACGCGCAAGAGCAACAATCAAACGAACAAACAAATGCAAAACAAGTCCCAGGCAGCGGCGCCAAAAACTTGATGGTGACGACGCCGGAATTATCAAGTAAGCAAACAAACAAACTATCAAACATGAAAACATTCAAACGAACAAACAAGTGCAACCCGACAACGGTGCCAAAAACTTGATGGGTTCCATCGTGGTTTTAAATTTATAACAAGAATTACCGGTTAACTAGGAACACATTCGGGCAAGTATACCCTAATAAAGTTGTAGTATAGTATATGGTAAATCAAGGTCGTCCCAAGAGACTTGGTTGCACTACAAGTGTCGTTTATTGTTTAAGCAAGTAACAAGTAACAAGTAACAAGTTGATGGTTATGATTGTCACGTATCAAACCAACAAGAAAAGCAATATAAGAACAATCAAGTATCAAGACATTCATCATTATTCCAATCAAACACAAAATCTCAATAATCATATCAATAACAAACATCTTTAAATATAAAAGTAACAAGGTTTACCCAAAGTATGAATTACAATAGGCAAAAATGAAGGATTATAGCAACCTTCAAGCCTCCAATCAACTACAATAGTTCTACCAAGTCGGAAAATGATGTCAGAAAGCCTTCAACAACCCTTGAGCACACTACACGAATTTGGCAGAGGTTTGTGGTCTTTTGGGGAAGATAAGTTGGTGGAAATTCGTCCTTAAGGGTGGAGGCTTGAATTTCACACCCTTGGGGAAGGTAAGTTGAGAGAGGGATGTTGTAATAGGTGGAAATTCGTCCTTAAGGGTGGAGGCTCAAATTTCACACCTAGAGATGGAGTGGTGGGTGAAAGGGATGAAAAGGATGGAGAAGGGATCATGAAATGAGGTTGCAAAGGCCTCTATTTATACTACTTCCAAGGCTAAGGGTATTCAATGCTCAACTTGGCCTCCAAGGAGCTTGGAAGGGACTAGAATACACCAAGGGAAGGACCTAGAATCATTTGGGACAAGTTTGGAGTCTTAGTGATGAAGAAATGGCTGTCCAGGGCTTCCCAACTGATTCGGTTGGGCTCCAACCGTTTCGGTTGGTCTTCTTGACTACTCTCCAACTGTTTTGGTTGCGGGGCCCGACCGAACGGTTGGAACCTTTTGACAGAAATTGACAAGCTCCAAAGTTGTAGATCTTTCTCTTAGCTTTCTGTGGCCGCAAACGGGGGGTCAAACGGAGTCCGTATGCAAAAGTTATGGCCAAAATGGTGAATGTGTGTCGGGAACAACGAGGCTTCCAATATTTCTTCGATTAAGATTCTTTTCTTCATTTCTTTCTCGTTTTCCTTCCTGAACTTTATTCTTGAGTCTTTGGACCACTATCTTGATGACTTTATCTTCTAGAATATACTCCACAAGTCTTTCTTTTGTCGAGAATTCTTCGTAAATGGAGAAATCTTCGTATTTTACTTCTTTTTCCGTCTTTTTCTCCATTTTCCTGTACTTGGCTACAAATGAACTAGAAAACACACTTTTGTACGATTAAGTAATAAAATCATATGATTATAACCAAATAACATACATAAAAGCACGGATAACGCTACTAAAAACATGTACAATTTGAGCGTTATCAATTTCCTTATGCACGCTTCACTCAACATGCACAAAGTTGCCCAAGGATACATCCCACCTTGACTACATTTCCCATTCCTGTTTTCCATAACTACATCACCATGAAAAGACAGAGAATAAGCCTCATCAGGTTGGCACTCCACCAAAGTTCTGGAAACCTACTTTATGTGTCTGTCTACTGAGTTGAAATGGACAGAGCAACACATTCAAGATTAGTTGCCACTCAAGGCACCCCTAATATGAATGATTGGTTATCCATCCACCCTTTCAACAACCACAAGGTACAAGGCTCTCAGATACACCAATCAAGGAGATAAACTGTTGTAAATGTCACACCCCCAAATTACCTATTTTTGCAGCGGAATGGAATTCCTGGGGATTGACTGTCATAGCATCACAATCACAGTTATATTGAACGACCTAAAGTGTCGTTTAAAAACACATCGTTTGATATTTATTTAAAACATTCAGAGTTACAAGATAGGTCCCAAAAGTTGATAAAGTTAGCGGAATTAAGTTTATTACAAGTCCAAACGATGTTTTGAAAATGCCATAATATACAATGAGACGCGTCGATGCCGCGACTCTATGAGGGTTCCTTATACGTGCCATGATACGAATGTCTTAGTTACCTGAAAATACATTGCTAAAACGGTCAACAATAATGTTGGTGAGAAATCATAGGTTTATGAAAAATGTTTTATACAACTACACAAGTATAGACCATGTATGACAATCATGTCACATAAAAATGTTACAATTGCTATAAGTCCATGACACTGAAACTAGACTGATCATGATGTTCGCCCCAACAGAGTGTTTGCCAAACAACTCAAATAATGATATTAAATGAAATGCATCCGTTTAACAGTTGGAATCTACCAACCCGAATGGAGGAGTCACCCTCGATAGATCTATCCACTCACCCTCGCTTCTATGAAATTAACGGTTCATGTTATATAATGGGGACATTCAATTGGCATGAGGTAACTTAAGCAATGTAAATGAATTTGATATACTCGGCATCGTAATAAAAATGATGTGCAATGTATTCTCCCCCGTAGGTTTGAAAATAAGTATAAACATGTACAACGGGGCTATGAAAACTCACTTGATGAATTGATGCGATGAAAAAAGTGAGTACACCGAAATGTAGCGTGAATCTCTAACCTTGACCTATTATGAATGATATGATATGTGATAAGTTATGATGTAATGTTATGCATGCAATTCGGATGATATCTATACCACTTATGAATTTTTGAAAATAATACTTTTCGTCGAAAAATAATCTTTTAACGTCTTGACCATTTTTAAATTACTTCACATGTGTTTACGTTGAAATGATATCCGACGATAATCATTTAGTGATTTATTAAGAAATTATAACTTTTCGTCTTAAAATAATGTCGTTGAAATTTTCATGAAAGTGACTAAATGGCCTCGAAAAGCTAGTCGTAAAATGGTGCACATCGAGCGTTAGTAAACGAACTCAACGGTTTTGGGAAGCTTGTATCATTATCTCAAATTTTAGTACTTAAGATTTCATCCTAGAGGTTTCTAACATAAAGAAAAATACAGGTTAAGTATGGTACTTGTATCCAAAATATAGTTTAAGGATGGTTTTTCGGCAAAGTTTAAGTAACCGTATATAATTCATTACAACTCCGCTTGACAAACGGTCGGACATTTTGGAAAATATGCTTGGCGAACTTACTTTTACTAGAAGACATCACTTTATAAAAAGTTCTACATCAATGTTAAAATCGACCTTCAACTTGGTCACTTGTTGCCGTAGTACTTGTCTATTAGAAATATAATAGTTTTTCTTATATAATAAAGTTACGACAACTTTGTGTAAACGTGTATAATTTAATCGTTACAAGTCCGTTTTCTACGTTTTATATGTCCTTAGCTTTGTATCAAGGTATACTAATATATTTTTGATAAGTCGACACAATTTATAACGCCTAAGCCTCATTTTTGACTCGTACAAAGTAGACGTAACATGCTGAATTTTCAGAATTTTATAGTTTTCGTCGTCTAACTTGAAAAATTCATAACTTCTTCGTTATAGCTCCGTTTTAATCCGTTCAAGCGGCCACGTTTTCGTTTTAAAGTGTATTTTCTAAATATCTAGGCCAAAATTTTTTACCTACTGTCGAATTTTCCAGATTTCAAAAATATGGACAGACCCTTTAGAAAACTTGTCGAAATGAGTTTTTCTCGCGCCAAACCTATTCTAACCAATTCAAAACAACTCCGAAGCTATTCTAATCCTACCATACACCTTCTTAGGGTGTCATGGGTTCCTAGACATCACCAAGAGTGATATATACCAAGGAGTAATTATAGGATGACATATATATATATATATATATATATATATATATATATATATATATATATATATATATATATATATATATATATATATATATATATATATATATATATATATATATAACTCTTAAAAACAATGAAAAAGTGGTATAAACATCATATGACTTGCATGTTTTCTCAAGCCTAATGAAATGAACATAAAAATGAATATGAAAGATGATCATGAATATGAGATGCTTACTAGTTAACTTGATGAGGTTTATGAACAAAGGATTCTTCCTAAACACACAAGGTTTTTATTTCACAACCTTAATCAAGAGTGTAACTAGAGTGTATAAAACTTGACTAGAAAAGTTTTTGATGATCCCTTCTTTGTCCTTGTGGTTGGCCGGTTTTGCAAGAGGAGAGAAAGAGAGATATTTGATCTTACACTTGAGATAATGAGTTGTATGTGTTGTTAATTAGGAGTATAATACCATATACAAGAGTAGATATTTTTCAAGTTAAATGACTCACCCCCTTGTGTCGACAAGGGGGTATTAGTCATTACTAATACACATTTTTTTTTAATTATGTATAATGTAATATAATGTAAAGTTAATTGAAGATAAGTGGTGACTTGTATACACATTTGAGTATTTAGGGTAGCGTTAGCTAAAAATAAATTTTAACGGGTCAAGATAAAATATATTGAGGTCATAAAAATTATAAAAATACACTTCTTGCAAAATTTGAGTGAAATAATAATTATCGTGTAGTATTTAAGAAAACCGTCGAAATTTTATAAATATAACAATTTAGATACAAAAATAAATTAAAACACTGGGTAAACTCATAATATTATTTTATAATGTTCATATAAGTATAAAAATATATCGGGATAATTTTTGGAAGTATCGGATCAATTGTTCAAAATAATTTATATACGCGATAGCGTTTATTTAATATGGAATTATACGTTTAATGTAATATGCAAAACCATGCATGAACTAATATGATGATGATGATGCTAATGATATGTAGACTAAACCTAGTCTATATGGAATGTCCTTGATGATTGTTCATGAATTCGTAGCTAAACCATTAAGGTTACGCGAATTTGATACTCGTAAACCTAGTTTACGATAAACGATAAATGGTGAAGCATGAGTAATGTTTTGAAAAATGACCTGAAAGTACGAGTTGTCACATTCGCCCATCCAAAAAGGAATTCAGTCCCTGAATTCAGTCCTTGTTGGGTCCTACGGTGTTGTCGGTGAAAAGATGAGGATAATTGAGGCGCATCTGGTCTTCCCGTTCCCAAGTAAACTCAGGACCTCTTCGAGAATTCCAGCGAACCTTCAAGATAGGAATACGACTTTGTGTCAACTGCTTGACCTCGCGGTCCATGATTTCTGCAGGTTGCTCCACGAAATTGAGTTTATCGTCGAGTTGAATTTCTTCCAATGGAATAACGAGTGATTCGTCCGAAAGACATTTCTTCAGGTTTGAAACGTGAAACGTTTTGTGTACGTGACCAAGTTCTGACGGAAGCTCAAGTCGATAGGCTACAGGGCCGACTCTGCTCAAAATTTTGAATGACCCAATGTACCTCGGGTTCAACTTCCCGCGTTTTCCAAATCGTACCACGCCTTTCCAAGGCGATACTTTCAACATCACTTTGTCGCCAACTTGAAATTCTAACGGTTTGCGTCTAACATCTGCGTAACTTTTCGTGGCTTCTGGCAGTTCGAGTCTATCTCGGATTTGGACTATCTTTTCTGTTGTTTCCGTACCATTTCGGACCAGTGAGTTGTGTATCTCCAACCTCGGCCCAACAAACAGGTGATCGGCACTTTCGACCATAGAGTGCCTCAAATGGTGCCGCTTTTATGCTGGTGTGATAACTATTGTTGTACGAGAATTCGATCAATGGCAAATGGTTAGCCCAACCATTTCCAAAATCAATCACACATGCCCTCAACATATCTTCTAATGTTTGAATTGTCCTTTCACTTTGACCATCGGTTTGTGGATGATATGTTGTGCTCATCTCTAATTTGGTTCCAAATGAATCTTGTAATGATTTCCAGAAGTTTGAAGTGAATCGACTATCTCTGTCGGAAATGATGGAAATTGGTGCACCGTGCCTTGAGACTATTTCCTTGACATAAAGTCTAGTAAGTTGTTCCATGGAATAAGTCTCTCTAATTGGTATGAAATGGGCTGATTTGGTAAGACGATCAACGATTACCCATATAGCATCGTAACCTCCCGATGTCTTAGGAAGTTTCGTGACGAAGTCCATCGTAATGCGTTCCCATTTCCATTGGGGAATTTCTGGTTGTTGGAGTAATCCTGAAGGTTTCTGATATTCGACTTTTACCTTAGAGCAAGTAAGGCATCTGCTAACGTACGTGGCAATTTCCGCTTTCATGTCCGGCCACCAATAAAGTTTCTTGAGATCCTGATACATCTTATCAGAACCTGGGTGAATAGAATACTTTGACTTATGCGACTCATGCATAATCAATTCTCGTATTCCGCCATAAAATGGTACCCACATTCTATCCTTAAAGAATAATACTCCATCTGCTCTCTTTACAAAGCCATTTGCATTTTCGGGCATACCATAAAGCTTTTCACTTGGTCGGTTTTCCTCCTTGAGTGCCTCGAGTATTTGTGATGGTAAAGGTGAACTGATTGTCATTCCTAATGATCGGACTCTTAAAGGTTTGGGTCTTTCTTTCCGGCTAAGAGCATTAGCCACAACATTGGCTTTTCCCGGGTGATACTTGATTTCACAATCATAATCGCTGAGTAATTCCAACCAACGACGTTGCCTCATGTTAAGTTCCTTCTGATCAAGAACATATTGCAAACTCTTGTGGTCCGTAAACACTGTGCACTTTGTACCGTAAAGGTAGTGTCTCCAAATCTTGAGTGCAAAAACTACGGCCCCCAACTCAAGATCATGAGTGGTGTAATTCTTCTCATGAACCTTAAGTTGTCGAGAAGCATACGCTATCACCTTCTCGTTTTGCATTAAAACAGCTCCAAGCCCTTTATGTGAAGCATCGCAGTATACAACGAAGTTCTCATTTCCTTCGGGTAATGCCAAAATTGACGCACTGCAAAGCTTTTGCTTCAACAACTGAAAAGCAGCTTCTTGTTTCTTTCCCCATTCGTACTTTTTGTTTTTTTGTGTCAACTTGGTCAAAGCTTTACCTATCTTTGAAAAGCCTTCGATGAATCTTCGGTAATACCCGACGAGTCCTGGAAATTGTCGGATTTCTGTAGGATTTGTTGGAGTAGCCCAATCTTTTACGGCTTCAATCTTTGCGGGATCAACTTGTAGTCCTTGACTATCAATGACATGACCAAGAAATTGTACTTTACGGTTCCAAAAATCACACTTCGAAAATTTGGCATACAACTTCTCATTCTTGAGTAGTCCTAAAATCGTTCTTAAATGCCCTTCGTGCTCTTCTTTGCTCTTTGAGTAAATCAATATGTCGTCGATGAATACTATAACAAACTTGTCCAAATACGGTTTGCATACCCTATTCATGAGATCCATGAATACTGCAGGTGCATTAGTTAATCAGAACGGCATTACTTGAAACTCATAATGTCCATAACGTGTTCGCGCCGGTTTCGGGATATCCTCCTCCCGAACTCTAAGTTGATGGTATCCTGACCTTAGGTCAATCTTTGAGTAGATACTAGAGCCTTGCAACTGATCGAACAAGTCGTCGATTCGGGGAAGTGGGTAACGGTTCTTCACCGTTAACTTGTTCAGCTCTCTATAATCTATACACATTCTGAAGGATCCATCTTTCTTCTTCACAAACAAGACCGGTGCTCCCGAAGGCGAGGAACTTGGCCTAATGAATCCTTTGTCTAAAAGTTCTTGCAACTGATTAGACAACTCTTGCATCTCAGATGGTGCTAGACGATAAGGCGCTCGTGCAACTGGTGCAGCTCCGGGCACTAAGTCAATATGAAATTCTACTTGACGTGCCGGTGGAAGTCCTGGCAAGTCTTTGTGAAAGACTTCAGGAAATTCTTGGACAATTGGTACATCCTCAAGTCGTTTCTCTTCCGACTTCTTCTCGGTTATATGTGCTAAGAAAGCATAACAACCTTTCTTTATGTACTTCTCCGTCTTGATGCATGATATAATACTGAGTCTAGTTCCACTTCGTTCCCCACGAATGATCAAAGTTTCGCCGTTATAAGGAAGATGAACAACTTTTTCATCACAAATGATTCTTGCACGATGTTTGGATAACCAATCCATGCCGATGATGACGTCGAAACTACCAAGTTCTACGGGCATAAGGTCTATATTGAAGGGATGATTTAGAAAATTGAGTGTACAACCACGGACAATGGTGTCGGTGCTAATTAAATTACCATTAGCTAATTCAATGTTGTATGATGTGTCTAATGTGGTTGGTTTGATATTGAGTAAAGGTGCAAATATAGTGGAAACAAAACTTTTATCGGCTCCCGAATCAAATAAAACTGATGCATAACGAGTATTGATAAGGAACGTACCCGTTACAACATTCGGGTCCTCCCTAGCTTCTCCACCTCCCATGACATAGGCTCTTCCTTGTGCCATTCCACCTTGATTCTTGTTTCCTTTGTTCCTTTCCTTTGGGCAGTCAGTCTTGTAGTGTCCCCTTTCTCCACAACTAAAACATGTCACTGGTGGTTTTTGATTTTCCCCCGTAGCTGACATCTTGCATTCCCTAGTTTGATGACCCACTTTCTTACAATTCCCGCATGGATCAGGACAACGTCCCAGCTTGTGATGACTCAAACACATCTCACACTTAGGAAAAATCCCCGTGTACCCCTTTTTCTCCTTTAGGCCTGCAACATAGGTCTTTGCAACCTCTTGTCTCTTAGGTGGTTGTTGAGTAACATTTCCACCTCTGTTGTTGTCCCACTTTCGTTTGTTGTTGTTATTGTTGTTATAGTTGGTGTAATTGTTTCGGTTATTGTTGTAATTGAAGCGGTTGTTGGTATTGTTGATTTTTCGGTTGGTGTTGGCGATGTTGCCTCTCTTTACTACTTGAGCCATGAGCTTTTGAGACACTCGAATGGATTCCTCAATCGTTTGCGGATCAAAAGAAATCACGTCTCCTTGAATAACCTGGGGAAGTCCCCCAATGAAAGCCTCCAGTAGCTTCTCATTATCCGAAACCATAGATGGGCATAACGCGGCCAATTCTTGAAACCTTCAAATGTAAGTATCAATGTCATACCCCATAGTTACCAGTTCATAGAATTTTGTCTCCAACTTTTTCACCTCCGTACGCGGACAATACTTCCTCGTTAGCAACCTTTTGAATTGCTCCCAGGTGAGCTTGAAAGCATTTTCCATTCCCATTGGCTGAGCATACGAATTCCACCACGACATTGCCCCATCAAGTAGTGTACTCGTAGCAAACTTAACCTTGCTCTCCTCCGGGCAATTACATAACTGATGGATATTGGATTTCACATACACATCAAACCATAACACAAAGTAGGCGTATAAGTGGAATTGTAGAGAGAGAAAGTTAGAGGTTTTGGGAACTTAGTGAGAGAAAGAAAATTCTTATTATGAGCTCCAACTCTCTACCTTGGAAGGTAGAGAGTATTTATAGTCTTACAATAAAACGCCACACAACGGGCTGTGGATCAGGCATACAGTGGGTAAAGACCCGTCCGTCCTCCACAGTGATACTAAACTAAATACTACTTAACATAAAAGTACTATGACTACGAGCTTTCTAACGATTACATATACTTGAGGTGACCGACTCTTTAATACCTGGAATTTCTAATTCCTATCAATCTCCCCCTAAGGGAGGTCACCTCAAACATATACTAAAATGACATTGAATACAATCGGATATTACATTAACAATTGATCTTGCATTCTTGATGTAGTACTTTGCTCGGAAGCTCGTAGTCATTGATTCCACTCATTGCATGTTTGGTTAATCCAAGTGGAGGTCTTTCTTGATCCACGTGATAATAATGTTGAGCCAGCTTTTGAGATCAGCTAATAGAAAATCTCTGATACATCCATTGTGGTATTGGTATTATGTGATGTTGTGACTTTCGGACCGACATGCTCACATTCTGGATCATGATATCTTCTCATCGGAGTAGCGGAAGCTTTAGTTGATTCATGATATTGGCAGCAGTAGCGAAGCATGGAGTTAAAATATCAGAGTCATTGATGCACTAATCATGATTTCTTTTGATATGAATGTGTTAGGTGAGCATGCGGCTATGGATTGACCGCTTCCATTCGATCAGGTACAAGCGTCGGGTGTACCTACATACAACAGTTAGCAATAAAGCGCATGAAAGTGTCTTTGATCACTTTCGATGAATTGAGGTACACGGCCCACGGTTCCCGTTGATCAGTACAAGTACTGCATGTGATCAGGTATAATTCTGAAGAATCTCCTTGACAGGGTTTCGCAGCTGCTCTAGCTGTTCTCAAACCGGAACGTCTCAAAGATGACAACACGGAGTGAGTGAACCAGTGAATTTAAGTCCACTGATTGATGAAAAGAGATTTGAAAAACAATCGTGTATTGCTCAATAGAAATTGTTTTTGCAATATAACGAAGGTTTTAATGAAAATCAATTATCAATCATAAAACACCTTTTGATTTGAAAAATTAGTACACGGTCGACGTGCTAATGAAAAGAGTTTTAAAGCACAAAGACCGGTTTTTCAAAGGTATCCGTCAATCCATAACCTGAACCAGGATTGATTCAAAAGATTGAATCACCCCATTGTTTCTGTTCAGTTGTCACATGGTTGATCTGTATAATAGATCTCACATGCCACCTACCAGGAGCTTGTGAGATGTTGGCTCCAGAAGGCTTTCCATCTTCACAGTGAATATGTAAACACATCACTCGGATGTTCTGGAAATACCACAAGGATAATGCGTAGGACTCAGATATAATTTCTCTTTCCACATTGTGTGAAACAGAGAGTCTTCATTGAAATTGTCCTAATGAGATTTATTGATGATCTCGTGGCTCTAGACTCAATTTGTGCATTTTGGATCCTATATCGGAGACTAGGGAGAGGGTCTCCTTCTTCAATATCAACAATCTCTAAGAGAAAGTCAATAGATAATGTCGGTTCCCGGTGAGAATGAAACAAGTCCTTTTAAGAGGAACTTGAGTAGCTTGGGAAGTTTAGTGCAGGTCGCGTCACTTTGGGTCCATGACGTCTTGTCTTCAATACGGAGTTACCTAAGTAACCACCAGTAGCATATGTATTGAACCCGGTTTCGGCCCTAAGGTTGAATAATTGGAGGGCTATTTCTTTTCACCCTTTTCACATTCAATTCTTTTCCATTCTTCAACCCCTTCAGTGCTTACCGAGACTTCATAACTAGAACCTTGTTGTGTTTATTCGATACTAGCTCTGTCTCAGTCCGCACTCTTCCCTTTTCTCCTTTTTTCATCATACCTAAGGACTTCTACACTATCTAGTGGATTGTCCTGGGTAGATCCCTCCGGCTCTGGCGGGATCATGGGAACCAATACCTGACCTTGTCATCCTTATATCACCGTACATAAAGTAAAGTTGGTCGGTCTATTTGGTATTGTTCATCTGCCATTGGAACCAATTGAAAACCATTTGAAAATCAATCCAGATACTTGTGATATTTTATCAAAGCATTTTGTACCTGAATTGTTTTTGATATTTTTAGAAGAAGAACTCCCCTCAACATGTGAATCAAGTATTTGAAATAGGTTTCCACACGGAGGCAAGAGAAAGAATTAACTTCTTTGATTACCATTTTCTAAAAATATCAACATCACTTCCCTAATCGAATCAAGTAGATAAAGCATTTTGGGGAAGGATGAGGTTTTCATGATTTTGCTCCCCCTCAATATGTGCCTCGAGATTTGAAAAGAGTTTTGCACATACTAGAGGGAACCTGCACATTGAGATAAGTGATCACGTTTCAAATCATTGTGGTTTA
This sequence comes from Chrysanthemum makinoi, assembly GCA_910596185.1. Taxonomy (NCBI): domain Eukaryota; kingdom Viridiplantae; phylum Streptophyta; class Magnoliopsida; order Asterales; family Asteraceae; genus Chrysanthemum; species Chrysanthemum makinoi. The sequence goes on along the minus strand of OU343217.1, from coordinate 49,061,118 downwards.
AGATAGATGCTCCCCCTCAACGTGTGCATGGAAAATTTGAAATCGTTTGTCACTTACGGGGAGGCAAACATGCTAATCACTTATGAAACCATTTATCGAATTATCAGTTTAAATCCTATTTAAATCACACATTATCCCCTATCACAATTATCAAATCATTTGAGATTTGTGTCCTCTTATAGATTTAAATTGATTTTGAAAGCTTTTGAGGAGAATTGTGACTTGATTATGAAAGCGTTTTAACTGATAAGGATCTGATTTTGAGATTTTAAACTCCATTGGTTAAACATGCATGACTATCTTTTGAAAACAATTGAATGCCAAATAACTTTTTAATTTAATTGAAATCATTCTCCCCCTCAATCAATGACATAGGTTGTTGATTGAGAGATAGATATTTTGACAAATAAATCCAGATGATTATCAAAAATAGAGTCCGAGTTATTTTTTTCATAGCAGTTCGTTTTCAGCAAATAAATGTTTTTAGAATCAGAGCATGGAATATTGAAAATATGATACAATATGGCTCTGTTCTTTCTTTGACAAGCGGGTTACTGCCTGACATGACAATAAACCATTTTTTTTCTTCTCTTTCTCCCACAATTTTTTTTTTTTTTTTTTTTTTTTTAAGATTTCGAGCAACATCTAAAGTCCCGTGTCATTCTTTGAATGACAGCACAAAGACCGTAGATATTATCGAATCGAGAAAAACATGACAAATTGACAATATTTTTTGAAGATTTTTTGAATTTTTCAGATTTTTATGGATTTTGAAAGTTTTATAATTTTGTATTTTGTTTTTCGAAAAAATATTTACAAGAGATAGATGAGCATAGACCTTTACTCCTCGTCTTCTTCCTGAAGACGTTTGAGTGTTTCTGGTTGAAGGCTTTTCAAGCCTAGTCGAGGAAGTATGAACTCAAAACGTTCTCTTGGAAGAGCTTTGGTGAAGATGTCGGCTAACTGATATTCAGACCTCACAAAATAGAGTTCCACCACACCTTTTTCCACTTGTTCCCCGATGAAATGATGACGAATGTCGATATGCTTAGCTCTTGAGTGTTGAACGTTATTGCATGAAAGAGCAATAGCACTTTTATTATCACAGTACAGAGGGATTTTGTTAAATACAAAGCCATAGTCAGTTAATTGAGATCTCATCCAAAGGATTTGAGCACAACAAGATGACATGGCTATGTATTCTGCCTCTGTAGAGGAAATAGAAGTACTCATTTGCTTCTTTGAAGACCAGCTCACAAGCTTATCACCCAAAAACTGAGCACCTCGACGTGCCGACGAGTATCTTGACACCCTGCATGATCAACATCTGCATAGGCTGTTAGTGACATACCGGTGTCCTTCGGGTACCAAAGTCCCATATTGATGGTTCCTTGGAGATACCGAAAGACCCGTTTAACCGCTTCAAGGTGCTTTTTAGTAGGCTTAGCCTGGTATCTAGCACACATGCAAACAGCGAACAAGATGTTTGGTCTACTAGCAGTGAGGTACATCAGGGATCCAATCATACTACGATATTTCGTTTGGTCAATCATGATCCCTGAGTGGTCCTCATCTAGTTTGGTTCGATCAATCATGGGAGTGTCAACAGGGTCACTTGAATCAAATCCAAATTTCTTTAAGATCTCAGTAGCATATTTAGATTGATTTATGAAAATGCCTCAGGGACTTTGTGAAATTTGTAGTCCCAAGAAAAATGACATTTGTCCCATCATTGACATTTGAAATTTTGAACTCATTTCATTTGAAAACGGTCACACTCATTGGGGTCAGTCGAGGCAAAAATGATATCATCAACATAAATTTGAACATGAATTAAATGTTTGCCTGACTTTCACGGTGAACCATGTTGGATCAACTACTCCTTTGCTGAATCCGGTAGATAGAAGAAACTTTGATAGCGTATCATACCATGCCCTTGGAGCTTGCTTTAAACCATACAGAGCCTTCTTCAAGCGATAAACGTGGGTAGGATGTTCTGGATTCACAAAGCCTTCAGGTTGGCTGACATAGACGACTTCTTTAAGATCTCCGTTCAGGAATGCCGTCTTCACGTCCATTTGATAGACTACCATGTTCTTACTTGCAGCATTAGCCAAAAAGATTCTAATTGCCTCGATTCGAGCAACAGGAGCAAAAGATTCTTCAAAGTCTATACCCTCCTCTTGACGGTATCCTTTAGCAACTAATCGAGCCTTGTTCTTCAACACATCACCATACTCATCAAGTTTCACTTTGAAGATCCATTTTAGAGCAATAATCGTAGCACAATCTGGAGCAGGTACTAACTCCCATACATCAAGTCGATCAAACTCATGAATTTCTTCTTGCATGGCATTGAACCAGCTATCTTCATTCATGGCGGTTTTGACATCTTTTGGTTCAATCTTAGAGAGTACAGAGTTGAAGAAGCACCATAAGGCATCGGTTTCAAGTTGTTTCCGTGTTGATACTGGACGAGAAGGATTTCCAATGATGTTGTCTAATGGATGATCGTGAGTCCATTTTCTGAGGTGTTCATGTGGTAGTTGTTGAGGGACTGAAGTAGCGAGTCGATGTCTCTGAAGAAGATGGTTATGATGAAGATTCAGGAGCAAATATGTTTTCAAACGGAGCATCTTCGGGAGTAGCAAAGGGATTGACTTCATCCTGTGAATCAGAGGCATTTCCATGATGTACACTTGATGATTGAAGATTTGTTGATGAACCAGATTGGTCAGCAGCAGGCGCTTCTTGACTTAATGACATAGAAGTTGAAGGGTTAATTTCATTGACACGGATAGAAGCAGCCTCTGTTGATTGGATTGACATATCATTGTTACTTGGCTCATATTGTTCATCAAACATTGGATCAAACAATTTCTTTAAATCATCTTCGAGGGGGTACATATGGAGTTTCTTGAGAAGAGTTTGGAACAAGAAATGAACCAATGGGACTGTTTTGAAGTGCGGGTCCAGAACTGGAATGTCCAGGAGCCATTTGACCGTCACTCATCAAACGTGACATGAATTGTTTCCATGATATTTTGGGTTCTCTTGTTATAGATTCGGTAACCTTTTTTGTTTGGTGCATAGCCTACAAAAACTCCAATGTCCGCTTTAGCTCTAAGTTTTCCTAAATCTTGACCATCATTAGTTGGATAACATAATGCACCAAACACACGAAGGAATGAAAGATTAGGTTTTCTATTGTGGACAAGTTCATATGGAGTTTTTCCATGAGCAGTGTGAATCAAGGATCGATTTTGGGTGTAGCATGCAGTTGCGATGGCTTCACCCCAGAGAAACATTGGAACTTTTGAGTAAATCAGCATAGTCCTTGCGGCTTCCACAAGAGTTCGATTTCGTCTTTCAACTACACCGTTCTGTTGAGGAGTTTGAGGAACACTTCTTTGGTGACTAATTCCAATACTTTCATAAAAGTCACTAAGTTGTTTGTTAACAAAATCAGTTCCATTGTGTGTTCTGATGATTCTGACCGTTTTGTTAAGTCGAACCTGCAGCTGTTTGATGAGTTTGATGATGATATCAGGAGTTTCATCCTTTGTCCTTAAGAACTTGACCCAGGTGAATCTAGAGTAATCATCAACCACAACTAACACATATTTCTTCCCAAAGATATTCTGCACTCTCACTGTTTGATGAGTTAGTAGGTTTGGGTTTATGGGCATACTTCTTGCTTTTTCCCAATTGACATGCTGAACAAAGATGATCATTTTCATACTTTAGTCGAGGTAAACCTACAACTAAGTCCTTTCTGGAGAGATCATTGATGGTGCCGAAGTTCAAGTGATTGAGACGACGATGCCATAACCATGACTTTGTTTTTGAAGCCTTTGACAACAAGCAGATTGGAGAAGACTTCATCATATCATCGATAGAGATGGTGTAAAGATTTGAACCACGAGTTCCTCTTAAAAGTTCCTTACCATCAAGTTCTCTAACAAAACAAGTGTGTTTTCTGAAGGCTACTTCTAGATCAGAATCACAGAATTGACCGACAGAGAATAGATTATGACCAAGACCTTCCACATAGTATACTCTAGAGATAACACTATCACCAACAACATAATCACCATAACCCATAATTGCACCGAAATGATCATTACCGAATCTAACTGTCTCGATGAATTTGCTCACGAAGTTCATGAGCCGCGACCGGTCTCCAGTCATATGATTGGAACAGCCTGAGTCCAGGTACCACAAAACGATTTGAACGATCTGCAGGTGAACACAGACAAGAATGGATAACTGGATAATTGGGATCCCCATGCAAGAATGGGTTCCACTTGGTTAGTAACAGTAATTGGAATACCCACATAAGAAATAGAAACATCCATATCAGAAGTAGAAGCAATGGAATCATTGGGAATAGATGCAATGCTGGTGTCTGTATTTGACCTATTCAAAGTATGTTCACTTCTTAAGGGAATAGTTCTACCAGTAGGCATCCATTTTCTAGTGGGCATAGTCTTAGCAGTTTGAGAGCAAAACTGATTATTCTTATGACCAAAAGGTATCCAATAATAACCTATCTTTATAAATGTTCTTCCTGTGGGCTTCCACTATTTTCTAACAATCTTTCGTTTTTGCCTTTTTGCCTTCTTTGCACGATTATTAGCCTTAACAATTTTAACTGGGCATTTGACAGCATTAGACAAAGCATTCACACCACATTCATGATTAGCAACATAATTCAAGCAGACATCATTACAAGGTTTGCAAATAGTATCAGAATTCGAATTAATTACAGTACGCTTAAGGCTAATACTAGAATCAACACGATTCGTTTTATTCAACTCAAGCTTAAAGTTCCTAGATTGGTCTTCTACTCTCTTCCAATGCACATTCTTAGCTTGCGAGGTCCTATCATTCCTTGTATTGTCTTGAGACTTTGACCTGCTCGCTTTAATGTCATTGATTACTCCTGTAGAGGGAATTATGGGAACATTAGTTGGTTGATCTACTTTTTGCATTCCTGAACTAGATGTGCAAGGATTTGAACTACTAGAAGGCACATTAGTGTATACTTTCTTAAGACTGTGATTTGAGCTATTTGCAGGCACACTAAAGTTCACTTTCTTAGCACTAACATATCTGGAATCTGAACTACTTGAAGGCACATTAGTGTTTCCTTTCTTAAGACTGGGCATAGAACGGATTTCCTGCTTGGCACTAGGCATAGAACAAGGCTTCACAGCTTTGCCTTTTTCACCTAAGGATTTTGGACATGTTGCAATTACACATTCAAGCAGCTCTTGAGATCGTTTGGCCTGGAGGCAAGCAAACCTAATTTCACTATCAAGAGGTTTGTTAATGAAATCCTCTTCGACAATCTCACGGAGACATTCTAGACTGTCCTTAAGGTGAGCACAATAGTCATGAAAAGCATGTTCATTATTCCTAAGATGAGGAGGAATATATTTAACTGTCACAGTGTATTTGCAGTCTAAGGGTGACTTTGAGACAACATTCTTATTGAAAACAAGTGGCAGTTTCCCATTTCCCTGACTTTTCAGATTCTCAATTTCCTTTTGTAAAGACGTTATTTTTCGTTGTTTTGGTCACGAGTGACTTTCATTGAATCATATAACTCTTTAAAGTGTCGTTTAACTTTTTCATTTTCTTCTAGAAAACTCTCGTTTTCCTTTTGTAAGGCATTAACTAAGTTTTGAAGATGAAAAGTTTGAGAATACTGAGAATCTAAAGGAGGAGGCATTTGGGATCCAGTCACATTGTTCTTTTCACCCTTCAATTGAGAGATTTGGGCTTTCAACTTTTTGATCGTGTTACAATGAGCTCGAATCTGTTCATCACGTTTGCTAATTTCAAAAACTGCATCAAATTCAGGAGCATCCAAGGATGTCTTGATATTTGAGGTTTTAACATTTTCTTTTAGATGTTGATATTTTAGTTGTAAATTAAAATGTTCAACTTCTAGTTTAGAAAGATGCTTTTCCAAATTATCGTGATCATCCTGATCAATTTTCTCATTAAGTTTCGAATTAATCTTTTCAAGCTCAATGACACGATCATGAGAGACTTTCAGAGCAACAGATAATTCATGAAATTGAGAAGCATTAATGGAGCAATTCGTAGCAGTGTAAAACACGTCTTGAGCAATACATTCAGAAATAAGATTCTCATTCAAGGTATGCAAGTTCTTCCTTTCAATCTCATTATATTTTAATGCTCGCTCATAGTCACTAACCTCAACTATCATTGCATCAAATTCCTTTTCCATTTCTTTAATGTCTGAATTCATTCCCTTTTTAAGACTCTCAAAGTGATCTTTTAGTTGTTTAAAGAAAGGCATGACTTCAGTTAAATAACATTCTTTAGTTTGCTCAAAACCTCTTTCTCCTTCAGTTATACCAGTGGGTGTGATCCTTTTCTTGCAAGTTTTCTCAAAATCAACAAATAGTTGAAAGATAACATATTGACTGATTAAGGTCTTGATTTTAGTGGCAATTGTTCTAGGAACTAGATGCATTGGTGTATTTGGAGGATACACAGTCGCTCTAGGCATTTTCCAAAGGGGGGGGGGTTTCAATAATATTTTCGGCTTTCTGCTTATCTAAATCCATTTTCCAGAACACTTGTTCGGGAGTTAACAATGTCTGAGGCTTAAACTTGTTTAAGGCAATCCAATTCTCCTTTTTGTAATCATGGGGTGTGATGATTACTTTCTTTTCTTTACATTTTGGATCATCTAGTTTCTTGTTTAACTTTTCCCTAGTGATTTCATCTAATTTCTTATCTTCCTCTGTGCACTCAGCGCAACTAGGTTTCTGTCTAGGTTTAAGGATTTCCTTGCCATCATAAAGAACCTTATGAGCATTTCTAGCCTTTTTAATGACCTCTGGATTTGGTTCCTCAACAAGGGGAATGCTATGCTTATCGCTTAGGACTCTATGCTTAGTGATCATGTGAGCAGTCTGAATGGTGTTTCCTTGTACGTACAACTTATTTTCAAGCTTGTTTTTCAAGGTTTTAGATTAGAAAAATCATTCAAAAGTTTTGATTCCTTAGCACTGAATTCTTGCTTAAGCATTTTAACATTTTCTTGAAGTTTTTGTTTTTGCTTAGCAGTTTTTGAAAGTTTTCTTGTAAGGAGTTTAACTCTTGTTTTAATACTTCTTCTCTAAACCTACGTTTTCTAATAGTTGTACGCATTTGGTCATCCATTTCCTGCTCACGGGTGGTCAACTCAAATTTTGCACGTTGTTCATAAATAGCAACACGTTCTTTATAGGCATTCAGTTCAGAGATAACAACATCATCAGGGGCACATGCAGTGTATTCATCAAAAACATAGTCATTGTTGACTGCAGAAGATGCATCACTTGATACAATTTCACTTTCACTTTGTTTCACATATTGATCATATGGGACAACATTGATATTACCCATGTTTTCAATATTTGATTCAATAGTTTCAGTTGATTGTACTTTGTCATGCATCTTTTGTACATCAGCATCATCATATAGTTTTAATACCTCTGAGATGAGTTTGTCTTTGGATGGGCCAGCTTGTGGTGAAGAAGAGACCTTGGGAGAAACCATTGGAGAAATGCTAGCCATAAAAATTGTGTGTGCAGTAGGTCCATCATCCACATCAGAGTCGTATGCATCACAATCAGCGACTTGAAAGGCGTTCTGATGATTGTGACCTATCTCTGAATTGGCTCATCCACATCGCATCATAGGTCTTGACATTGCCCTCAGCAAGAAACAATAACTCCTCTTCATCCAACGCAGCACCATTATCCTGAGCTTGTACAAGCAGCATCTTATCTCTGAAGTAATCAGCATTCTGTGGACGTTTTGGAGATGTGCAGTTCCTTGCAATGTGTCCCTCACCACCACAGTTATAGCATTTGATCGGCTTAGTTTGACCTTGATTTCCATTTCTTCCTCGATTCGGATTACCAACATAACCTCTACCAGCTCCTCCTCTTCCTTGATCATACTGTCTTTCTTGAACTGGTTGCACAACAATTTTCCCATCTCTGACAGTAGCTTGATTGTGTGGGTTAGAAGCGTTCGAGGTTGTTGTTGGTTTATGGGAGAGAATTCATGTTTTGACTAATCAGGAGAGCCAGTTGATTAATGAAGTTACCCACGTGTGCATCAGCATCAGCTTGTTTGAACTTTGGATCGGGAATGAGTTTGTGAGTTCCATCACCCATGGGTATAACTTGTGAAGCTTTAGTGGTAATCCCAATGTTTGAGTAGAAGGCAGTTGAATCATTTGATGAGCTTGTCTCTCCTGGATTTGTTTTGAATTGTTCAAGAATCCTCTTTTCAAACATGGCATGTCTCTCATTCTGAAGAAGGAAGGCATAGAGTTGCTCATAGTTTGTATTCTTCAATCCTTTAGTGAGCTTCACAGAAGTGACAAACTTGTGCCATTCAGGATTCATGTTGTTAACAAACTTTGAGTTCAGCTGAATGTTAGGCATAGTCATTCTGATGTTCCTCATGTCATTCACTAGCTTATGGAATCTCACATAGTACTCATAGACGCTCTCATCTGGTTTCATCTTGAAGTGCTCAAATTCATCATAGAGTTGAGATTCTCTGTCTTCCATAGTTAATTCAGAACCTGAGAGAAGCATCTTAACATTATCCCATACAGCCTTTGCTTCAGTGTTGTGGTTGATAAGCTTGTATATGTCTTTTGGAAGACCTTGCAATATGATGTTAGAAGCCCGGATATCTGCATCGAATCTCTTCTTCTCCTTATCATTGAGCTCATCATACATCTTTGGTCTGTCCATTCCGTAAATCAATGTACCATCTTCAAAGTATCAATTATGTCTCTAATAGTCTCAACCAGATATGGTCCTTCATCAATTGATTTGAGAATGTTGACCCCATTTTCCTTTCCAAGACAATACAATCTGATTCTTTGAGCCCAAGAGTCGTAGTCTGTTCTGTCAAGCATGGGTGGACGAGTATCTGAACCAGCTGCTTGAACATCTTCGGCAACAGTGGAGATGATTGTAGGAGCGTTGGTAGACATGATGACTGATTAAACGGGATTTTATAACTCTATGATTAAACCGGGAAATAGATTCTTTCACGGGATTTTACTAAATCAAGAGAAAACCGTATTCAAAGGATATCACTCAAGTCGCTAGGAAACTTTGAACCAAGTCTCTAAGTGCCAAGTCGCTATAGTCCCAAGTCGCTAGGAAACTTTTAACCAAGTCGCTAAGTGCCAAGTCGCTATAATCCCAAGTCGTTATGTAACAACTCGCTACAATCCAAGTCGCTAACAAAATTTTGGAAGCAATTCGCTAAATACCAAGTCGCTAAATAGCAACTTGCTAGGTACCAACTCGCTAACACCAAGTCGCTAACAATATAAAGTACAAGTCGCTAACTTACACCAAGTCGCTACGTGTAGTGGAGAATCCACTAGTTGTACTTTTTGTCGGCTTGTCTCACTAGACAAGTCGGTTACCCAACTCGCTAAGACTTTCAACTACAACTCGCTACCAAATTGTAAAGCAAGTCGCTACCAAGAAAACTTTTTTGTGGCTCAAGTCGCTAGCATGAAAAACACATAAACACCACTTTTCAATCCAAAAACAACCCAACCACTATGATTCAAACCTTCTAAATCAAAACCTAAACACTTGTGATGATTCTAAACACAAAAGTACTACCAAAATCCAAACTTTAACACTAGAAATCACTCAAATGATGCAAAAACCACTAAACTTTTTCCAAACTCAAAAACCACCTAAAAACCACTAGAAAACCAAAGATGTGTAAGATATGATCTAACCTGGCTCTTGATACCAATTGATGGATATTGGATTTCACATACAAATCAAACCATAACACAAAGTAGGCGTATAAGTGGAATTCTAGAGAGAGAAAGTTAGAGGTTTTGGGAACTTAGTGAGAGAAAGAAAATTCTTATTATGAGCTCCAACTCTCTACCTTGGAAGGTAGAGAGTATTTATAGTCTTACAATAAAACGCCACACAACGGGCTGTGGATCAGGCATACAGTGGGTAAAGACCCGTCCGTCCTCCACGGTGATACTAAACTAAATACTACTTAACATAAAAGTACTATGACTACGAGCTTTCTAACGATTACATATACTTGAGGTGACCGACTCTTTAATACCTGGAATTTCTAATTCCTAACAATAACAGAAACACAGACTCCATTTTCTCGAACCATATAACCATGGCAGTGGCCCTTTCAGTGCCCTTGAACTTAGTGGGATCTCCACTTTTAAAATCCTTATACGAACAACTTCTAACCCTGGACCCTCCTGCAATGCCTGCAGCAGCAGCAAGTCTAGCGGCCTCGGCTGTAGCCGCAGCCTCAGCAGCAGCCGCCACCGATGCTCTTTCAGTCCTTAATGCATTGGCTATGCTATCGTTCACATACTTCTGCATAGCCGCTTGAGTCAATTCAGGTGTGGCTTTCTTTGGCGCCATTACTCTTCAAAACCATAAGATGAAACAATTATGAGAACTCGTAAGTAGAAACAAACATTACACATATATATCCACAACCACAACATGCATAATATAAATGAAATCACAACGGAACAACCACGAAATATCACAAATATAATCACAACACACGTGGATAATATACATGAAAATTTCGGCCTACATGGACCGATATCATAGATAGTAAAACCATTCCTACATAGTAGAGTCAACACTTGATACATTTGTTTGTACAACAACCAAAAGACAACAAGTTCTTTAAACTATGTCACACACCTTGTGACTAGGATAATAGTAATAAAAACTATACATGATAAAAGTCTACACTAGGCACCTCCTGGTGCTCCGCCAGCTCGATCCTGTAGATCTCGAACCTGTGTAGTCAAACTAGCAACCAAACCCCTCAACTCGCTAATCTGACCCTGTGCAGTAACAATGCTCTCACGGGCTAATGCCAACTCCTGAGCCTGACGCTGAAGTTCGTCCTGTGCCATCTCGGCTCTATCATATAACTCAGGCATCTCCTGCCTCAACTCGACAATATGCCCCCGGTTCTCTAATCGTCTAGATTCTAAACCATGGTGCGACATATCAATCGAAACCCTACCTATCACGAGACCCTCAACCTCCTCCTCAATGGTCTCCACTCGATCCAACGACAGTTACTCCAACTGTCCTAGCATCCTATCTATCTGTATCTGTTGGCTATCTATACGTGCCCCTAATGTCTCAGTGGAAGGCTGTCTAGCAGCAGCAGCCTTTGAACTCTCACCTATCTCGAACCTAACAGGTAGTTCGGGCTCCGTAGAGGGTGATGTAGGGATGTCAAAATGTGCACGCTTTTTGAGCGGCAAGTCCAATGTAGGTATAGGATCCCTAAGATAGTATGATGAAGATGATGATGATAATAGTCGTGATGGTGGGTGAATCGGGCTATGTGTAGGGCTAAAAGGTGGGGTAGGTGCGACTTCGCCCCTCCTAAAAGGGTTTGGTCTCGGTGTCAGTCACTATAAGTGGTAGGTCTAAAGTAGAGCCAATAGAAGATAAAACTACAGTGGTGTGTGATAAGGCATCGTTCATGTTGGTGTCGGATGAGACATCCTCCATGTTCGTGTCAGATGATATAGGGATAGTGTCGGAATCTGAAGACATCTCTGTGACAACCGATGTAAAATAAAAGTAAATAACTCGAATAAAATGTATATGAATCCGCATGTAAAGTGAATATGCACTCATGATGAAATGATGAGATGCTATGATGATGTAGTTATAGTCTAGGGTCAATGATGCAACCTAGTTCGCTATAACTGAAGCTCTGATGCCAATCTGTCACACCCTCAAATTACCTGTTTTTGCAGCGGAATGGAATTCCTGGGGATTGACTGTCATAGCATCACAATCACAGTTATATTGAACGACCTAAAGTGTCGTTTAAAAACACATCGTTTGATATTTATTTAAAACATTCAGAGTTACAAGATAGGTCCCAAAAGTTGATAAATTTTGCGGAATTAAGTTTATTACAAGTCCAAACGATGTTTTGAAAATGCCATAATATACAATGAGACGCGTCGATGCCGCGACTCTATGAGGGTTCCTTATACGTGCCATGATACGAATGTCTTAGTTACCTGGAAATACATTGCTAAAACGGTCAACAATAATGTTGGTGAGAAATCATAGGTTTATGAAAAATGTTTTATACAACTACACAAGTATAGACCATGTATGACAATCATGTCACATAAAAATGTTACAATTGCTATAAGTCCATGACACCGAAACTAGACTGATCATGATGTTCGCCCCAACAGAGTGTTTGCCAAACAACTTAAATAATGATATTAAATGAAATGCATCCGTTTAGCCAGTTGGAATCCACCAACCCGGATGGAGGAGTCACCCTCGATAGATCTATCCACTCACCCTCGCTTCTATGAAATTAACGGTTCATGTTATATAATGGGGACATTCAATTGACATGAGGTAACTTAAGCAATGTAAATGAATTTGATATACTTGGCATCGTAATAAAAATGATGTGCAATGTATTCTCCCCCGTAGGTTTGAAAATAAGTATAAACATGTACAACGGGTCTATGAAAACTCACTTGATGAATTGATGCGATGACAAAAGTGAGTACACCGAAATGTAGCGTGAATCTCTAACCTTGACCTATTATGAATGATATGATATGTGATAAGTTATGATGTAATGTTATGCATGCAATTCGGATGATATCTATACCACTTATGAATTTTTGAAAATAATACTTTTCGTCGAAAAATAATCTTTTAACGTCTTGACCATTTTAAATTACTTCACATGTTTTTACGTTGAAATGATATCCGACGATAATCATTTAGTGATTTATTAAGAAATTATAACTTTTCGTTGTAAAATAATGTCGTTGAAATTTTCATGAAAGTGACTAAATGGCCTCGAAAAGCTAGTCGTAAAATGGTGCACATCGAGCGTTAGTAAACGAAATCAACGGTTTTGGGAAGCTTGTATCATTATCTCAAAGTTTTAGTATTTAAGATTTCATCCTAGAGGTTTCTAACATAAAGAAAAATACAGGTTAAGTATGGTACTTGTGTCCAAAATATAGTTTAAGGGTGGTTTTTCGGTAAAGTTTAAGTAACCGTATATAATTCATTACAACTCCGCTTGACAAACGGTCGGACATTTTGGAAAATATGCTTGGCGAACTTACTTTTACTAGAAGACATCACTTTATAAAAAGTTCTACATCAATGTTAAAAACGACCTTCAACTTGGTCACTTGTTGCCGTAGTACTTGTCTATTAGAAATATAATAGTTTTTCTTATATAATAAAGTTACGACAACTTTGTGTAAACTTGTATAATTTAATCGTTACAAGTCCGTTTTCTACGTTTTATATGTCCTTAGCTTTGTATCAAGGTATACTAATATATTTTTGATAAGTCGACACAATTTATAACGCCTAAGCCTCATTTTTGACTCGTACAAAGTAGACGTAACATGCTGAATTTTCAGAATTTTATAGTTTTCGTCGTCTAACTTGAAAAATTCATAACTTCTTCGTTATAGATCCGTTTTAATCCGTTCAAGCGGCCACGTTTTCGTTTTAAAGTGTATTTTCTAAATATCTAGGCCAAATTTTTTTACCTACTGTCGAATTTTCCAGATTTCAAAAATATGGACAGACCCTTTAGAAAACTTGTCGAAATGAGTTTTTCTCGCGCCAAACCTATTCTAACCAATTCAAAACAACTCCGAAGCTATTCTAATCCTACCATACACCTTCTTAGGGTGTCATGGGTTCCTAGACATCACCAAGAGTGATATATACCAAGGAGTAATTATAGGATGACATATATATATATATAACTCTTAAAAACAATGAAAAAGTGGTATAAACATCATATGACTTGCATGTTTTCTCAAGCTTAATGAAATGAACATAAAAATGAATATGAAAGATGATCATGAATATGGGATGCTTACTAGTTAACTTGATGAGGTTTATGAACAAAGGATTCTTCCTAAACACCCAAGGTTTTTATTTCACAACCTTAATCAAGAGTGTAACTAGAGTGTATAAAACTTGACTAGAAAAGTTTTTGATGATCCCTTCTTTGTCCTTGTGGTTGGCCGGTTTTGCAAGAGGAGAGAAAGAGAGATATTTGATCTTACACTTGAGATAATGAGTTGTATGTGTTGTTAATTAGGAGTATAATACCATATACAAGAGTAGATATTTTTCAAGTTAAATGACTCACCCCCTTGTGTCGACAAGGGGGTATTAGTCATTACTAATACACATTTTTTTTAATTATGTATAATGTAAAGTTAATTGAAGATAAGTGGTGACTTGTATACACATTTGAGTATTTAGGGTAGCGTTAGCTAAAAATAAATTTTAACGGGTCAAGATAAAATATATTGAGGTCATAAAATTATAAAAATACATTTCTTGCAAAATTTGAGTGAAATAATAATTATCGTGTAGTATTTAAGAAAACCGTCGAAATTTTATAAATATAACAATTTAGATACAAAAATAAATTAAAACACTGGGTAAACTCATAATATTATTTTATAATGTTAATATAAGTATAAAAATATATCGGGATAATTTTTGGAAGTATCGGATCAATTGTTCAAAATAATTTATATACGCGATAGCGTTTATTTAATATGGAATTATACGTTTAATGTAATATGCAAAACCATGCATGAACTAATATGATGATGATGATGCTAATGATATGTAGACTAAACCTAGTCTATATGGAATGTCCTTGATGATTGTTCATGAATTCGCAGCTAAACCATTAAGGTTACACGAATTTGATACTCGTAAACCTAGTTTACGATAAACGATAAATGGTGAAGCATGAGTAATGTTTTGAAAAATGACCTGAAAGTACGATTTGTCACAGTAAAATTGTTGTAAAACTGCCTTATCTCTTTGACTCAAACACCCCTTTAGGGAACTATTGCATTAATCTGCATTCTATTCTTTGCATAATTCAGCACCACATTCCATCTCTGAGCTATCCTCAACACTTGAAGCGTCTTTTTTACATTTAAACACATCAGTTGTAGTTTGATGTTGTGTTCAATTATCTTCAATAGGCCTAACTTTTCAATTTCTGCACCAGTGAATAACCTTGAATTCCTTTCCTTCCATACACGATAGACACTAGAAGCTAGTCCAATTTGTTTGAGTACACTTCCAATTGATCTGTTGCAAGGCTCATTTGCATATTGTTCAATCAAGATATCCCATGAGTTTGACATCCACCCAATCTCCATTTTGACTTTTAGCTCTTCCCATATAGCCTTAGAGTATTCACATTCAAAGAACAGGTGAGTATGTGAATCATTCACTATTTTACATAAGGGGCATTTCAAATTAGGGTCATTATTCCATTTCATAATTCTGTCTTAAGTTTGCAGCCTCCCTTTGATTTCCATCCATAGAATAAATGCCATTATTGGATTACACTGAGAGAACCACACAACCTTATTTCATCTGACTTTTCCATGTTGTTGACTTATGCGCTCCCAGGCCACCTTAGAAGAAAAATCACTTATGCTGTCATCATTACCCTTCCCTTTAGTAACATCTTCTTTTGGTGTTAACTGTGGTACAACAAAATTGGCAAGCATTGGATACTGAACAGTCCATTCAGATGGCCATCTTTATATATTGTTAACAATCAACTCATTAACAGTCATGTTTTTAGAAAGCCTAGCATTGTGAATGCTTCTAGTAGTAACTGTGTCTGCAATAACTCACATGCTGCTGCATTGATCATACCACACATTAGTCTTTTTCCCATCACCAATTACTTTATAGATATTGTACCTCACTTTAGACCTTAAATCAAGAAGATTTTTCCACATCCAACTATCATTATATTCTTTATGTATTTGCCATATACTCTTGCCTTTTAGCTTTACAGCATGGACCCATTTCACCCATAATGTTTCTTTACCAGCTGCAATGTTCCATACATTCTTTACCATCAATGCCTCATGCTAGTCACTTAGAAATCTCAAGCCTAGCTCACCTTGACTATTTGGATTGCAAACATCTTTCCATGCAATCTTAGCCTTCCCCCTCTTCAATTCACCCTTGCACTATAGAAATCCTTTTAGAACCTTATCAATGTCTTTAACACTGGTTGTTGGGACAACATTGCTTGGGTCTCCTTTTGTTTTAATCATGACAAATAAACCTTCGCAACACATTAAGTCACAAACGTTAGCCAAAAACCAAAGAACCATACACTTGCTCTTGACGCACTGCTGGCGCTCCGACGCGCATGCAGCGTGTCAGGGACTGTTTGGTTCGGGTCGGTTTTTGAAATTCGGCTTTACCCTTACCCGAAAAATGTGGTTCTTTCATTATAGGTATGAATATGATATGTGCTTCATCGGGAACTCTCGAAACGAGTTTTAGAATTAGAGGATTCAAAATCACAACCTCTCGTTTTAGACAAAACGCCAACTCAAATATTTTATCAAACGCCTCTAGCCAAAGCTTTTCAAAACCCAGGAGATTCATACCTTTCATATGACATCAAGGGAAAGTATTCATATGACCAAAATACTTGTTTAGATTTCTCTAATCACGTAACTGGTTTTACTCCCTTATTGGTCAAACTAAGTCAAAGATCCCTTTGCGTAAACACATCCTTTCCCGTTATGGGACATGCTTTAGTATTATGCAAAGCACTTAGCTTGTTTGCATCAAGATGATTATTGATTACGTCAAGTTGTGGAAAACACGAGTTATGGTATTATGAATACATGACGTTTTATTATTTGGGAGCATGGGTATTCTTTGATTTTCTTACCCGACACACACAACCCATAATCATCATTGTCCAATATTTTCTTTCTTAATGAAAATATGATTATCTCATTATCAATCCTTCGATTATTCTCTTATTACAAAACCAAATCTTTAACAAATAAACCTCCAAAATCTCACCAAATCTTATCACAAACATTCTCTAAATATTCCCTTACACACCTTATACTTGCATGTACTATTTGTCTCCCTACATTCTAACATTCTCTACATCAACCTCTTTTTCACCACATTATCTATAAACCACACACAATCAAACACATCACCACATTACTATTCACCTTCTCCTACAACCATCTCTACACATACTTATCAAGCTTGACAAACACACCTTACTCACTCAAATACTTATCAAGCTTGCCAAATACACCTTACTCACTCACATACTTATCAAGCTTGCCAATTACACCTTACTCACTCATATACTTATCAAGCTTTCTAAACACACCTTACTCACTTACACATTCACATGCCAAGCTCACTCACACACACACACTCTCTCATAGGCTCCCCATCACATCTATACACACTACTCACAAACACTCTGATCTTCTCTTACATAGGCTCCTCATCAAATCATTCTTACACCACCATCTCTTCATGTCATACACTCACGCACACCACAATTCAAATTTTACACACTACATACATACTCTCTTCTTCCTCTCTCATAGGCTCCCCATCACCATCACACATCACATCTATGCCAAGTCATCTCTCTCACTCTCTTATCCCTTAGGAATATTCTTTGATTTCATTGGCATATTCTCCTTAACGTAACCATGCTTCTTTATGGTTTAATCTTACCAATCTCACCTCATTCTCACACTCTCCCTCCATTTCTCTCCACTTTCTCTCTCTCTCTCTCTATAACACAACCCTTCCTTTCCAAGAAAAAGAATATTCCATGGCATATTCTTTCTCTCTTATATATGCCATGTGAGGAACACCCAAAATACCCCTAAACAATTATCTCTTCAATCTTTTCTCTCTTTGATAATTGGTTGTGTACAATTACTTTACAAATGATTTTTACCAAATGGCTATTTGAGTTAGTTGACTTTGAGGATGAATAATGGAAGGTCAAAGTGTGAAGTACAATTGGGGGTTTAGCAAGGTCGGGTAGTTAAAGGCTAAAACTCGAAGCAAAAATATTACGGGATCCTAGTGCGTCGCTGGCGCTCAGACACGTCAGCACTGCGCTAACCTCGGTAATATTTTTCTTCTTTTGGGTTTTTGGCCTATAAATACCCCACCTTGGCTCTTGTATTCCTCACCCCTTGCCATTACTTATTTCTCTCCATTTCTCTCTTCTTCAATCCTCTAATTCTATCTTGTGTTCTTGATTAATGACATCTCATCTTTGAAGAACACATATTCTTGCAAGTGAAGAATCACAAGAACCTAATCCACTCTTGTGATTGTGTCGAGGATCTTCTTTCTATACCCTTTCTATTAGAATCGAGTCTTTAGGTTAGGTTAGGGCTTGATTGAGTTATCAAACATTCTATCATTTGATTTTTTTGTAAGGGAAGACTTGTGTCTTGGTGACCAAGCCTAGATCGTAGGAGATCTAGTTGGGGTTTGATACTTCCTGTGGGAAGTCTTTGTGGGAATTCGAATCGTGAGATTCTTTTGGGTGGTTTCCGAGGGGGGAATACCGTTGGGAGTAGCTCTTCTTTGTGACCGCCGATCTTTGTACATATTGGTGGAGTAAAGTTGTAACGGTTTGTAATCCACATAAAGGATTATATTTAGTGAATAGTATAGTGTCGTGGATTCGCAACTGGACGTACAAATGGTATAAACCCCCATCCCGAACCAGTATATATCGTGGTGTCTCTTTACTTGCTTTATATACTTTGGTTGTATTTGTGGTTGTTGGATTTGTTGTTTACACCACAACTTTATCTTTGAGGCTTGAAGTCTTTAAACTTCGAAGAAGCCAAAAAGACCGTATTCACCTCCTCTACGGTTCTACAATTGGTATCAGAGTGGGATACTCAAGTTTTTGAACACTAAAAGCTTCCCTAGAAGTTGTTTTAAGTCAAAAAATTCTTTTTCAAAAACTTAAAATACCTAACAAAATTTTTGGAAAAGTTGAGCATAGATCCATGGTCAAAAGAACTATAGTGAGGGGTATTCTATGCAAAGACCACCTTTACTACTAACCGATGTATTTTGTTTTTGGAAAGACCATTTTGAGACCTATGTTTGGTCCAAAGATATTGACTTGTGGGAGATAATTCAAAATGACGATTTTGAATTCATGGTGGAAGATCCGGAAACAAAATCAATGGTGAAAAAGCCATATTTAGATCTAAGTGATGATGAGAAAAAGATGCTTAGCAAAAATGATGAAGCTAAGATGATGATCTACAATGAAATATCTCGAAAGGAGTTCGAGAAGGTATATACATGTAAAACCGCAAAGGAGGTATTGCATACACTTGTCCTTACTCATCAAGGCAATACACAAGTCAAGGATAGTAAGATCGACCTTCTCATTCAACAATATGAGAATTTCTCGATATCGAATGAAGAAACCATTGATAATGGTTATACACGGTTCAATAATATTGCTACTAGCTTAACATCTCTAGATCCAAGCTATAACAATAAGAACCATGTGAGAAAATTTCTTTTAGCTCTTTCGGAAAAATGGAGAATGAAGGTGATGGCAATTGAAGAAGCTAAAAACATAGGAGGACTCACTCTCGATGAGCTAATAGGTAATCTCAAGGTGTACGAGATGGTTTTAGAAGATGAAAAAGCTACTTCAGAGAAGGTAAGTCATTGGCTCTCAATGCCTAAGTCACTAGGGATCAAACTAGTGGTAAGAGCGATGGTCAAGATAGTAGCAATAGTGTAAATGAAGATCAACCAAACGAAGAAGCTACTTGCCTTATGGTATTTGAAACACAAGAGGTATCATCTAATCCTTCTACTTCTAATAATGTAGATATCTATAGATTGAAAAAGGAGAGTGAGGAACTAATAGAAAGTAATGTATATATTTTAAAAAATATTGGAGAACTTATGAAAGATAGACGTCGTCTCAAATTAGAACAAGCTAAGCTTAAGGAAAGAGCTAAGGAACTTGAACATGAAATTAAATTATTTAAATTCATAAAAAGTAGTAATGATTTGAATAAAATGTTAAGTCAACAAAAATCGATTTATGATAAGGAAGGTCTCGGGTTTTCAAATAATGATAAGGACATGATCAATAGTCCAAATAAACCAATAGTATTCTGTAAAAGAAGGTCAAAATGAAAAACCTAATTTTACCGAACTTGACGCGCTGGGTGACGCCCCAGCACGCCACTAGTGCAACAGGAGTCTGAGAAAATTTGGATCTTAACTAAATGCTTTTGAAAAACCATTCGTTCCTCAAACTCTTTTTGTAGATACTCGGGGTAACCAAACGTCCATTACTAGAAGTGAATTCACAAAACAAGAACCTTGTCCGATTCCATGTAATGGGTTTGGATACTTACAAACTCAAGATGAACAAAGACCTTTATTATCTACCCCTATTATGAGACCTATCTCCTCGTATGACCAAATATTTTTTAGACTACAAGTTTATCAAGATCATGAACAAAGATTTCAAAATCATAGTAACTTTCAAAACAACCCTTGGTCTATACACACTAGAAAGGATCACAATAATTTGTATGAATTAGACCATGACCTAGTTTAGCTAGCTTGGGAACTTTAACCACTAACCAAAATGGACCCAATAAGGATGGTCTTTAAGGAAAACTACAACTAAATGAATAATTGATGGAAGTTGTACTTAGATCATGTTTGGCATAATCATCGGCAGAGGTAACGTTCTCCATGACTTCATAGAAATTACCTATGTTGAGCATGTTAGTGGGCTAAATTTTAACATAAATAGTGTTAGTTAATTATGTGATGATGATTGTGAAATTAAATTTACTAAGGTTGACTGTACAATTAGTAAAAATGGTAAAGTAATTGCTAGAGGTCATAGGAGAAATAACTTGTATACATGCAAATTGGGTGATAACTCCAAGCAACACGTATGCTTTGCATCCGTGGTGGATAACTCAGCGCTTTGGCATAGGAGGTTAGGTCATGCCAATATGAGGTTAGTCTAAAATCTAGCTTCCAAAGAGATAGTAAGAAATTTACCGAAGTTGAGTTTTGAGAGACATCATTGTAAAACTTGTAGTTTAGAGAGTCAAGGACATGAAAACAATAAAAATAGAAATGTAGTGATAACTAATAGGGCTTTAGAGTTGTTACACTTAGATTTGTTTGGTCTATCTCCAATTCAAAGCTATGGAGGAAACTTCTATACTTTGATAATCGTGTAAGACTACTCAAAGTACACTTGGATGATATTTTTAGAGTCAATGGATGGTTTGGTAAGAAGATATGATATTTTGAAGAAAAATATTGAAAACCTACTTAATGGTTCTATTGTTTCAATACAAACAAATCATAGTAGTGAGATTTTGAAAAATTGCAATTTGGTAGCTTTTGTGAACAACATGGAATATCTTATAACTTATGGGGCCGTTCACTTCTCAATTGCTTGAGATTGTTGAAAAAACACATCGTAAGTTATGAAAGATGATTAGTGCAATGCTTGACGAGCAATCCATTCCATAAAAGTTTTGGTGTCATGCCCTAGATACCGCATGTTATATCTTTAATAGAGTTTATATTAGAAAAATCATTAATAAAACACCCTATGAGATACTTAGAAATAGGAAGCCTTCCTTGGAATATTTTAGGGTACTTGGTTGCAAAGTTTTCATACTTAACACCAAATAATATCTCACCAAGTTCGATCCAAAGTCTTACGAGGGTGTGTTGATACTCTCAAAATAGTAAAGCATACATAGTGCTTAGTAAGGAAACAATGAGGATTGAGGAATCTTTCAATGTGACCTTTGATGAGAGTTTGCCCAAGCCTAAATCATCTCCTTAGTTAGAAGATGATATGATCAATGAACAAGTAGCTCATGATCAAGAGAGGTCGCTGTCATTACAAGGTAATGTTTCAGATGAAGGGAATCCTAAGAAAGTGAGAGAAGCAAGTGTTGGGAATTATATTTGAGTTGATTATGACAAAATAGGAAAGATGAAGGACTTATGAAGACAATTGATGAAGAAAGAAACACAAGGGACTTACTTGTTAAAGAAGACTTTATTATTTAGTCCCTAGTAGTCAATTGTAACCCTAGACTCTCTAGTATATAAGAGAGGCGGTTGAATTTATTGTGTGTCAAGATGTGAACACCAAAGGTGTGTGTGTGTACAGGCGTTTAGGGGACGCCTAGGGTGATGGTTAGTTAGTTAGTTCCTAGGCGTATGTTCATGTAAACGCCTAGGTTAGTAGTTTAGAGATGATGACGAAGAACTTTGTTAATAATAACAAACTATGTTTTCTTATTCCGCTGTGCATTATAATCGTTGTTATTATTATCCCCTAGAGCTTATAAATGATCTTAACAATTGGTATCAGAGCGGGGAGCTCTTGATATAGGGATTTACAAGGTTTTTCAAAGAAGAAGGAAGAAAAATTCGAATCTTGAAAATTTTCGTAAGGTTTCTGCAGGGCAGTTTTCAAACAGCGATAACGTTTTCGTTAACCGTTGGATCGGGATGAAATTTTGTGTGGATGTTCTCTATATATCAATATAACTTTCCACCGAAGGGATCTTCGATCTGAACTTCCAGTAAAAAGATATAAGGCGTCGAAGTTGGCTGCTGAAGGGTTTTTCAGAAAATCGAATTTTATGGTTTTGAGCAGATTTGAAAAAGGTATATTCGTTTTTTATTTTTCTGAAGTAATGGCAAAGTGGTACGGTATAAGTTACTATCAATCAGTTGTGGGGCTAAAGTATTAATTGGATCAGTAATATATTTTTTTTTCACGTAATGTTGAAACAATATATGGCTTGTACTGAATTTTGTGCTAGTATGAAGGTTGGTCCCACGTTTGTACAAGATTAAGTGATATGTGAATTGATGTCGCTATCTTCTAGGACCAAAGTTTAGGAGTATCACGTTAATGGCTAATATTTTTGGGACCCACGATGGAAATTAATTCAACTTATCACGTGGGATTGGCTTTTGATGGATATAATGGGATTCTTTGTACTGGTTATTCATGTTTAATTGGTTAAAGAATACATCACGTGAATGTTTGGAAAGTTGGATATCACGTGATTATCTACATAATGCAAAGTATGGTTTCATTCTCTACACACAAGTGCTGATGGGGTCACAAGTTTTCCATCGATTGTATTTGGTCTCTACAATTTTAATGAATATTTTGCACAATATGCACGTGGAGGTAAGGAAAAGATTGTGGATTGGTATCATACGTATTATATTCGTTTTGTTTTGGGTGGAATTTACGTGTGATTTACGATCTGCTGCAAAAGTTATATGTTTACTACTGGTCCCCTACAAGAAAGTACTGCTGTTACCAAAAGTACTGTTCAAAGTCGCGCTTATTCGAAATCTGTTATGACGATTTCAATGTACTGCTGATTTATGCAAAGTACTGCTGGTCGTATTATTCTCAAAGTACTGCTGTCTCATTTAATTCTAATCTGTTGATCTGCTAAGCGGTTGAAACCTATTGGCTCGTTATGTTCGAATCTGCTGCTATCTTGTTTAAATCTGTTGCTCGCGATGATCTGGCGCTGTGTTGAATACCATTGCTACAGGGCTTGATACCACTCTACGCATCGCCACGTTAGTTCATTTTACAACTGCTTGTGTTATTGTTATTACTTTGTTGACTTCAAGAATTAATGACGTATGTTTGTTTTCAAGTTTACATGCCTACGTTACTGTATTTGGTACCACACGCAAGGATTATGAAAAGATTCGCATGTGCTTTCTATCAAAACTATTCCTATTTGCAATATGATGTGATTGGACGGTGGTTTCTATGAATCGGATTGGTGGAATATATCTACTCAACGAGGGATTGTGACATGCAAAACAAATATGGTAAACATGTTGTAAGGTAAAAGGGTGAGATTATGATAATGGTCCCCATGATTAGCTTTGCTCCGATTAGTCAATGACGCATTATATGGGATAGTTATTCGATTTTGATTGGTCGGTAGTAATCTAAATGGCATTCAAATTCAAGAGATAGTCAGACAAGCATGCATGCATATATTAATTTTTTAGGTCTATGGTTATATAAAAGTATATGATTTTGGTATGGAGATTATTGGACTACTGATACAAAGGATAATATTTATCGATTTATGGTTTTTGATTTGAGGGGAAGTCGACACACATACTTTGACAGGTTTGGATTTTTAGTTGTCGGACGACACATTATGATGTTTTGGTTACGTTTTTGGTTGTGACACGATGTTTATGAATCAGGTTCACGATGAAATATTCTTCATGTTACTAATGCTTGGTCACAAATGCTATTGTAGTCATCTTTATTTAATATTTTGGGTGGTACTATGTTCTTCATGGCTGGAACTACAACGTATTTGTGATCATGGTGGTTAGTTACCGACAAGTTCTTATGGTTATTTACATGCATATTCGGGGAAGATTTTAACTACTACTTGTTGATATTTGTACTATTGGTTCAAATTTCTTTTGCTTTAATTTCATTTTTAGTTGCGGAAAACTTCATGGAGGGTATCTTGAGCAGGGCATTGGAA
>OU343217.1:48852844-49036447 GCA_910596185.1 Chrysanthemum makinoi | reverse complement strand
ACAATTATAGTCAAATGGATGAATCATAATGTGACACTATACTCATTAAACGAATTCAAATAAATAAGATTCTTCATTTACCTTATAGACCGGTCCAAATCCGCCCTCTCCAAGTTTATTATCAGTGAAAAATCAGCGTAGCTTTAGCTACTCTAAACTAAACAATGGTAGCTCCATGGCTTCTCTCCGCTTTCACCTACATATAGTGACCCCCACGATAGTTAATACACTTATTTAACATACTTATTACTTGTAGATTTATTTTTTAAATCGACTCTGATCACTTTATCGCTAAAACTCTACAAATATCTTACCTTCCTCAGTTTGTGGTGAAAGATGTCTTTTCTCAAGCATACCAAAACCATGTGCTCAAACTTATCACAAAACACGCCAAAAAGACTCCAATCAAGATGATTTTGATGTTTGTTCCTCCGTCCTTTTTGAAAACCGATGGAGCACGTGCATGATCTTAACACAAAAAGTCAAAAACAACATTGTTAATCAGCTTACAGACTCATGATAGTAGATGTATATAGTGTGTTTTTTGTTTTTTATTTTTTTCATTATTTGAAACAAACATGAACAAAGCATAACGTATTCAAGTAGTTACCTAATTCAGAGGAAGCCATTCTTACGAATATATCTTGACCACCCCTCGAGGATGCCCTGATATCTACTAGGTCATTGAACCAAAGCAAGCAACCACTTCCTTCGCCTCTGATATTGATATTTGCATATGCCATACAAGTGCAGTTCTGTAGGCATATTGCTTTACATTCTGTTAAAGACATTGTATTGTTAAACCACGAAGTCTGTGTATCTGGCAAATTTACATTAGAATACTTGATAAACCCATCTGTTCCAATTTTGCAATCCAATGGTATTCTCCTCACACAGCCACTTGTCCAATCTCCTGTTACCCAGCCCCTTTTGTTTTATGGCTCAAATTTTGCCTCATCTAAGCACGAACATCTCTGCGCGTCATCAGAGTTGCAGCTTCCATAAGGGCCGCAAATTTTGTACGTGTCACAAATATCTTTTGGTATTGTCGAAATAACCTTCCATATTTTCTTATCTTCTTGCCACACTGAATGTTCTATATTCCCAGAAGAGGTCAAGGTGGACTTCGATATGACAGAATTGTTTACCAGATTATAAGAAAAAAACGCCTCTTTTTCATTAATGACCATATTGTATGTAAGATACGTGTTGATGGCAGGCCAGGGTGACCCACTAAACCGCTCACCATTCCATGGTCGTGCGAGAAACTTGACCTCAAACGCTCTTGGATTGAAGTGAGGATAACCACGTGTGTCAATGCTCAAGGTGAATTCCCCTATAGCTGGATCATGATTACTCTTCCATGATGTTAAATGCCGTTCGGCGCCTGTTAAGTAATTTTTTCCAATCTTCATGCCAGGTAGATTAGTATCCGTTGAAAGATAGTAAAACTCTCCACAGAATCTTCATGCTGTTTCCATCCGTGATGACTAGATTTCCAGATTCATAAAACTGCACTTGCATTCCTGATGACGTTGAGTTGGATGACCACACTACATGATCGGTATAGTTCTTGAGAACAAGATTTCCCACACTGTCAATCCTTAACATGCTTGATGATACATTGGTGAGGGGTGATCTGTTTGGCAACAAACCACCGTTTTACAGAAATTTTCTTATACCAAATACCAACGTAAGTGTTATCCGAGCTACCTGGCTTGAAGAATCCCAGTTCAAATGTTCTTGCAGGAGATACCAGCGTGTCGTTTTCTGTCAAGAAGCTTGAGACTGAGATGATGTCAATTTCGGCTGTGTATATTTTTTGCATGTGGAGTGAAAAAACTAGAAGAACGAGTATGGTTGCTTCCTCCATTAAAATCATTTCCTTAGCTTCTCGGTTTTTTTCAATCTAATCTCTACAACGGAATCAAAGTCTTATTATCGCCTACCGTATGCCAAAATGTCAACAAGTCTTCTTGACAAAATGTCAACAAGTCTTCTTGACCAAATGTAAACACAAAATGTCAACAAGTCTTCTTGTAAAGCCACAAAGCCGAGGTTATCGTGGCTGGTTCGATAGCCACATGACAAGTTTCCAAAATAATTAATACCATTCATACAGTTTATACTATATATGTAATTAGCTTTCAATTAATATCCACAATAGGTAAATCAATGGATGAACTATATGCGAACCATAGTCAATTAGTCATCAAGTATGAATATGGTGCATGTTTCACACTTTCACGTGGTGACACATTATAATATTAAATTTTCACATTTTGTTAATAACATTTGAATTGTTTGAGTATGTTTTAAGCAATGTTTTGAAACCCGGGTTGACCCGGACGGGTTAACTTGTTGGGCCCCAGTTCGACAAACAAAAGGGTTAAAAACTGGGTTTCACTTGTCAACCGTTAGTGACCCGGGTCAACCCGAGTCTCGAAACCCGGCCGGTTTGATTCTTCTCATTTTTTTTAATAGAAAACCATAAACCGTGAGTATTTAGTTCCACTTTTTCACTTTTTATTTCATCCCCTGTTCATTACAACCACCATTAGTATAACCTAGTGTCACCTACCATCAAATTTGAGTGAAACAAACCACCATTAGAATAATTGATGGTATGATATTTTGATGGAGGTAATTTTGACTCTTTATTTTTTCTATTTTCCATATTAAGGTGCTATTTTTGTTTGATACGAGGATTGTATGCATAAATTAGAGACATCATTGTACATCATTGCATTTGAACTAGTAAAATCAAATTTGGTACATCATTGTATTTACTTTATTTGTTGTTTACAACAAGGAAAATGGTTCTTTGCTTTTCTCACAGCAAAAGTAGTGTTTGGATATTATGTTTGGACACTGGAAAAAGAGAAATTTTTTAAAATAAACACTTTACTTCCACCTTTCCCAAAATGAACCATCTAAACTCATTTTACCAAAATCTACACTTTGGGCGAGCAAACATGCGGTGAGCAAGCATTTGCTCTCATTGTTCTTTGTCTTTTAGCAAGACGGAGAGCAATTGAATGGGAGAGAAAAATATTTGCTCTCTATGTTATTTGTCTTGTAGCGAGGCGGAGAGCAATTGGAAGGGAGAGCAAAACATTTGCTCTCCATGTTCTTTGTCTTGTAGCGAGGCAGAGAGCAATTGGGAAGGAGAACAAAGCATTTGCTCTCCATGTTCTTTGTCTTGTAGCGAGCATATGTGGGTGAAATGAATTGGAGAGTGATGCGCACGGATGGCACGTTCGGGGTCAAGGAAACTTCCTTTTCTTCGAGCAAGTTTTCAACCTCTAAGCGGTGAACCTAATCGTTGTAGTATGGGGGTAAGCCTCGGGGATTGATATTGTTCTCTAGGGAATAGGAATGCTAGTAAGAAATATATGCCGAGAAAGGTGGGGTGAGGATGATTCTTTTTTATCTTTATGATCTTTTTAGAAAGCTAATGTAAAAATCTGGGGCAATTGGTTTGGGGTGGTATTCATCGATTACTCTACTTTAACTAATTATCTAATTAACTAATTACTAAGGATAGCTATGTCTAATTGAGGTGTGCTCGTATGATGATTAAAGATGTGTTCTAGATACTATTACTCCCTAGTTATCTTTTATTGGTTGGTTGAGTTGTCCGCGTCCTTTATCTTACTTAGCGTTGTATTCTAAAGGTTAAGTAGGGTATCGTAGTCCCTAGTTCTTTGAGGTTATCTCTCGTATATGACTCACGGAGTTGGCAAGCCTAAGCTATTTCATCCATGAACCATATCATCATAAAGCATACTCAAGCATTAAACACAACGAAAATCCTAGTTGCACTCCTAAGCCAATTTCAATTAAGACAAAAAAACAACCTAACAACAATCAATAACTAGGTTTCATAGATCTAAGCAAACACACAAGTAATTTAGCTAGACATGATAGACAAGCAAGCATACACAATCAATCGAATATGGGGTAGACATAATGACTGGATTAACAAACTTATCTTGATGGTAAAATAGGGTACGGGACCTAGAATACATCCAAGTCGGACTACAACTGAGTTAGGGTTTGTTCTCCAAATTTCTACCTCTTAAAATACAGAAAAATCGAATTCTATATATAGATTTACAATCGCGACGGCGTTGCCTTTTACATCACGGCGTCGTCAGTCGCGTCATTAGGGTTCGTCTAGGCCAAGTCTCGATGGGACGATGTCACGAGGTTGTGGCGCGTCGTTATTTGAATTACGACGTCGTCGAATTCTAGATCTGGGCGTGCGAATTGGAAAGGTGAGTGACGCCCTCCATATTTATTTTAGGCATGGCGTCGTCAGGCTTTGGGACTAAATTTCCAGCGGCTAATTGGGCACATTGATCAACTCTTCATAGAGGGGCGGCGTCGCCTTTTGGATGGGACGCGTCAGTTACATTGTCGATCTTGAGTGTCTTCGATCTTGACTTTACCATTCTCTTCATGTTTTTGCTCCTTTTCGTTCAAATGTGCTTCATTCCAGCATTTTGCTTCCAAAAGACCTAAGCGTGAAAGGAACGAATTAGCGATAACGGATATAAAATGTGTCGAAATAGGGCTTAAATGACCCCCTAAAAGCGTACGTTTTAAATCCTTATCAGAGAGAAAATGATTTGCTCGCCCAAATGGTTTACTCTCCCAAAGTGTCGATTTTGGTAAACTCCTTTGAAAGTGTTTATTTTTATAGTTGAGTGTAAGATGTGTTTGTTGTGGTAACTGATTTTCAGAAAAAGGATGTTTGGACATGTGCATAAAACTAGGTCTAACCGGGTTGACCCGGTGACTAGGCCGGGTCGATCACAAACCCGGGTTTCAAAACATTGGTTCTAAGGTCGGTGAGCCAGGGTTTATTGAAAATGAAGGGCAAAGTGCCTAAATTGATAGAAATTGGGGTTAGGGCATGATTAATAATCTTAAATATTTTACTGAATCATGTATAATCTACTTTATAAATAAAGTATTTCTACCATTATTGCCTAGGTAACACGAAATCTCTATTGGGATAAGACAATCAAAGTACTTTGTTTCTAGGCACATAAGACAGAGCAAAACAAAGAAAATTATGTGTGTTTCGTGAATGTCAAATGACACCAAACATGTGTTATTAACAAATGACAGTTAGAAGCGGTTAGATCTTAACAGTCGTGTCGGTTGGTTTTGGTGGGAAAACAGGTAACTCATTTGGAGCACCAAATATACCGTTTATATTGAGTAGCTACCCCGAAACTGTTGGAACTTGCCCAGACCCTACCTAGGCGGCTTCCCTTGACCAGCCTACTCCTTTTGAGCGGGACCCCAACAAGGTGCCCCTTATCCTAAGCGTCATTGTTGTGGTCGAAAACACATTAGCTTAAACGATTGTGCATTCCACATTTTCCTTACTCGTATTCGAGCTTTACATGAAATCATAATAGTCTCTAGCAAATCACAATTATCTAAAATAGTTGATAACACTAAAATCGTCAACAAATATGAAATCATATTAGTCTCATGTTTTTTGTCGCGTACTTCGGGTGAAAATATAAGTTTTTTTTTTAATTATTTTATTATTACTATTATTATTTATTTATTATTATTATTTTTGCTTTTGTCATGTTTTCCTTTAATGCAAGTTCTAATATGTATTCTCTTTTCTTTTTCTTTTTCTTTCTTTAGTTGTGGAAAGTATTGTAAACGAGGCAAAATGAATGTTGTTTACGTGGAGCTTAAGCCACATTTTCTCACCTTAGCTTGCAACACTTGCTCAATGCATCTCATTACAAAGATGTTGGATAATGATTTGTATTAGACTTAGTGTCATTCTGTTTTCAAAATTTATATTTTTAAAAAGGTTAAAGCTATAAAATACCAACCAACTTTCAAACTTTTACCGAGTTATATAACAAACTTTTTTATTACACATTCTAGAGCAACAAAACTTTCAAATTTGTCCAAATTTAGGAAATATGGTAACCGGTTCACCAGGTTGCCCATCCAAACTTATACACATCGTTTTGTTAATTTTTTAAAATGGCTTATTTAGATATGAGTTGGATGTACACTTGGATGTACTGAAGATGACACGTCATCGTCTTCATCAAACTTCAACAACCAAAATCTTCTCAAGCAATTTTCCAACAAGCTTCATTTTTTCCGACAACCACCTAAAACGGCCAGTAACTACAACTGCACCATCACTAATATGAAAGAAACCGACCAATCAATTTTTACAAACTCGATTAAAAACCCACACTATTAATCCATCATTTTTTACAACATTTACAAACCCCACAAACCCTCATTGAATTCCTCGATTAAAAATAAAATGACTAAAACACCTCATCTTCAAACTCTTTTGAATTTTGGTTTTTCTCTTGTGTTAAGTCTATTAAATAGAAACCTACTTTAACAAATTTCCCAAGTTAGTAAACCAACTTATTTTATTATCATTCTAGTGTACAAAACTTTCAAATTTGTAACGATATGGTAAATATAGTAACCAGTTTGACAAGTTACCAGTCAAATTAATTACATTTCATTTTATATTTTTATTATGACATGTAAATATAATATATGACTAGGGGTGTTATTCGGGTTGACTTGGTCAGGTTCGAGTCAATTTGGGTTCAGGTCAATTGATTCGAATTCATTTCGAGGTTCGGGTCTAGGTCGTTTAAAAATAGTACAATTTTGGCATTTACATACAAATTAGAAGGAAAAAAATTGAAACTCGGGTCACTCGTGTTGACCCGAACCCGAGTAAGAGACAAATATTATATCCGAACCCGACCTTGTTTAGAACTCGGGTCAATTCGGGTTGGCCCGAATATAACTTTTTACCTGATTGACCCAACCCAAAATGCTATATTCGGGTTCGAGTTTAGGTCGGCGTATATAACACCTCTATATATGAATGTACTTGTCTTCAATTAGTCATAAATATGTACACAGATCTGTTCAAAAAAAATGTACACATATATGGTTCACTAATCAATTTTTCGAAATCAAATATAATTATAAAATTGTTATTTTCCTTAAAATTGTCACTTTTGTTAATAATAAATCCACCACATCCGCAACTCTTTTCGATACAAACAACCCATTTCATAAAACATAGCATCATTTAGGGGTGTTTGTTTAAGCTTATATATAGCATGATATATATATGTTGTGCTTATATAACATAGTGGCAATTTACTTTGAGCATGTTTATATAAATACATAAGCTCATAAGCCCATATATAAGCTTCAACAAAACCCCTTATAACATGAATATACAATCTGTACTATAAAACTAAAAATAAAACCAAGGAACTCCAATAAAGAGATCCAAAAACATGAAATCTGTCCATACGAAATGCACCCAAATACAAATAAATCTGTATTTTTGGATAGGTCAATATCTGACCACGAACACGACGAAAGCCACAAATCTTCAAACCCTTCAATATTTGT
Organism: Chrysanthemum makinoi; assembly: GCA_910596185.1. Classification (NCBI taxonomy): domain Eukaryota; kingdom Viridiplantae; phylum Streptophyta; class Magnoliopsida; order Asterales; family Asteraceae; genus Chrysanthemum; species Chrysanthemum makinoi. The sequence continues at coordinate 49,028,992 of OU343217.1, read as the reverse complement.
TTTCATTACCATAACCCGAATTACAAACCATCTACCCAACACCATCTTTCCAACACCATTTACACCATCACTATACTAATGGCTCACAAAAAATAGATCCAAACACCCCCTCTAAGATGACGGTTTTCCAGATCCAAACAAAAAACATACCACGAGGGAGGATTCGGCTCTGGTACTTCGATCTGGGGTGGAGTTGCTGGTTCGTAGGAAGTGGAGACGATGGTGGTGGTAGGTTTGGTTGAGGAGAGACAAAGGCTGAGATAGAAAATAAGAGTGGTTTTGTTTGTGTGGTTGATTAGCCTTTTGTTTGTAAATGAATCAAATGTTGGGCTTAATTTGGGATTGTTAGGTATTGATTCGAGGAAGATTACATAAATACAAATACCACTTTTACTGAAATCATAAAAAACAATAAGAAAATCAAAACTAAATTCTTAAATCCCTATGAAACAACAACAAAATTTACACCTTTTAATCTTGTACATATAACCCATTATCATCATCTTCTTCGACCCTTAAGAAATTTCAAACACATAGTATTTAAGAACCCAGATGTGAAACAAGCACCGTCACCACCTTCGTCGCTTCTGTCTTCGTCCTCGAATTATGGTTGTTGGTGTGTTTATTTTGGTCATTTAATCTTTGTCCACGTTTGGTTTTGAAGATGATTGTATTGGTGATGTGGATATTTAAGAAGAAAGAAATAGCACGAGTACGCTTCGCATGCCATGTTCAGAATAGACATGTTGTTGATATTGATTGAGTTGGAGGGACTTTCGATTACTTCATCCATCCATAAACCTAGACCCCGATAACCGAACCACGAATTCTTTAGAGCGGTCCGGCAGGCCAGGCGTACGGGAACCGTCTTATCAGATTACTCTAATAATAATGCTTTATATTTGAGGATAATGATAAAAATACTCACTTTTACCAACATACTCCAGAAAACACCCAATATTTATCAAAAAGCCGAAATACTCGCAAAATCGGCAAGGTTGATTTGACTTCAAATAGTCAATCTTTGCGAATTTTTGAAAATTTCTCCATTTCCTTTTGTTTTTAACGCTTAGCTCAAAACATAAAAGTTGCAGATATCCCTTTTCTCGTTTGGCTTTTTTGATATGAGAAAGTTATGGCCAAAATAACACAACTTTTTCTCGTTTAGTCATTGTGGTATGTTGGTACTTAACTCTCATGAACTTCTTTTTAGTGATTAGAAAGTCCTTGACAAAAAAAGAGATCGACTTTTTATATTTTGAGCTAAGCGCGAAAACCAAAGAAAAAGGGAGTAATTCCAAAAATTTGCAAGGTTTTAAAAAGTCCAAAGGTTTAAAAAAATCACAAGGTTTGCGATTTTTTTTTAAAAAATCACCAGGTTTGACCTCGCAAACTCAAACCTTGCGAGTTATTGCAAATTACTCCATTTTCCTTCGGTTTTTACATTTAACCCAAAAAATGAAAGTTGTAGATATCTATTTTCTCGTTTAGTGGATTTTTGAATCACCCGAAAAGGTATTCGTATGAGAAAGTTATGGCAAAACACCACAACAACTTTTTCTCGTTTAGTTATGTGGTATTTTGGCCATAACTTCCTCATACTAACTTATTTTTGCGGGATTCAGAAAGCCACTTAACTAGAAAAGAGAGATCTACAACTTTAATATTTTGAGCTAAGCGTGAAAATCAAAGGAAAAGGGAGCAATTTCCACAAATTTGCAAGGTTTAAAAATTAGGTATTTTGTGAAGTATGTTGGTAAAAATGGGTATTTTTTCATATTTTTGTGAGGGAAAATACAAGGCTGGATAGTCATTTCATTTGGATATAATTATTCTATATGGAAAATACATATAAATATAATTAATGACGTGGAAATTTATCCGGTAACCATTCTAATTTTATCATCAAAACAAAACAACAAGTTTGGTTACCTAAATGATGTAATAAAAAAGTTCGTTACCTAAGACGGTAAAAGTTTGAAAGTTGGTCGGTATTTTATTGTTTTAACCCTTTTTTAAACAAGTGGCGGAGTTTACATCTTCTCTTCATGGCCATTGTAGAAAAAGGGATAGTCGACCACTCCATCTTACACAAGACACTTGTGGTGTACTTTACAATTCCTGACAAGGTATTTAATTTTGATTTTCGTCATTTCCTTTTGTTTCATTAGTCATGTTTCCAAACCAAGTGTATGGATAGACCTCTGCAGCATACGTTATTCAACATGTATCGAGTACACTTCTTGTGCGGATGATCCATTCGAAAGATTTGTCCAAGATTGGGATTCTTTGCATCAAGCATGGCAGCTCCCAGGTTTGTTAAAATATATTCATCTCTTTTTTGTTATCTTGATAAGTGTGAGCTGTTTATTTATGTGTTAAATTATTGCAGGAGAGAAAGAAAATTATTAAAGGAATGAAGGATCACGTCAGTAAGATAGCTTTAGATAGATTTGGCAGTATGGTAAGGATGAACTCTGACTCTGCATTAAGATCTATCATCTATGTTGTGGCCATATATTTGATCCAAGTGTTATAAAATAATTGGAATGTTGTCTTTTGCCTAAATTATTATCTTTTCTTGTTTAATAGGTGCTTGCATGTATTCTTTCTGTCGTTGATGACACACAGTTAGTAAAAAAGGCCATCCTTCGCGAACTCCAAACAGTACTAAAGGATTTGATTCTAGATAAGGTTATCTTCTAATAAATTTAAATGATTCAAACTTCAATACTATGTAATATCTGTCTAATCTTTTTTATTGAAAGTAATGTTACTAATTGTTATTTTCAATGTAATTTCAGAATGGAAGACGCCCTTTATTGCAGCTTCTTCATCCAAATTGCTCACGTTATCTTAGCCCAGATGATTTGTCTTTGTTGGATTCATCTGTACCTTCTTTATTAACGACGGTAATTTTCATGTTTGACTTTTTGGTCTTTTTGGTAAAACAAAATGATGTAATATTCTCTGAATTACATTCTTTTTGCATCAGGGTGGCGCAGAAGCAGAAACCGAAGCTAAGTCTTCAGATGCTGAAGGTGATGAGGACATGAATGATGCAGATGAAACTGTAAAATCTGTAACTGGTGGGAAAAAGGATCCTGCTTTAAGAAGACGAGAGTTGTTGGTTGATAGTGGACTTGCTGAGGTTCGGATAATAATTATTTTAGGGTCAAATATGCAGTTTCATACAAGCTGCAACTGAACTGATTATTTAAGGATAAACTAAAGTTTACGTATTACATCTTTATTAAATCTGATTTGACAAACTTCTACTCCTATTTCTCAAAAAGACAAATCTTTTATAAATTAATGTTATGTTTTTTATTATCCAATTCTGACAGTTTGAAACAAACAACTCACACAATCAATGTTTACATTTGCTTATTTATACAGAGTCTCATTGATGCATGTACCGAGAGTGCCGAGGAATTGCTTAGATCAAATCATGGAAGAGAGGTCTTGTTTGAGGTAATAAACTAATAATATCAACGGCTAGCTACATATATTAAAAAGAAATGTATGTGCTTATTTGCATATATTATCTCTTGACAATTTTTCTTTCACGCCATATGTGATTCTATTAACGTGGTTTGAATGTAGGTTGCTTCAGGGGGCGCAGACAACATTCTTAGCCCACATTTGGATGAAAAGTTGGCTTCTTTGCACGAAGCTATAGCATCTGTCGTAGCAACCCCTAAATCAGAAGAGGAAGAAGAGGAACATCTTCTAGAGAACTTCCATGCAAGCAGGACAATAAGAAAACTGATACTAGAATCACCTTCCTTTGCATCTACTTTATGGGAGAAAGCTTTCAAAGGGAAGTGTAAGACATGGGCCCGAGGTCACAGGTAACTTAACCATATCTGTTTTTCTGAGAGCCTTTATATTTTTCTCTCTTTCTGATGTATCGTAATGGGTAATTCCGGTTATAATTGAAAAAAAAGTCAAAGATTTGTCGTCAATGAAAAAGTTTTCATGTTTTAACTTTTTATTCAAACAAAATATGTTTACTTTAACAAGTGTTTCATTTCATCATTTTACACACTAGTTGTTGACCCATTACCGAAACCTACCATGTCGTCACCTCTAAGGAGAGCCATAATATGTGAACTGATTGTTAGTGCAAAACTGTTTCAGTGCCAAGGTACTAAGGTAGTATGCGCATATTTGGAAACCACGGATCCTAAGGTGCTTAAGTTAGCAAAGAAAGAATTGCAGCCTTTACTGAAAGAAGGTCTACTCAAGTTATCCGAGCATAATCAACCAAAAAAATCAGGGTAAACAACTGAGCCAGACGAGTCAGTCTGAACTATATGCCATAAGAAGATGGTAGTTTAAGTTTGTAAACATCATGTTTATGCTATAATTTGCAAGTCAAAGTTTTGTTTTTCTTAATCATTATTTGGATATGACCTTATTCCATGTACTCAACATTTAACGCTATACATGGTTTTTGTAGACAAGTTACCTAGCTCCGGCGGGATTTGCTATTTTTGCTGTTGTGGTCATGGACTAGCAACTGTCTAATATTATCTTTTTTTTGAAAACGTTTTGATTGTTCGAAACTTAGTATACACTTTAGGCATGTTTGGTGTGTGGGAATTGGAATCAAGGAATGGTTTCTTTCCCAATAATGATTTTTGGAATAGATATCATATACAAATAAAGTTTAGAATGGACATATATATAAGCTTGTACGTTGGTAAGAAGAAAAAGAATGCAAGAACGGACGTATCATAAGTGCTTTCTATCGGGCAGCTATCTCTGTAAAAGTTAAGCCATTGCTTGAGCTTGTTGGATAAGAGGTTGGAGAGAAACCAGTACCAAGTAAGTTCCCATCTATGAAAAATGCTGGCTGTTTAGGTTTTGACAATGCTCCTTCATTGCCTAACATGAAAACCACTGACGACATGTTTGGCCTGTCTTCTGGACTTTGTTGTACACATAATAAGCCAACTTCTATCGTATCTTAAAACTTCTGATGGATTGCTTGCCTCAGCAAGACTTGTATCCAGGAGTTCCATTGACTTTCCTTCACTATGCATCGTCCATGCCTAAATATAAATGCGGTTTAATTATTAGGCAGTAGAGTTATGCAGGATAAATTTGAAATACAAGCAACTTACATGTCCAATAAGACTATTGTTATGCTCAGAATGAACAAATCCCCTGTTTCTCTTCCCACTCACAATCTCCAGCACTAATACACCAAAGCTGAAAACATCCGACTTTATTGAGAAAAGACCATTTAGCGCATACTCTGGTGACATGTATCCGCTACATAGAATAATGTTTACAAGTCTTAAATAACGAACTTAACAAAAAGCGGATGAAGATAAACCAGAATGTTGCATCTTACTAGGTACCAACAACTCTCTCGGTGTTAGCTTCAGTTTCATTTCCTCCAAAGCTTCTAGCTATCCCAAAGTCTGATATTTTTGGGTTCATGTCCACATCTAGTAGAATATTGCTAGCTTTAAGATCTCTGTGAATAATTCTTAATCGTGAATCTTGATGAAGATAAAGAAGTCCTCGCGCAATTCCTTTGATGATGTTGAGTCTCTTTGTCCACTCAAGGAGTGTGCTTTGCGTTTTATCTGCACATCATGTAGGTTTAGTTGTTCAAAGTATCTTACCGTAGTAAGTTACTATTGTCGATTTAACGGAAATATATGATACTGACCAAATATATACTCGTCTAAGCTTCTGTTTGGCATGTATTCATATATCAGCAACTTCTCGTCCCCCTCGATGCTACATCCGAGGAGTTTGACAAGATTCCGGTGCTGAAGTTTTGAAATGCATATGACTTCATTCATGAACTCATTAATTCCTTGACTGGAAGTCTTTGAGAGACGTTTAACTGCAATTTCTTGCCCATCTTCTAGCATACCCTGAAGATTACCAATTTTTATGTGAAAGCTATACAAAATTCAAAGGTAACTACATTCATATTTAGCTTCATAATTTTGTTATCTATAATGAATTAGAATGTTGCTCCTAACAATTATAGTCAAATGGACGAATCATAATGTGACGCTATACTCAGCAAACTGAATTCAAATAAATAAGATTCTTCATTTACCTTATAGACCGGTCCAAATCCACCCTCTCCAAGTTTATTATCGAGTGAAAAAGCAGCAGTAGCTTTAGCTACTCTAGAGAAGCTAAACAATGGTAGCTCCATGGCTTCTCTCCTGCTTTCACCCACATTTAGTGACCCCCCTGTGCGTTAATACACTTATTTAACATACTTATTACTTTAGATTTATTTTTAAAATCGATTCTGATCACTTTATCGCTAAAACTCTACAAATATCTTACCTTCCTCGGTTTGCGGTGAAAGATGTCTTTTTCTCCAAGCATACCAAAACCATGTGCTCAAACTTATCACAAAAACCGCCAAAAAGACTCCAATCAAGATGATTTTGATGTTTGTTCCTCCGTCCTTTTTGAAAACCGATGGAGCAAGTGCATGATCTTAACACAAAAAGTCAAAAATAACATCGTTAATCAACAGACTCATAACAACCATGAAAGTAACCAGAAAGATTACATGTTTGAAACAAACATGAACAAAGCATAACGTATTCAGGTAGTTACCTAATTCAGAGGAAGCCATTCTCACAAATATATCTTGACCACTCCTCGAGGATGCCCTGATATCTACTAGGTCGTTGAACCAAAGCAAGCAACCACTTCCTTCGCCTCTGATATCAGTGTTTGTATATGCCGTACAAGTGCAGTTCTGTACGCATATTGCTTTACATTCCGTTAAAGACATTGTATTGTTAAACCACGAAGTCTGTGTATCTGGCAATTTTACATTAGAATACTTGATAAACCCATCTGTTCCATTTTTGCAATCCAATGGTATTCTCCTCACACAACCACCTGTCCAGTCTCCTGTTACCCAACCCCTTTTGTTTATCGGCTCAAATTTTGCCTCATCTAAGCACGAACATTTCTGCGCGTCTTCAGTGTTGCAGCTTCCATAAGGGCCACAGATTTTGTACGTGTCACAAATATCTGTTGGTATTGTCACAATAACCTCCCATATTTTCTTATCTTCTTGCCACACTGAACGTTCTAGAATCCCAGAAGAAGTCAAGGTGGACTTCGATATGACAGAATTGTTTGACAGATTAGAATAAACAACCGCCTCTTTTTCATTAATAACCGTATTGTATGGAAAGTATGTGTTGATGGAAGGCCAGATTGACCCACTAAAACGTTCACCATTCCATGGTCCGACCCGATACTTGACCTCCAAACCATCTCTTAGTACTAAGTGAGGATAACCACGTGTGTCAACGCTCCAGGTGAATTCCCCTATAGCTGGATCATGAATACTCTTCCATGATGTTAAATGCCATTCGGCGCCTGTTAAGTAATTTTTGCCAAGCTTCATGCGAGGTAGATGAGTATCCGTTGGATAGTCAAAACTTTCCCACAAAATCTTCATGCTGTTTCCATCCGTGATGACTAGATTTCCAGAGTCATAAAGCTGTGCAGTTGCGTTTCCTGATGATGTTGAGTTGGATGACCACACTACATGATCGGTATAGTTCTTGAGAACAAGATTTCCCACACTGTCAAACCTTAACGACATGCTTGATGCATTGGTGAGGGGGTAGTCTCTGTTGGCAACCCAAACCACTGTTTTAACAGAAATTTTCTTATACCAAATACCAACGTAAGTATTATACGAGCTACCTGGATTGAAGAACCCCAATTCAAATGTTCTAGCAGGAGATACCAGCGTGTCGTTTTCTGTCAAGAAGCTTGAGCCTGAGATGATGTCAATTTCGGCTGTGTATAAATTTTGCATGTGGAGTGAAAAAACTAGAAGAACAAGTATGGTTGCTTCCTCCATTAAAATCATTTCCTTCAAGCTTCTCATTTTTAAAAAAAATCTAATATATAGAATGGAATCAAAGTCTTATTGTCACCTACCGTATGCTTTGGGGTCAACAAGTCTTCCTTGAGAAAATGTCAATGTTTATACTATGTAATTAGCTTTCAGTTATTATCCACATTCAATGGATGAACTATAAGCGAACCATAGTCAATTAATACCATTAATGTTGAGGCCCCTATAAATAAAGGCAACTAATGTAATGTGAGACACACCAATAACAAGTTTTATCTTTCCCTTTCATATTCACTTACATTCTCTTGCTTATTGTTCTTATTGTGCTACTAGGGTCGTTGTTATACAACACATTGTCACCACGCTCGATATTTTAATTTTTATTTCCTTGCAAGTAAGTTTACTTTAAAATTTTCAAGTTTTCAAAACTCCATTTGCCGTCCACCTCTTTGTTCGCATATATTTTAATTTTTGTTCCTCAACAGAGTTTAACGGGTTATGCATAGTAATATTCTGACACCCAGATTCATAGATGTAGTCTTCAAAAGGATTAGTTTTGCTATTCAAAAAGGACTAGCGGCGCAGCTTGTTGCTCGTTTTCCATCCACCTCTTTGTAAAATGTCATAAATGATTAATCCATTTTAATTAAGATATGAAATACATACCGTTTTTATGTGTATTGCATGATTAGATTATATGTTGAATTGTCTACTTTACAAACTTCAAAGACATAAATTTTCTCTTGATTGTATAATAGTCAAATTGATTGTTATCTGAATTATTATTATTATTACTTCTTTATTATTTGTTTACCTCTCTGTTTTTCATATAAAGAAAAAAAAGGTACTTGTCCAATATTTTATAATTATTTACAATATTGACTATAATATATATATTTTAGCTCATTGCAATACATTTTTTTTCCCTTGAAATGGTGAATTTTATTAACTTAAGAATCAACAAATTACAATGATATTCAAAGCAACCTTATATGAACATGCTCATATGGCTGATACAACTAGACAAACATACAATGCAAACATTCAGGAACTAAAACTGATTCTAAAATTCTCCATTCATCTAGATTTAGCAACTGCATGCTAACATCTAGGCAACCATGGAGAAATATATCTTTTTTGACTACATTTTCACTCAACAAACACCCTACCTAGTCCGATTTGCAGCCCTTACAAACGAAACCAGAGGCTCTTATCTAGGGCATCATCAAGAAAGTGATCAAAACTCCTGTTCAATTGGGTATCAATTGCAAAGAGCTACATTTCCTTATGCGGGCTTCACTCAACATGCACAGAGTTGCCCAAGGATACATCCCACCTTGACTACATTTCCCATGAAAAGACAAAGAATAGGCATCATCAGGTTGGCACTCCACCAAAGTTCTGGAAACCTACTTTATGTGTCTGTCTACTGAGCTGAAATGGACATAGCAACACATTCAAGATTAGTTGCCACTCAAGACACCCCTAATATGAATGATTGGTTATCCATCTACCCTTTCAACAGCCACAAGGTACAAGGCCCTCAGATACACCAATCAAGGAGATAAAGTGTTGTAAAACTGTTGTAAAACTACCTTATCTCCTTGACCCAAACACCCATTTAGGGAACTGTTGCATTAATCTGCATTCTATTCTTTGCATAATTCAACACCACATTCCATCTCTAAAATATCCTCAACAGTTGGACTGTCTTTTTCACATTTAAACACATCAGTTGTAGTTTGATGTTGTCTTCAATTATCTTCATTAGGCATGACTTTTCAATTTTTGCACCAGTGAATAACCTTGAATTCCTTTCCTTCCATATGTGATAGACACTAGTAGCTAGTCCAATTTGTGTGAGTACACTTCCAATTTAGCTGTTGCAAGGCTCATTTGAATATTGTTCAATCAAGATATCCCATTAGCTTGACATCCACCCAATCTCCATTGTAGCTCTTCCCATATAGCCTTTAGAGTATTCACACTTAAAGAACAGGTGAGTATGTGAATCATTCACTCTTTTACATAAGGGGCATTTCAAATTAGGGTCATTATTCCATTTCATAATTTTGTCTTGAGTTTGCAGCCTCCCTTTGATTGCCATCCATAGAATAAATGCCATTCTTGGATTACACTAAGAGAACCACACAATCTTATTCCATCTGAATTTTCCATGTTGTTGACTTATGTGCTCCCAGGCCACCTTAGAAGAAAAATCACTTAGGCTGCCATCATTAAACTTCCATTTAGTAACATCTTCTTTTGGTGTTAACTGTGGTACAACAAAATTGGCAAGCATTGGATACTGAACCGTCCATTCAGATGGCCATCTCCACATATAGTTATTGTACCTCACTTTAGACCTTAAATCAAGAATATTTTTCCACATCCAACTATCATTATATTCTTTATGTATTTGCCATATATTCTTGCCTTATAGCTTCACAGCATGGACCCATTTCACCCATAATGTTTCTTTACTAGCAGCAATGTTCCACAGATTCTTTATCATCAATGCCTCATTCCAGTCACTTAGCAATCTCAAGCCTAGCCCACATTGACTTTTTGGATTTCAAACATCTTTCCATGCAATCTTAGCCTTCCCCCTCTACAGTTCACTCTTAGAAATCCTTTTAGAACCTTATCAATTCCACAAAAAGGTGTAGATTGGCGGGAACACCCTGGCCCCGGGTGCCTTTTGGCACCAGCCATTGTCCGCCCCACAAGGAATAGCTCCGGCAACTCTCCTGGCCTAGTGGGGCACCAACTGGAGTGAGCACGAGCCAAGACTCGGACCCCTGAGCTCTTATTCCACAAAGTCTCTCCAGTGTGCCCATAGGTTTTTGCGGAGGTGGGTACCTATATGAAGCAAATGCCAAGGATGGGACTTGAACTTGGGTCAATTGACTCAAACACAAGTGCTCCAACCATTGGACTAATGCTTCATTGGTTAGAACCTTATCAATGTCTTTAACACTGGTTGTTGGGACAACATTTCTTGGGTCTCCTTTTGTTTTAATGATGAAAAACAAAACTTCGCAACACATTAAATCACAAACGTTAGCCAAAAACCAAATAACCACACACCTGCTCCTGACGCACTGCTGGCGCTCCGACGAGCATGCAGCACGCCAGGGACTGTTTGGTTCGGGTCGGTTTTTGAAAGTCGGCTTTTCCCTTACCCGAAAAATGTGGTTCTTTCAATAAAAGTATGAATATGATATGTGCTTCATTGGGAACACTCGAACCGAGTTTTAGAATTAGAGGATTCAAAATCACAACCTCTCATTTTTTGACAAAACGCCAACTCAAATATATTATCAAACGCCTCTAGCCAAGGATTTTCTAAACCTAGGATATTCATACCTTTCATATGATATTAAGGGAAAGTATTCATATAATCATAATCCGTGTTTACGGTTCTCTAATCACGTAACGGGTTTTACTCCCTTATTGGTCAAACTAAGTCAAAGGTCCTTTTGCGTAAACGCATCCTTTCCCGTTATGGGACATGCTTTACTATGATGCAAAACACTTAGCTTGTTTGCATCAAGATGTTTATTGATTAAGTCAAGTTGTGGAAAACACGAGTTATGATATTATGAATACTTGACGTTGTGTTATTTGGGAGCATGGGTATTCTTTGATTTTCTTACCCGACACACACAACCCATAATCATCATTGTCCAATCTTTTCTTTCTTAGTGATAATAGATTATTTCATAATCAATCCTTTATTATTCTCTTATTACAAAACCAACTATTTAACAAATAAACTTTCCAAATCTCACAAAATCTTATCACAAACATTCTCTAAATATTCCCTTACACACCTTGTACTTGCATGTACTATGTGTCTCCCTACATTGTAACATTCTCCACATCAATCTCTTTTTCACCACATTCTCTATAAACCACACACAATTAAACACATCACCACATTACTATTCACCTTCTCCTACAACCATCTCTACACATACTTATCAAGCTTGACAAACACACCTTACTCACTCACATACTTTTCAAGCTTTCCAAACACACCTTACTCACTCACATACTTATCAAGATTTCCAAACATACCTTACTCACTTACACACTCACATGCCAAGCTCACTCACACACATACACACACTCTCTCATAGGCTTCCCATCACATCCATACACACACTAGATTTTCAAATTACACATACTACTCATATACACTCTCATCTTCTCTTATATAGGCTCCCCATCAAATCATTCTTAGACCACCATCTCTTCATGTCTGTTAATACAAATAAACCGTAAAAACGTTTATTTATATTTTACGATCTTCTAATGTTTTGTCGATAACAAACGTAAAATCATTTTAACGAAACAAATAAAATAAGTAAATGGTTTGAACTAATAGTTTCTAACATACTTACGTTTTCACATAAAACACTAAAACAAGTATAAGTGATTTTATGATTTAATTTTATATATGTACAACAACTAGTGTTTACATATTTGGGTAAAATATACACATAACTAGTATGTAGTATATTGGGTAATATAAATGGGTAGAAACTTAAGTATCATAACCCATTAACCAAATACATTGAATGTAGTTGGGTACAACCCAAAGTCCATGGAGCTTGACCCATAACCCATTGCATGACATCATGCTTATATCATATATGGATAATATCCATAACCCATGGTATTGACCCATACCCATGTGACTAGGTGCATTGTGTAACAATTCGTATTTTTGGGTCACTATTCATTTTTACTATTCACTGTTACTATTCATTTTTACTATTCATCATATTTTGGGTCATTATTTAAACTTAAATTTTTTTCCGAAAAATTACTATTCACAAATTACTATTCACGAGTTACTATTCACCGTAATTTTTATTATTTACTAATTTCGCCTAAATTGAACAAGTAAGTACTTTTACACGATTTTTATGCATATACAATGTACTCTGTACTCCTAATATAAAAATATATAGTTACTGTTATAAATATCTAAAGATATTTTGTTATAATATATTTTATTATAAATATCTAAGATATTTTATATTTTATTATAAATATCTAAGATATTTTATTATAATATATTTTAATATAAATATCTAAACACTATTCATCAAAATATCTAGATATTTTCTAAATTTTTCCCTTATAAATAGAAAGAAAACTAGTTCATTTTATTTCACATAAAAACACACACATTTCCCCTTCCTCCTTGATGTCGCCACCCTCCATACACCCTCCATATTTGATTTTCAGGCTCCGAGTTATACACATAAGTTGAAGGCATAAGTATTCTCTACGTAAAAATTTAGTTTATTTTGTATTTCCGCGGTTGGATTAAGAGCTACACAATGGTGGGTTGGAGCTGTGGGTCCCAGGAAATTCTCAAAACTTTTGCAAGAATAGATCGGGCAATATTAAAGATGGGTTTTTGTTTTTGAAGCTATTGGGATAGTTATGAGGTAGATATGAGGTGATTTAGAGGTTTTTATAGTTTAGGAAATGGATTTTTGAATTTAGATGCGGAAGCGCTGCCCAATTTTCTAGTATCATTCATCAGTTATTATCAGGTGAGTTCGTAGCCCCACTTTTACTCGTTTAATTGTTTTACAAACTCTTTGGGGGAGATACATGCTCAACTACTTGCTTTTACTTGTATAAATACTCAAAACATTTACACTTTTATGCTACGCTATACTTTTTATACTTGATTGCAAAATACTTGATTGCATACATACATGATTATGATATACCTATTTGCGTTATTCTTGAATGCATTATACTTATTTGCGATATTCAATTCAGTGGCTCCAAATTAAGTTTCTGGATGACCATTAATTTAGTGGCTCCAAATTAAGTTGTTGGAAGGCTATTAAATTAGACACATACACAAGTGGCTCCAAATTAAGTTGTTGGAAGACCATTAATTTAGTGGCTCCAAATTAAGTTGTTGGAAGGCTATTAAATTAGACACATACACAAGTGGCTCCAAATTAAGTTGTTGGAAGACCATTAATTTAGTAGCTCCAAATTAAGTTGTTGGAAGGCTATTAAATTAGATACATCCCAAATTAAGTTGTTGGAAGACCCTTGTGGTGACATTTATACTTTTTACTACTATGATACATACATACATGATTGTGCAAACTATATTTTGGCAATGGGTTGTGAACACACAGGTTGCAAGTTTTGTATGGGCGGAACTTGGGCCAGGTGGATTTACAATGCCTTTCTTTGTGTGAACATTCTTTAAAGGCTTTTCAACTTATTCAAAACAAACTCTATGAACTCACCAACCATTGTGTTGACACTTTTTAGCATGTTTATCTCAGGTCTGTAAGGTGATAGCTGTTGCATGGAACTTAGAGTCGCATGACATGTTTTGAAGACTTTATACATTCGTATTTACCATTCGAAACATTTATATATAATACTTTGGGGCCTCATTGTTTGTAACTCTGATTTCATTAATCGAATGGTAACTTTTCAAAACGTCTCATTTAGAGGTCGTTTTCTATAACTTGTACTTTGTATTATGAAGTAGCACCCCAATGACACAATCTTCCGCTGCGGTATTTTGGGGGTGTTACACAATGCACTTATAAGATACATTGTATCTAGTAAAAGACCCATGGATCAACCCATAATCCATGACCCATGACCCATAACAAAAATACCCATGGGTAAAGAGGAGCGTCCCACGGATCCCCAGCTTTACGCTAGACGGATCCCTTGTGGGAGGGATCCGTGGGATCCGGGGAACAGTAGACATTTTTCTCTATAAATAGTGAGCCATTTCTTCATTGTTTCTCACCCCTTTCTCACATACTTTCCCCTTGAGTTAAAAACTCTCTAACCCCAGATCCAAGTGATCTATGTTTGTAGTTTTGTTTTTGTGTGATTCTCTAGGTTCCTCTTAAAAGCGAGATCACCACCTTTGAAGTCAAGCAAGCTCAAGTCCATGAGTTGCTATGCTTCCTCATCATCAAGACTACTGAAGTCCTCTTGTTGTTGGTTCTTTTCTTTCTTCTAAGAAGTGTAGTGTTGAAGACATTAGTGAAAGATGTCTCAAGTGTAAGAGAGCGACATTGGTGAAAGGTGTCGATCGTCCGTATTGTAGGCATTAGTGAAGGGTGCCTAGAAGTCAAGTCACAAGACATTAGTGAATGGTGTCTTGAAGATCTATTTAAAGGCATTAGTGAAAGGTGCCTTAGATGTACATTCGATATGGTGTGTTTCGATGTACAAGATAGATTAGTATTAGATCCAAGGATATTGATATCCTTGATGATGTTGTAATAAGGAGTTGGTCTCCTTTGGGATTAGTCGTTGGTGTAGTGTTGGGTAGTAGTTCCTCCATTGTAATGGAACTCGGTACTTAGCCTAGTACCGGATAAAGGGTAGGTGACGTTGTGGTAGGTGTGGTTCACCTTGGTGTGAAAGAACCCGGTGGTTAGCCTAGTACCAGAAAAAGAGTAGGCAACGTTTTGAAGGTTTCTCCACCATAAGGAGTTGGTGTCGTAGTGTAGTGATTCTGAACTCGGTAGGTGACTCGGGGGTGGGTAGGGAAAGAAAGGTGTCCTTGTAGCGAACCACTATAAATACTCGCGTTGTGGTTTTGTGCTTCTTACTCTTATCTTTTTATTACATACTTCTATATGTTTGTTTATCAACATCCAACACACATCCAAATAGATTGACATAAGTCGATCTAAATAGTTTAAAAGGAAGTTTTAATTGACAAAACTATTCAACCCCCTTCTAGTTTTCCACAATTGGCATCAGAGCTTCGTTACCAAGTTTCTTGAAGTATGTTGTACTTTAAAAACTTGATACGGTCCATGGTTAAAGAAACTACAAAAAAGGTTTTTCATAAAAACAAACACCATGTCTTTTAAAACTCTTTGTTTGGATGTTGATTAGAAGACAACATTTTTATTTATTTATTTTTATTTAAATGCACTAATCTTCTCTGTCATGTTGATTAGTCAAAGCTCATACCCACCATGCTATAGGAGTCGCTTGGTAACAAGAATACCTTCCCTAAGAAGGTATCTTAAACACAAAGGAGCCGGAACTGTCTAGTGACATTTGTTGTGTCATTTGTAAAGACATTCCTAAGTGCGTTAGAGGTATGATTTTCTACTTATCTCTAAAATGACATTAGCTTGATAATTAAGTATTCCTACATAGGTATTTATATGATTATATTTTGTGCATATACATGTATTACATGAAGCTTCATTAGGAAGCCTTTTCTCACATACGTGTTATTTTTTCGTCTAAATTCGTGGTATATAAAACTTGTGTTTTATTTCATTTAATCCAAAAATAATATCTTTTCAATAATAAAACAAAACACAAATTTCAAAAATTCCTCCTTCCCCATAAATAAACCATCCGTCGCCCACTTTATCAAATCTCCACTTTTTCATATCTTTCATTTTCAAAAAATTACCTCTCATTCAAAACTTCATCTTCCTCTCATCTCATCTCATCTCAAATCAAAACCAAGAAGATTCGTCATCAACATGGTTTACATCGCCCTCGTGCTCATCGCCTTAACACTCATCGCACTTGTGTTCCTTATGATGATGTTCACATACGGAGACATATACTTTGTGTTGTTAATCTACATTGGGGTTATATACCCAATTCTTTGTATCATTCTTAGTATTGAAATGAAATATTACTAATAGTCTAGTTATCTAGGTTATTATTATCATAATGTGTTTATCATTTCTTTTGATTTATTTCATTCTATCGTGATACATTAGAAAGCCATGTATGCATGCTAAATGAAAATGTAGGCTAAAACACATATCTTAGTATAAAACTATAAGATCTAAAAACCTTTGTTTTTATCAAGAAATCAGTTTCTGTTACTCCAGATCCACGGATCCCGAGAGTTAGACTAGCCGGATCCCTTATGAAAGGGAACTGTAGGAACCGTATATCTGGACAACAGTTTTTCATGCATAATAAAAACCACTTTCTTTCTAAAAAGTAATATTCCACTAGAATGTCAAAACCATAAGTGAGTTAAGTGTCATTGTTGTTAAAAACCATTGTTAATAAAAATCTAGTAAAAACGTTAGATAATCATTGGTTGACCACAAACATCACTTTCTATTAACTCATCATTTCTATAGGTTCAACTATGACGCATGAATATGAGTTTGATTTTTCACTCACTAGCGTATACACTCCGAACATCTCCCTTGAGCCCAACACGCCTGGAAATCATGTCCGTGGGTTCAATAATCTTGAAAACCGTCACTTCCATGAAGGACGTATTGTAGACACCTCTCTACAAGTCGAAGAAGGTATCAATACCTCCTTCCGAACCATAGGATTGGAATGTCTTCTCGAAATTAACAAGAAAATATGTCCAAGGTTTGTATTGGAATTCTTCCATCAAGTCGAACTCGTTCGTAACGAGGATCGCTCTCTTTCTCTTTGGTTTTGGATCAAAAACCAAAAGTTCGTTTTAACCCTTGGGCGATTTGCTCACATCCTCCGAATTCCAAATCATGGACAATGTTCCTTCACTGAAGATTGGTCTCTTGATTCTCTCTTCAACTTTCGTCAAGAAAATAGTCCAGATTGTTCACACATACCTTCCCCGGAGGATTTAAATCGCATAATATGCAAAACTCGACCATATTACTCCGATCCAAACATTATCTTTACACGGGACATCCGAGAAGAGTACAAGCCCCTTGCACTCATCCTACGTGAAAATGTTTGGAGTCTTAGGGGAAATCGAGAAATCCATCCCGCTTGTTGTGCTCACATAATGTATTGTTTGCTAACACAACAACCATACAATCTCGCCTACATCTTCGCAAGGCGAATTATAAATCTTCAAGGCTCTAAGAATAAACTCATCCCTTATGGAATGTTCTTGACGCGCCTCTATCATAACATCATGCATTTTGCATCCTCAATTTCAAAGTCCGTTGTACGTACTTGTGAGTAAGATGATGGAACCGCTAAACATATCTCTCATGAAGACTTTCTTCATTCTTGATTCCACCAACACTCATCAACCATTTGATGATCCTTCTAGCGAAAATGCTCAAAGAACTTAGTAGTCTTTCAAATAGGATCAATCCTTTTGTACTCATGCTTTATCAAATGTAATCCAATTTCCTTCATGAAATAAAACATCTTACATTTGATATCTTAGTGCTAGAACCTCTTTTAACTAACCTTGAAATATAATGCATTGTCAAAATCATTTGCATACCTTTAGTAAAGATTCTGCTTAGCAGATAGACGGATCCCAAAGGTTGTAATAGACGGATCCTTACTCTTAGGGAACCGTGGGATCCGGCAAATAGAAAATGCAATTGCAAACATTGTATTTCAAACATGTCCTTAGAACACCTCACACTAAGCTAGACATAGTGTCTTAAGGTAAATTAAGTCCTTATCATGTTAAGTAGATCCTTCCTACTCACACATAACTCACCTAGATCACAATCGAGATGCATGTAGATCTATCGCTTCACTTAAACCTATTACTCTTCCGCTCTCAATCTCACACATCATTTCTCACATAATCCCTCACATCTAGCCTTGGAAATCTTTCAATTATGGCTAAATTGATCATAATCATCCTTACCTCAAAATTGATCAAATTCTAGTTTTTCCATCTTAAGTCTTTAGGATATTTCCCAAAACATGATCCTAAGTCACTATCTAATCTTTAGGATCATTTAGCTCTATTTGACACTCTAAAAATCCTTAGTGTCATCTTTGTTCATTCATTGGTACTCATGAAAGTTCCAATTTCTTCCATAAAAGGCAATCATTAGCTACTCCACTCATTACCCTCATGTACTTAAGCACCTATTCATTTAAGACACTTACATGAACTGAAACACTCAAGAAGAAATAGGCATTAAGCCTTACAAACATCATTGCTACCTTTTCTTAGCTGCTGACAGACGGATCCATAGGATTAGCCTAGGCGGAT
Source organism: Chrysanthemum makinoi (assembly GCA_910596185.1). NCBI lineage: Eukaryota > Viridiplantae > Streptophyta > Magnoliopsida > Asterales > Asteraceae > Chrysanthemum > Chrysanthemum makinoi. Next base: position 49,010,123 of record OU343217.1, on the reverse strand, counting down.
CCCTCATTGGAGGGAGGTGGGATCCGGGTGACAGTTATGTCAACTCTATCTAAAACAATCATTTCAAGCTCCTCTTCCTAACTCAAACACTCCATCTCATCTTAAATGAGTTCCTAGATCAGTACAAACTCTGAAGTTGACTCTTGTGCATGTTAATCATCACATTCCAATGAAACTTAGTGGCTTAAGTCTTGAATGAACTTGCCAAATCTCTTGCTTTATAAACCACATTGTTAGGACTTCTAAAGTCATCATACTTATTTTCAGCACTTAAGAAACCTTTACAAATCTCTTGAAATCATCTCATCATGAGGAAAACTCCAAGTAGCAACTTATCCACCAAAGAACCACCCAAGAAAATTGCTCGTGTTATACACGAAATCTCTTCAACCGAATCATCTCTGGTCAAGCCAACAAATGCAAGGACTTTTTCTCAACCAATCAAACCAATTCCTAAAAGGATAGTACCCACAAAACTACCTATGCCAAACACCACCATACCTCCTAGGCCAAACAATATCATCTCAACTAAACCATCACCATTGGTTCCTAGAGCTATCTCGTTTACAACTCCACTATCATCACCACACCTCTACAATTTAGAGGATTTGCCTCCTAGGCCGTCTCATCCTCCTCCACCGGCAACATTCTCCTCACTAGGAGGAATAATGGTACATAATCAAAGTGTTGAGTCTACATTAGCTCCGGATTCCTTTTCGCCGTCACCATCATATAATCCCATTTGTATTATGAGAAATTATCAAAGTCAACCACCCGACCATACGGAAGTTGACACTTCTCTACCACCACCATCATTCTTGGTCGAGCCATTTTCAAATGCACCTCCACCAATCCCTCCGTCGTTTGAGGCTCTGCAACCCGTTTCACTTGATCCTTTACATCAAGCAACTTATTTTCTTCCACCACCACTACCTAGCCATGACAAAGATTGCTATCATTGTCAACATGTTTAAAGTTTGATACATGAAGTACGGGAAGATCAACGTTTCATGTTTTATCATCTCCTCGAACGTTTCGACGAGATTAAACCTAAACAAACTTGAGCTAGAGGATTTTAGTGGTGTCCTAGTATCAAGCGTTACTTAGATAAGTCTAGTAATTCCAAGTCATGTATTGATCATTTTCTTAGTTTTTAGAGTCATGTATATCATATCTCTAGTTTTATTAAATGAAAATACATGCTACTTGCTATTTTTCTGAGTATATGATTATGTTGTATAATAAATATCTCACTTTGATATTAACATAATGTGTTATATCACCATTGCTGAAATTAACCATCAGCCAGACGGATCCCTAAAAGTTGCCTAGCCGGATCCCTACAAGGAGGGAACCGTGGGATCCATGATACAGAAAACTATTTTTTTACTAAACTTGAGTCTTATTTGCAGGAAATTATGCACTATACTCTTGTTCTCTAACCTCTATTTTGTAGATTTTCAAAATACACATGAAGATTTTGACACCATAAAGCTAGGGGGAGCTTTGTGTCAAACCATATTGCAAAATCATTTGCAACATAATCCTTATTTGGATTATACTTCATGACACCCCATTGCAACATTGCAATCTTCAACGGGGAGCATTTTCGTCACAAGGACGAATCATTTGCAAAAATAATTGCAAAACATTAGCTTACTTACTTTTATGTACTTGAAGCCCTTACATAGGGATAGACTCGTCAAGGTGGAGTAAAGACGAGATCCTTTCCCGTTACTTGCTCTTTATTTTTTTTCTTTTCACATGTTTTTCTTAAAACAATGTGTTAGTTTCCTTTCCACACACTTTTTGTTTCGACAAAAAGGGGGAGAAGAAAGTAAAAACTACAAATTCAAACTTTTACGAATTTTAGCTTTTCCTTAAAATAATTTTATGTTTTGTCATCAACAAAAAGGGGAGATTGTTAATACAAATAAGCCGTAAAAACGTTTATTTATATTTTACGATCTTCTAATGTTTTATCGATAACAAACGTAAAATCATTTTAACGAAACAAATAAAATAAGTAAATGATTTGAACTAATAGTTTCTAACATACTTACGTTTTCACATAAAACACTAAAACAAGTATAATTGATTTTATGATTTAATTTTACCTATGTACAACAACTAGTGTTTACATATTTGGGTAAAATATACACATAACTAGTATGTAGTATATTGGGTAATATAAATGGGTAGAAACTTAAGTATCATAACCCATTAACCAAATACATTGAATGTAGTTGGGTACAACCCAAAGTCCATGGAGCTTGACCCATAACCTATTGCATGACATCATGCTTATATCATATATGGATAATATCCATAACCCATTGTATTGACCCATACCCATGTGACTAGGTGCATTGCACTTATAAGATACATTGTATCTAGTAAAAGACCCATGGATCAACCCATAACCCATGACCCATGACCCATGACCCATAACCAAAATACCCATGGGTAAAGAGGAGCGTCCCACGGATCCCTAGCTTTACGCTAGACGGATCCCTTGTGTAAGGGATCCGTGGGATAGAACGATGAACATTTTCCTCTATAAATAGTGAGCCATTTCTTCATTGTTCTACTTTCTCTACTTTTCCCCTTGAGTTAAAACTCTCTAACCCCAGATCCAGGTGATCTATGTTTGTAGTTTTGTTTTTGTGTGATTCTCTAGGTTCCTCTTAAAGGCGAGATCACCACCTTTGAAGTCAACAAGCTCAAGTCCATGAGTTGCTATTTTTGGGAATTGCAGATTACAAAACCACAAGCAAGAATGAAGAACGAAGAAACAATGAGGGCTTATATGTAATATTTAGTAGCTTTCATAGTAAGCTATCTATTAGGGTTTGTAACCTCCCTCTCCTATATAAAGAGGGTAGGCGTAGTGGTTACTGATCATCCCTTTCAATTATCTTTTCATTTCATTTCATAGTATTGATCTCTAATGAGAGTCTAGACACACGATTATAGCCTGTGTATATTAGTAGTTGTAGTAGTTTTTATTTCAATCAATAAAGAAAACCTTATTAGTGATGTTGATTGTGTTATCATTATTCCGCTGTTTTTCATTCAATCAATTGATATCACTCATACCCTAGTTGAGTCTGAATCTTGGTTTCTACAATTGGTTTCAGAGCCTCGTGGCTCTCTATCTAGAGTTTATAAGGTTTTCCGGTAATTAGGGTTTATGCCCTAATTCTTTTATTGCAGCAGATGTGAAAAAGAAAAGATACAGCAGGCAAAATAGGGTTTAGGAAAAGCAGATCTGAAGTAGTTTTGAAGAAATGGAAGATTCGTTTTTGAGCGAATTAATTGGTGAAGCGTTGGTACTGATCACTGATCACATGGCTATCAAGGTCAGAAATCGTTTTGTCATTTGCTCGTTTATTCGAACAACTGATATCAAATTGTGATTGGTACTGTTGGTCATGATATTACTATTGTTTGGTTCCCACTTGTTTTATACGTGTTATAATATTTCTCTCATCTCCAATTTGATTTGGTCGATGGGGTCATCCTTTATTTTAATTGGTTGATTGGTCGGTATTATTGTGTTGATCATGTGGGCCCGTCGTTTTTATTCCTACTGATGTCAATGGTATGTTTTAATAGAGCATAGGGTATTAGTGTTTTTGATATCACATGGGGAATGATCACATGGGTCTTGCATCACATAAGGTCTCATTTGCTGCTGACACACTCATTGATTCTGATGAGTTTGTTCCTATTTGAAGCTCACATGATATTCTTATTTTTGGCCAAGAATTGGTTTTGGTTTCTACTAATGATCTTCTTTTGGTTCCTACTGATCACGCAAGACAATTAATGGGTCACATATTTAATCACGTGTGGTCCCCACTAGTTTGCTTATTATACACGAGATAATGGAGAAATGGTTCCCACTGAGATAGGATTCACTAAGGCCGGTCCCAGTCGTGACCTGGGAAGACCTGGGTCATCCAGCGCCATGTCAGCTTTCTCTTTCCAGCGACCTGACACGACCCGGATGCCCCAGTCGATGACCCAAGCTTTCAAAAAACCATTTTTAACATAAACTAAAATTTCATTAATAATTAAAATGTTACAATGCTAAATAAAAACAATACGAAATACATAAATCATAAATCTAATCTAAATGCTCCCACATGCGAGTCATACGAGAGTCACGAGCGGCAAATCCCTCGGCGAGCCAAATCTTCCTCGTCTAGCAGAGGTTCCCCCGGTAGCTCGAAGTTGGTAGTCGAAGTTGATGCACCAACACCATCGTTTTCGTTCTCCCGATAGCTCCAATTGATTTTGGTGCCGACGTTGTTCGTTATCTTCTGAACACACCACCACAACTTGTCAGCAACCTCGCGATCTTTGCGGGCTTGATCTTTCAAAAATTTGTCGATCACAGCTTTTCGTTCAGGCGTAATGTCGTTGGAACTCTTGTAGTTTTCTCTCATCTGTTCCTTCTCCGCTTTCGCCTGGTCAAACAATTCGATGACGCTTATAATAGCGTTTTTTTGAGCCTCATCGTCGTTATGGCATTGATTTTGAACGTACACTTGCATATCTTCAACGGAATGGGGGAGACGGCAAGCCATAATAAATCTTGTGTTGAGAAGTATTTTGAGGTTGAATTGTGTGTTAAGAAGTGTGTTTGAGATGAAGTTGGTATTTATAGAGTGGTAAGATTGGTTTGAATTTTTATTTTTTTATTTTTTTTTACTTTAATGACCAAACGGTCATTTTCTTAAATATGTATTCAATGTATACGTTGGGAAGGGAATAGAAAGCCTTAAACATCGAGCGAGTTTTCACTCGATATGCCAATTTTTTGCGATGTTAACATCGGTTGAGGTTTCGTGCCCAACCGATGTCCACCAAACGAATGCGTCCAACCTAAGATGTGGTGTATTATTGTTATTGTGGTCTCATCATGTAATTGGTGGAGTTATGTGAGGTATAGTATTATATTAGATTATGATCACGTGGGTGTTAGTATCTTGGTTGAATTTATTTGCTGTGGGGCTCACAACGACAGTTTGATTGCTGCTGATCTTTGTTACGTTTCTACTGATTGGGTACTGTTTGTATACTGGTAGACGATGGTTTATAATAGCAGCGTGGGAACTTAATTCTGGTTAGATAACATTTATACTGTTCATGATCGGTTGTTGTATTTGTTAATTTTGGTCTTGACAGTTTGTGCTTCTAATGTTTACTAGTCTTGTTTTTTATTCATGAATTTTAACATATTTTTGCTGTGGTGTTGATATTTTTTTCGTTTCTCTTGATTTGGGTGATATTGGTTTCTAGCTATTGATTTGGTGTTCCTACTAGTTGATCATGTGCGTGTTCTTATCATATCTCAAAGTGAGCATAGACACTTTTGAGGTAACTTGTTCGTACTATAATGGTGTGACAAAGACTTGATAAATCTAGCGAAGGGGTGAGATCTACAGATTAAACGTACTTAATGCGCACATTTGCTAACACTTTAAGGAGTTACGTTGTTGTGCTCAGTGTTAGTGAAGGGGTGTGATATACAGATTGACGATGCTTAATGCTCACATTTCCTATCACTTTAAGGAGTTACGTTGTAGTACTCAGTGTTAGTGAAGGGGCAAGATCTATAGAAAAGGTGCTTAATGCTCACATTTGCTAGTACATCATCTGAGTTTAGAGTCACGTGGATAGTACAAGATATAAGGCGCATGCTTTGGTGTTTCTACTGGTTCTCCATTATTACTGGTAGACTATTTTGATGCTGCTGCTGATTTGATTTTTCTGCTGCTGTGCTTTATTTCTTTTGTTTAGTAGTGAAAAAAAAAAAAAATGGTTAGTATATTTTAAGGGGAAGCTTATTTACTTACCATCTACATGCATCACTTGAGGGGAAGCGTCTACGAGTTGCACAAGACCCCTATTAGAAAAAGGGGAAGAAGATTCATAGTGTGCAGATTCTTATTTGTGATGACATGTTTTTAGCATTGTTTCTTCATACAGGTTGTTTTGTACTATCAAGAAACTGGAACTTAACCTAGTCAAATTCTAGTTTAGGGGAAGATTGTTGGGAATTGCAGATTACAAAACCACAAGCAAGAATGAAGAACGAAGAAACAATGAGGGCTTATATGTAATATTTAGTAGCTTTCATAGTAAGCTATCTATTAGGGTTTGTAACCTCCTTCTCCTATATAAAGAGGGTAGGCGTAGTGGTTACTGATCATCCCTTTCAATTATCTTTTCATTTCATTTTATAGTATTGATCTTTAATGAGAGTCTAGACACACGATTATAGCGTGTGTATATTAGTAGTTGTAGTAGTTTTTATTTCAATCAATAAAGAAAACCTTATTAGTGATGTTGGTTGTGTTATCATTATTTCGCTGTTTTCATTCAATCAATTGATATCACTCATACCCTAGTTGAGTCTGAATCTTGGTTTCTACAGCTATGCTTCCTCATCATCAAGACTACTGAAGTCCTCTTGTTGATAGTTCTTTTCTTTCTTCTAAGAAGTGTAGTGTTGAAGACATTAGTGAAAGATGTCTCAAGTGTCAAGACGAAGACATTGGTGAAAGGTGTCGATCGTCCGTATTGTAGGCATTAGTGAAGGGTGCCTAGAAGTCAAGTCACAAGACATTAGTGAAGGGTGTCTTGAAGATCTATTTAAAGGCATTAGTGAAAGGTGCTTTAGATGTACATTCGATATGATGTGTTTCGATGTACAAGATAGATTAGTATTAGATCCAAGGATATAGATATCCTTGATGATGTTGTAATAAGGAGTTGGTCTCCTTTGGGATTAGTCATTGGTGTAGTGTTGGGTAGTAGTTCCTCTATTGTAATGGAACTCGGTACTTAGCCTAGTACCGGATAAAGGGTAGGCGATGTTGTGGTTGGTGTGGTTCACCTTGGTGTGAAAGAACCCGATGGTTAGCCTAGTACCGGAAAAAGAGTAGGCAACGTTGTGAAGGTTTCTCCACCATATGGAGTTGGTGTCGTGTAGTGATTACGAACTCGAGTAGGTGATCGAGGGAGTGGAGTAGGGCAAGGAAGGTGTCCTTGTAGCCGAACCACTATAAATACTCGCGTTGTGGTTTTGTGCTTCTTACCCTTATCTTTCCATTACATACTTCTATATGTTTGTTTATCAACATCCAACACACATCCAAATAGATTGACATAAGTCGATCTAAATAGTTTAAAAGGAAGTTTTAATTAGCAAAACTAATCAACCCCCCTTCTAGTTTTCCACAATGTCATACACACCATAATTCAAATTTCATACACTACACACATATTATTTGATGCTATTGGCATATTCTCCTTAACCTAACCATGCTTCTTTCTAACTCAACCATGGTTCAATCTTAACCAAGCATTCTCACACACTCTCCCCCTCTCTCTAACACAACCATTCCTTTCCAAGCAAAGGAATATTCCATGACATATTCTTTCTCTCTTATCTGTGCCATGAGAGGAATACTCAAACTACCCCTAAACAGTTATCTCTTCTATCCTTTCTCTCTTTGATAATTGGTTGTATACAATTACTTCATACATGATTTTTACCAAATGGCTATTTGAGTTGGTTGACCTTGAGGATGAATAGTGGAAGGTCAATGTGTGAAGTACAATTGGGGGTTTAGCTAGGTCGGGTAGTTAAAGGCCAAAACCCGAAGAAAAAATATTACGGGATCCTGCCGAGTCTTTCGACCGCGAATCCTTAACCTTGGTAATATTTTTTTTTGGGTTTTTGGCCTATAAATACCACACCTTGGCTCTTGTATTCCTCAGCCCTTGCCATTACTTCTTTCTGTATCTATTTATCTCTTCTTCAATCCTCTAATTCTATCTTGTGTTCTTGATTAATCACATCTCATCTTTGAAGATCACATATTCTTGCAAGGGAAGAATCACAAGAACCTAATCCACTCTTGTAATTGTGTCGATGGTCTTCTTTCTATACCCTTTGTTGGAATCACTCCTAACTTGTATTTCAAGTGTTAGTCATTTATATGTAACATGTTGCTTAAACTAGGATTTTATGTTAGTAATCAAGGCTAGGCTCATGTAGAAGCTCATGAGCCTATGCCAAAGCCCAATAATGAAGGAAGGGACTAGATGTGTTGCCCTAGCTCCCTTCCCCTATAAATACTCTTGTAAACCTTCACTTGAAGATTGGTTGTTCACTTGCAAAACATTCCTACGCCTAACGTTTCTATATTCATACGTGTGTGTGTTTTGTGTGTTCAACAGATCACTTTCTTACCTATTTCTTACATATTGATTCTTGTGTTAACTTATGGTGACCTAACGGTGGTATCAATCACCATCTAGTTGGGTGAAATACTTTTGTTTTTGAAGTTTAATTCTCTATGCGTGGGTTTAGCGTGTACACTTTTCATATGCTTAAAAGCTTTGATTTTTACATTTGTAAACTCAAGATTCTTGTGGTTTAAGGTTTATTCAGTGTTAAACTTTAAGTTTTTAGCAAAAAGTTTCAAACTTTACGTGTGTAGATAAGTTTTTGAACTTGGTTTGTTTCGCGTGTACTTTGCTACGCGTAAGGTGAAAAGTGGTTTTGGATCATCAAGTTTCAAACTTTCTTGTTGTTTTGGTGATTTTGAAGCTGTTTCATCATTAAAACCAGGTTTACACAACGTTTTTGGGCATAAAGATCAGTTTTGGTAATTTTTGTACTTCCTACGCCTAGTAAAACCCTAGTTTTACGCGTAAGGATCTACTCATAAGTCATCCTACGCCTATCATCTGTCAACGCCTATGATTTTCTTCATTTGATCTTCGAAGCTGTTGGTTTACTCAGTGTTTTCATGCTTGGATAAGCCTAAAAACACTTCGACTTGTGGATATCTTTTACACTTGGATAGGTGTAAAGGATTTTTGGGCAAAACCCTAGTTTTACGCATAAGCATAAAAGCTTATGAGTAAACACTTTACGCCTAAGTTATTCTTACGCATAAGCTCATCTTACGCCTAAGGTAATCTTACGCATAAGGTTCTTACTACTAAGCCTTTGGTTTACGCTTAAGCTTAAGTTTTACCTAAAGTTTACACGTAAGCAGTATTTATGCCTAAGCTTTGGTTTACGTGTAATAGGAGGTTACTCGTAAGGATTATAATCTACGCCTAAGCCTGGTTTCTACGCCTAAGTGTACTTCATCAACAAATTTAATTCGACTACAAAGATCCATCCTCAACACAAGTTTCAAGATGTCTCAACCACCATACTCTAACTACTTTCCTCATGAGTATCCTCAACAACAACAACATCAACAATTTAAATAATATCCTCCACAACAATTTCAACAATATCCTCAACAACAATTTCAACCACCATGTCAAATGTACTTTCCTTAAGGAGCAAACCCTCTTCCACCACAGATGCCTCAACCAAACCCTCATCAACAAGCTCAACATTGTAACTACTTCCAATATCAGTTTCCCGCCAAGTATTCTATGAATGTCTAGCAAAAGGAACCTTCTTGGTTTGCAAAGATGTGCGGCTTTAAGCGACCAACAATCCATTCATGAAGCTGGATCCCTTGATAGACCTCAATGCTCACTCCCGAAACTACGATCAATGGGTGATAAGGTTTTTAGGTTTTGTGATCTCAAGAAACCACATGGTAAGTTTTTGAAGAAGATCATTCTTGAAGGTCCTTTTAGATGCCTACGTCACTATACCGGAGATCCGACGCTACTCCACCAAGAGATGATGTTACCAACGTTGTCGGCCTCAATCAACTTACTCTTGACCAACTTCTTCACTTAGAAGCCGATGAACTTGCAATGCAATATATCCTTTTGGGTCTACCCAATCCGATACTTCTTAGTGTTGATGCTCAGAAGACTGCTAAAGCAATGTGGGAGCACATTCATCTTCTAATGGAAGGCACTGAACTCAATCAAAAAGACATGGAATCCAAAATTTACTTAGCATATGAAAACTTCATGATTGAACCAGAGGAGTCATTAGAGTCATACAATTATAAGTTCTCAGACATCATTAATGACTTGGACAAACATAATATCATTATGCCAAGGATTGCAATCAACACGAAGTTCCTGAGTTGTCTTGGTCCTGATTGGGAGAAGTATGTTACATTCATACGTCAAGCGAAGAATCTTCATCAAGCTACTTATGGATTGTTGTATGACTATTTGAAGCACCATCAAAAGGAAGTAGACAAAGACAGAATCATCCATGGAGTCCCTGCTTCTCCATCACTTCCGGATAATCAAACTCTTGCTTTGTATACTCAAGCATGTTATCCTCAATTTCCGAACTTGCCAACTGTCTTTATAAATCCTCCACAACCAATTTGCTCAAATTACACCATATGATCCATCACAGCAACAATCATAAGAAACTCAATTGGTTCCATACAACAACAACAATGATCAAGCACTCTAGAGCGAATCAAATGAGAACGCTGAAGCCTTCGATGCATTGAATCAAGGATTTGTCATGATTGCTAGAGCCTTCGGGAGGTTCGCAAACAAATCCAACAATCGCATTCGTACCTCCTCAAACACAAGAAATCATTGTTAACAATGGAAGAGTTGAGGTTCAGAACCATGGAAATAGTCGTCAGATGGGTAGTGGTCAAGGGTTTAATGTTCATGGAAGGAATAACATGGGTGCTCCACAACAACGGGTTCAAATGGTTGATCAAGGAAATGCTCAAACGGGGTTAATGGTCTTGATGCTACAAGCTGCTGAGAAGGGTCATATGGCTAATGCATGCCCAAAGCCGAGAACAAGAGGCAACACTTATCACAAAGAGGCTTTACTCTTGGCTCTCAAAGATGAAGCTGGTGGAACACTTACCAACAAGGAACAGAGCTTCATGGCTAATGCAGGATGATGACATGGAGGACTTAAGAATGTTGTGATGTTAATGGCAAACATGCAAGAGATCCATGAGTGACACAGGCCTAGTGTATGACACTGATGGCTTGTCTCAGGTACTGGATCCTAATATACTTAAACATGATATGATATCTCTGCCAACATCTGCATCCAACGAGGCTCAGAGTGTTCAACATGAGTCTTCTACATCTCATTCCAACGATAATCAAATGGATCCCGTAGTTATATTTGATGATCAAGATGACCTTATGGTTAATATTGATAATCAAGTTGACTCCGTGGTCATATTTGAGGATCTAAATAATGATTATGTTGAGACTCAAGTTGAACAAGATGAACCTTTGTCTAATCCAGATCTTGAGCTCATGACCAACTTATTTAAGACCAACCAATCTCAACTGGAAAAATGCAATGAGATCAATAAGAAACTGCAAGATAAAATTACATTGTTGACTAAGGATAATGAATGCTATAAGTTCCAACTCAACATTTTTGAAACTAAAGAGAAACGTGAACACAGTTTTGAAGTCGCATTTGCAAAATCATACCAAAATGAAAAATCTTTGGAAAAACATATACGTGATCTAGTTGAATCCAAGAATGCATTGCTGTCTCAACTAGAACAACAAAAATTTGATCATAAACAACAACTTAACGCTCTCACTTCGGAAACTCAAAAGGCCAAGTATGAGTTGTTAACTTGTCAAAAACAGTTTTGTGAGTACAAAAAGCATTCGAGGAGACAAATTGATGAGTATCTTGATGAAATTGTCGACTTACAAAACAAAATCAAAGAATTTCAAAATGTTGTTTACAAACATGGTGAGTCAATCACAACAATTCAAAAGTTTTCTTTTAAACCAAATCCAGATGGATATGGACCAATTCTTGCTGATTACAAACCAAGTTTTTCACGTAGAGCATTCAAACCAAATCCTCAAGTTTATAGTGCAGAACATAGAATTGATGATTCAATTATAAGTGTTGTTGAATATAATCGTGATGAGACAAATCTCGTCAGTCGATTAAAAATGGAAAATATTGAATATAACAAACCATTCGATTACTCAAAAATCATACCGTTTGTAAAACAATAGGATAATACTAACACACCTTGGGTTATCACACCACTTCCTGAGTCCTCTTCTATTGATGGTCCCCGACACAATGTTGCACATATTAATGGTCCTTTACCTTCCTTCAGTGAAGTAAAATCATTACCCGACTAATGTCAAGTTCTTAAATATTTTGATACATTCATGTCTGACATCAAACTTTTGGAACGTGAAATTGAAATTAATTCTGAAATAAAAGCTGAACATTTTCAATCGCCACATGCGCGAAATCAAAGAGATATTTTTCAGAAAAGACTTTTACCCCATGTCCAAAATTTAAAAATGTGTGCAATATATTGGGAAAGGGATCTTCAAAAAGAAATTGGACTTATGAAAACAGTTTTCGAGAAAACAGAAACATCGATTTCAAATACTAAACAAAAAAAGAAAATGTTAAGAAATCATGTTGATCGACTCTTGGAAGATGTTCTCTGTGCTGATACCATCAATGTTGTGTTGTTACATACGGTTGCATATGCATTTGATTATATTGCTGTTGATAATGTTGAGAATATCGATAATGTGCCGCAAATCGAGTCTTTGAAAATTGAAAATGAGCATTTGTTAAATGAACTTTCGAATGCAAAACGTTGTCTTCAATGGTGTCAAAAAGATTGTCAAAATCGAGAACTTGCTTTGCAAAACAAAATCAACCAGTTGCGTGCAAAATCTTTTGATCCAAAACTTGAACAACTGGATGATGAAAACGTGTCTTTAAAATGTCAAGTTTCAAAATATGAACAAGAAATTGCCAAAGTCAAAACTGAATATGGTGTCATATTTGATTTGCTGAAAAAGACTCGTGCTAAGGCATCACAAGAACTTGATAATCATCTTGCATACACTAAAGATGTCTTAAACGTTAGTGGAAACATTCGCTCTGAAAATCAAGATTTGTTGCACACTATAGCTGAGTTGAAAGAGAAGTTAGGGAAATGTGAACAAGATAAGACTAGTAACACAAATGTCCTTGCACCTGGAATGTTTAAAATTGACACTAGAATGCCTAATGACAAACCACAAGATCCTAATGTGCTTCCTTCCACTGATACAGGAGTAGTTGCCTCTTTTCCCAGCGTTAGCACTTCCGCATTAGAAAGAGTCAAAGAAGAATAGGAAGTCGCAAGCGTAAGAAAAGATCGAGAAAGGCCTCTGAAGTAGAAGAACACCTTAGGACTTTGAATAAAACTCATGTTGCACCCACTTTAGACATTGCGTTAGACAAATGTAATAGAAAAAGTGATGTAACAAATGCTGAACCTTTAAGTACTTTGAATGTTATGTTTGAAGCATCTTGTGTTGGTTGTCGTAAAAGCATGTTTTCTGATTGTCATGATAAATGTGTTGCTAAATCTATCTTATCTCTAAAGTGGAATAATAGAAAACGGATTACCTCTAGGCCCACTAATGCTTCTAAGTCTGTGCGAGGTAAACCGCCTTCTAATGTTTCTGCTATTATTGATGTACCCATAGAACCCACTTCACCTCCTAGGAAGAAAATATTACCTAGTGCATTCACTAAGACCAAAGCACGAACTAGTTGGACCTGGCAGAGATGGTTACAAAGTACACCCGGATTTAAATGGATTACCAAAACCAATAACATGTGTGTTTCAACTGTAACTGTAACGGAACCCTCTAACTCTTTGGGTTCCACCTCTACCTCTATTCCACCTGTTTAGATGCGTGTGTAATGTAGGTGATCTGAGATCATCCTTTGGATTGTTGATAGCGGATGTTCCCGGCACATGACGAGCAATCTCACTGTTATCAAACTTTGTCTTAAAGTTCATCGGCTGTCGAGGTTCGGGAATGATCACTTCGAAGCTATCATGGGCTACGGAGATTACATCAATGGAACATCGAAATTAGCAGGGTTTATTATGTGGAAGGTCTCGGTCACAATCTCTTTTCAGTCGGTAAATTTTGTGATGGAGATTTGGAAGTTGCTTTTAGGGAGAAAACTTGTTTCATTACTGATCTACAAGGAAACGATCTTATGTCTTGAAACCGCACATCAAGCCTTTACACAATCTCAATGCAAGACTTGATTGCTTCATCTCCCATTTATCTACTTTCTAAGGCAACATCAACAAAATCTTGGCTATGGCACCGACGACTTTCACACTTGAACTTTCAAACCATAACCAATCTTGCACGATACAAACTAGTTGAAGGTCTTCCAAGGTTTCGGTATTCTAAAGATCATCTATGCTCAGCTTGTGAACAAGGGAAAAACACTCGTGCTCATTTTTCCTTAAAGGTGGAACACAACTCTCAGCATGTGCTTCATCTTCTTCACATGGATTTGTGTGGCCTGATGCGTATGCAGACGATTAATGGCAAACACTACATTCTAGTAATTGTTGATGACTACTCAAGATGGACTTGGGTTTATTTTCTTCGAAGTAAAGATCAAGCTCCACAGATGATCATCACCTTTCTCACGAAAATTCAAGTTCAGCTCCTTTACACAGTCAGACAAATCAGAACAGACAAAGGAACTGAATTTGTGAATCAGACTCTTCGAGAATACTATGAGAAAGTGGGAATTGAGCATCAGACATCTATTGCACGGACACCAATACAAAATGGAGTTGTCGAAAAACGAAACCGCACGTTAGTGGAAGCTGCAAGAACGATGTTGATCAATGCAAAACTTCCAGATTATTTATGGGCTGAAGCCGTGTCAACTGCATGCTACACTCAAAACCGTTCTATGATAACCAAACGCCGCAACAAAACACCTTATGAGCTTATCCATAACCGTAAACCGAATCTCAAATACTTTCATGTATTTGGTGCTCTCTGTTACCCAAATAATGATCGTGATGACTTTGGAAAGCTCAAGGCCAAAGCTGACATTGGAGTCTTCATTGGATACTGTGAAAACTCAAAAGGATACCGGATTTGGAATCGTCGTACAAGGGAGATTATGGAAACATTTTGATGAGCTTACAGAAATGGCTTCTGATTAAAATAGCTTGGAACCCGGACATAACCGTCTAAACTTCCTCCAAACCCCATCATCAGCTGAACCAAGCTTACAGCTTACTCGTCGTCAAATGGAAACGTTATTTGCTTCTCTGTTTAGTGATGATATTGAACAACGTGCTCCAGATGTATCAAATGTTTCAGCTGCTCAACCTGATAATACTCCAATCCATGATACACGAAACAACAACAAGCTGAAGCACCTCCAATTGATTCTACAACAACAACCAAAAAAACCGCATCCAATGATGCTGATCCGGCTGATGATCTTCTGAATCAAGAAGTACCTACACCTGCGGATTATGATGGAAATGCATTCTTCAATCCATTTGCTACTGAAACTGCATCTTCAGATGTTGCGGAATCTTCTACCAGCCATCTGAATCCACCTAATCTGCATAATGTATATCAACATCAACCCTCCACACATCGTTGGACTAAATACCATCCTCTTGTTAACATTATTGGAAACCCGAATCAACCAGTCGTTACTAGACGACGCCTTCAGACTAACGGTGAACACTGCATTTATGCCCTCACCATCTGTCAAACTGAACCTAAAAACATTAAGATGCAATGACCAAAGACAACTGGATTGAATCCATGCAGGAAGAACTCAATCAGTTTAAACGTCTTGAAGTATGGGAATTAGTTGAAAGACCAACAGGGGTCTATGTCATTGGTCTCAAATGGATTTGGAAAAACAAGTTAGATGCTGAAGGTATGATTATCAGAAATAAGTCACGCCTGGTGGCTAAGGGTTATAGACAGGAAGAGGGGATTGACTTCGAAGAATCATTCGCACTGGTTGCTAGACTTGAGGTCGTAAGGATTTTTCCCGGCATTCGCAGCTTACATGAACATCACGGTCTATCGGATGGATGTCAAAACGCTTTTCGAATGGTAAACTGAAGGAAACAAAGTCTTATGTTAGTCAGCCAGAAGGATTCGTTGATCCATAGTTCCCTAATCACGTCTACAAACTGAACAAGGCTCTTTACAGTCTCAAACAAGCGCCTCGGGCATGGTATGATGAGTAGTCCTCCTTTCTCCTTTCTCACAATTTTGTCAAAGGACCGGTCAACCCAACACTATTTATCCAATATCATGGGGAGCACATTTTAATTATTCAGATTTATGTGGATGACATCATTTTTGGGTCTACCCACAAAAAGTACTCAAACGCTTTTTCAAAACTAATGAAAACAAATTTTGAAATGTCAATGATGGGTGAACTTACGTTCTTCTTAGGACTACAAGTTCATCAATCACCCCGTGGTATTTTCCTAAGTCAGTCCAAATATGCTCTTAAAATTTTAAACAAACATGGAATGCAAAGTTGTGACACATATGCAACACCAATGGCACATACAAACAAACTGGACGCTGATTTACATGAGAAATTGGTTAACCCTACCAAATACCGAAGTATTATTGGGTCTCTCATGTATCTAACAGCCAGTAGACCTGACATTGTATTTTCTGTATATCTTTGCTCCCGTTATCATTCAAGACCAACTGAGAATGTAACGCCCCGACCCGACAAGGGTAAAGGAATCACAAATAATGGTGTCATATCAAAGCAAACATAAATATCCAAAAGAAGTCTTAACATAAATACGGAATAATTCAAGTCAACATGACTTCAATACATAGGTCCCAGCGGAAAATAAACTCCAACAAAATATCTGAAATAATGAAGTCTTAAATGGCATCATAAGATCAAAGCTAAATATCTCTAAGGTAAGTCCACTCATGCACTCATCCCAAAGCAAAAACCCAGCTCCAATGCTTAGATACCTGCCGCGGAAGAAAGAAATGCGGCTGAGCTTCAAAATCCCAGTGAACAGATATGAAAGAAAAGCGAATACTAAACGATATCGAATACTAAATATAATAAACGAAAGATAGCAAAATCATAATCATTTTTAAAGTATAAATCAGAATTTTCAAATAAAGTTTATAGTTAACTATCACGAGCCCAGAAACAAATATCAGATCATAATCATATTCTCATAAGGCAACATTTCTCGTAAGGCAACATTTCTCATAAGGCAACATTTGTAGGGGAGACCTACTAGAGTTATGAAGGGCGTGCATGCACGCAACATCAATCATCGAGATAACATATAACAATAACAGATAACAGATCTAGGATGCATCCATACGGCCCTTCCTACATATACAAAATATGCTCCACCATCGGACGTGCGAACATCACTCTCTTGCCCTAGAGTCATATCAGGTGCATCACGATACTGGACATGGAACCCCCATGACTAGTGAAATATTTGGCTCGGGTGTCAGACTATCTTAGGTCAAATCGAATGTCATAACGACACATATCATATTTTATCAGAAGATTATTCATATTTTCAAAATCAGAGTTTTCATATCATATAGTTCAAAATCGGATGTTTCATAATTCAGAAATCAGAGTTCAGATAAGCAACAGCTCAAACAAAACAGAATGGGGTTCATAGCAAAGGCTTAGGAAACCCTAATAGAAAAGCTAACTAAAGAAAACGTTAAAAGGAACCTTCTTTGAAAAGGTCGAATATCTGTACCTTATTCCAAAGCAAATGATCGAAAAGCAGAAATACGGAAAGCAAAGGATTACTCCTTCTTCTCAGAACCTATACACATTAATGGTCGTCCATGTTATTTATGATTCCATAATCGTCGAAATGATCTTTTAACATTTGGTGTTTATACTTAGTGTGTTCAGTGATCTTCATACTTTAGGGTTTTATGATTAAATGAGACTTAAGTGTTTTATAATTAATATTGTAGATTAGGGTTCATTATGTCATTTATTAAAGTTTAGGGTTAAATGTGAAAAATAGTTTAAACGTCATAACTCACACATGAAATAACGAATTAACACTCTTAGCTTCAAACCCTAATCGACTCTCATTATGTTCTAGGGTTTTCTCCTTCTTTTAATATCACATTAATATGCATTTACTTTTCATGTTACGTCTTTTAATGACTCGCTACTTAACCTAACACCTTCATGTCTTAACCATACGTTACTTATATACATATTATACTTCAACTTTTATTCCCATGCACGTTTATGATTTTATGTGACACACAAGTTACTTATTACTCGGATTAATTACACATCTACACACACATGCACAAAAGTTTAGACTAGATACGACCACGTACTACGTTTACATATCCACAAACTCAGTTGACTTATAAAACGCACGCATATGAGACACGGTTCACAAACCATTTATGGTTCGGCTTGCATTATTCGGTTCACACTTCAAACTAGGGTTTAGGTTTACATGATCTTTACTCGTTTAATACATGTTCAAAACTTTTATATGGTTCGGTTTACATGTAGAGGGTTCAGCTAATAGGTTTTACGCAAACTCTAGCTCACCTACGTACTTTACACATTCAAGTTGTCATGTTTTTATCTTAGCCTAAACATATACATGGTTCGGTTCTTATATACATATGGTTCGGTTCTATGGCTCAACATATATCTATGATCCGATTTAATAATACGTATTACATAACATGTTCTTTAATAATTATGAGGTTCAAGTCATTACGGTTTTTCTTTGTTTGGTTTCACACGTCGCCACAAAAGAAAATACAAAATTCGACTAAACAAAACATATCACAACATATTAACGTAAGGTGTAACGAAAGAAGACGAATAAACATTGTTATACCTTAGCTTTGTTGAAGCAAAAGTCTCGACACCACAAGACTAGGGTTCGCCTGAATGGGAAGAAAAGAAAAGAGAGGCAACAAAACTAGGGTTTCAATTTCATGATAAGTGATTGTATTTATAGGTGGTATCATTTTTGTTTTAGGGCTTTGAGGAGGGGGTTTGGGTTTTGGCTTGGTCCAACCGAGCACACAAAACCCACGGCCCAAATGGCCTTCTTGGCTCTTGGCTCCTTTGATCCAAACGAGACAAAATACTCGGCCAAGTGGTTCACCGTTAACAGCGAGGCCCAACATATTAGCGAAACGTTTAAATCTTTCGTCGTACCAAAATCGATCACGTACACACATTCATTTAGTTTTACTTGTTCGTAAGTTAGGTTTTAATTTCGTTAAATGATTATAAACGTATTTTACGTATTTTATAATTTCGATTTCAAGGGTATTTTAGTCTTTATCTATGTTTTAGATTTTCAGGTTTTACAGTTCTTCCCCTCTAAAAGAAGAATTTTCGTCCTCGAAAATTGAATGAAACGAAACGAAAACGAAATGAGAACATACCGAACTATTCAAAGAAATGAGGATAACTAGCTCGCATCGACTCTTCGGTTTCCCAAGTAGCCTCACGCTCCGGGTGATTTTTCCAAAGAATCTTAACGAACGGAATGACTTTGTTTCTCATGACTCTTTCTTGTCTTTCTAAAATAGCTTCTGGTTCTTGAGATAAAGACATATCGGATTGAATTTGATCAAACGGATAAGAAGCAACGTGTAACGGATGATAATTGTATCCCCTTAGAAGAGATACATGGAAAACATCATGAACACGCGTGATGGCGGAAGTGCTAATCGATCTGAAACTTCTCCTATACGCTCCAAAATTTCAAGCGGACCGATGAATCGAGGACTGAGCTTGCCCTTGATTCCAAAACGTTTCACACCTCTAACGGCGTGAAACTTTCAAAAATACACGATCTCCAACCCGAAACTCTAAATCACGACGATGCTTGTCGGCATAACTTTTTCCGGACGAGACCTAGCCTCCTTCAACTTTTCTCTAGCAATAGCTACTTTCTCATTACTGATCTCAATCATTTCCGGACCTTCAATTAAGCGTTCACCTACTTCATCCCAACAAGTAGGTGATCTACATTTCCTCCCATAAAGAAGTTCAAACGGTGCTACCTTAATGCTAGCATGCCAACTGTTGTTGTATGCAAACTCTACTAAACACAAATATTCATCCCAGCTGCCCGTCCATTCTAAAGCACAAGCCCTTAGCATGTCCTCTAAGGTGTGAATAGTCCTCTCTTGACCATCGTTTGAGGATGAAATGCCGTACTAAAATTAAGTCGAGTACCCCAAGCTGTTTGCAAACCTTTCCAGAACGGAAGTAAAGCGCGGATCCCTATCGGACACAATAGATGCCGGAGTACCATGAAGTCTAACTATCTCTTGCTGAAAATTTCCGCCAATCTACCAATACCATAATCCTTTCTAATTGGTAAGAAATGAGCCGATTTGGTTAGTCGATCAACAACTACCCAAATCGCATCATGCTTCTTCCGGTAAGAGGTAGTCCAGTCACAAAATCCATAGATATCTTATCCCACTTCCATGTCGGAATATCCAATGGTTGCAACAGTCCACTAGCCCTTTGATGTTCAATCTTAACCTGCTGACAAATCATACACTTCGACACAAACGTCGCCACATCTTGCTTCATGCCATTCCACCAGAAGTATTTTTTCAAATCCCTATACATCTTGGTAGAACCGGGATGGATAGTGAAAGGAGAACTATGAGCTTCAGTCATAACTTTGTCGCGAAGTACCGAAACATTGGGAACACAGAGCCTATCTTCATACCATACAATTCCGTCATTATCAACCTTAAACTCAGTCTGCTTACCTTCTTCAACATTTTGCGCTACGGCCCACAGCTCGCCGTCATCTTTCGAGCTTCCTTAATTTGCGGTATAAGGTTTGACTCCACCTTCATACTAGCCCGGTATCCATCAAAACCTCGTACACACAACTCAACATCCAAACGCTCTAAGTCACGAAGAATCCTAGGTTCAATCTCAATACTTGCAAGAATGCTTGATTTTCGGCTAAGTGCGTCAGCAACTACATTAGCCTTACCGGGATGGTACTGAATGTTGGTGTCATAATCCTTAAGAAGTTCTAACCATCTTCTTTGTCTCATGTTAAGTTCTTTTTGAGTGAAAATATACTTGAGACTCTTATGGTCGATGAAAATATCACACGTCTCTCCATACAAGTAATGTCTCCAGATCTTCAACGCGAACACCACTGCAGCTAACTCAAGGTCATGAGTTGGGTAATTCTCCTCATACGGTTTTTGCCATGCCTTGAAGCGTAAGCTATCACCTTTCCATGTTGCATCAAAACACAGCCTAATCCTTTCTTAGATGCATCACTATAAATTTGAAATCCTTTAGAACCAGATGGAAGAGTCAAAATAGGAGCGGACACCAATCTCGTTTCAACTCCTCAAAACTCTTTTCTCGTTCATCCGTCCATACGAACTTTTCTCCTTTTCTCATCAGTTGGGTTAGGGCAAAGCTAATCGAGAGAAACCTTCTACAAAACGTCGGTAGTAACCAGCAAGTCCTAGAAAACTCCTAACCTCGGTCACTGTCGTAGGTCTTGGCCACTTAGTGATAGCCTCAACCTTAGACGGATCCATGGTGATACCATCAGCAGATACAATATGACCAAGTAAAGCGACTTGTTTTAACGGAACTTCACACCGAAAATTTGGCGTACAACTTCTTCTTCCTTAGAATCTCCAAAACTATCAGGAGATGTTGTTCATGCTCTTCTTGGACTTAGAGTAAACCAAAATGTCGTCGATGAAAACAATAACAAACTTGTCGAGAAACTCATGGAAAACACGATTCATTAGGTCCATAAATACTGCAGGCGCATTTGTGATGAGTGTCTAAATACTCATCATTTTTATACCTTTTAGACTGCAAAAATATCTGAAAACACTCAGAAATGCATCAAAATGATAAAAATATCACAAATAAGTGTTTTATGTGTTTTAAATGCAAAAATACCAAAATCAGATGAAAAACGTATCAAGTTTGCATAATTGGCGGTTTTAGTCCCCCAAGTTTCAAAAATTGTCAAATCTAGTCCACGGAATCTAAAATATAAAGTTTTATCATTCAAGGTCCCTGAAATATTCTAAATTGTCAAAAATGGTCCTTGAATGAAGCTTTGGGCAAATGGCAGAAAAGGTCCCTTAACTTTACAAAAGTGTCAAATATAGTCCTTGGTGAATTTAAAAAATGAAAATAATCAAAAGTAAACCTTGTACTATTAATAAATGGCAAAATTGGTCCTTATGTTAAACTTTTGGAAAATTTACATGTTTGGACCCTCAAGTTTCAAAAATGACACAAATAGTCGTCGGATACTTTAAAATGGAAAATTATCTTTTATGGTCCTTGTACTAATGAAACTTGGCAAGATTTAACCCTTGTGATAACTTTAGAAAAGTTACAGGTTCAGTCCCTCACTTTGCAGAAATTACAACTATGGTCCTTGTTATTAATACAAACCAAACGGACCCTTTTGTTATTATTACCACCAAATCCAAATTCATTTAACCCAACAAAACCAAGCCCAAGTCCAAAGCCCAAACCAGTGTTTAAATTAAAAATACCGCCAGATCTGTTCATCCTTCTCCACACCTTTTAAACCAAAACCGGTGGTTTCACCACCACCTCACCACCTCTCCACCTCACCACCACCTGTCTCTACCTCATCACCCACTCCCTTCCACCGTATACTAGCCCACACCGCAGTTAATGCATCTCCACCACTTTAACCCCTAAACCATACCTTCCCCTGTTTTTCTTCACAAATGTACCAACTAGGCTAAATACCTTTTCCTTTGTGTCTCCTCAACATGTACAAGCTTCCAAAGTGCATTAATTGAAATATTTCGAAGCAAGTTACATAAACCACTTTTGGCGCCAAAAGTGGATTTGAAGGCTAAGATTGTTTTGACTCATCCAATGGTCAAAATTCTTGATGGGAAATGTTCAGAGACATGTGGGGAGTCTCAAAATGCTATAAAGAAGAGAGGAAATGCAGTGTAATAGATATCTAGTGTAACTTTTAAAATTTCTTAGTCGTTTTTATTATTTCAAGCTTTCCAGTGTAATTTTAATCTTCCAAGTACTTTGTTTAAGTAAATTCAAGTGTATGTGAACCTTTTTCAGTTTCAATTTCAGTTAAAATTCAAGTTTCCAGTTTATGCAATTTGTCTTGTTCAAAATCTCATGTTAATCAAATGATGTTGTTAGTTGGTATTAAGGACTGATAAGCCCACATAAGCTCCTAGATAGCTTGTTTAAGCTATTAGAAACATTTAAAACTCAGTTTAGAAGCAAAAAGAAAAAAATACCAAAAATACCAAAAAATTAGTGAAAAATCAAAAATCAAAGGAAATAGAGATCACAGCTGGAGCAGGGTTAATAATGGATTGCCCTTGGGTTTAGAGCTTCTTGGGAAGCTATAGGTTGTGGTCTTGTGCCTCAGTTCTCTATTTTGTACTTGGACTCAAATTGTAAGCAATTTTCTCATAATTTGCAATTTTTAGTTTAAGTGTTTAAAGTATGTTAATTTTAGTTTAATCTTTGTCTAATTATAGTTAATGTAAGTTAGTTAATAGCTTTCTTGGCTTAAACATCTGTTTTAGTACTTAAAACATCAAAAAATTAAGTTAAGGGTTGTTTGGTCTTGCTTAGTTAACTGTGCTAGAGAGTGCTCAAGTCTTTGTTCTTGGTTAATACATGTTACATTAGGTTAATATGGCTCAGTAAAACAAATAAAACTAGTGCTCATTTTATAAAAAGTCAAAACTCCAAATTCAATCCCTTGACAGTTAACTGTCAAGGATTTTCAAGATCAAAACCTTTAGGTTGGTGCATAATTAGTAGACTTAGCTTAATCTAGTCTTAATTCATCTTAATACATCATAATTAGTGAGTAAATTTGATCACAAGTTCATTTAAGTCAACTACTTAGTGTAAATTAAAAAGTCAAAATTTTTCAATAGCAGTTTTTGAATAAACTTAAGGATTTTATTGTGAATTTAATACCAAGATTTAGCTTATCATCTTTTAGGTTTCTAATATTCAACTGCTCAGCTTAATCATAGTATTTTTTATAAATTTTAGTTCAGCTTATTAAGTGCTTATTTCTTAGCTTCTTTTGAACTCTATTCCAAAAACATGCCTGTGCACAGTTTTACAAGCTTATTCTCAAGCTCATTCAGAGCTCATTAGCTAGCTTAAACTTGTGTACCTTAGCTTTTTGAGAAGCTCACCTAGCTGTCTCAAGGTTCCAGTGTTTAGTCTTCAATTTATAGCTTATTTGATAAGCCTGCTAGTGGCTTATTGTTTTGTCTATTTTATCTTGTACACTGAGTATTCAGTGTTTATTAACTTTTTCATAAGCTCCTTATAAGCTCACTAGTGAACAAAATAGTGAAAGTTTTAGCTTTTTGGAAAGCTTAATTGATAAACTTGTTAGTTGCAGTGTTCTTTTTCATTTCCTAGCTTATCTTAGTGCTTAAATATTAGCTTAAAAGTACCTAGTAACTAAAAAAAGTGTCCTGTGCAATAGTCTAACTTGTGCTTATTTGAAGCTTATTGATGCTTATTTCTTAATCATTTTGCTTTTTGGTTGCCATTCTAGCTTATTATCATTTTGCTTAGCTTATTCTCAGTTAACTTTGCTTATTTTCTAGCTAATTAGCCACTTGGCTTAAACTTGTGCTTATTTCCTTTTCTTGTTCAACTGTTGAAATAATAAGCTCAAACTGAGCTTATTAGTTGTTTTCATAAAAAGTTGTAGTTATAAAATTTGCTTATCTAAGTGTGTTTAATTAGTTTTAAAAAGAAAAAGTCCAAAAAAATAATATTTTGCAAAAAGTCATTCTTTGGGATTCGAACCACTGGCCACCCGACTCACCACACACACACACTACCATCTGCCCTTGGGTCTTTGACTGGTATTACTTTGCACGATTTATTACTTAACCCTTGTTTCCTCTTTTAGCTTATACGAATGTTTTAGCTTATTTATAGCTTATTAAAACAAGCTTTTACATATTTTGTATTTTTCCTAGCTTTGTATTAGTATAAAGTATTTTACAAAAAAAGTTTCAGATTTTTTCGAATAGTTTTAGTATTTTTAATCATTTAATTAGTGTAAAATAGTATTTAATTCATAATAAAAATATAAAAGTCTAAAAAATATAAATCTTTTTCTAAAATTTTCTTTTGTCATATATTAAGTAAGAAAATTGTTTTTACACTTGTAGGACTTTTATTTTATAAATTTTACGTTTTTTTACTTGCACTCGCGTAATTTTTACATATAACGCACGTTTTCATTCTAGGTCACGTTTTTAGGTAATTTAGGTTTACGCTTTAATTAAAATAGTTTATTTAAGTTATTTTGTTTTATAAATCAAGAAAAACATCATTTTAAAAATAGTGATAGCGTTTATTTAATATATTTTAGCTTTTTAATTTTCTTTAATTTGCATTTAAGCCCCTGTAATTTACAAACTTTCTCTTTAGGTGTAATTATCATTCACAATCCTTACTGATCACTATCCTTAGTGATTATTCAACATCTGAAAGTGTTAAACACCATTAATCCTCCGTGGGACTTAACGACCTGTGGAAACACTATACTCTCCAGATATAAATTGTATTGTTTCAATTTGTTTGAAGTTTATTACGGTTGACCATTCACAAGTGGTTAGCTTGTGTGATAAAACTTGACGGTTTGGAACCAATCAAATTTTGGCGCCGCTGCCGGGGAGGCTTTAGCGTGTCTTAAACCTTTTCAGACCCATACTTGCACATATACCACCGTTTGTAAACAGTTTTTTGTAAAGTTATCAAAAATCAAAAAGTCATTAACACTTTTCCTAAAGTGTTAACAACACCAAAAAAATATATATAAACAACAAAACAATCGTAACGTTTTCTAGCTTGTGTTTCCTTTAAGGTGATTCTTAAAGAGATACGATTTGGTTAAACGAGACGATACCAAAAATATTGTCCAAAAGTTTTTAAACCCTTAGCACATATCCATACCTACGTCTTTTAAAGTGGTACTTAAATACATAAAAATCAACCACCGCAAATCAAGGCAGTACACCTACCAACTGGGGGTGTGACCATTAATAAGTTCCCGAACAAAAGATTTAAAACTTGCCTTTGTGTCCTTGTGATTTGGTGTACCTTTTTCAAAGAAGCCATTTCATTTGTGATTATTGGTTAAGTTCACTTGTCGTTTTGCCTCGCATTTGTTTTGAAAAACTGATTTTAAATTTAGTGCATGCGCACTCGTTCTTCTAGCTCTACAAGTCCACTTTCTGAGCTTGCAAATATTCCTCGTAGGCGTAGAGGACGTTATGCTCCTTCGGCCGTGGTGAGGAACGTCTAGTACCACCACCCCCTGCGTAATGGCGAAGACAAGCCAATGAATGAGCTTCTCCAAGCACCCATCGAGGGTTACGGAGATGCCATTATTGTCCCGCCATCGTGGTGATACCTTTGAGCTCAAAACCGGGTTGCTTAATCTTGTAACCCAAAGCCAATTTTATGGTTTTGGGCGGGATGATCCTCATGCACATATTCGATGGTTCAACAAGATTGCATCTACCATCAAATACAAGAATGTCCCACATGAAGCAATTAAGCTTCTTCCGTTCCCATTTTCTCTAGAGGGACAAGCCCGGAATTGGCTTGAGAAACAACCCCTCGTTCCATTGAGACATGGGAGGATTTAGTTACCAAGTTTGTTAACGAATTCTATCCTCCATCTCGAACTACAAGTCTTAAGAATGAGATAATGAAATTCTCTCAAAGATTTGATGAATCATTCTGGGAGGCATGGGATCGTTACAAAGAGTTGCTCCGCAAGTGTCCGCATCATGGTTTTACCGAGTTAATGCAAATGGATACTTTCGACAATGGTCTAAACCAGACTAACCAAGACTCTTTAAATGCCTCCGCGGGAGGTAATTTCTGAGCAAGACCACAAAAGAAGCCTTGCAAATCATAGAAAACAAGTCCCAGGTCCGCCCTTTCCGAACAAAGACATATCGGACTCGGTCTAATGCGGGACCTTCTACTTCATCTCACGTGAGTACATCTAGCACCGATGCTAAGATTGACAAACTCACAGATATTGTTCAAGCTTTGGTTCTTGCTAACCAAAAGAAAGTCACTTTCACACAAACACCATCACATGGTGAAGTGAAGAAAGTTGAGGTCTGTGTTACTTGTGGTGGCCCTCATGCATACTACAACTGTCGCCACCGATGGCAGTCCGTTTGAAGCCAATGCTATAGGCGGTACTTCACATCAGGGAGGTAATCAATACCGTCCTCAAAATGAACCAAACTACCGTGCTAACACTTATCAGGGACCACCCGGTTTTAGCCAGAATCCTAACATGCAAAACCGGAATCAGAACCAACCTAGAATGAACCAAGGTTATCAAAACCAAGGTAATTTCTATCCCGGACCAAATCAAGGTTTCCAACATCAAGGAAATCTTAATCAAAACAATTTCAATCGAGAGAATCAATTTCATGGGAATGTGAATCCTAATCAAGGAAATTTTCAAAATCAAGGCCCTAATCCAAACAATAGAGGCCAGAATTTTCCTAATCAAACTCAAGCCATTGTTCCAACTGGACCATCATCTGATGAGTTATTGAAACAATTCATGAAATCCCAAGATGAAATGAACAGGTTGTTGGTCAGTCAGATTTCTGATCTTAAGAAGTCTTTAAATGATCAACCCTCGGGCTCAGGAAAACTTCCGAGCAACACGATCGCTAACCGAGGGGCGATGCAAAGGCGATCACAACCCGAAGTGGTGTTTCATACAATGGACCCGCTATTCCTACTACCTCTTCTTCTTCTCTCCCGAAGGTAGTGGAAAGTGAACTTGAGGCGACAAAGGACAAGGAACTTCCTACTAATAACGGAGGTACCAACGATGTCCAACCTCAAGTTGTTCCGAAACCCAAATCCAATCCAGGAGTTGTTTTTGAACCTCCGGTAGCTCCCGTTGAAAACCCCAAATCCAAATCTTCTATTCCTTACCCATCACGTTTGAATGAGCAAAAGCTCCGCGAAAAAGCCGGTCATCAAATGGACAAATTTTTTTAAATTTTCCAAGAACTACATTTTGACATAAGCTTTGCGGATGCTATCATGTTGATGCCCAAATTTGCATCAACTCTCAAACATATGTTAAGCAACAAGGAAAAGCTGTTTGAAATGGCTAAAACTCCTCTGAGCGAAGCGCTTTCAGCAGTTATCTTGAAAAGCTTCCGAGAAAAGCTTGGAGATCTGGAAAATTTCTCTTACCTTGTGTATTTCGGGAATGGTTGAATGCTTTACCTTAGCAGATCTTGGTGCAAGCATCAATCTGATGCCTCATTCAGTATGGAAGAAACTTTCTCTTCTGGAACTTACTCCTACATGCATGACTCTCGAGCTTGCAGATCGTACAATATCCCGTCCACTTGGCATTGCCGAGGACGTATTTGTGAAAGTAGGAAAGTTCCATTTTCCAAGTGACTTTGTAGTTGTTGATTTCGATGCGGATCCACGGGTTCCTCTAATTGTTGGACGAGGATTCCTGAGAATGGGCCGTGCTCTCATTGATGTATTTGAGCAAGAAATCACACTACGTGTGGGTAATGAAGCTGTCACCTTTAACCTTGATCAAACTTCGAGGTACTCCGCAAACTATGATTCTGAGTCGGTTAACTGAATAGATATCATTGATGTTGCTTCTGAAGAGTACTCTCAAGAAGTTCTTGGTTATGATCATAATTCTTCGAGTGATAATCTCACTCACTCATCTCAACCCATCATCGCCAATTCTACTCCTTCTCTCACTCCATTTGAGGAAAGTGACTTCATCTTGGAAGAGATTGAAGCATACTTGTCTAGTGATTCTGTTCCATGGGAAATTGATCACGCTCCCATCGACATCGAGGGGGACATACTTCTCATTGAGAAGTTGCTTAATGATGATCCATCATCACTCCCTCCCGTCGAGCTTCATAACAAGGAAGTAAAGTCAGTTGAGAAACGAAGAATTTCTGAAGTCGAACTTAAGGACTTACCACTTCATCTCGAGTATGCATTTCTTGAGGGTGATGATAAATTACCCGTCATTATTGCTCGAGATTTGAGTAAAGATGAAAAAACTGCTCTCATAAAGGTCTTGAAGTCACACAAGCAAGCAATTGCTTGGAAACTCTCTGACATTAAGGGTATCAACCCTGAGTTTTGTACTCACAAAATCTGAATGGAGGATGACTTCAAACCAGCAGTCCAACATCAGAGAAGGGTGAATCCAAAATCCATGATGTTATTAAACAAGAGGTTCTCAAACTTCTTGATGCAGGATTAATTTACCCGATCTCAGATAGTCCTTGGGTTAGCCCAATTCATTGTGTTCCTAAAAAGGGTGGCATAACTGTTGTCACAAATGAAGATAACGAGTTAATTCCAACTCGGCTGGTAACGGGATGTCGTGTTTGCATTGACTATCGTAAGTTGAATGACGCCAACCGAAAAGACCATTTTCCTCTACCCTTCATGGACCAAATGCTTGAGAGATTAGCGGGGAACGAATACTATTGTTTCCTAGATGGTTTCTCGGGTTATTTTCAGATCCCCATTGATCCACGGGATCAAGAAAAGACCACATTCACCTGCCCATACGGAACTTTTGCCTCTGAGGCGTATGCCTTTTGGTCTATGTAATGCTCCTGGCACGTTCCAACGATGTATGATGGCCATTTTCCACGACATGATCGGGGAAACAATGGAGGTGTTTATGGATGACTTCTCGGTCATTGGGGACTCGTTTCAAACATGTCTCTCCCATTTAGAAAAATGCTTAAACGGTGTGAAGACACCAATCTTTGTCTAAATTGAGAGAAGAGCCACTTTATGGTCAAAGAAGGCATAGTCCTTGGCCATAAGATTTCAAAAAACGGGATTGAGGTTGATAGAGCAAAAGTCGATGTTATTGCTAAATTGCCTCATCCTATTACCGTCAAAGGAATTAGGAGTTTTTTAGGTCATGCCGGTTTTTATCGTAGATTCATACAAGACTTTTCAAAAATCGCCCGACCTATGACCCATCTTCTTGAAAAAGATGCTCCTTTTATCTTCTCACCTGAGTGCATCAAAGCTTTTGAAACATTAAAGAAAAAGCTTACTGAAGCACCCATTCTCGTTGCTCCCTACTGGGATTTACCATTTGAACTCATGTGCGATGCAAGTGATTTTGCTATCGGTGCAGTCCTAGGGCAACGTAGATCCAAGCATTTTCAGCCTATTGATATGTGCTTATTCACATATCTTTTCATTATCAAAACTGACCCAAAACAACCAAGGAAAAGCCGTTTATTGCTAATATTTGTGGTTTTCTTGAGTTTATGCTTGTGCAGGTACGGATATGCAAAAACACGCAAAAAGGATCCAAATCAGATGTAAATCCGAGCGCGACGAGATCAAGAGAGTTTTAGCTGGGCTGGAAGGTCAAGATTGTGTATTTTGGAAGATTTTATTCTCAGAAGATAATTTTTGAAGTCTCAGAAAAGTTTGAAGAAAAGTCAAATTTAGTCCCTGCACTTTGAGCATTTGGCATAATTGGTCCCTCAAAGATTCAGAAATTGCAAGATGCACCCTTGGATTATTTGAG
This sequence comes from Chrysanthemum makinoi, assembly GCA_910596185.1. Taxonomy (NCBI): domain Eukaryota; kingdom Viridiplantae; phylum Streptophyta; class Magnoliopsida; order Asterales; family Asteraceae; genus Chrysanthemum; species Chrysanthemum makinoi. The sequence continues at coordinate 48,979,617 of OU343217.1, read as the reverse complement.
CTTTACATGATTAGTCCTTGATGAGATTTTCAGAATTTCACATTTAGTCCCTTGGAATTTCAGAAAATACAAGTTAGTCCCTAAACTATTACTTGGATCACAATTATTACCAAAGTCCAATCCACCACTTATAAACCATTCGGCCCAAGAATAATCACCCGAGCCCAAACTAACTACTACTATCGGTTTTATCTTAACCCGAAACCCAAACCATACCCGCTCACTAAACCCGAGTCAACCCAATTAAACCGGTCAAACAATCAAAAAAAACAATAAAAACCCCGAGCGCGCCAAATCCCTTTTCCCCCTTTTACCCAGATAAGAACCCTAATTAACCCATCCGTGTAATTGGTCGTTTTCACCGCAATTAAGGGCAGAATAGTACATTCCCTGACATTCTCTGACACAAAGGGACTGACACTTCATCAATCCGTGTGCCATTGTCCACTTGGCGTTCTCCTATTGGTCTTAACTTGTCACCAGATTCAATCCAAGGGATGAGATGAGAAGATGTTGTGTGGGATGTGATCCAAGGGTGGATATGAGCTCAAAGTAGCACAATATGAAGGAATTCGAGAAGCTTCTTACCTCTAGCTCAATTATAAATAGACCTCATTAGCATTCACAAAGATGTATCTTACTTTCTGTATTTTTTCCTTCTCTCTAGTTTTAGTTGTAGTGGTTATTTACATTTCAAATGTTTTAAATCATTTTGTAATTCGTATTGTACTCAATTTTCCTTATTAATATAAATTTGCATTTCATTTTCAGTTGTTTGCTTAAGTTTCTATTATTCTAAATCTGATCTTAAACTTATTTTAGTGCTTATTATAGTATTATTAATCTGTATTTTAGCTTGTTTCATCAAAATCTCAAAAATACAAAAAAAATCACATAAAATCATTTAAAAATCAAAAATCACTTTAGATCTGTTATTGGTTTAATCTTGTACTGATCTATTGTTTCTTATAGTTCATTTAAGCTTTTAAGTAGCTTAGTGTGAGCTTGTACTTGTTTTAATCTCAAATTCACAAAAATCTCAAGCTTATATCAGTTGCTACAGTTGCTGTTGATGAATCTGTTGTTCTGGTTTTGGATCTGGAATTGGATGGTATTGATGCTGGTTTTGGGTGGAAATTGAGCTGGTATTGGATTAGGAATAGAGGTTGATAGGTTAGTGGTTCTAGTTTCATCATTGAGCAAGCCATAGTGGCTAAGGCATTTTGTAAGTTTTTCAAATCTGTTATTGATTATTAGATCTGTGATTGCATCTGATCATTAGTGTAATTTTTACTGTTGGATCTATTATTGGTGTTTATTTTGCTAGATCTAGCCTTAATCTGTTTGTTGCTTCATTAATTAACTAGATAAGTAGTGTTTGGCATAGCTGAATTATCTGTGTTAGAGAGTAGCTAAGCTGATAATAATAGTTGTTTCTTATTTAGGTAGTTATTGGATATACATTTGAGGTCATTGTTTTAGTAATTTTACTCAAATAGTCAAATCAAGCTTGAATCTGATCTAGTGACAGAATCTGTTTGAATCAGTAGGTTTTATAAACTGCAATTTGGTTAAAATTTAGTAGATCTAGCTTTTGGTTATCATCATTAGTGTTATATCATCATAATCATTTCATAATTCTGGATCAAAACTCAGTTTGGTCAAAGTTTATGAGTATTCTTCAAATAGTCAAAACCTGTAAAACAGATTTTCACAAAACTTTGTGATTCAATTTTCTAATTCATCTTTGAGATTCAGTGTTTAAAACCTTGGAAACTTGATTTTCACTTGGTCTAGATCTGATAAACACTTTTTGTCAAATCTAAGCTTGTCATCTTGAGCTTCAAATAAGCTAGTACTTTAGCTTATATCTGCCCTGTTCACACTTAAGTGTGAATCAGGCAATCTTTCAGTGGTTGCATTAGCTTCAATTCAGAGAGTTAGGGTCTGGTATTTTGGTTAATTGTAGCTGGCCTGGTGGTCTATAGGACTGCATAAGTTGATTTTGGTTTAGCTCTTCTGATAAGCTGTTGATTAAGCTTAAACAGAAGGGGTGTTTCACTGGTTTGTTAATACAAGCAGTTAGCTTAAATCAAGGTTCTGAGCTTTTAGCTTGTTAACAGAGTACTTTCAGTAGTAATTAGCTTATTCTAGTATAAGATAGCTTCATTCTTGTTTGGTTAGCTTAGTAGCTTATTTGCTTATTCTTAGTAGCTTATTCTAGTAGCATTTGCACTATAGCTTTTATATTCTACACATAGCCTGTTGATTTTTCATTTTTCTTAGATTCATATTAACTTTTTAGATTTTTCCTGAAATTCTCATAATTTTTGGTCTTCATTTGTTATTTTTCTCAATTTAAAATAGTTTTTAATCAATTTTAATTAGCTTTTATTGAAAATAATTGAGAAAAAGTTCCAAAAAATAATTTTTCAATTTTAATAGTTTAAGATAAATATACAAAGCATAAAAAAGATTTTTCCTCATTTTTCTCTTTCGATTTGGTATTTTTCATAGATTTAAATAGTTTAAATTAGTTTTTAATTTTTATAAAATCGAGAAAAATCAAAAAAAATTAGTTTTAATTCTAAAATAGTTTTCTTATTACATTTTTAGAGTAAAAGTAAAATTAGGCATTTTTAGGATATCGTTTAGACGTAGTTGCATTTTTTGTCGCGTTTGTTAATTACGTTTTATTTTAGATTGCGTTTAGGATTTCCCGTAGGATAGATTTCCTTAATTACTTTCCCATTCCCGTAGTTAATAATCAAAATCTACAATCCATATCATCAAGCATAAAATCCAAACTAAGAACGACGTTGGCAATTCACGCCTCGTTGGGAAAACGATTCGGGTTGACTAATCCGTACTACACGATCACACACGGGATTTGATTTATTATTCTTTTTCCTAAGAGAATTTGAATCTATCTTCGTGAGTATTTTTGATATTGATATTAAGGATTTATCCCCACACATAACCCCTTGATCCTTCAATCAAATTTTGGCGCCGCTGCCGGGGAGGTTGTGTCACGACAATATCGTTTGAAGTTTGTCGATTAGTGACTTGAGATCCTTCATTCGTGAAGTTACTATTTTTCTATAAAAAAAAAAAAGTAAAAAATATTTTCCTTTTTCTTTTGTATATATATATCAGATTAAAAATACAAAAAGATTTTCTCTTTGTTTTTGATAATAAATAGAAGATACCAAGTATATAACATTCTCAACGGAGGTGTTATCATTATAAGTTCCCGAACAAAAGATCAAAAACTTGCCTTTGTGTCGCTTGTGAATTGATTTACTTCTATTGGATAAACAAACTGTGTGGTGGGTATAAGGACGGTCTGACATTAAATTGCAACTGTAAAGAAGCGGGTTTTAATAAGCTTCGCGCTGACCTACAAAGCTTCTCCGCTCGCTTGTGCGTTTGTCTTGAAGAGGTGATTTATTCACTCGGGATTATTGGTTTAAGTTCACTGTGTTTTCGAATATCGGTCTCTTTTAATTGCCTTGGTTTTAAGTGCATGCGCACTCGCTCTCAATCACGACGTAGACGTAATCAGAGAATAGACGTACCCGAGTTACGTACTATCGTTGAAGAACCCGTCATGGCGGACACTTTCGAACGATGAACGAGTTACTTCAAGCTACCGTAGACGGCTACGGTGATGCTATCGTACTTCCACCAATTAACACCGAAAATTTTGAACTTAAAACGAATCTAATACAATTGGTGTCTAATAAACCTTTTTGTGGTTTAGATCATGAGGAGCCCCATGCACATCTCCGTTGGTTTAATCAAGTTGCTTCTACGATTAACTTTCGGGGCGTCACTCATGAGTCGATTAAGTTGAGATTGTTTCCATTTTCCCTTGAGGGGGCAGCCCGGACTTGGCTCGAAAAAGAACCCCCTTAGTCGATTACAACATGGGAAGATCTTTCTAAGAAGTTTGTGAACCAGTTCTTTCCTCCGTCAAAGATAACAATGTTACGAAATCAAATCATAAATTTTCAACAAAAATTTGACGAGAGTTTTGGAGAAGCATGGGATAGATTCAAGGAACTTTTACGAAAATGCCCGAATCACGGTTTTACCGATCTCCATCAGATTGATACGTTCTATAATGCTCTAACGCCGTCCGATCAAGATTCGCTTAACGCCGGTGGTAATATCTTGAGTCGTATGCCCACCGAAATTAGAATGATTATCGAGAATAAGTCAAAAGTTTCTTCGTCTAGGAACCGTCCGGTTGTTTCTAAGATCACTACTAATGATAATTACTGTTTGAAAAGTGAGTTAAGTGGGCTGACTGATGCTATTAATTCAATGATGAGAGAGTTTAAGAATCTGAAATCCGAATCCGTCAAAGCCGTTACTGAAACATGTGTTATTTGCGGTGGTCCTCATCCGTATTATAATTGTCAAGCCACTGATGGCGATCTCCGAAATGCTTCCGTAGCCTCTGCTAATCCGGTTCAAAACCAGAACCAAGGATACCGTGCCAACCAAATGGGACCACCCGGTTTTGCACCCGTTTCTCAACAAAACCAAAACCGTTATCAAAACCAATCTTACAATCAAAACCGAGGAGCCAATCTCAGTCATGGTAATCAAAACTACCAAGCTCCTCCACCTCAAGGTTATCAACCACCTCCTCAACAACAATATCAATCTGTTCCGAACAATGAGTTTTTATCTTACATGAAAAGTTCCGATAGCACCATTAAAAATTTGCAAACTCAAATTAACAGCATGAGGACAGATTTCAAAAGAGACATGGAAGTTACGAATAACAAGAATATGAGAGAAATTAAGGATATGATGGCTAGTTTCTTTCAAGCTAATCAACCTTCTACGTCTTATTCTCAACCCTCGAGTTCTCTTCCGAGTAATACTATTCCTAACCCGAGAAGTGACATGAAAGCTATCACTACACGAAGTGGTGTTGCTTACGATGGACCCACGGCTCCTACTACTACTTCTTCTTCTCCTTCCGGTGTGGTAGACCGTGAGACTGGGGTGACAAAGGACCCAGTGCTTCCTACTGATAAGGGGAGTACTGAGAATGTCCAACCCACGGTTGTCCAAACTTCTGAACCCAAGGATGCTCCGGATAATGCTAAAAAGCCTAATTCAAAACAACACTTCCGTACCCGTCAAGGATGAATGATCAAAAGCAACGTGAACAAGCAAATCTTCAAATGGAAAAATTCTTTCAAATATTTCAAGATCTTCACTCCGAAATTAGCTTCGCGGATGCTCTTCTTCTCATGCCTAAGTTTGTTTCGACATTAAAAGGAATGTTAAGTAATAAAGAGAAAATTGTTGATTTGGCAAAAACGTCTTTGAATGAGAATTGTTCGGTTATTCTCAAGAAACTTCCCGAAAAGTTAGGTGACCCCGGCAAGTTCCTCATTCCGTGTGATTTTCAAGGAATTATTCAGTGCTCCGCCTTGGCTGATCTTGGCGCGAGTATCAATTTGATGCGAAATCAATTTCGATAAGCTTTCATTACCCCCACTTACCCCAACGTGTATGATCCTCGAGCTAGCCGACCGAACTACGACTACACCAAAAGGTATAGCCGAGGATGTCTTTGTCAGAGTGGGGGAGTTCGATTTTCCCGCTGATTTCGTTGTAGTCGATTTTGATGCCGATCCTCGAGTACCCTTAATTCTCGGAAGGAGTTTCTTAAGAACGGGACATGCGTTGATTGATGTTTATGGAGGAGAAATAACTTTAAGAGTTGGAAAAGAAGCCGTCACGTTTAACGTTAACAATACTTCTAAATCTTTTACCAAACAATATGATGTGGCCAAAATCAGTAACACCGAGGTGACAAAGGACCCGGGAATTCCTACTGATAACGGAAGTACCAAAAACGTCCAACCTCCGGTAGTTCAAAAAGTTGGGCCTAAGACATCGAGATTTGATCTTTCACGTTTCACGGTTAAGAGTTTGTCTACGATACGTGCTGAGAAGAAACTAGAAAAGGAGACTTCAACGGTTGTGGTGGAAAATGCTAGCTCTAAGAGCACACCACTTGTCCCACCTCCGATTTCTGTGTATCGAATTGATCTTGTTTCTAAAAACACCGAGTTTTCTTTGAGTGGCAATCCCACTCCTTCTTCTTCTTCTAATATCCCTTCCCATACTCAATATGAGGAAGATGAATCTATCATGAATGAAATTGATGCTTATTTGAAAAGTGATTCAGTTTCGCCGGAAATTGATAATGCCGACATCGATATCGAAGGAGATATTCGTTTGATTGAACAAATGCTTTACGGAGATTCTGAAAAAGTTATTCAAGAAGTCAAGCCGTCTTTTAATCCTTCGGAGCCCGAGCTCAAGGATTCTCCCATTGATTTACTTCTCGAGGAGTTCGCCGATGAACTCGCTCGCATGGATCCTCTTCCACCGGGAAGTGAGGATGACATCTTTGATTTTAGAGCCGACTTACGCGAAATTGAATATTTACTATTTCAAGATCCATCGATTTACTTTGAGAAGTTCACCGATGAACTTGCTCCCACCGACTCGATTCTTCCAAAAAATGAAGAGAACGAATATGATGATCCGTTTTACCCAAAGAAAGATAAGGAAGTTAAGATTTCGACTGATGAGCTTGTTGATTCAGAGATTCTACACTATTTTTTATCCGAGAGTGATTCCTCTCCTCGTGAGGATTTTCACGTGGATGATACTTTGATTTCGTTCCTTTCTGAGGACAAGATTTTCAATCCTGGGATACTATTCGAAGAGTACATTTTTATCACCAAAGTTATTCGGAAAAAGGATCCTATCTTGGATGCCTTCATTATTAAACCCTTGAAATACACCTCTTTGTACCATGGACTCCCTTCTCCTTTGGAGTTTTCTCATGTTGATCCGTCATCTTTTCGTCCGCCCGCTAAACCGCCGGATGATGGATCAAGCTTTCTTGAAAAACCTTTTGTGAGTTCGGGAGGATTTAACCCTTATGTGCTGATGCCCGACACTTTCTTACCCACCCACCCACCCGTCTCATTCCTTTGGGAATGAGGACACCGTTTTGACCCTGTATCTCTACCACTTTCTTCCCCAAGGACAAATGAATTCGGGGACGAGTCAGGCTAGCGATTCGGTGACCAAAAACATGGCGCTTCGTGGGAGGCACCCCATGCTTATCTTTCTCTTCTTTCTCTTTTCTAATAAGTGCGTGAAGAGGTCGCCTCTTCGATTTCTCGTGTTTGGTTGTTTGTGATGTTTTGTCTAGGATTTTCCCGATATGAAGACTCTCGTGCTCGAAGTTTGTCATTTTCTCCACTCGAGTTTCATGATCGATGCTGATGGAAATCCGATATCCTAATCTTATCGACTAACGTTTATCTTTTAGCATACTTAATAAACGGCTTTTAGATTTTCGTGATGCCCTTGCTTTAAACATTGAGGACAATGTTTCGTTCTAGTCTGGGGTAGGGTAATCTTCGATTTGATTTGACCGCACTTGCTTATTTCTGTCGTGTTTCTCTCGTAACCCCGTTTTTCCTTAGAAAATGAAAAATTGTGCAAAAATGAGAAAAATTTAAAATTTTTTGTAAGCTTTTGTTGAGTCTTTTTGATTGAAAAGTTTGCTAGTCTCTTAGATTAGAAGCTATAAAATGCGAATTCTAGCTCACAAAGCCAAGATTTTGCAAGTTTCCCTGAGTGACTTTAAATATGCATAACTTGATTTCATTAGACGAAGCAATTGCTAAGTTAATATATGTTTTGACACCTTGATTGACTTTCCGCTGGTGAGAGTAGGAATAGAATTCTGACTTGACCGGGCGTGTTGAGCCCTAGCTTGTTCCCTTAACCATAGATAATCTAAAAATTATCGGCTAACCATCTGCGGATCTCATTATTTGGGATTTTAAATTTGCAGAGATCGAGAAATGATATAGTTACTTATGAGTTTAGATGCTAAGCGTGGAGTAGTTGGTTCTCTTTAGAGCCCATCGAAGGTACTTATGGCTTTTTGTTCCCACAAAATTGTTTCACCCCATATCTGTCTAAATAATTAGAGATGTCGAGTTTTTGGCGATAGTTAGTTCTTTATCTTCTTAAAAGAATCTTTGTTTTAAAAATTGGGTACACATCAGGGATCCGTAATAAATAAATGAGTAATGAGTAATAAGTGATATGTGAAAAGTAATAAGTAAAGTTGTGAGCTGCGGTGTCGAGATCGGACCCTTGGATCTTTAGCCGGGATTGTATGAGGTCTTAGCCTAGCCAGCCGGGACTCTCATTTCATGAAGCCTATAGTCTTGGAATTACCCCGTGAAGCTCCGTGGTTCACAGCTCATATAAGTAAAAGTATAAGTGCAATGTAAAAAAAAAAAAAAAAAAATGTTGAAAATGAAAATGAAAAATCAAGTATAAGTGAATAAAAATTCCTTGATGTGGACCTCATTTTTACGACAATGGTTCTTGAGAGAAGACAGATAACTAATTATCGACTTAGCTTTGTATCTTTATCGGAATAAAACTTATCGAAACGAGAATTTGAAGAAATTCATTTCTCACAAAAATAAAAAAATCTAGAGGAAATAGGAAAATGGGAACGAAAGGTAAGTACACAAGTAACTTCCATGGGTAGTGTTAGCATCTAGAGTCATTTGTAACAATGATTTCGGTTTTACGCTTAGTTTGGGAGCTTGTGAAAAATCAGGGACGATGTATTCTATCCGTATGGTCACTTCACGCTGTGTTGTGTTTTCTACTCCGTGATCCTAACGTGTCGTTTGAAAAATGTTGGAGTTATTAATCGACATGAAAGTTCAACAAACCGTCATTCATAATCTGATGTGCTTAATCGTAATATCTACATGTGAAATAAAAGGTAAACGGGGCGTTTTTAGAATTAAGGCTTTCTTAATCTCTTTTGAGGAATCTTTGCTACTTTTTCTCTTATTATTGGTTTGTCTAAATTGTTTGAAGTTTCTTACGGTTAGTCATTCACAAGTGGCTAGCTTGTGTGAGATAACTTGATGGTTTAGACATACCAATGTAAGTGTCTTCATAGGTTTAGTAGAAAGAGATGGAAATCCTTGGTTTTAGAAGCGTGAGTTGATTGCATTGCGTGAGGACACGACAATGGTCTCGTCTGGGGTATTTTGATATGTGCTTATTCACATATCTTTTCATTATCAAAACTGACCCAAAACAACCAAGGAAAAGCCGTTTATTGCTAATATTTGTGGTTTTCTTGAGTTTATGCTTGTGCAGGTACGGATATGCAAAAACACGCAAAAAGGATCCAAATCAGATGTAAATCCGAGCACGAGAGATCAAGAGAGTTTTAGCTGAGCTGGAAGGTCAAGATTGTGTATTTTGGAAGATTTTATTCTCAGAAGATAATTTTTGAAGTCTCAGAAAAGTTTGAAGAAAAGTCAAATTTAGTCCCTGCACTTTGAGCATTTGGCATAATTGGTCCCTCAAAGATTCAGAAATTGCAAGATGCACCCTTGGATTATTTGAGCTTTACATGATTAGTCCTTGATGAGATTTTCAGAATTTCACATTTAGTCCCTTGGAATTTCAGAAAATACAAGTTAGTCCCTAAACTATTACTTGGATCACAATTATTACCAAAGTCCAATCCACCACTTATAAACCATTCGGCCCAAGAATAATCACCCGAGCCCAAACTAACTACTACTATCCGGTTTTTATCTTAACCCGAAACCCAAACCATACCCGCTCACTAAACCCGAGTCAACCCAATTAAACCGGTCAAACAATCAAAAAAACAATAAAAAAACCCCGAGCGCGCCAAATCCCTTTTCCCCCTTTTACCCAGATAAGAACCCTAATTAACCCATCCGTGTAATTGGTCGTTTTCACCGCAATTAAGGGCAGAATAGTACATTCCCTGACATTCTCTGACACAAAGGGACTGACACTTCATCAATCCGTGTGCCATTGTCCACTTGGCGTTCTCCTATTGGTCTTAACTTGTCACCAGATTCAATCCAAGGGATGAGATGAGAAGATGTTGTGTGGGATGTGATCCAAGGGTGGATATGAGCTCAAAGTAGCACAATATGAAGGAATTCGAGAAGCTTCTTACCTCTAGCTCAATTATAAATAGACCTCATTAGCATTCACAAAGATGTATCTTACTTTCTGTATTTTTTCCTTCTCTCTAGTTTTAGTTGTAGTGGTTATTTACATTTCAAATGTTTTAAATCATTTTGTAATTCGTATTGTACTCAATTTTCCTTATTAATATAAATTTGCATTTCATTTTCAGTTGTTTGCTTAAGTTTCTATTATTCTAAATCTGCTCTTAAACTTATTTTAGTGCTTATTATAGTATTATTAATCTGTTTTTTAGCTTGTTTCATCAAAATCTCAAAAATACAAAAAAAATCACATAAAATCATTTAAAAATCAAAAATCACTTTAGATCTGTTATTGGTTTAATCCTGTACTGATCTATTGTTTCTTATAGTTCATTTAAGCTTTTAGTAGCTTATAGTGAGCTTGTACTTGTTTTAATCTCAAATTCACAAAAATCTCAAGCTTATATCAGTTGCTACAGTTGCTGTTGATGAATCTGTTGTTCTGGTTTTGGATCTGGAATTGGATGGTATTGATGCTGGTTTTGGGTGGAAATTGAGCTGGTATTGGATTAGGAATAGAGGTTGATAGGTTAGTGGTTCTAGTTTCATCATTGAGCAAGCCATAGTGGCTAAGGCATTTTGTAAGTTTTTCAAATCTGTTATTGATTATTAGATCTGTGATTGCATCTGATCATTAGTGTAATTTTTACTGTTGGATCTATTATTGGTGTTTATTTTGCTAGATCTAGCCTTAATCTGTTTGTTGCTTCATTAATTAACTAGATAAGTAGTGTTTGGCATAGCTGAATTATCTGTGTTAGAGAGTAGCTAAGCTGATAATAATAGTTGTTTCTTATTTAGGTAGTTATTGGATAGACATTTGAGGTCATTGTTTCAGTAGTTTTACTCAAATAGTCAAATCTAGCTTGAATATGATCTAGTGACAGAATCTGTTTGAATCAGTAGGTTTTATAAACTGCAATTTGGTTCAAATTTAGTAGATCTAGCTTTTGGTTATCATCATCAGTGTTATATCATCATAATCATTTCATAATTCTGGATCAAAACTCAGTTTGGTCAAAGTTTATGAGTATTCTTCAAATAGGCAAAATCTGTCGCTTGCAGTTTTCAACAAACTTTGTGATTCAATTTTCTAATTCATCTTTGAGATTCAGTGTTTAAAACCTTGGAAACTTGATTTTCACTTGGTCTAGATCTGATAAACACTTTTTGTCAAATCTAAGCTTGTCATCTTGAGCTTCAAATAAGCTAGTACTTTAGCTTATATCTGCCCTGTTCACACTTAAGTGTGAATCAGGCAATCTTCGATGGTTGCATTAGCTTCAATTCAGAGAGTTAGGGTCTGGTATTTTGGTTAATTGTAGCTGGCCTGGTGGTCTATAGGACTGCATAAGTTGATTTTGGTTTAGCTCTTCTGATAAGCTGTTGATTAAGCTTAAACAGAAGGGGTGTTTCACTGGTTTGTTAATACAAGCAGTTAGCTTAAATCAAGGTTCTGAGCTTTTAGCTTGTTAATAGTAGGTACTTTCAGTAGTAATTAGCTTATTCTAGTATAAGATAGCTTCTGTTACTGTTTGGTTAGCTTAGTAGCTTATTTGCTTATTCTTAGTAGCTTATTCTAGTAGCATTTGCACTATAGCTTTTATATTCTACACATAGCCTGTTGATTTTTCATTTTTCTTAGATTCATATTAACTTTTTAGATTTTTCCTGAAATTCTCATAATTTTTGGTCTTCATTTGTTATTTTTCTCAATTTAAAATAGTTTTTAATCAATTTTAATTAGCTTTTATTGAAAATAATTGAGAAAAAGTTCCAAAAAATAATTTTTCAATTTTAATAGTTTAAGATAAATATAAAAAGCATAAAAAAGATTTTTCCTCATTTTTCTCTTTTGATTTGGTATTTTTCATAGATTTAAATAGTTTAAATTAGTTTTTAATTTTTATAAAATCTAGAAAAATCCAAAAAATTAGTTTTAATTCTAAAATAGTTTTCTTATTACATTTTTAGAGTAAAAGTAAAATTAGGCATTTTTAGGATATCGTTTAGACGTAGTTGCATTTTTTGTCGCGTTTGTTAATTACGTTTTATTTTAGATTGCGTTTAGGATTTCCCGTAGGATAGATTTCCTTAATTACTTTCCCATTCCCGTAGTTAATAATCAAAATCTATAATCCATATCATCAAGCATAAAATCCAAACTAAGAACGACGTTGGCAATTCACGCCTCGTTGGGAAAACGATTCGGGTTGACTAATCCGTACTACACGATCACACACGGGATTTGATTTATTATTCTTTTTCCTAAGAGAATTTGAATCTATCTTCGTGAGTATTTTTGATATTGATATTAAGGATTTATCCCCACACATAACCCTTGATCCTTCAATCACCTATCCACTACGCAAGCAAAACTATGACTGAAGCTCAAACTCATTACACCACCACAGAAAAAGAGCTACTAGCCGTGGTGTATGCATTTGAGAAGTTTCGGCCATACCTAATCTTGACCAAATGTGTGGTGTATACGGATCACTCGGCTCTCAAATATCTCTTTGCAAAACAAGATGCAAAGCTGAGATTGCTCCATTGGGTTCTCCTCCTCGAGAATTTGATATCATTATCGTGATAAAAAGGAGCTGAGAACCGGCATTGATCATCTGTCCCGTCTAGAAAACCCTCACCAAGATGTTTTCGAGAAAAGGAAATAAATGAAACATTTCCTCTCGAGACACTCAATGCGGTTTCTTTTCGTGGAAATTTTACCACCCCATGGTTTCTGTGACTTCGCAAATTACCATGCGGGTAACTTCATAGTGAAAGGGATGTCGACCCAACAGAAGAACAAATTCTTCAAGTATGTTAAACATTACTAGGACGACCCTACTTATTCAAAATCTGTGTGGATCAAGTCATCCGACGGTGTATTTATGGACAGGAAGCTATTGACATTCTCAAAGCTTGCCATGCTGGACCCACCGGGGGCCATCATAGTCCAAATTACACCGCCAAAAAGGTGTTTGATTCCGGGTTTTATTGGCCTACGATTTACAAGGATGCCCACGAATTTGTCAAAGCCTGTGACGCTTGTCAACGTCACGGAAATATCTCTCAAAGAAATGAAATGCCGCAAAACGCCATTCAAGTATGTGAGATCTTTGACATATGGGGCATTGACTTTATGGGGCCATTTCCATCATCTCGAGGAAACAAATACATACTTGTGGTTGACTATTTGTCAAAATGGGTTGAAGCAAAAGCTTTACCTACCAATGATGCCCGAGTTGTTGTGAAATTCTTAAAATCTCTTTTTGCTAGGTTTGGAACTCCGAGAGCTATAATCAGTGATCGTGGTACACATTTCTGCAATGACCAATTTGATCGTGTCATGCAAAAGTATGGTGTAACCCACCGTCTCTCTACTGCATACCACCCCCAAACAAGTGGGCAAGTGGAAGTTTCCAACCGTGGTATAAAAAGAATTCTTGAAAGGACAGTAGGCGAAAACCGTGCCTCTTGGTGGGATAAACTAGATGGCACTCGGGCCTTCCGTACAGCTTATAAAACACCCATCGGGTGTACTCCATACAAGCTAGTGTACGGAAAGGCATGTCATCTTCCGATTGAGCTTGAGCACAAAGCATACTGGGCCTTGAAACATGCCAACTTCGATATTCAGACAGGTGGTGATCACAGAAAAGTTCAAATGAATGAATTAAATGAACTCCGTGATCAAGCATACGAGAACTCTTTGATCTACAAACAAAAGACAAAGAAGATTCATGACTCTAAAATCAAGAACCGCGTTTTCAACGTCGGTGATCGAGTCCTTCTTTTCAATTCTAGATTGAAGATATTCTCGAGAAAGCTCAAGTCCCGTTGGTCTGGTCCATTCACTATTGCTAAGGTTTATCCTTATGGTACTATTGAGTTATCTCAACCCAATGGTCCAAATTTTAAAGTGAATGGTCATCGATTAAAGCACTATTTTGGAGAGGACATTCCACCCATGGTTGTCCCTGATCTACAAACTTTCCCCATGACCCAATGAATGCGGGGATCGAGTCAAGCTAGTGACTCGGGAATCAAAAACAATAGCACACACCACATGGGTTTTCACCCATGAGTACCACCCTAGTGTGGGGGAGTTGCCCCCCACTGTTGTATATAAGTACTCTATATAAAAAAAAATGTGTATATATCAAAAATAAAATAATGGCCGTAGTATTTCCCTTTTACGTTCTATGTTTCGGCATAACCGCCGGTACTTTGAATATTGAGGGCAATATTCATTTCTAGTGTGAGGGGGAATTCTCACGAATTTTATCATGTAATTATACCACCCAATTCCCTCGTTTTTGGCCAAATTTTTTTTTGGAATAAGTGTTTTTCACTTACTCAACAAATGGTAATCAGTCAGCCATGTCTAAACCACATAAGGATTGGCTAATCCAGGAGCAAACGGCTCTTGGTAAAGATATCTCAAATCCGTTTATGGCTTGCAATTTGCCCAAAATTGTATGGTGTTCAGCTCACCATATCTTTAATTAGTGAAGAGTTGGCTAGCCCGCAAGTTTATGGCTTGTGGTAAAGGCAGTTGGAAATCCATAATTGGTAATCGACTCACCAAAGATAATATTGATAATTTATCTAAGAGTTGGCTAGTCCAGAAGCAAACGGCTTCTGGTAAAGACAAATCAAAACCGTTGAAAGCTGGTGTTTTGCTCAAAATCATTTGGTTATCATTGTACCAAGGTTCTTACTTGAACTGAAACAATTGGCTACTCCAGAAGTAATGGCTTTTGGTAAAGAGATGAAATCCATTAAAGTTTCAAAACATTGCTAGGGACTAGCAATATCTTAGTGTGGGGGATTGATGAGTGTCTAAATACTCATCATTTTTATACAAATTAGACTGCAAAAACATCGAAAACACTCAAAATGCATCAAAATGATAAAAATATCACAAATAAGTGTTTTATGTGTTTTAAATGCAAAAATACCAAAATCGGATGAAAAACGTATCAAGTTTGCATAATTGGCAGTTTTAGTCCCCCAAGTTTCAAAAGTTGTCAAATCTAGTCCCTGGAATCTAAAAATATAAAGTTTTATCATTCAAGGTCCCTGAAATATTCTAAATTGTCAAAAATGGTCCTTGAATGAAGCTTTGGGCAAATGGCAGAAAAGGTCCCTTAACTTTACAAAAGTGTCAAATATAGTCCTTGGTGAATTTAAAAAATGAAAATAATCAAAAGTAAACCTTGTACTATTAATAAATGGCAAAATTGGTCCTTATGTTAAACTTTTGGAAAATTTACATGTTTGGACCCTCAAGTTTCAAAAATGACACAAATAGTCGTCGGATACTTTAAAATGGAAAATTATCTTTTATGGTCCTTGTACTAATGAAACTTGGCAAGATTTAACCCTTGTGATAACTTTAGAAAAGTTACAGGTTCAGTCCCTCACTTTGCAGAAATTACAACTATGGTCCTTGTTATTAATACAAACCAAACGGACCCTTTTGTTATTATTACCACCAAATCCAAATTCATTTAACCCAACAAAACCAAGCCCAAGTCCAAAGCCCAAACCAGTGTTTAAATTAAAAATACCGCCGATCTTTGTTCATCCTTCTCCACCTGTTAAACCAAAACCAGGTGGTTTCACCACCACCTCACCACCTCTCCACCTCACCACCACCTGTCTCCACCTCATCACCCACTCCCCTTCCACCTGTATACTAGCCCACAACCGCAGTTAATGCATCTTCACCACTTTAACCCCTAAACCATACCTTCCCCAGTTTTTCTTCACAAATGTACCAACTAGGCTAAATACCTTTTCCTTTGTGTCTCCTCAACATGTACAAGCTTCCAAAGTGCATTGATTGAAATATTTCGGCTGCAAGTTACATAAACCACTTTTGGCGCCAAAAGTGGATTTGAAGGCTAAGATTGTTTTGACTCATCCAATGGTCAAAATTCTTGATGGGAAATGTTCAGAGACATGTGGGGAGTCTCAAAATGCTATAAAGAAGAGAGAAATGCAAAGTGTAATAGATATCTAGTGTAACTTTTAAAATTTCTTAGTCGTTTTTATTATTTCAAGCTTTCCAGTGTAATTTTAATCTTCCAAGTACTTTGTTTAAGTAAATTCAAGTGTATGTGAACCTTTTTCAGTTTCAATTTCAGTTAAAATTCAAGTTTCCAGTTTATGCAATTTGTCTTGTTCAAAATCTCATGTTAATCAAATGATGTTGTTAGTTGGTATAAGGTGATAAGCCACATAAGCTCCTAGATAGCTTATTTAAGCTATTAGAAACTCATAAAAATCAGTTTAGAAGCAAAAAGAGAAAATACCAAAAATACCAAAAAAAATTAGTGAAAAATAAAAAAATCAAAGGAAATAGAGATCACAGCTGGAGCAGGGTTAATAATGGATTGCCCTTGGGTTTAGAGCTTCTTGGGAAGCTATAGGTTGTGGTCTTGTGCCTCAGTTCTCTATTTTGTACTTGGACTCAAATTGTAAGCAATTTTCTCATAATTTGCAATTTTTAGTTTAAGTGTTTAAAGTATGTTAATTTTAGTTTAATGCTGTCTAATTATAGTTAATGTAAGTTAGTTAATAGCTTTCTTGGCTTAAACATCTGTTTTAGTACTTAAAACATCAAAAACAGTTAAGTTAAGGGTTGTTTGGTCTTGCTTAGTTAAGCGTGCTAGAGAGTGCTCAAGTCTTTGTTCTTGGTTAATACATGTTACATTAGGTTAATATGGCTCAGTAAAACAAATAAAACTAGTGCTCATTTTATAAAAAGTCAAAACTCCAAATCCAATCCCTTGACAGTTAACTGTCAAGGATTTTCAAGATCAAAACCTTTAGGTTGGTGCATAATTAGTAGACTTAGCTTAATCTAGTCTTAATTCATCTTAATACATCATAATTAGTGAGTAAATTTGATCACAAGTTCATTTAAGTCAACTACTTAGTGTAAATTAAAAAGTCAAAATTTTTCAATAGCAGTTTTTGAATAAACTTAAGGATTTTATTGTGAATTTAATACCAAGATTTAGCTTATCATCTTTTAGGTTTCTAATATTCAAGCTTAATCATAGTATTTTTTATAAATTTTAGTTCAGCTTATTAAGTGCTTATTTCTTAGCTTCTTTTGAACTCTTTTCCAAAAACATGCCCTGTGCACCAGGTTTACAAGCTTATTCTCAAGCTCATTCAGAGCTCATTAGCTAGCTTAAACTTGTGTACCTTAGCTTTTTGAGAAGCTCACCTAGCTGTCTCAAGGTTCCAGTGTTTAGTCTTCAATTTATAGCTTATTTGATAAGCCTGCTAGTGGCTTATTGTTTTGTCTATTTTATCTTGTACATGAGTATTAGGTGTTTATTAACTTTTCATAAGCTCCTTATAAGCTCACTAGTGAACAAAATAGTGAAAGTTTTAGCTTTTTGGAAAGCTTAATTGATAAACTTGTTAGTTGCAGTGTTCTTTTTCATTTCCTAGCTTATCTTAGTGCTTAAATATTAGCTTAAAAGTACCTAGTAACTAAAAAAAGTGTCCTGTGCAATAGTCTAACTTGTGCTTATTTGAAGCTTATTCAATGCTTATTTCTTAATCATTTTGCTTTTTCAGTTGCCATTCTAGCTTATTATCATTTTGCTTAGCTTATTCTCAGTTAACTTTGCTTATTTTCTAGCTAATTAGCCACTTGGCTTAAACTTGTGCTTATTTCCTTTTTTTGTTCAACTGTTGAAATAATAAGCTCAAACTGAGCTTATTAGTTGTTTTCATAAAAAGTTGTAGTTATAAAATTTGCTTATCTAAGTGTGTTTAATTAGTTTTAAAAAGAAAAAGTCCAAAAAAATAATATTTTGCAAAAGTCATTCTTTGGGATTGAACCACGCCACCCGACTCACCACACACACACACTACCATCTGCCCTTAGGTCTTTGACTGGTATTACTTTGCACGATTTATTACTTAACCCTTGTTTCCTCTTTTAGCTTATACGAATGTTTTAGCTTATTTATAGCTTATTAAAACAAGCTTTTACATATTTTGTATTTTTCCTAGCTTTGTATTAGTATAAAGTATTTTATAAAAAAGTTTCAGATTTTTCCGAATAGTTTTAGTATTTTTAATCATTTAATTAGTGTAAAATAGTATTTAATTCATAATAAAAAATATAAAAGTCAAAAAAATATAAATCTTTTTTCTAAAATTTTCTTTTGTCATATATTAAGTAAGAAAATTGTTTTTACACTCGTAGGACTTTTATTTCAAAATTTTACGTTTTTACTTATGCGACTTTCAGCGTAATTTTTACATATAACGCACGTTTTCATTCTAGGTCACGTTTTAGGTAATTTAGGTTTACGCTTTAATTAAAATAGTTTATTTAAGTTATTTTGTTTTATAAATCAAGAAAAACATCATTTTAAAAATAGTGATAGCGTTTATTTAATATATTTTAGCTTTTGAATTTTCTTTAATTTGCATTTAAGCCCCTGTAATTTACAAACTTTCTCTTTAGGTGTAATTATCATTCACAATCCTTACTGATCACTATCCTTAGTGATTATTCAACATCTGAAAGTGTTAAACACCATTAATCCTCCGTGGGACTTAACGACCTGTGGAAACACTATACTCTCCAGATCTAAATTGTATTGTTTCTGAGCTGTTTGAAGTTTATTACGGTTGACCATTCACAAGTGGTTAGCTTGTGTGATAAAACTTGACGGTTTGGAACCAATCAATTTGTCAAACCAAAAGGCATAACGAGGAATTCGTAGTGACCATATCTGGTACGAAACGCGGTCTTAGGAATATCTTGCTCCCTCACACGTGGTGATAACGGATCTCGATCAATCTTGAAAAGAACTTAGCTCCTTGCGGTTGATCAAACAAATCATCTATCGCGAGGAAGAGGATAACGGTTTCGAATAGTAATACGGTTGAGTTCACGGTATTCGATACATAGACGCATACTTCCATCCTTCTTCTTCACAAACAAAACAGGTGCACCCCATGGAGAAACACTGGGCGAATAAATCCATTTTCTATCATCTCTTGCACTGCTCCTTCAACTCCTTGAGTTCTACGGGTGCCATACGATATGGAGCTTTGAAATCGGTTCAGACACGGGGAATTAACTCAATGCTAAACTCAACTTCTCTAGCTTTGGGAAGACCGGAAGTTCATCGGGAAAAGCGTCGGTGAATTCACAAACAACAGAAAGGTTTTCAATGTTAGGACTCTCCAAAGATGTGTCCTTAACATATGCCAGAAAACCTTGGCACCCATGAGCAAGCATGGCCGTGCCTTCATAGCAGAAATAAACTTAACAGATTTGAGAGGTTGAGAACCATAATAAACAAATTCAGGATGTTTTATGTCTCCAAAGATCACAGTTCTAGCATAGCACTCAATGGAAGCTCTATGATAAGCCAACCAATCCATGCCTAGAATGATATCAAAGTCGACCATATCGAGAGGATACAGATTTGCAGAGCGAATACGATCATCAAAACGAAGATGGCACTTAACGTATTTATGATCAATGATCATGTGGTTTTTCATAGGCGTAGATATCGATAAGTGATTCGTTAGCGGTTTGGGCTTCATATTAAGTTTCTTAGCAAATGTGACGGATATAATGGAGTGTGTGGCACCGGTATCAAATAAAGCGAAGCGGAATAATCATCAATGAAAAGAGTGCCCGTAATGGTACACGAAATTGAGTCTCCCGCGATTCAGTAGTAGCATAAACCGTCCAGTAGTAGGTGGCGACTTGATGTAGTTTCCAGAATCACCGGGTTCTTCTTAGGGCAATCCTTGATCTTGTGAGTAGTGGAACCACAAGAGAAACATCCACCAATGGCCTTGAAACACGGTCCCGGATGAGCCTTTCCACAAGTAGTACAGATAGGTAGGGGAGGCAAAACTTCACCGTTTGTCCTTTGCTGACGAAGATCTGGCACGACCACGATTTGATCCTCGAGCCGATGATCCTTGTTGTAACGCCGGTTATTGTTACCTTGATTACGACGATCATTTCCATTCTTACGCAGCTCTGCTATCGACTCCTCGCTCAGAGCCTAGAGTCCACATTCCTTCGACCGACCCGCGATCATAACTCCTATCCACTTGACCCCTCGAATCATAACTCCTGCCAATTTTTCCCTTATAATCATTACTTTGAGTCCTACCTTGAATCCGATCACCATCGCGATTACGCTTGTTGGAACCCGAACCCTCATGAAAGATCTCAATGTTACGAGCTGCGTCATTGCAGGCCGACACATCCTCATACTCGGTGTTAGCGGTCGGTCCAACACCCACTTCTTCAATCCCCACTTGAAGTGCTTAGCCCGGCGCCTACCATCTCCAGCATTCGTTCCCACAAAACTTACCAGCCTCATAAACCTACCCATGTACTCATTGGAGTTCTCATGATCAAACTGGTAGATTCCTTGATCATCCCTCTCATACCTTTTTTGCTCAGCATCGAGGGAAGTAACGGTTATAGAAGATAGTCTAAAACTTCGGTCAAGTACAAGTAACGACAAAAGCATCTCCTCCTCGTGTTACTGTTTGAGTGCCTTCCACCAGTTCAAAGCATCACCCTCCAATTTAAATGCAGCCAAACGAGTCTTAAATTCATCTCCACAACCCAGTACTTCAAACAGCTTCTCAATATGGTGATCCAGGTCCTCGGCCTCGAGTGGGAGTAGCAGCGGTGCTAAAAGAAAGAGGCTTGAGCTTACCGAAACGCTCGAGCCAAGTGTGAATGCCAACGGGTTGATTTCCTCCACCACTACCGAAGCACCATTCGATTCGAATGTTGTTGATCACGTGTCATCACCTCGGGTGTAGTAAGACCGGGGAAAAGAGTGTTGAGCGCATTGGCAACCGCAACATCCATGCCGGGAATATCATCGTCTCCATCGGCGCTACCGTAGTACGAGTTCGAACCATCTAAACGATATTCAAACGATTAGCAAAATGAACAAAGGTGAGGTACGAAATGGAAGTTCGCAGAAGGAAACCTAAAGTCTACCCAATCCTCACAAGTCAAAGCCTAAGCTCTAAGGGTCTCAAAACCTAGGGTCCATATGTCACGAGTCCGACTACAAGTCGTAAACCTGCTCGATACCATAAATTGTAACGCCCGACCGACAAGGGTAAAGGAATCAAAAATAATGGTGTCATATCAAAGCAAACATAAATATCCAAAAGAAGTCTTAACATAAATACGGAATAATTCAAGTCAACATGACTTCAATACATAGGTCCCAGCGGAAAATAAACTCCAACAAAATATCTGAAATAATGAAGTCTTAAATGGCATCATAAGATCAAAGCTAAATATCTCTAAGGTAAGTCCACTCATGCACTCATCCCAAAGCAAAACCCAGCTCCAATGCTTAGATACCTGCCGCGGAAGAAAGAAATGCGGCTGAGCTTCAAAAGCCCAGTGAACAGATATGAAAGCAAAGCGAATAATAAACGATATCGAATACAAAATATAATAAACGAAAGATAGAAAAATTATAATCATTTTCAAAGTATAAATCAGAATTTTCAAATAAAGTTTATAGTTAACTATCACGAGCCCAGAAACAAATATCAGATCATAATCATATTCTCATAAGGCAACATTTCTCGTAAGGCAACATTTCTCGTAAGGCAACATTTGTAGGGGAGACCTACCAGAGTTATGAAGGACGTGCATGCACGCATCATCAATCATCAGATAATATATAACAGATAACATATAACAGATCTAGGATGCATCCATACGCCCCTTCCTACATATACAAAATATGCTCCACCATCCAGGAACGTGGTAGAACATCACTCTACTGCCCTAGAGTCATATCGAGGTGCATCACGATACGGACATGGAACCCCCATGACTAGTGAAATATTTGGCTCGGGTGTCAAACAATCTTAGGTCAAATCGAATGTCATAATGACACAGATCATATTTTATCAGAAGATTATTCATATTTTCAAAATCAGAGTTTTCATATCATATAGTTCAAAATCAGATGTTTCATAATTTAGAAATCGAGTTCAGATAAGCAACAGCTCAAACAAAACGGAATGGGGTTCATAGCAAAGGCTTAGGAAACCCTAATAGAAAAGCTAACGAAAGAAACTTTAAAAGGAACCTTTACTTGAAAAGGTCGAATATCTGTACCTTATTCCAAAGCAAATGATCGAAAAGCAAAAATACGGAAAGCAAAGGATTACTCCTTCTTCTCAGAACCTATACACATTAACGGTCGTCCATGTTATTTATGATTCCATAATCGTCGAAATGATCTTTTAACATTTGGTGTTTATACTTAGTGTATTCAGTGATCTTCATACTTTAGGGTTTTAAGATTAAATGAGACTTAAGTGTTTTATAATTAATATCGTAGATTAGGGTTCATTATGTCATTTATTAAAGTTTAGGGTTGAATGTGAAAAATAGTTTAAACGTCATAACTCACACATGAAATAACGAATTAACACTCTTAGCTTCAAACCCTAATCGACTCTCATTATGTTCTAGGGTTTTCTCCTTCTTTTAATATCACATTAATATGCATTTACTTTTCATGTTACGTCTTTTAATGACTCGCTACTTAACCTAACACCTTCATGTCTTAACCATACGTTACTTATATACATATTATACTTCAACTTTTATTCCCATGCACGTTTATGATTTTATGTGACACACAAGTTACTTATTACTCGGATTAATTACACATCTACACACACATGCACAAAATTTTAGACTAGATACGACCACGACTACGCTTACATATCCACAAACTCACTTGACTTATAAAATGCGCGATATGAGACACGGTTCACAAACCATTTATGGTTCGGCTTGCATTATTCGGTTCACACTTCAAACTAGGGTTTAGGTTTACATGATCTTTACTCGTTTAATACTTGTTCAAAACTTTTATATGGTTCGGTTTACATGTAGAGGGTTCAGTTAATAGGTTTTACGCAAACTCTAGCTCACCTAACGCACTTTTTTACATATTCAAGTTGTCATGTTTTTATCTTAGCCTAAACATATACATGGTTCAGTTCTTATATACATATGGTTCGGTTCTATGGCTCAACATATATCTATGATCCGATTTAATAATACGTATTACATAACATGTTCTTTAATAATTATGAGGTTCAAGTCATTACGGTTTGTCTTTGTTTGGTTTCACACGGCTCGGCCACAAAAGAAAATAAAAAACTCGACTAAACAAAACATATCACAACATATTAACGTAAGGTGTAACGAAAGAAGACGAATAAACATTGTTATACCTTAGCTTTGTTGAAGCAAAAGTCTCGACACCACAAGACTAGGGTTCGGCCGAATGGGAAGAAAAGAAAAGAGAGAGGCAACAAAACTAGGGTTTCAATTTCATGATAAGTGATTGTATTTATAGGTGGTATCATTTTTGTTTTAGGGCTTTGAGGAGGGGGTTTGGGTTTCGGCTTGGTCCAACCGAGCACACAAAACCCACGGCCCAAATGGCCTTCTTGGCTCTCGGCTCCCTTGATCCAAACGAGACAAAATACTCGGCCCAAGTGGTTCACCGTTAACGAAAACGAGGCCCAACATATTAGCGAAACGTTTAAATCTTTCGTCGTACCAAAATCGATCACGTACACACATTCATTTAGTTTTACTTGTTCGTAAGTTAGGTTTTAATTTCGTTAAATGATTATAAACGTATTTTACGTATTTTATAATTTCGATTTCAAGGGTATTTTAGTCTTTATCTATGTTTTAGATTTTCAGGTTTTACAGAGAAATACCTCACTGAGGCTAAAAGAATCCTCCGATACGTAAAGGGAACCATTAATTGGTGTCATGGCAATCGAAGAAACAAGACTGTACATCATTGTCCTCAACCGAAGCAGAATATGTAGCCATGTCTGCGTGTTGTGCTCAAGTCATTTGGATGAGAACACAACTCAAGGACTATGGTTACGTATTTGACAGAATCCCGGTGTACTGTGACAATCGAAGTGCTATTGCGATCTCGTGCAACACTGTTCAACACTCGAAGTCCAAGCACATCGATCTTCGATATCATTTCATAAAGGAGCATGTAGAAAAGGGTACCGTTGAATTATACTTTGTTGGTACTGAACACCAACTGGCGGATCTTATCACTAAAGCCTTAGCCCCATCAATGTTTAATGATTTGATTCACCGGATTGGTATGAGGTGTTTGACTCTAGAAGAACTGGACGAACTTTTAAGACATTCTTGAAATCAGTCAAACACCAAAACCTCTTTTTGTAAATAAATTTTCAAAAACAAAATAGAAAAATATAAAATCTGATAAAATTCAAAAATATTCTTCTATCTAAATTTCTTTCAAACATTGAAAGTACAAATCTTTTGTCAACACTCTGTTCCTTAAAACCTTTCACAATTTTTCCCGAACAAGTGTTGAGGGGGAGAATGTAAATATTTTTTAGTCTCATAAAATCTTGTACTTGCATGTTACCTAAAAATGTTGTATCTTTGGAAATGGTGGATACGTTTCTTGTTAATACTCTCCTCGGACTCAAATGTTTTAAAATGTTATCATTTCAAATGTTTCCAAAATTATGTTTTGCTTAACCAAAGTGGAAGTTATGGGTCTTGGTTGAAAAGTGTTGTGGTGGAGGGGCCAAACTTGTCAAAGTTGTAAAATCATTTTATTAAAACTCTTCCACATAACTTATCAAACACATTTATTACTACATTAAATTTTCAACCAACTCATAATCCACGCCTAAGAATTCATCTTCAAATCCGTATTTCAAATCCAAAATCTGTAAGTGGTAAAACCTTTTAATGTTAATTACAAACATGAGTTTTTAATCTTACACAAATCCAACGGTTAGATTTTGACTTATGGGTGATTTTGTGTTCTACGCATACGCGTATGAACAAGAAATTGATATGTTGTGTTTGTGATGAAATGGGGAATGTTAAAATATTCTAATATCAAAGTTAAACCTATTTCAATCAACAAAATTCACCCAGAAACCCGTTTTAATCATTTTCGAATTTTAGGGTTTATCTTTGAATTTAGGCGTTTCTTCATGTGAGTGTTTTGGCTTAATTGGATGCTTAGGTTATGTTCATAACATGTTTAATTGATCATATAGACTATTGAATCTCACCAGAAACAACAAAATTTGGAGAATTAAGGTTTTAGGGTTTATAGGTGCGTATGAACATGAACTTTTGATTCATCAATAGTTTGATGTTAAAACTTGTTGGAACCAACTTCACTTGCATCTAAGACAGTGCATAAAATGTTTTGATGTTTTCCATGGTTAAATCTCTTAAGCACAATAATAGGGTTTAGGGTTTAAGCTTAAACTTACGCCTAAGCTGTCATACGCGTAACTAGTTTGAATTTGATAAGCCTTGTGATCTTGAAAG
This sequence comes from Chrysanthemum makinoi, assembly GCA_910596185.1. Taxonomy (NCBI): domain Eukaryota; kingdom Viridiplantae; phylum Streptophyta; class Magnoliopsida; order Asterales; family Asteraceae; genus Chrysanthemum; species Chrysanthemum makinoi. The sequence goes on along the minus strand of OU343217.1, from coordinate 48,954,018 downwards.
TGGTTGGAATACATGTTAATATGTTTCTTATGATTAAATTATTACAGGCTTCTACGCGTAAAATATTCAGAATCAAGGTGTCTTGGCTTACGCTTAAGGAATACCTTATGCGTAGAGGTTACGCATAAGAGCAATCTTACCCATAACACTTACGCATAAGGGTCTACAGTGGGACTACGCGTATCCTGTGAAGGATATGCGTAAACTTGGATTTCTACGCCAAAGGGCTACTCTTACGAGTAAACCTTACGCATAAGTCCTTTGCCTAATCCTACGCGTAAGCTCATAAGCTAAGAGTATACTCCTACGCATAAGTCAATCTTACGCCTAAGGGTTACTCCTACGCTTAAGCTTACGTCTACGCTTAAGGTCCTCATGTTTACGCATAAGCACACTAGCTTACGTCTAAGCCTACTTGTAACTTTATTTTGAAATGTTACGCGTACAAAACTTGTAATAAGTTACTCATAATGTCACAAAACCAAAATGTCACTAATAAGCTACAAAAAGTTAAAACGTTGTGTGATTAAGTGAAATTTGGACATTAAAATTCAAAATTAACAAACTCACGTAACTTATCACGTCAACTTTGGACTATTGGACTAAATGTGACTTTGGACTCGTAACATTCCTAAACACAACAACTTCAATCAATAATTGAACAATAAAATCAATCTTAGACTAACATAATGTCTTTCAATATGTTGGTTATTTTGTCTCAATACCTTTCAGATCACGAAATGGACGTCGTCATGGAAAATATCAACGCATCCAATGAACTCACAATGGTAGATATCTTCCCAACGGATTACCGCAAAATGATTGGAAAGAACAACCTCAAAGTCGATTTTGAGAACTTCACCTACTCGGAATCATCATGCAGAGTTGCTGTGGATATTCTCAAATTTCATCCCTACAGTCTCATGCTAACCAACTCAGCAACAGTACCAGAAATCTATATCCATCAATTCTGGCACACGATGGAAAAGATTGATGGTCAAGATGCTGTCAAAGTGACTCTCAACAACAAGGAAGTCACTGTCACGGTAGCGGATCTTCGTACTATTCTTCTTCTGCTAGCCATACAACCTGCTGATTATGTGGCAACTCCTAATGAAGAGGCCATAATGCAATTCATGGTCGACATTGGTTATGATGAAGCTGCTGGAGTCATCACCAAGCACTCCACTATCGATCTGAAGAACATCCCTCAGCCATGGAGGACACTGTATATCATGATCGCCAAGTCTGTATCTGGAAGAGACAGCGGTCATGAACATCCTAAGCTCCTGCACCTACAGACATTTTGGGGAGTGGTCAACAAACAACACATCGATTATGCAAGCCTGATATGGGAAGATATGATGCAGCATCTCAAGAAGCCTGGGTCAAAGGTTCCCTTTATCAGATACACAAAGTTGTTGATTCAGAACATTCTCGGGCAAAATCGGGACATCCCCATGAGAATTAATGACCCCAAGAATCACTCAGTGTTATATGAGCCAACATTGAACGTTGTCAGATTTAAGGACTCATCAACACGCAAGCAAGGTGCATAGTTACTTGACTGCCTTCTCACTGATACAATCAAGAGTCTTCCTTCGTATCTTCATTACCAAGAAGCGGTGAGAGCAGGCAAAGTCGAGTTTATGGATGAGAAGACTTCTGCTGTCCCAACCAAAAATACTAGAAGGTCAGGCAACACTGGTAGTACTAGAAGCACTGGGAGCGCTCACAAATATCCGAAGAGGCATCCAAGCTTCTAGAAAAGAGTCCCAGCTCAGATCGCTCGTCCTAATGACAAACCAGAACCTATTCCAGAGGAAGACGACTCTGCCACTGAGTCTGAAGAGGTGGTTTACTACTCCGAAATAGAAACAGATGATACATCCTCACCGATGTCAGAAGACAAACCACCAAGTCCCTAATCAGACAAAGGAAAGAAACCAGTGACTGAAAAAGAGGAAGAATATTCTGATGAAGATAATGATCCAAAGGATGAAGAGAGAACTTACCAGAAAACTCTGAAGCAACTAAGATTGCAGCATGTTGCCAAAGAGTTTTCAGAACAACAGTTGAGAGGCCCTGGAGGTTCCAGTGGTGGTACTCTTATCACACCAGTTCTTGATGCTGTTAATCAACCCGATAAGGGAACTGGTGCCACCACAAAGGAGTCTACAGAGCAGCAATAGCAGGATTATGAAGTCAAATTCGATTTGGAGGAAGATGAACCGGAAAAGACTGAGAAGATTACTGATGAAGATGTGGAGAAAGCGGCGAAGGAAAAGGCTGATGAAGAAGCCCGTGCTAAAGCAGATGAAGAAGAAAGGATTCAAATTGAAGCAAACAGCTACATCTGAGACAATCCAGTACATAATCCTGAACAATCTTCAAAGCCACCTCATGACCCTTCCACAACTGAATCATCATCTCACTCTTCACCACCACCTTCAAAAGATACAACCACCAGATCATCATCCAAGTCGGTCAAGAAATCTACAGATACATGGGTATCTCGTGCAAAGACCAAGATCCTTAAATCCGTTAAACAAGCAAGAAAATGTAACATGGTTGATAGAAAGCTAAACTTGCTAGTTGATAGGGTTAACTTGCTTAGCAAAGAGATGAACACGTTTATTGAGGAGAGATATCAGATCAAGTTATTCCTCAACCGTGATGTTCAAGGGGAAATGGAAGAGAAGATTAAGGAATACACTCATCAGTTCCTTCTCTAGTATGTTTCGGGAATAACCAGAGACATGTTCTCCAAACAATTCTATCCTACTTTGAGAATACTGATCAGACAGACGATCATCACTACCCCGGTTACTATGAAGACTCGACCAGTCCCGCCTCCTAATGTAACCGAAACTGATCTTCTATCACAGTTGATAGTTCAAATGACTGCTCGATCTTCAACACTCACTTCGGATGAATTGAAGTTTCTTGAGTTACTTCTAGTTCATCAACTGGAGACTACATGCAAGGAAGCTACTAGTATTGATAAGTGATACAGAGATGATGATGACAAGGACAAGGATCCAAAGGCTAAACGTCAGAAGAAAACAGGCGAGTCTTCATCATCTATGCCACCACCACCACCAAAGACCACCACCACTACTGGAGCATCTCAGCAAACACATACATCTGATAAACCTTAGGATTCTGAGTCACCACCACCATTGCAGAAAACCGGTGATCATTTTCAATACACTGGTGGTGATGATGAAGAAATTCCCGAGCCCCAGCAACAACCATCATCCCCACCATTAACTAAGCAACAACCAGCATCATCCTCCAAGCCTAAGAAGAAGAGATCAAGCTCAGTCGTCTCATGGTTGGATGAAGATGATACTACTGAATATGATTGGTTTAGAAAATTAGTTGATGCCACACCTCGATTACCGGAAGGCCAAGAACCGGTAGATGGTGGCACTATGGAGCAGGTAAAGATTATCCAGGACAAGTTTAAGGTCAAGAAGATGACGAAAGAGGAGTTACGCCGGATCAAGAACGATGCATTCCAATTGCTAAAAGACAGTTCCGGCAGTGCTATTGAAGTCGAATACCATCTCGACAACATCGCTCGAGCCATGTCTAACAACATTGACTGGCTCAACCCCGAATCAAACATCAACTTCACAAGAAAGGATAACACTCCATATTATACTGACTGGACCAAACCGCTACCAACCATTGGCCGACCAGAGCAACCAAAGATTCCTTACCAATACTTCTTCAACAATGACCTAGAGTTTCTTCAGCACGGTAGCGACATCAGCAAGAAGTACGCTACATCACTTACCTTCAACATCCCAGCAGCAGTCTTCTCCACCAATGTTGCCATCGAAGAAGAAGCCACCAGAATGTTCGTTGACAAAGTGGTGGATTATGATATTGATTCCAAGTATGGCATTCACCATTGGCCTCCAAGGAGAAGTCTGTATTACAGAAGCTGCTAGGTTCTAAAGTCGAACAAGGAGGTGTTTAGTGATAAAAGGATCGTTGCTATCATGAATGTCACTTTGGCTACAAAATGGGATTACTCATTCTTGAAGGAGATCAAAGTCAAACGCCAAGATGAACAAGAATATGATTTCACTGAGGCTGATTTTCTGAGATTGTTTCTCAACGACATCGAAGACATGTATCTTGCTAAGGTACAAGGTCGGATGAGACAATTCTCCACCAACATTCAGCTCCAGTACATCACAGCCTTGCTGATATTCATTCGAAGCAGAGTGATCCAGGAACGTGTTGAAGATCTTCAACTTACTGTCGAATCTTATCAGAAACAGGTCAATCTTACAAAACCATTGCTACACTTTCCCGACATAAACCAACTATCTCAGTACACCATTTTGAAGAAACCGAAGTTTGGAGTTGTTTACCGCAGTGAACTTCACCACAAATGCTTCATGGCATACAACGAGGTTCATAAGTTTTGCTATCACACGTTGAAGTTGGTTCGTGATGGGTTAGCATAGCGGTTAAAGGACATTAAGCAAGGTATTGGGTCAAAGAAGAGGTGGAATTCTGAGGAAAAGAGGGATACTAAGAAGATAATCAAGAGGCTGGATGAAAGGTTGTTTCATCGAGATCAAATGCGGAGGTTGGAGAGCTTTGTGGGTGGAAGACAGAGTTTCTCGCTTACGGGATATCAACGTCAAGAGAGAATTCTTGGTCTAATTGAATACTTATCTGGTACTCCTCAATATTATTTTGATTGACATTTGGATTGTATGATTTGTATATTCATCATGGCTTGTACACACATAACAGTGTACAACCCGTACTTGTAATGAAAGGACCCTGTGGTACGCATCAGTGCCACAATCCTTATAAAAGGAGTGAAAGCTTCTTACTTTTGAGTAAAACTTATCAAAACTTTAATCATTTTCAAAGTTTTGCTCAAAAGAACAAGTACTTTCCCTAATGTTTTTTCAAAATCTCAAAAGTTAATATTACTTGTTGAGGGGGAGTATTTGAAAAATATCTTTGTTTACAAATTGTTCTTCGTGGAAATCTTCCCACAAAACTCGAAATGGTCATATTCGATATCAAAAATTTCATCAAAAATAACATTTATATGCCATGTTTGAGGGGGAGAAAAATTGTGTGATACAAATATGTTGTAAAAGTGATTGAATCAACGTGTGCTAAGACTGAACCTATGAATTGACGAGATTTGAACAGTCATACATCGAAAAGATTTGTCTTCTAAGACTTATCCGAGTAGATCGTACCTATTCGAGAAACTCTTGATAGACATGAACTTTGACGGGTTTGACAACCTTTTCAAGGTTTGTCCACACCTTCAAGGTAGTTATTAGAGCTAGTTGTCACCGAAAAGCTGACAATGCATCTCTTTAACTATGTAACATAACCGTGTCTCACGGGGAATTGTCTATCTTGAGTCGATCAATTCAAAAGTGCGAGCTCTACCCTCACCGTGCAGATTTCTGTCAAAACACTTAAGCACATGTGGAGGGGGAGTATTTCTGAAAATTCAAAACTCTCGAAGTGTTAGAAACATGTTTTCATTCATAAACACTTTGAGAAATTTTCGTGAAAATGGTTTTATGGCAACATAGGATAGTCATGGAGTTATAAGGTGACTAAGGTTAGGAATAACCGTCCTATGATCCGCCAGAGCCGGAGGGATCTACCCAAGGACAACACCAATAGTTAGTACTTAGAAGTCCTTAGGAATGATTGTAAAAAGGAGAAAATGAGAATCGGAGAAAGAAGGAGTTGAAGAATTAAAAAGAAAAGTAAAGAAAAGGGTGAAAAGAAATAGCCCTCCAAATTATTCAACTTAGGGCATACACCGGGTTCAATACATATGCTACTGGTTGTCACTAGATGACACCAGTATTGAAGATTAAATTCGTCATGGACCCAGTGACGCAATGCACTAAACCTTCTTAGCCACTCAAGCTTCTCTCAACAGAAGCTTGTTTCATTCTCACAGGGAACCCTACGTAAACTATTGACTTTCTCTTAGAGATTGTTGGTATTGAAGAAGGAGACCCTCTCCCTTATCTCCGCTCAGGAAAACCAAAGCGCACTAATTGAGTCTAGAGCCACGAGTTCATCAAAAGATCTCTTAGGAACACTTGATATTTCATTACTTGTCATTCAACATTAAGGACGCAAGTGATACATTATCGAGTCCTTCACAGATCTTAGCAATCTGTCGAGAACATTTATGAGGGGTTCACAATTGTGATCCTCAGTGATTAAATGGAAACTCCTGCCATGGTCAACATCAAACAACCCTGACAGCAGGTCACTTCGGTAACTCCTTGTGGGTTACGCTTAGTGTTGTATCAAACGGTCTACAGTCGTGAGGTGATGCTTCGGTGTACCTCAGCGACTCACCTGAACTGTAGATGCACTTCGGTACGTCGTGTTATCCTACTTGAGGAACTCCAGTTCAGGAACAGCCTTTGCTAGAATTAGAGACGTGTTTTCACACTATGCTGTTGACACCCTCGAAGTTCGAACTTGTAAGTGCTGGAAATCCCGCTAAGGAGATTCCTTTCAAGAATCAAGTCCTGAAGATGTGGGTCATTACTTGAACCTGTTCAATGTAATGCCATCTGTCCCTTATGGGATTCGAACGGCTGATTCCCCCGACCAAGGAGAATGGAATCAAGACATTCATCAGAAGAACAATCGTAGTGGTCAATTCTCTAAGAAACAATCACAATGATCGATTGGTGTTTTTCACTAACCAATTCTTATGTTTTCTTCTTATGGATGCTCCTGGGAGGAATGATCATGCTGATTCTCCACATGCTCATACCAACAACAACACAAATGAAGTTCTCTCAAAAGGCAACACAAAAGTCAGAATGATTCTTCATCAAAGTTAAAGAATCTACAAAGTTTAAAGACTAGAGAACTGCATCAAATCTGAAATCCAACGTCAAAGAGCGTGTGAGCATGTTGGAGAAAGACGTGGAGACACCTGAGCAACGAAGTTGACCTGATGCAGACAACAACAACATAATATCACCACTTCCACATCTGAACAAAGAACAAAGAATACAAAGACGTCAAAGCTGAAAACTTCAAAAGAAACAAGATCTTCGTTATGGGGAGATTGTTGGAATCAAGGCACTTCTTCTCACAAGAAAAAGGAATGCCAGAAGACATCAAAGCAACTGCTATTACATCAACACCAACAACTTATTCAAGATTGCTGGAGTCATCACTAACACTTAGGGGGAGATTGTTGGAATCACTCCTAACTTGTATTTCATGTGTTAGTCATTTATATGTAATAGGTTGCTTAAACTAGGCTTTTATGTTAGTAATAAAGGCTAGGCTCATGTAGAAAGCCCATGAGCCTATGCCAAAGCCCAATAATGAAGGAAGAGACTAGATTTGTTGCCCTAGCTCCCTTCCCCTATAAATACTCTTGTAAACCTTCACTTGAAGATTGGTTGTTCACTTGCAATACATTCCTACGCCTAACGTTTCTATATTCATACGTGTGTGTGTTTTGTGTGTTCAACCGATCACTTTCTTAACTATTTCTTACATATTGATTCTTGTGTTAACTTATGGTGACCTAACACCCTTTCTATTACAATCGAGTCTCTAGGTTAGGTTAGGGCTTGATTAAGTTATCAAACATTCTGTCATTTGATTATGTTGTAAGAGAAGACTTGTGTCTTGGTGACCAAGCCTAGATCATGGGAGATCTAGTTAGGGTTTGATACTTACGGTAGGAAGTCTTTATGGTATTAATGGTCTTTGTGGGAAGTCAAATTGCGAGATTCTTTTGGGTGGTTTCCGAAGGCGGAATACCGTTGGGAGTAGCTCTTCTTTGTGGCCGCCGACCTTTGTGCATATCGATGGAGTGAAATTGTAACGGTTTGTAATCCACCGAAAGGATTATACTTAGTGAATAGTATAGTGTCGTGGATTCGCAACTGGACGTACGAATGGTATAAACCCCCCATCCCGAACCAGTATATATCGGGGTGTCTCTTTACTTGCTTTATATACTTTAATTATGTTTGTGGTTGCTGGATTTGTTGTTTACACCACAACTTGATCTTTGAGGCTTGAAGTCTTTAAACTTTAAAGTAGCCAAAAAGACCATATTCACCCCCTCCATGGTTCTACACTGGTTTTAGGTAGCAAGAAGACAGATGCCCAATACACACTTAGGGTAGTTAAAACAGATGCTATTAGCTGCAATATTCCAGCATATGAAAGATATTTGTTCTTCCAATCTTCAACTTTATTCTTCTCCTTACGAACAAGCTGCTTGCATTTTCTAGTTCCCAACTTTTTTGTGATCAAAGGCACTCCCAAATGTTTCATTGGCATTTTCCCTATTCTAAAAGGTAGAATTTGAAGAATGTCTCTGATAACCTCATCTTTCACATTTCCTAAGAACACAATGATTTTTGACATATTTGGAAGTAAGCCTGACATGTTGCTGAATTCCCACAGAGTCTCATTGATAATTGTCACAAATTCTATATAACCATTACATATTACAAGTAGATCATCTGCAAAGCATAGGTGTGTTAACTTGAGCTCTTTACAGGCTGCATGGTACTTGAAACTTCCATTTAGTTGAGTATTCTTAGTCATTAGTAAGGTGAATACCTCCATGAAAAGATTAAAGAGGTAGGGTGATATTGGATCACCCTGACTTAAGCCTCCCCCACTAGTGAAGTAGCCTCTTCTTTCACCATTAATACAAATTTGAAATTTAGCTGTAGTGACACACACCATAATCCACTTGACCATCTTTTCATGAAAACTAAAATGCACCAAAATTTGCTCAAGGAATCTCCAGTCCACAATGGCATAAGCTTTGGCCAAATTAATCTTCATACAACACCTTCTAGGACCACTTTTCATGTCATAACCTTTGAGAATTTCTTGAGTAATTAATATATTATCTTGAATGGCTCTTCCTTTTATGAATGCACTTTGGTTCAAATTCACCAGTTTTTAAAGTCCAGACTTAATTCTCTTTGTAATGATCTTGATAATACATTTGTAAACCACATTACAACATGAATGGGCCTAAAGTTAGATACCTTGTTGGGGTTATTGATTTTGGGTACCATGGACAACAAAGTAGCATTAACTTCTCCCAATAATTTCCCTGTTCTAAAAAATTCCTTGACAGCTAAACAAACATCTACACCCACCACTGACCATGCTTTTTTGTAGAAGGTTGATGTATAACCATCAGGACCTGGTGCTTTGTTCCATCAATGTCAAACATAGCCATTTGTACTTCTTTATCTGTTATGTCTCTAATCATAAAAGCTGTTTCTTTAGTGCTAAGATTTGTGCCAAACACTCCATTAAAATTCCACTCAACATCATTTGTATTCCTTTCCCCTAGAAGACTTTGAAAATGCTTTACAAACTGATCTTCCATATCTTTCCCTTCATATCTATTCCCACTTTCATCACAAATGCTCAGAATTCTACTAGATTGTCTTCTAATTTTTAATAACTTGTGAAAATAAGCATTATTTCTATCACCTTTGCTCATCCAATCCACTTTAGCTTTCTGAAAAAGAAAATTCTCTTCATCATTGACAACATTATTGTACTCATTCAGGTCCTCAATTTCACTTTCCTTTAGAGCTTCACAGTGAGGATTTGTATCAAGTGCATTCTAAACAGTCTTCAATTTATCTCTGCACACTTTAACTCTTTCAAATAGATTTCCATTCTTCCAATTTAGCTTAATCATCTTACTCTTCAACTGCTTCATCTTCTTTACTAAGAAATACATTTTGCAACCCTTAACCTCATAATTCCACTCACTAGAGACAATTAGCAAGAAATCCTCCTTATTGACAATATATTTGGCAAATCTGAATGGCTTAATCTTTTTGTCAAAACTTATGTGGAAATTTCACCTTTACTGGACTGTGATCATAGACAAGGTAAGGTAAAATTTAGCAACAACATTAGGAAATAGGTCTAAAAACTCCTCATTAACCATTGCTCTGCCCAATTTCTTAAGAATACTGTTGTGTGGATTGAGAGGTGATTTGATCCATGTGTAGAGCAGTCCTGTGCTGCATAAATCTTCCAATTCTGTTTCATTAACACAATCAACCAAGTCTTGCATATCAAAAGTAATTAAAGATCCACCAGCAGAATGCTCCATAGTTTTTATTGTAGTGTTAAAATCTCCCATAACCAACCATGACCATCCAATAGTGACATTTTTAGCTCTTCTTAACTCCATCCATGCCTCTCTTCTTTCTCTCCTGTATTTGCAGTATAAACAAAACTGCAAAATACTTTGACTTTGTTTGGAATAGTTTCAATCACACACATCATAGTTTTATTAGAACTGTGTAGTACCATCAAATTTACTGATGCATTATTCCAACCTACTAATATTCTACACCCATTCATGCTATGACTTACATTAGAAACCCAACTCCAACTCCCAAAGGTTCTGTCTATACTTTTGGTAATTTATGGGGTTTAACATGAGTCTCTAAAATAGCACAAACTTGAATTCTATCTTCCAAATTCATTCTTTTAACTTCTTTTTGTTTTTTCAGTTTATTCATACGCCTTATGTTCCATGAAACTATATTAAAATCCATAGAGACAAAAAATAAACTCCTATATACCTTTATTCAAAAGAAGAGATTAATTCAAAATAGCCTTACTCATCCCCATGACAGTATCAACAGCCATGGTCTGAGCTAATGCATTCTTGTTTTCCATTACATCCTCCTGATTCATACTTGCTTCTTCCTGTTCTTTGAGCCTATCTATTTCCCATTGGTCTTTGAAATACTTAATCATGTCTTGTGTCCAAGTACTTGATTCAATACAGTTTGGTTGCATTTTCTTGTTCAAAAAATTGCCTACCACCATTTAGTATACTCAATTCATAATCTTCATTTTCCATAACACCATTTAGTACCTCAAATTGATTACTACTTTTGATTGGCTCTGTGTTACCCTTAGTCTTAGTCTTACTCTTATTTCTTGAAGCTGCAACTTGTTCTTTTCCTTTACTATTCTTCTATGCACTTGTGCGATTCTTCTCTTCACTTGTACCATTCTTCATTGTTGCTGCATTCATATTCTTTTCTCTATATTCATGTTTACAGTTATTCCTTTTATTTTTCCCATTTTTCCTCTGCTGTTGCCAATTACCATTTTTGTCCTGTTTTTCTTCACTGGCCTTAGCAACTTTTGCCTCATTCAGATTCTTTAGTCTTAATTCTTCATCAGACTTGGCCTTAAGCTCATCCACTGTTCTAGGCCTAATACTACACTTTTCAAAGCTATGCCCAAACACTTTGCAGTGGGTACAACCATCAGGTTTCCAGTCATACATCACATTCACCATTTTTGTACCCTTTACATTCTTCTCCTTATCAGTATACTCAATCTTGATATCAGTTTTCACTATTTTTCAAGCTTTAAATTCCACCAGTACTCTAGCATAATCAGATATTCAATCCCATTTTGACACATTCTAGCAGTCATTTCATCCATCATTAAAGGCCTACCTAAGCTACTAGCTAGTGCAATTATGCCTTCCATGCTCCATGCCTCTATTGGGATATTCAGTAACTTGACCCAAATAGGAAACTTAGCAGGCTCAACATTCTTCATACCTAACTCAGGGTTCCATTTCATCACAAACAATGGCTTGTTATTTACCATCCAGGGTCCTTTTGCTAGCACAACTGCATACCCTCAATATATTTGAATTTGAACAGATTTATACCACTATCATTCACTATGACTTCCTTGAATCCAAATTTCCCCCACATTCTTCTGATATGGTATCTTAACTCATAAACCCCATGTTTTGTCCCACAAAATAACCACACAAGGTAGTTTGCCATTTAACACACCCTTTTTGGACAATATCATCATCAAACAGAACATTTTCAATACCATCCTCATTGATCTTGGGGCAATGTAAATCAAGTGATTATCAATACTAGCATCATTCCCTTTACCACATTAACATAAGGAATTTTATTCTCTACAGTTGCCTTAACAACATTCTCTTTATTTTTATCATCATTTTCCATGTTATTTTGTACATTATTAGCAATTTCTTCATTATTATTAGAGTTAACTACATTTTTGGTCCTTGTGGTTGTACTTGGATTTCACTTTTGGTCCATTTATTCAAAAAGTTGCGATTTTAGTCCAAAATGCATAGTTTGGTTCCACTTTCAGTCCAATTCCGTTGCTTCCGTCAAATATAGTCGTTAGCACCTATATGAATTAGTAAAGTGAGGGTAATTTGGTCTTTCTATGTTATTTTTTATTAGTTTTTTTTTTGTTAACTTAAAAACCCTCCCCTATATAATACATAACACTAAAGAAATTATCCCCATTTAAACACACACCAACACCAAAAACGTATCCCATGCTTAGATGCAGAGAGTGCAACTCAGTAGGAGTAATCCGTACTTCATGGACGCCATTCAACCCAGTGAAGACGCTTTTTGGTGTTGTTCTAAAAGGGTGAGCAATGAATCCTTTATTTTTTGAACATTTTTTCAATTTGACCTAATTTTGCAATTGCAATTTGTTTAGGTATCAAATCATGGGTTTATTGATTGGTATGATCCACCTATGTGTCAACGTTCTACGGCATTGATTCCTGGGTTATTAAGATCAATTAATCAGTTAGAAGGTGTTGTTGCTCAAAATCGTGTTGAATCAAGAAGGTTGAAGCTGTTGTTATTGTTTAGTTGGGTTTTTTTCATTGTAATTTATCTTGTTAAATGATGATAGGGATCAGTTAGTTGGGAATGTAATGGTAGTCTGTTGACTTTAAAAGTCTTTTGACTTTTCACTTTTGAATGTAATGGTACCTGTTTTGGTTGGTGTATTTACTCAATGGTAGCTGTTAGTTGGGAATGTGATGTTAATGTAATGGCAGTGTATTTAGTTAATGGTAAATGCTACCTGTTTTGGTTGGTGAAGTAATGGCAGTGTGTTTGTATTGAATTATGTTAGTTACATTTGACATACCAAAAGAACAAAAGTCATGCAGACTTGTGAACACCAACATAACAAAGTTTACATACCAAATTCTTACTAGTTGACATACCAAAGTCAAACAAACAAAGTCTTACATAGTTGACAGACCAATAAAGTCTTAGATAACCAAGTCTTACATAACAAAGTCTGAAACAAAGTACCCTAATAAAGTTTGACAAACCAGAGTCAAAGATAACAAAGTTACCAATATTCAGTGACACAAAACACAAAAGTCAAACATACCAATGTCTGAAACATACAAAAGGTCAAAAATACCATTTTAAGTATTTTTTCTTGGTGATTTCCTGGTTGCAGTAGGCCTAATAGTTGGTGCAGATGGCCTTGCAAGATTCTTTATGGGTGACTGCCTGCTTGCAGAACTTTTTGTCATTCTTGGCCTAACAAATGGTGCAGTAGGGCTAACAGTTGGTACTGGTGTGTTGACAGATGGTGCAGATGGGTTGACAGATGTTTGTGAAGGGTTGACAGATGTTTGAGATGGGTTGGCAGTTGGTGTAAGACTTGCAGATGCTTGAGATGGGTTGACAGATGTTTGAGATGGGTTGGCAGATGGTCTAACACTTGCAGATGCTTGAGATGGGTTGACAGATGTTTGAGATGGGTTGGCAGTTGGTCTAACACTTGCAGATGCTTGTGATGGATTGACTGTTGGCCCTCTCTGACCTTTGCAAGATCTTTTGTTATGTCCTGATTCCCCACACTTTTTGCAACTAATAGTCTTCCCTTCTCTACTTAACTTCCCATTTTTTACCATACCATCATATAACTCAGCTGCACTTTTCTTCCTCTTTTTTCTTGGTCTACCAACAGGAGGGTGATAATCTGGTGGTGTTAGTGTGATTGGGCTTGGTGACTTCTCCCACATGTCAGGTCCCCTACAAGGATTTATCTTGAACCTATACATTTCTTGCCAAGTAGACAACCAATAACACTCACTCACCCATGACTCAGGTAGTCCAGGCTCCATCCCATTGTTTGCCATGTCCCAGATACTTGCCACTGCATGCTTGCATGGCATTCCTGTGAGAACCCACTTCTTACATGAGCAAGTCCTCTTATTCATGTTTACAACACACTGCTCTCCAAAAGGACCAGATACTTGATATAAATCTCCTCCATTCCATGTAACAATGTATTGTGCAGCCTCCTTTTTAATGTGATTGAAAATCTTTGTGGCATTAGGTGTAAGAGGTCCAGTACTCTTGTTGATATTTTGCTGCACAATGACTATCCTTTTCATGAGATAGTGTCTAATGAATTCCAGGCAAGTGATGATGGGCTTATCCCTGCCATCTAATAGTTGCCTGTTGAGAACCTCACACATATTGTTCAAGAGAACATCACACTTAGGTCTCCCTAAAATGACAATATCATTGACAGTGCATTAGTTAAACTGCAATATCAAATGACATTAAACTGGTTCATATTCTTAAACTGCATGACATTAAACTGGTTCATATTCTTAAACTGCAATATCAAATGACATTAAAATGGTTCATATTCTTACCAGAGAAATGAGACCTGGACCAATGCTGAGGTGGAATCAACTTCAGCCAATCATAAAGCTCCTTATTAGATCTTCTAAATTCTTCCATGTTTTTTTCAAAAGACTGCACAGTAGTGGATGTTGCACACCTCCACAACAGATCTTTATATTGTTTCCCCCTCCATGATAATTTCATGTTGTCATAGATATGTTTCAAACAATATCTATGTTCAGCTGCTGGGAACATTTCTTGGAGAGCAGGTATAAGCCCCTGTCACAAAAGTGAAGTTATAATAGATGCAGACCATGAATAATTGTAATGGAAAAAATAAAAAACAATTACCAAGTACCTTTTGTCTATCTGTCACAAAAGTGAAGTTAGAATTTCTGAACAGCTCCAAGTCATCTCCTAAGCAGTCTAGAAACCACCTCCAAGATTCTTTGTTTTCAGTCTCAACAACTGCATAAGCCAAGGGGTATATTCCATTATTGGGATCAACCCCTACAGCAGTTAATATCTGTCCTGGATATGGTCCAGACATGAAACACCCATCCAGACCCAAGAGATCTCTCTTTCCAGCTTTAAATCCACTTTTTAAACCTCCCAAGCAAACATAGATTCTTCTGAATTGCCTTGTGTTACTAGCTACATCACATGTTCTTTCCACATCAAACTTTATTGTAGTGTCTGGATTTTGAGCTACCAATTCTAAGGCATAATCTTTTAACCTAGCATACTGTTGGTTGTAATCTCCAGAAACCCTCTCCTGTGCCATCTGTTTTGCCCTAAAAACTTTTGCTTTTGTAACCCCAACTTCAAATTTCTTTTGTATTTGGTCTTTCAAAGCAGCTAGGGGTATCTTGGGGTTTGGTTTTATTGATTCTTCTACTATTCTGGAAAGAAACTTAGCTGTACACTTTCTCACATTTCTTGTTTGTAAACATGTATGGGTATCCCTAAAGATTTTCACATACCAAGTTTCTTCCTTTGATCTAGAACAGTGTAGCAGCCATTGACAAGAGTGAGAATCTTTAACATTTACTTTAGGTTTACCACCTTTTTTTTGTGGACTAAGGGTATCTGACCCAGTTTGTGTTTTTTTTGTCTTAAGCTTCTTGGACTTATCAACATGTGATCCACTTGGCCCACTAGGCCCAAACTGAGATGCATTCTCACTACTAAAAATAGGAACATTTCCTCTACACTCAGCCCTTACCCTGGTTTTATCATTCTTTGTCAAGTATATGTCTCTTCTTGTATCAACTGAAATTCTAGTAACCATCTCCTTTATCAAGTCTTTGTTACCAAAACTTTGCCCAACATAAAAGTTTTCACTGTAAATCTGCCCATCAACAGGTTTGTGTTTTTTTTGTAACTTCTTTAAGGCTCTTTTCCTATTACACTCTGAATCATCTGAGTCACTAGCACTTCCAAAATCATCCAAGTCTTCTTCTAAAGATGGGTCATCTTGTTCAACTGGTTCATCTTGGGCCACATTACATCCTACCCACTCAGCATTAGCATCAGTGTGCTTCCTAAAATCTTCCATATCTACCTCAACATCATTAATATTATCCTCTAATTCAATATCAAATTCACTGTCTTCACTGTCATCACTATCAGAACCCTCCTCACTATCATCACTCTCTTGACTGTGATCACTAACTACACCATCTGTCTCATTTGGTTCACTAACATTAGGATTATCATTTGGTTCACTAACATTAGGATTATCATTTGGGTCAGTTTGATTAGGCATAGCACTTGACTCCCCCATTTCAGGTTCTAGGTCACTAATTGGTGCTGAACCGTCAAGTTATCTCACACAAGCTAGCCACTTGTGAATGGCCAACCGTAAGAAACTCAAAACAGGTCAAACACCAATACAATGAAGATCAGAGGAATATAGGGGATTCCTGGGTCGTTAAGTCCCACGGAGGATGAATTGGTGTTAAACAACTTCAGATGACGAGTAATCACTAAGGATAGTGATCAGAAAGGATTTTGATGAATAATTATACCTAAAGAAAAGATCTATAAATTACAGCGACTTAAATGCAAATTAAAGGAAATTAAAAAGATAAAATATATTAAATAAACGCTATCACTATTTTTATAATGATGAACGTTTAAAACCTAAAACGTACGTTAAATAAAATTACGTAAACGTACAAAATAAAACGTGAGTTTTAAGAAATAAAATGCCTACAAATATGAAAATGATATTTTTACAATCCTAATAATAAAATAAAATTATTAGAAAAAGAAAATTATTTTTACAACTATTTATTTATTTATTATTAATTAAAAACTATTTAAAAGACACTTAAATACAAGAAAATATAAAAATAACCTGGAAAAATAAAATTATAACTTAGAAAAATCTAAAATAAGATAAAACTTATTTTAAAATTGAAAATATATTTTTTTACACTTTTTATGTATTTATTATTAATTTAATACTATTTAAAACTAATTAAAATGCTAGAAAATACTATTTAAACCAAGAAAATTATAGAAAAATATTTGTTTGGCTTTTTATATTTATCTTAATCTAGGAAAATTGAAAACATATTTTTTTAAACTTTTTCTGATTTATTTGTATTAAAAGCTATTTAAAAAGACTTAAAAACTATTTAAAATAAAGAAAAATAGCAAACTGATTTAGAAAAATCTGAAAAATTCAAGATAAGCCTAAAATAATATGAGGAATCTAGGAAAAATATAAAAACAGGTGCTTGTGTGAAGGAATTTGAAACTGCCAAGCCAAGTGCTTATAAATAAGCACTTATTTTAAGCAAATGGTACCAAATAAGCACCACACTATCACAGAAGCTCTAATATGCTAAAAGTACTCAAAAGTGACTAAAAACAACAAACCTTAACCTCTAAATTACAATCTGCTTAAGATTTGATGATTTGATTCCAAGTGCCAAAACAGATTTGATGGCCTACTTTAAGCTTAATCAATCACTTATCCAATAAGCAAATCAGGTAACATGAAATGTAGACCTCAAGGAGACCTAGCAAAGAACTTATAAACCAGAGATGAGACCTTGATAAGCTCAACTGAGCTTGTGGCAAGTTTGCAAGTCCCTGTGCACTCGTGATTAACTGAGTCAGTTGCACAGGGCAAATAGGCCCATCTTGATAAGCAGTTTTCAAGCTTGTAGAAAATTATAAAAATTATGAAAAAATCATAATAAGTAATTAGACCAGCTGAACTAGAAAAACCCCAAGTTTCCTTTAATTTGACCCAAAATGAACCCATGAAAAATCATCTAAGGTAGGCTCAAAACTGGATTTTGCAAGTTTTTGACTTTTTGACAGTTATGAAACTTTGACTTATATGAACTTCTCATTGATCTTAAGGACTGAATATGATGTAATAAGGTAAAATGAGAGTATTTAGAGCTATATTATCAAGTTATCTACTACTATGATGAGATTTGCAATCTAAACTCTTAACAGTGAAACAAATAAAAGTTAGAAGCTATTTTGACTTTTATTTAAATAAGACTTGGTTTTATTGTTTGACTGGTTTATTTAGGACTAATAAAACATGAAACAACAATAAACAACATTAAGCATAAGATTATTATCAATCTAACAGTAAATCCAAACATCCCTTAACTGATCTAACTAATCCTAACTAGAAATTACATGAAAGCTTACCATCCATGGCTCAAAAGAGATTAAACTCTACTCTATAAAATGGATTGAATCAAATTCTAACCATAATAACTAGCCTATAGCAATTCAAACAAATATGCAGGATCAACATAGTTAAATGGAGAAGAGAATGAAAACTAACTTGAAGTCCAGCTCTTGAGAAGCTTAGACAAAACCATAACCACACTATTCCAATCTAAATATACCCAATTCCAGCTCTGCATCACCCAATATCATGAACAAATTCAAATGATGCCTTAACAGCTGACTTTTGTTGACTGAGAGAGTTTTAAAAGTAAAAACTGAGTAGAAACTTATATAAGCAATTAATAAGCTATAGGAGAGCTTATCAGAGCTTATAAGAACTTAACAACCACTAATAACAACATTCAATTTAACATGAGATTCTTTTGAAATTTGAAATTTAGCATAAACTGAAAACTTGCATTAAAGCTGAAATTGATGTTCACAGAAGTTTGATTATACATTAAAAACATGAAATACAAAGCTTGAAAGTTAATTGATACACTGGAATTTAAAATTAAACTAAAGCGACATATCCTAAACTAAATTACACTACTTTTTCTTCTTCTCTGCTTCTTTTCCCATTTATATCGACCCTTTAGGTTCCTTGTCGACATCTGAATCTTTCCCATCATTTTACAGCCATTGGATCTTCTTAAATCATCCAAATCGTACACTTGGTGTTTTTGGCGGGAAAAGTCTTGAAGCAGGTTCTTTGCATTAATTGAGATGGTGAGTGTTTGCAAGGTGGAAAGGTGATGGTGATGGGGAGGTATGAGCTGGGGAAAGTGGGTGGACAGGTGGTGGTAGCAGGTGTGGAGGAATAGCTGGTAACAGGTGTTGGATTGGGAGGGATGAACAGTGCTGGTGGGGGTGTTTTATTTTAAACACTGGTTTGGGTTTGGGCTTATATTGGGCTTGGATAATGGATTTGGATTTTGGGTTAATAACAATACAAGGGTCCGTTTGGTATTTAGTTAACACAAGGACTAAATATGCAATTTTCTGTTTATTAAAGGACTGAAAATGTAACATTCCCAAAGTTATCACAAGGGCTAAACCTGCAATTATTGGTTAGTACAAGGACAAATGTTGCATAAAATTCCATTTTTATAAGTCCAAGGACTAAAACTGCCAATTTTGTAACTCTAGGGACCAAACATGTAATTTTCCAAAAGTTTATCATAAGGACCAATTTTGTCATTTATGAATCGTACAATGATGTTGTTTGAATAATTTCTATTTTTGAACACCCAGGGACTATTTTTGACATTTTTATAAAGTTGAGGGACTAAAATTGTCATTTTGTAAATTTTAAACTTTAAAAGGTTTATTTTGACAACTTTTGAATCCCATGGACCTTAAATGACATTTTAATAGTTTTTGAATTACCAGGGACTAGATTTGACAACTTTTGAAACTTGGGGGACTAAAACTGCCAATTATGCAAACTTAATACGTTTTTTACCAGATTTTGGCATTTTGCATTTAAAACACATAAAACACTTGTTTGTGATATTTTCATCATTTTGAAGCATTTCGAGTGTTTTCAGATGTTTTTGCAGTCTAGATAGTACAAAAATGATGAGTATTTAGACACTCATCAATCCCCCACACTAAGATATTGCTAGTCCCTAGCAATGTTTTATGAAAAATTAATGGATTTTATCTCTTTACCAAAAGCCATTACTTCTGGAGTAGCCAATTGTTTTAGTTCAAGTAAGAACCTTGGTACAATGATAACCAAATGATTTTGAGCAAATCATAAGCTTTCAACGGGTTTGATTTGTCTTTACCAGAAGCCGTTTGCTTCTGGACTAGCCAACTCTTAGATAAATTATCAATATTATCTTTGGTGAGTCAATTACCAATTATGGTTTTTCCACTGCCTTTACCACAAGCCATAAACTTGCGGGCTAGCCAACTCTTCACTAGTTTAAAGATATGGTGAGCTGAACACCATACAATTTTGGGCAAATTGCAAGCCATAAACGGATTTGAGATATCTTTACCAAGAGCCGTTTGCTCCTGGATTAGCCAATCCTTATGTGGGTTAGACATGGTGGACTGATTACAATTTGTTGTGTTTAGTACATAGTACTTCCACTAAATTTTTTTTTTTAAAATTCGGCCATTTTGGGGGAAAAGGGACTAAAAGGGTACATTTATGATCAAATTCACCAGAATTTCCCCCCCACACTTAGAAATGAATATTGTCCTCAATATTCAAAGTGTGAAAACACAACAATTATTCTCTTTTTAATATTTACAATTTTCATTCATTTTTAGATCTATATACAACATGTGGGGCATCTCCCCCACACTAGGGTGGTACACACGGGTGAAAACCCATGTTTAGCTACTTGTTTTTGATTACCGAAGTCGCTAGCTTGACTCGACCCCGAATTAATTTGTTCATGGGGAAGTAAGTGGAAGAAACAATCTCCATCGGACTTTCATTCAAGATGTTTTGATAAACATTGAAGTACGTGAAAGTTCCACACCGATGAGATACAGACAGACAGACTCGGCTCACAAATGGTACATGGAAATGCCGGGGTCAAAGATAATGTCTTCATTTCGAAGGAGTGAAGAACAGGAGAAGTGACCGAATATATGAAGAAAAGAAAGAAAATCATGATAAAAATCATGACTAACTCTTCATCCTCAATAGGAGAATTCATAGTTTCATGAATCTCCTCAGTTAAGCTCGCTTGATCAAGACATATTATGGGTGTGTCTAGATCAAAGTAGAAATTATCATACTCCGGCGGAGATATGATATGAGTGAGTTCACCGGAGAACTCCTCGAAGGTGAATGAATCATATTCGAATTGGTATCGCGGGTTCACTGGTGAACTCCTCCAATGTAAATGATTCATAATCGGGGAGAGAATTATGAGAATGAAAAGTGGAACTGCCACTAATCTTCTCTCCCATATTATCAAAACAGAAGGCTTCCATTTCCAAAATAGAATCATCGGAAAAAATGTCACTATCCTTTATGGGGATAGGAGATGAAATGGTTTTTTCTTTGAAAGCCTCGATTTAAGAAATGAGAAGACTGACATTCAATAATGTTGCTCAAAGAGCTTCATCTTTGATTTCAGTGTCAGTAACTTCATCATTCTCTTCTTCTAAGCTAACAAGCTCAGAAGGTAATTCTTCCATATAACTGATGTCTCCATAAGATAACGAATCGTCATCAATAGAATCGGAGCACATCTCAACATGATGACTTTGGAAGACAAGAGGAGGAGGGATATCACACACATGGTCAAAAGTTCCCTGTGACTCTCTCGGGGTTGGGACAAGGTCCTCAACACTAGACTTTATGAATTCGTCCGATTCCTTTTCAGGAACAGTGTCAAGATGCTTGATGAGTGTGTAAATACTCATCATTTTTGGGTCTATCTGAACTGCAAAACGTCTAAAAATGCTCAGAAACACATCAAAATGATGAAAATATCACAAATCAGTGTTTTATGTGTTTTAAATGCAAAAAGATCAAAATCAGATGAAAAACGTATCAAGTTTGCTAAATTGGCAGTTTTAGTCCCCCAAGTTTCAAAAGTTGTCAAAAACAGTCCCTGGTAAATCTAAATAAAGGAAAATGTCATTTAAGGTCCATGGGATTCAAAAGTTGTCAAAACAAACCCTTGAAATGTAAAATTTGCAAAATTACAACTTTGGTCCCTCAAGTTTGAAAATTGTCAAAAATGGCCATTGGAATTTGGAAATTGTCAAGTTTGGTCCTTATACTTTTGAAGATTGTCACTTGTGGTCCCTTGGATCAGCTTTGATAAAATGGCACTTTGGTCCCTTAAAGTTTCGTAAATTACATAATGGTCCTTGTATTATTACCTAAGCCTTTTGAACCTTGAACCTTGGACCCTTGTCTAAACCAATTGGACCCTTTGCCTTTTGACCCCCCTGCCAAGTCTAATATCTGGTCATCCCATGGTCAAACAAAACACGCGCCAAATAAGTCTTCTCCTTCACCTGCTTCCCCTGAAACCAGGCTTCCCATCCCCCCAGCTCACTCTTTCCACACCCTTGTCCCCTCTACCTCAACACATCCAAGATTCATTAATTGCATTCCCTTCCCAAACACTCAATTCCTCCACCTGTCAAAAACCAATTTCCCGCCAAAAACAGATTTAACGGCCAAGATGAATTCAAGGCATCCAATGGCCTCAAATGGAAGTGGGAAACAATCAGAAGATGTGAGAGAAGCCTTTGGCATATAAAAAGGAAGGAAAGAGAAGCTTGATGGGGGTAGTTAGTTTTAAAAGTTTTTCCTAATGTCGTTTTTCTAAATTAATGTTTTAGTTTAAGTAAAATGTTGTAATTTCACTTTCCTTGTATTACATTTAAGTCATTTCATCTTTGTAATCAGTTTTTAAGAATCAATTTTCAAGTTTAGCTAAAATTTGTGTTTTGTGTTGACTGTTGAAAAATCTCAATTCGAATTCTCATATTCAAACTTTTAGTACCTTATTTTCTCACTCAAATCAGCTTATTTAAGCTTATCAAAGTTTTTTGTAAGCTTTTGCATCAAATTCAAGCAATATTGTAGCAAGGTCAACAAAAGTCAAACTGGGTGAACTAGGCTTGGTTTTGGAGTTTGGGGTGTTGCAGAGCCTTGGATGGGGTTTGAATAGATAGGTTAGAGTAGGACTGGGTTTGGTTTTAAGCTGCACACCACGACAGCTTGTGAGTACCTGTTTCATTTTCAAGTTTCAAGTCAGTTTTTGCATTTTATGGTTATAGGTGTATCTGTGATCTTTACTAGTTTTAACCTGTTAACATAGTTGTATTATAGTCATATAATCTCAGTTGATCCATAATCTTAGCTAGTATAGTGTTTAGTTTCATTTAAAGCTCAAACAGTTATATATAAGTGGTGTTTGGATATGCTGATCTATCTGTCTTTAAGGTTGGTGCAGTGGTTGGTTCCTGTTTGTTCATGCTTGTGTAACTCAGTTGAACTCATTTGAGTCATCAAATTGAGTCTGCAACCACCTATAGTCAAAATCATCTTAATCTTACCCATAATGGTTCACTGTTAAGGTTTTGCATTGCAAAACTCATCAAATTTGTTTGCAACTTGATATAGTAGCTTAATTTCACCTTAGTATAGCTTATTATAACATAATCAGTCATAAAAATCAATCTCAAGTTCATAAAAGTCAAAGTGTTAGTGTAATAAAAAAAGTCAAAATTTTCATTAGCCAGTTTTTGAATAATACTTAGAATTTCATTGTGATCTTACTGTTAGGAACTAGGATTTGTGCTTTTGGGAAATTAAAATTTAGCTGCTCAACAAAATTAGAAAAATACTGGTTCAGTTTCAATTAGCTTGTAAAGTGCTTATTTGTTAGCTTATTTTGGCTACCTCTTTCTGAAAAGTGCCCTGTGCACAGGCTTTGTGCAGTTTTTGTAGCTTTTGCACAGAGCTCATCTGAGCACCTCTGGGTCTGATTTTTGGTTTACATGTTCTTAGCCAGGTTATCTTGAGGTTCCAATAATTTCTTTCTAGTTTCCAGCTTATTTTGTGGCTTATAATCTAGCTGCAAGTTGGCACCCCTTTCACTTTTTTTAGCCAAAAGCTTATATCATCAAATCAGTGTAATCAGCTTATCAGAGGTTGTAGCTTGTTGTTACTTGTTCCATTTTAGTTCTCTTAGCTTATTATAGCTTGTGTATCAGTTTGGTAGCCTTTGGATTCCATTTGCTTATTTAAGTGCTTATTTCAATAAGCACTTCCACATCAGCTCCATTTTTCTACACATAAGCCCCATGTTTTTCTATTTTTCCTAGCTTCTTAATATTATTTTAGACTTTTCCTGAAATTTTCAGATTTTTCCAAGCTTGTTTGCTATTTTTCTTGATTTTAATTAGTTTTTAAGTATTTTTAATTAGCTTTTAATACAAAAAATTAATAAAAAGTTCAAAAAAATAATTTTTCATTTTTATTAAGTTAAGATAAATATATAAGTCATAAAAAGTATTTTTCCATCATTTTCTCAGTTTAAAAAGTATTTTCTAGCATTTTAATTAGTTTTAAATAGTTTTAAATTAATAATAAATACATAAAAAGTGTGAAAAATATATTTTCAGTTTTAAAATTAGTTTTATCATATTTTAGATTTTTCTAAGTCTTAATTTTATTTTTCTAGTCTTATTTCATATTTTCTTTTATTTTAGAGTATTATTAAATAGTTTAAAATAGTTTTTAATTAATAATAATTAATTAAATAGTTATAAAAATAATTTTCTTTTTCTAAATATTTTCTTTTATCATTAGGTTTGTAAAAATGTCATTTTCATATTTTTAGGACTTTTATTTTTTAGATCTCACTTTTTGTTTTGTACGTTACGTAGTTTTTTAATTTAAACGTACGTTTTAAGTTTTAAACGTTCATCACTTTAAATATAGTGATAGCGTTTATTTAATATATTTTAACTTTTTAATTTTCTTAATTTGCATTTTAGTCGCTGTTATTTATTAACTTTTTCAGTAGTGTAATTATCCATCAAAATCCTTTCTGATCACTATCCTTAGTGATCATTCTATCGTCTGATCAAGTGTTTGCACACCATTGAGTCTCCGTGGGACATAACGACCCGGGAATTCACTATATTCTCCTGGACTTCATTGCATTTGTGCTTAAGCTGTTTTAAGTCTGTTACGGTCGGCCATTCACAAGTGGCCAGCTTGTGTGAGGTAGCTTGACTGTTTTCAGCACAGATCAAAATTTTGGCGCCGCTGCCGGGGAGGCTTTAGCGTGTGTTAAAACCTTTTTCAGACTCATTCTTGCACATATTCCGTCTTTTGTAAAAAGTTTTTTGTAAAGTTTATAAAAAATCCAAAAAGTTCATTAACACTTTTCCTGAAGTGTTAACAACACCAAAAATATTTTCCTTCTTTGTTTTTATAGCATGTTTTTCAAAAATGCCAAAAATATTCCTCTTTACCCTCTTACCCTTTTTGATTCTTTATTCCTTTACCCTCTATCCATTTGATTCTACCTTCTTCTATTCTCATGGAATCGTTTATTCCTTGTGTCGGTTGTGGTGAGCCTCTTTTGGTTCACCATGTCGCTGGTGTACGTGTGTAAAGTGTGGTAATGATATTCATAACGGGAGTTGTTTGTTTTGTGGTTCGAGGAATTCATTTGATTATGATCCTAACTCATTTAACGACCCCTCAAACTTTTCCAACTACCCACCACAGCCCGACTTATCTAACTGCTGTGAGTATTGTGGAGGTCCTCACCCGAGTTTTGAGTGTCAAACGAGGAACACGCTTGTCTATGAGCATAATCCTTGTAACAATTATGACTACTCTTATCATGACCAACCTCTACAGTACCAAACGATTCAAACACAACCTCTGCAAATTCCTCAAGAACTTCTCCAAAATGGTCTCTATATACTCAAAGATTTAAAAGAATTGGTTAAAGAAGAGTCTCGTCAGAAAACGTATGCTGAAGAACAAGCAGCTAGAGTAAGTTCCCAATATTGGAAACCTCTCGTGTACGATTATGATGACGACGACGACGACGATGATTTTAATGAGGAATCTACGACTCCGAGTGGCAATCCCACTCCCGTTTCTGAGCCTTTCATTTCCGACTCTTCCCCTTCACTCACGCCGGTTGAGAGAAGTGAATTCCTTTTGGAAGAGGTCGATGATCCTATTTCTTTGAAATTTTTTGATCCCAAAGACTCTCTCACCATGGGGGATAAGCATCTCAACACTATTCCGAAACGGAATCGCCTAATGTTGAGAACTTTATCCCGATCCCAAGTGAGTCTGAGGAAATTCTTGACCATGAGTGTGATGTGTCTTCTCCTCTTACAAATAATCTTGTTGAGACTTTCTCAGATTTTGACAGTGATTATAGTGATGCCGATTCTTTATATTCTAAAGACATAGAATTTATTGATGCATCACTTCCACATTCCGAGATCGTCAACTTAGAAGAGGATGTTGACCATGTTGTTTCCACAACAGTTAATACGACTATCACTAATCCCTTATTCGAATTCGATTTCAATTTACTCTAAATTCAGTTAATCCAATCTTTGATAGTGATGAGTCCTGACACGGAGACTATAATGGACGAGGTGCATATTTATAGCCCACGAAGTACCGCACATGTCCCACCTCCGTATACTCTTCATGAGGAGTTCTCCAGTGAACTCACTCATATCATATCTTCGCTGGAGTATGATTGCTTGATGGCAAAATCATGATTGGGGGAGAGAATCTCAATTTGCATAGTTATGACAAATCTTCCCACCCTCCCAACCGAGATGCCTTCCAACCCAAAGAGCTCAACCAACAAAATCCAAATAAGTGCAACTGCACTTAATCCCGAGGAAGAAGATCTAGTCATGATTGTTATCATGATTTTCCTTCTTTTCTTCACCTACTCGGTGACTTCCTCTCTTCTTCACTCTTTCGGGAATGAAGACACTATTTTTGACCCCGGCATTTTCATTTATCATTTGTGAGCCGGGTCTTTCTCTCAGATATCTCGTCGGTGTGGAACTTTCACGTGCTTCAAATGTTTATCCAAACATCTTTAATGAAAGTCCGATGGAGATTGTTTCTTCCACTTTGCTTCCCCATGAACCAATTAATGCGGGTCGAAGTCAAGCTAGCGACTCGGTAATCAAAAACAAGTAGCACCGATATGGGTTTTCACCCATATTTCTGACTTCTTTCTATTTTCTATCACCCTAGTGTGGGGGGGTTGCCCCACATGTTTTCAAAAAAAAAAAAAAATCTTTCCAAATAAAAGGCCGTAGTATTTCCCTTTTACGTTCTTTGTTTCGGCATAACCGCCGGTACTTTGAATATTGAGGGCAATATTCATTTCTAAGTGTGGGGGGATTCTCACGAATTTTATCATGTAATTATCCGCCTAATTCCCCGCTTTTGGCCAAAAATTTTTTTTTTTTTTTTGGAGTAAGTGTTCTACACTTACTCAATTGGTTATCACCGCCATATCTCAGTAAGACAAAAGGATTGGCTAATCCAGGAGCAAACGGCTCTTGGTAAAGAATTCTCAAATCCGTTTATATGGCTTGCAATTTGCCCAAAATTGTATGGTTTTCAACTCACCATGTCCTAAAAAGTGAAGAGTTGGCTAGCCCGCAAGGTTATGGCTTGTGGTAAAGGCAGTGGAAAAACCATAATTGGTAATCAGCTCACCAAAGATAATATTGATAATTTATCTAAGAGTTGGCTAGTCCAGAAGGGTACGGCTTCTTGTAAAGACACATCAAATCCGTTATACAGCTGGTGGTTTGCTCAAAATCACATGGTTATCAGTGTACCATGGTTCTTGCTTGAACTGAAACATTTGGCTACTCCAGAAGTGATGGCTTTTGGTAAAGAGATGAAATCCATTAAGTTTTCTCAAAAGATTGTTAGGGACTAGCAATAGTTTAGTGTGGGGGATTGATGAGTGTGTAAATACTCATCATTTTTGGGTCTATCTGAACTGCAAAACGTCTAAAAATGCTCAGAAACATATCAAAATGATGAAAATATCACAAATCAGTGTTTTATGTGTTTTAAATGCAAAAAAAAAGATCAAAATCGATGAAAACGTATCAAGTTTGCTAAATTGGCGTTTTAGTCCCCCAAGTTTCAAAAGTTGTCAAAAACAGTCCCTGGTAAATCTAAATAAAGGAAAATGTCATTTAAGGTCCATGGGATTCAAAAGTTGTCAAAACAAACCCTTGAAATGTAAAATTTGCAAAATTACAACTTTGGTCCCTCAAGTTTGAAAATTGTCAAAAATGGCCTTTGGAATTTGGAAATTGTCAAGTTTGGTCCTTATACTTTTGAAGATTGTCACTTGTGGTCCCTTGGAGCAGCTTTGATAAAATGGCAGCCTTGGTCCTTAAAGTTTCAGAAATTACATAATGGTCCTTGTATTATTACCTAAGCCTTTTGAACCTTGAACCTTGGACCCTTGTCTAAACCAATTGGACCCTTTGCCTTTTGACCCCCCCTGCCAAGTCTAATATCTGGTCATCCCATGGTCAAACAAAACACGCGCCAAATAAGTCTTCTCCTTCACCTGCTTCCCCTGAAACCAGGCTTCCCATCCCCCCAGCTCACTCTTTCCACACCCTTGTCCCCTCTACCTCAACACATCCAAGATTCATTAATTGCATTCCCTTCCCAAACACTCAATTCCTCCACCTGTCAAAAACCAATTTCCCGCCAAAAACAGATTTAACGGCCAAGATGAATTCAAGGCATCCAATGGCCTCAAATGGAAGTGGGAAACAATCAGAAGATGTGAGAGAAGCCTTTGGCATATAAAAAGGAAGGAAAGAGAAGCTTGATGGGGGTAGTTAGTTTTAAAAGTTTTTCCTAATGTCGTTTTTCTAAATTAATGTTTTAGTTTAAGTAAAATGTTGTAATTTCACTTTCCTTGTATTACATTTAAGTCATTTCATCTTTGTAATCAGTTTTTAAGAATCAATTTTCAAGTTTAGCTAAAATTTGTGTTTTGTGTTGACTGTTGAAAAATCTCAATTCGAATTCTCATATTCAAACTTTTAGTACCTTATTTTCTCACTCAAATCAGCTTATTTAAGCTTATCAAAGTTTTTTGTAAGCTTTTGCATCAAATTCAAGCAATATTGTAGCAAGGTCAACAAAAGTCAAACTGGGTGAACTAGGCTTGGTTTTGGAGTTTGGGGTGTTGCAGAGCCTTGGATGGGGTTTGAATAGATAGGTTAGAGTAGGACTGGGTTTGGTTTTAAGCTGCACACCAGCTGACAGTTGTGAGTACCTGTTTCATTTTCAAGTTTCAAGTCAGTTTTTGCATTTTATGGTTATAGGTGTATCTGTGATCTTTACTAGTTTTAACCTGTTAACATAGTTGTATTATAGTCATATAATCTCAGTTGATCCATAATCTTAGCTAGTATAGTGTTTAGTTTCATTTAAAGCTCAAACAGTTATATATAAGTGGTGTTTGGATATGCTGATCTATCTGTCTTTAAGGTTGGTGCAGTGGTTGGTTCCTGTTTGTTCATGCTTGTGTAACTCAGTTGAACTCATTTGAGTCATCAAATTGAGTCTGCAACCACCTATAGTCAAAATCATCTTAATCTTACCCATAATGGTTCACTGTTAAGGTTTTGCATTCCAAAACTCATCAAATTTGTTTGCAACTTGATATAGTAGCTTAATTTCACCTTAGTATAGCTTATTATAACATAATCAGTCATAAAAATCAATCTCAAGTTCATAAAAGTCAAAGTGTTAGTGTAATAAAAAAAGTCAAAATTTTCATTAGCCAGTTTTTGAATAATACTTAGAATTTCATTGTGATCTTACTGTTAGGAACTAGGATTTGTGCTTTTGGGAAATTAAAATTTAGCTGCTCAACAAAATTAGAAAAATACTGGTTCAGTTTCAATTAGCTTGTAAAGTGCTTATTTGTTAGCTTATTTTGGCTACCTCTTTCTGAAAAGTGCCCTGTGCTGGCTTTGTGCAGCTTTTGTAGCTTTTGCACAGAGCTCATCTGAGCACCTCTGGGTCTGATTTTTGGTTTACATGTTCTTAGCCAGGTTATCTTGAGGTTCCAATAATTTCTTTCTAGTTTCCAGCTTATTTTGTGGCTTATAATCTAGCTGCAAGTTGGTTCTTTCACTTTTTTAGCCAAAAGCTTATATCATCAAATCAGTGTAATCAGCTTATCAGAGGTTGTAGCTTGTTGTTACTTGTTCCATTTTAGTTCTCTTATCTTATTATAGCTTGTGTATTAGTTTGGTAGCCTTTGGATTCCATTTGCTTATTGAAGTGCTTATTTCAATAAGCACTTCCACATCAGCTCCATTTTTCTACACATAAGCCCCATGTTTTTCTATTTTTCCTAGATTCTTAATATTATTTTAGACTTTTCCTGAAATTTTCAGATTTTTCCAAGCTTGTTTGCTATTTTTCTTGATTTTAATTAGTTTTTAAGTATTTTTAATTAGCTTTTAATACAAAAAATTAAGAAAAAGTTCAAAAAAATAAGTTTTCATTTTTCTTAAGTTAAGATAAATATATAAGTCATAAAAAGTATTTTTCCATAATTTTCTCAGTTTAAAAAGTATTTTCTAGCCTTTTAATTAGTTTTAAATAGTTTTAAATTAATAATAAATACATAAAAAGTGTGAAAAATATATTTTCAGTTTTAAAATTAGTTTTATCATATTTTAGATTTTTCTAAGTCTTAATTTTATTTTTCTAGTCTTATTTCATATTTTCTTTTATTTTAGAGTATTATTAAATAGTTTAAAATAGTTTTTAATTAATAATAATTAATTAAATAGTTATAAAAATAATTTTCTTTTTCTAAATATTTTCTTTTATCATTAGGTTTGTAAAAATGTCATTTTCATATTTTTAGGACTTTTATTTTTTAGATCTCACTTTTTGTTTTGTACGTTACGTAGTTTTTTAATTTAAACGTACGTTTTAAGTTTTAAACGTTCATCACTTTAAATATAGTGATAGCGTTTATTTAATATATTTTAACTTTTCAATTTTCTTAATTTGCATTTTAGTCGCTGTTATTTATTAACTTTTTCAGTAGTGTAATTATCCATCAAAATCCTTTGTGATCACTATCCTTAGTGATCATTCTATCGTCTGATCAAGTGTTTGCACACCATTGAGTCTCCGTGGGACATAACGACCCGGGAATTCACTATATTCTCCTGGACTTCATTGCATTTGTGCTTAAGCTGTTTTAAGTCTGTTATGGTCGGCCATTCACAAGTGGCCAGCTTGTGTGATTAGACTTGACGGTTCAGCACAGATCAATGCTCGTCCCCCATGTTCAGAGAGTGAGTGGGAGCTTCGGGTGTGATAGCAGTTGTTTGAGAATGAATCTCAACTGCTGGGGTATCAACTGATGAACTTGATGAATTTTTATAAAATTGTAGGATACCAAGTGCATCCTCATCATCACTGTCATCAAGAATAAAACGAAATTGAGAGCTAGATCTGGCGGCTTTTTCTTTTGCAATTAATTCCCTAATAGACTTTTCAAAAGCAAATTGGGAATTTATTTTAGCGTACCGCTCTTCAGCTAGCAATTCTTCTATGGATTTCTCATGTGAATTTTGAATGACGGGACATTGTGGGAGTGGAGATTTGTCAAAACCGAAGGTTGACATTGATAATCATCATGAGGACCCCACAATATACACAAGAAAAACTGGGAACATTATGAAATGCCGTTTTACTCAACTCCTCAGTTCTTTTCACCGACTCAGAAGCTCTAGATAAGTGTCTTGTTGGGTTTGCTGAGGAGTTTGAGTTATTTGGAACTGTGGAGGTTGGTCGTGATATGGATAGTCGTAATTGTTACAAGGAAATGGATTCCCTGCTTGACAATCGAGCTGAAATGGGGACCTCCACAGTTCTCACAACAAAATGATTGTTGTGGGTGGTCATGTGAATAATATGGAATTTGGTCATTTCCAAAGTCCTGA
The DNA here is from genome assembly GCA_910596185.1 of Chrysanthemum makinoi. NCBI lineage: Eukaryota > Viridiplantae > Streptophyta > Magnoliopsida > Asterales > Asteraceae > Chrysanthemum > Chrysanthemum makinoi. The sequence continues at coordinate 48,922,246 of OU343217.1, read as the reverse complement.
GTGTTACCAGAAAACTGTTCGTAAACAAACGTGTTTCCGGATTGACACTCAAATCCTTGGTGAGGACCTCCACAAAATTCACAGCAGTTATGTTGATTATATGAAGATAAGTCTGGCTGTGGTGGGTAATTGGAAAAGTTTGAGGGGTCGTTAAATGAGTTCGGATTAGATCATAATCAAATGAATTCCTCGAACCACAAAACAAACAACTCCCGCTCCGAATATCATTACCACACTGTACACACGTACACCAGTGACAGGGTGAACCAAAAAGAGGCTCACCACAACCGACACAAGGAATAAACGATTCAATTTGAGAGTTATGAGAAGGAATCGGTTCATTCAAAGAATCAACAAAACCAACATGGTGATCTGAATGACTATTTAGACTTAAAGAACATTTTGAAAAATTCGAGGTGGGACAAGTGGTGTGCTCGAGAGCTAGCAATTTCTACCACTCCGTTATGGTCTCCTGTTCTGGTTCTTGAGAAACGTGAAGATTAGGCAAGTCATTCTTGCTAGTCACCGCCTAAATTCGTGCATGTTTGCTTTTAACCGTGAATCGTGAAAGTGTAGGATCAATTTTAGACGGCTTAAGAGCAATTGAGGGGTTAGATCTTTGGATAACCGTAGGTTGGACGTATTTAGCACCTCCATTATCGAGGGAAGTACCGGTCCTTTGTCACCCCGTTTCGCTCCATTTCCCTACGCTGAATTAATGGATCATCATGAACAACACGAATTCTTGACATTTGTGATAAAGTAGGAAGTTTTTCAACTTCGTTCCAGAATTCGTCGTAGTCGAGAGATTCCATAAGAATAGAAGAAGTTAGAATCAAATGGATAGAGGGTAAAGGAATAAAGAATCAAAAAGGGTAAGAGGGTAAAGATGAATATTTTTGGATTTTTGGATAAATATTTTGTAAAAACAAAGAATGAAAATATCTTTGGTGTTGTTAACACTTTAGGAAAAGTGTTAATAAACTTTTTGATTTTTATTAACTTTACAAAAAAAAACTGTTTACAAACGGTGGTATATGTGCAAGAATGGATCTGAGAATGCTTAAAACACGCTACATAGCCTCACCGGCAATGCGCCAAAATTTGATTGGTGCTGAACCGTCAAGTTATCTCACACAAGCTAGCCACTTGTGAATGGCCAACCGTAAGAAACTCAAAACAGGTCAAACACCAATACAATGAAGATCAGAGGAATATAGGGATTCCTGGGTCGTTAAGTCCCACGGAGGATGAATTGGTGTTAAACAACTTCAGATGACGAGTAATCACTAAGGATAGTGATCAGAAAGGATTTTGATGAATAATTATACCTAAAGAAAAGATCTATAAATTACAGCGACTTAAATGCAAATTAAAGGAAATTAAAAAGATAAAATATATTAAATAAACGCTATCACTATTTTTATAATGATGAACGTTTAAAACCTAAAACGTACGTTAAATAAAATTACGTAAACGTACAAAATAAAACGTGAGTTTTAAGAAATAAAATGCCTACAAATATGAAAATGATATTTTTACAATCCTAATAATAAAAGAAAATTATTTTTACAACTATTTATTTATTTATTATTAATTATAAACTATTTAAAAGACACTTAAATACAAGAAAATATAAAAATAACCTGGAAAAATAAAATTATAACTTAGAAAAATCTAAAATAAGATAAAACTTATTTTAAAATTGAAAATATATTTTTTTACACTTTTTATGTATTTATTATTAATTTAATACTATTTAAAACTAATTAAAATGCTAGAAAATACTATTTAAACCAAGAAAATTATAGAAAAATATTTGTTTGGCTTTTTATATTTATCTTAATCTAGAAAAATTGAAAACATATTTTTTAAACTTTTTCTGATTTATTTGTATTAAAAGCTATTTAAAAAGACTTAAAAACTATTTAAAATAAAGAAAAATAGCAAACTGATTTAGAAAAATCTGAAAAATTCAAGATAAGCCTAAAATAATATGAGGAATCTAGGAAAAATATAAAAACAGGTGCTTGTGTGAAGGAATTTGAAATCCAAGCCAAGTGCTTATAAATAAGCACTTATTTTAAGCAAATGGTACCAAATAAGCACCACACTATCACAGAAGCTCTAATATGCTAAAAGTACTCAAAAGTGACTAAAAACAACAAACCTTAACCTCTAAATTACAATCTGCTTAAGATTTGATGATTTGATTCCAAGTGCCAAAACAGATTTGATGGCCTACTTTAAGCTTAATCAATCACTTATCCAATAAGCAAATCAGGTAACATGAAATGTAGACCTCAAGGAGACCTAGCAAAGAACTTATAAACCAGAGATGAGACCTTGATAAGCTCAATTGAGCTTGTGGCAAGCTTGCAAGTCTCTGCACTCAAGATTAATGAGTCAGTTGCACAGGGCAAATAGGCCCATCTTGATAAGCAGTTTTCAAGCTTGTAGAAAATTATAAAAATTATGCAAAAATCATAATAAGTAATTAGACCAGCTGAAGTAGAAAAACCCCAAGTTTCCCTTAATTTGACCCAAAAATGAACCCATGAAAAATCATCTAAGGTAGGCTCAAAACTGGATTTTGCAAGTTTTTGACTTTTTGACAGTTATGAAACTTTGACTTATATGAACTTCTCATTGATCTTAAGGACTGAATATGATGTAATAAGGTAAAATGAGAGTATTTAGAGCTATATTATCAAGTTATCTACTACTATGATGAGATTTGCAATCTAAACTCTTAACAGAGGAATGCAAATAAAAGTTAGAAGCTATTTTGACTTTTATTTAAATAAGACTTGGTTTTATTGTTTGACTGGTTTATTTAGGACTAATAAAACATGAAACAACAATAAACAACATTAAGCATAAGATTATTATCAATCTAACAAGAAATCCAAACATCCCTTAACTGATCTAACTAATCCTAACTAGAAATTACATGAAAGCTTACCATCCATGGCTCAAAAGAGATTAAACTCTACTCTATAAAATGGATTGAATCAAATTCTAACCATAATAACTAGCCTATAGCAATTCAAACAAATATGCAGGATCAACATAGTTAAATGGAGAAGAGAATGAAAACTAACTTGAAGTCCAAATTTGAGAATCTTAGACGAACCATAACCACACTATTCCAATCTAAATATACCCAATTCCACCAGATCACCCAATATCATGAACAAATTCAAATGATGCCTTAACAAATTGACTTTTGTTGACCTGAGAGAGTTTTAAAGTAAAATGAGTAGAAACTTATATAAGCAATTAATAAGCTATAGGAGAGCTTATCAGAGCTTATAAGAACTTAACAACCACTGATAACAACATTCAATTTAACATGAGATTCTTTTGAAATTTGAAATTTAGCATAAACTGAAAACTTGCATTAAAGCTGAAATTGATGTTCACAGAAGTTTGATTATACATTAAAAACATGAAATACAAAGCTTGAAAGTTAATTGATACACTGGAATTTAAAATTAAACTAAAGCGACATATCCTAAACTAAATTACACTACTTTTTCTTCTTCTCTGCTTCTTTTTCCATTTATATCGACCCTTTAGGTTCCTTGTCGACATCTGAATCTTTCCCATCATTTTACAGCCATTGGATCTTCTTAAATCATCCAAATCGTACACTTGGTGTTTTTGGTGGGAAAAGTCTTGAAGCAGTGTTCTTGCATTAATTGAGATGGTGAGTGTTTGCAAGGTGGAAAGGTGATGGTGATGGGGAGGTATGAGCTGGGGAAAGTGGGTGGACAGTGGTGGTAGAGGTGTGGAGGAATAGCCGTAACAGGTGTTGGATCGGGGAGGGATGAACAGTGCGCGCGGGGTGTTTTATTTTAAACACTGGTTTGGGTTTGGGCTTATATTGGGCTTGGATAATGGATTTGGATTTTGGGTTAATAAAAATACAAGGGTCCGTTTGGTATTTAGTTAACACAAGGACTAAATATGCAATTTTCTGTTTATTAAAGGACTGAAAATGTAACATTCCCAAAGTTATCACAAGGGCTAAACCTGCAATTATTGGTTAGTACAAGGACAAATGTTGCATAAAATTCCATTTTTATAAGTCCAAGGACTAAAACTGCCAATTTTGTAACTCTAGGGACCAAACATGTAATTTTCCAAAAGTTTATCATAAGGACCAATTTTGTCATTTATGAATAGTACAAGGATGTTGTTTGAATAATTTCTATTTTTGAACACCCAGGGACTATTTTTGACATTTTTATAAAGTTGAGGGACTAAAGTTGTCATTTTGTAAATTTTAAACTTTAAAAGGTTTATTTTGACAACTTTTGAATCCCATGGACCTTAAATGACATTTTAATAGTTTTTGAATTACCAGGGACTAGATTTGACAACTTTTGAAACTTGGGGGACTAAAACTGCCAATTATGCAAACTTAATACGTTTTTCACCAGATTTTGGCATTTTTGCATTTAAAACACATAAAACACTTGTTTGTGATATTTTCATCATTTTGATGCATTTCTGAGTGTTTTCAGATGTTTTTGCAGTCTAGATAGTACAAAAATGATGAGTATTTGGACACTCATCAGTCACAAAAGAATGGATTAAAGTCATCTCCTAAGTCAGGTGCTTCATTTGAGTCAGTTACTTTAGGCATATCAACTGGGTGTATAACATACAACTCAATGATTTTAAACCTATCAACATACTTTATCAACTCCAAGACATCACTATTATTGCTTAATACATACGTACCAGATCTAAATTGCCATTTGGAATCTTATAACAATATTGCATAGATGGATTGTGATAACCTAAGCCTGCTAACATACTTTTTACCTCAACTACAAAACCCATCTCGCATCAATTTGATCAACCCAATTTACCCTTCCACCATTGTAGACACGATTTGGTGAACTAGTAAAGGAACCACCATGGTGTATCTCTAGGGAAAAAACACTTGGAAATTTCCCCTCAAGGTAACAAAATACATGATATATCAGTCTACATTGACAGATATGTATAAAACATTAAACCCCCAACACAACTTAAACCATAAATTGCAAAAACAAAAATAACTTATCAGATACACGGTATGGATCAAATGTACGACCATCAAGTCTCAAGAGCCATTGGCAAAGCAACATTTAGGGTTCTTCTCAGCTTGCAATTAGGGTTTTTTTTTCAGTTCGTTCAACTATGAGGATGAAAAGTGAAATGGTAGTTTTGTTGACTTTTTAAGTAGTTATACACTTTCATTTAGAGGGGAAAGTTAAAGGACGAAGATACCCTTGTGTAATTATAATAAATTAATCAATCCCTCACGTGACACACTTTGGTAACGGAATTAACAGAATTGGACTGAAAGTGGAACCAAACTATGCATTTTGGACTAAAATCGCAACTTTTTGAACAAATGGACCAAAAGTGAAATCCAGGTACAACCACAAGGACCAAAAATGTAGTTAACTCTTATTATTATTATTATCAACAATTGTGTTAGCAGTTGGAGTAACACTTACATCATTATTCACAGCATTCACACCATTACTTTCCATCTCTGCACTCCAGCCACTCCTAGTCTCCTCTGATTCCACACCATCCGCAGATTAACACTATCATGACTCAAAATCACTGGATCTGCCTTTTTGTACCCACAACTTCCTTATCTACACCATTATTGCTTCCATTACTACCCTTAACAACTCTTTTCCCAGTATTAACATCAGAATTCTCATACCTCTTAGGAATCCTAACATTACGCTTCAAACCATGCCTATTTGATGACATTCTTGCAAATTCAACACAAAATATGACTCGAACGGTGAAAAGGGACGCTAAGAATACTAGTTAACTAAAGAGGTAATACTATTCAGCAGAAATTTAGAAATTCTATTTTGGCGCCAAAATATGAATTTCAAAATTAGTGGATGATTTGGGGGAAAAGGTATAGGATTGATCGGAATAACGAGCTGAATCGATCTATCATATTGGATTTGAAAAATGGTGATTATATCGTAAGGAATTGAAGCTTTATTGAGTTTTAATGGCGGAAGGATTTAGGCGGGAAAGTTGTTGGGTTTGTTAGAGGAGAGAGAAAAGAGGGAAAAATTTAACTCATGCTGTCACCATGCTCATTGGCAATACATGGGCTTTTGCTAGTATAACGTGTCTCTGGGTTATAACATTAAAATGCGTTTATATGTGAAATTGTTATGATGCAAATATTTTGTTTTTTATGTCATATCATTTATATTGTGTGTGAACTATAATAATATATAAATTTATATGAACGGTGTGTATACCAATTATTAATTATTGGTTAGTTGTTGTTCATGATATTTTAAAAATAGATTCAAGATCATTTGCATATCAAACTTTCTTTATAAACCAAGAGACCAATCTTAACCTTTCATCTCAATTTGATCCAATGGATGAGATTAAGCTCAACATTTTAACAAACTCATTTTTTTCTATTTTTTTTTCAATTATTAATATTTCTTAAACCGTTAATCGTTAAGTGAAAATAAATATACCATCACGACGATCATTTAATTATCTTTCTATATATATGCAATTTGATATACTTTCAACAAAAATATTTTGTTTTCGTGTTTTTTTACTTTTTTTTCGTTTTTGAAACTTGCATGCGAAATCACATGTGATTAAACACTAATTTGAATATTTTTAATAAAATCAAAATGTGATTTTTCAACACGTATCTGAATCAAACGTGATTTTTTCCCACACGTGATCTCAATCACATGTGATTTTCATAAATTACCTACTATATTCTATAAAATCAAATATGATTTTATTAGAATATTCAAATTAGTGTTCAATCGCATGTGATTTATCATGCTATTTTCAACAACGAAAAAAAAGAAAAAAACAAATACGAAAAAAGTAAACAAAAGTGAAAAAAATGAAAAAAAAATTGTCGAAAGTATATCAAAGTGTATATGAATAGAAAGATAATTAAATGCTCGTCGTGATGATTTATTTATTTTCGCTTAACGATTAACGGTTTAAGAGATATTTAAATTAAAACAAATAGTGAAATATTAAAAGGCTTTTAATCTCAGCCATGATTGATTTTTAGATGGATGGTTGAGATAAGTCCCCCTATGAAAAAAGTGTTTGTTATTCAAAATAAGTCTCCTCTTTAAATAAATATACGTTTGTTAATTACATGTAGATTAAAGATCATTTACATACCATACTTTGTTTACATATCAAAGGATCAATCTCCACCCTCCATCTTCCCCATCTTTATTTGATCTAATAGATGAGATTAATCATAACAATTTAAAAAACTCACTTTCATCATTTTTTTTCCAAATATTAATATCTTTCAAACCGTTAATCGTTAAGCGAAAAAATATACCATTACAACGAGAATTTAATTATCTTTCTATAGATAGGCACTTTGATATACTTTCGACTAGCCTTTTTTTTCGTGTTTTTAATGTTTTTTTTTTATGGTTTTTTTCATTTTTATCGTTACTGAAATTTGTATGAAAATATCACATGGGATTAAACACTAATTTGAATATTCTAATAATATCACATGTGATATTAGTGTTAAATCATTTTTTTTAATTCACTTTTTTTAATTCACATTTATTTTAATTCACGTCTTTTTTTTTCTCACTTTCATACGTTTCGTCTGTTTTCATACGTTTTCGACTGTTTTCAGACATTTTTATATGTTTTCGTCCATTTTCATACATTTCGTCCGTTTTCTTACGTTTTCTTCCATTTTCATACGTTTTCGTCTGTTTTCTTACGTTTTCGTTCATTTTCACGTTTTCGTCCGTTTTGTTCCATTTTTCATACGTTTTCGTTCGTTTTCTTCCATTTTTCATACGTTTTCGTCCGTTTTCATATGTATTCTCGTCCACTTTTTTTTTACGTTTTCATCCGTTTTCATATGTTTCAGAATATCACAAGTGATATTCTGTGATGTTCAGAATATCACAAGTGATATTCCGAAAATCACAATATCATTTGTGATTTTCATGTTACAAAACATTAGTTGAAAATCACTTGTGATATTCAGAATATCACAGACTATCATTTGTGATATTCAGAAACGTATGAAAACGTCTGAAAACGGCCGGAAATATTTAAAAACGGACAAAAACGTATGAAAACGGACGAAAACGAACGGATATGTATGAAATCGGACAAAAACGGATGAAAAATGGACGAAAACGAGCGAAAACGTAAGAAACGGACGAAGACGTATGAAAGCGAAAAAAAAAATGAATTAAATAAAAACGTGAATTTTAAAAAAAAGTGAATTAAAAAAAATGTGAATTAAAAAAAAGACGAAAAAAATTGTGAATAATTAAAAAAGACAAAAAGAAAAGAAAAATGCAAGAAAAAAAATGGAATTAGATTGACATATTAAATTTTAGGTTAATCCCACCCATTAGATCAAAATAGATGGATGGTGAAGATTTATCCCTTGATAAACACTAAAATAAGATGTTATTCAAACAAATATGTTTACTTTCATTTTCAATCTGACCCACACACTAATTGTTGACCTCTTACCCAAACTGTCTTCACCTCTAAGGAGAGCCACAATATGTAAACTGTGTTACTGCAAAACTGTTTTACAGTGACAAGGTAGTATGTGCATACTTGGAAACCACCGATCCTAAAGTGCTTAAGTTAGCAAAGAAAGAATTGCAGCCTTTACTGAAAGAAGGTGTCCTCAAGTTACCCGACCAGAACTAGGAGTGTATTGCGGTTTTACTTGCTTCACAGAATTATAGTCTGAACTACATGACATAAGAAGATGGTAGTTTAAGTTTGTAAACAACATGTTTATGCTATAATTTGCAAGTCAAAGTTTTGTTTTTTCTTAATCATTATTTCGATATGACCTTATTCCATGTACTCAACATTTAACGCTATACATGGTTTTTGTAGACAAGTTAACTCGCTCCATCGGGGTTGGGTATTGCTGTTGTTGTAGTCATGGACTAGCAACTGTCTTCTATTATCTTTTTTTTTGAAAAACGTTTTGATTGTTCGAAACTTAGAAGTAGACACTTATTTCAGGATAAATCAAAAGAGAAAGGTTGACATTTAATCTGGGAAATTACATTTAACTGTGAATCTTTTCCCTGACATTTTAGCATTGGTTGTTTCTTATATGAGATTTATAAGTCCATGCTTATTATCCTCCTAAATTTTCAAGTGCTTAACATGTTTGATGCCCCGTTAATTACAAATTCTCACTCCGTCCCTACGTCTCGCATGATTCTTTGAACCCTATTAATAGATTGGAGATAGTGCATACAATGGCAACAAGCGATTAGGAATCTATGGGATAGAAACAAGATCCGTAACCGAATGTTATTGGTAAAAGTTGAATGATCACAATCACTACAACTAGAGAGAATTTGAGAGAAAAGACTGATTACAATTCTTAGCTAAGAAATGAAATGAACAATGAATGGGTATTTATAATGGGTCTTGGCGGGAAAGCTGGTAACATCTTTTCTAACTAACTTTTGGTGTCTTCGACCCGTGTTGACCATTTTGGTTGACTTTTCCCAATATGACCCATAACAATTGTTCTGGGTCATATTGGGAAAAGTCAACCAAAATGGTCAACATGGGTCGAAGACACCAAAAGTTAGTTAGAAAAGATCTTACCAGCTTTCCCAGTATGACCCATAACGGTCACGCATGATTCTTTGAATGGTGGACAACAAAGATTGGTAGGTGAGATTGATTATCTACTATATATGATACGATATGATGTCCCTTTTAACTTATTTTTTCTTGGCTTTTGCAAAGGATTATATAGAAGTTTAATCTTATGTGGTACGTAAAAGTTTGGAACAGACATATATATAAGCTTGTACATGAAGGTAAAAAGAAAAGGAACTCAAACACGTTATAATGGAAGTATCATAAGTGATTTCTATCGGGCAGCTATCTCTGTAAAAGTTAACTCATTGCTTGAACTTGTTGGATAAGAGGTTGAAGAGAAACCAGTACCAGGTAAGTTCCTATCTGTGAAAAATGCTGGCTGTTTAGGTTTTGGCAATGCACCTTCATTGCCTAACATGAGAACCACCGACGACAAGTTTGGCCTGTCTTCTGGACTTTGTTGTACACATAATAAGCCAACTTCTATCGATCTTAAAACTTCCGATGGATTGCTTGCCTCAGCAAAACTTGAATCCAGGAGTTCCATTGACTTTCCTTCACTATGCATCGTCCATGCCTAAATATAAATGCGGATTTAATTATTAGGCAGTAGAGTTATGCCAGATAAATAAAAATCAAGCAACTTACATGTCCAATAAGATTATTGTTATGCTCAGAATGAACAAATCCCCTGTTTCTCTTCCCACTTACAATCTCTAGCACTAATACACCAAAGCTGAAAACATCTGACTTTATTGAGAAAAGACCATCTAGCGCATACTCTGGAGACATGTAACCGCTATACATAGAATAATGTTTACAACTCTTAAATAACAAACTTAACAAAAAGCGAATGAAGATAAACCAGAATGTTGTATCTTACTAGGTACCAACAACTCTCTCGGTGTTAGCTTCAGTTTCATTTCCTCCAAAGCTTCTAGCTATCCCAAAGTCTGATATTTTTGGGTTCATATCCACGTCTAGTAGAATATTGCTAGCTTTAAGATCTCTGTGAATGATTCTTAATCGTGAATCTTGATGAAGATAAAGAAGTCCTCGCGCAATTCCTTTGATGATGTTGAGTCTCTTTGTCCAATCAAGGAGTGTACTTTGCCTTTTATCTGCACATCATGTAGGTTTAGTTGCTCAAAGTATCTTACCGTAGTAAGTTACTATTGTCGATTTAATAGAAATTATATGATACTGACCAAATATAAACTCGTCTAAGCTTCTGTTTTGCATGTATTCATATATCAACAACTTCTCGTCCCCCTTGATGCTACATCCGAGGAGCTTGACGAGATTCCTGTGCTGAAGTTTTGAAATGCATATAACTTCATTCATGAACTCATTAATTCCTTGACTGGAAGTCTTTGAGAGACGTTTAACTGCAATTTCTTGCCCATCTTCTAGTATACCCTGAAGATTACCAATTTTTATGTGAAAACTATACAAAATTCAAAGGTAACTATCATTCATATTTTTTTGTATCAAAAACATTTTCGCTTCATAATTTTGTTATCTATAATGAATTAGAAAGTTACTCTAACAATTATAGTCAAATGGACGAATCATAATGTGATGCTATACTCAGCAAACTACATTCAAATAAATAACATTCTTCATTTACCTTATAGACCGGTCCAAATCCGCCCTCTCCAAGTTTATTATCGAGTGAAAAATCAGCAGTAGCTTTAGCTACTCTAGAGAAGCTAAACAATGGTAGCTCCATGGCTTCTCCCCCTCTTTCACCTACATTTAGTGACCCTCCTGTGCGTTAACAATACAAAACCCGTCAAACTGGTTGAACCTGCTCACAGAATTGTGACTATTCTGAACCATTTAACATACTTATCGCTAAAACTCTACAAATATCTTACCTTCCTCAGTTTGTGGTGAAAGATGTCTTTTTCTCCAAGCATACCACAACCATGTGCTCAAACTTATCACAAAAACCGCCAAAAAGACTCCAATCAAGATGATTTTGATGTTTGTTCCTCCGTCCTTTTTGAAAACCGATGGAGCACGTGCATGATCTTAGCACAAAAAGTCAAAAACAACATCGTTAATCAACTTACAGACTCATAACAACCATGAAAGTAACCAATAGTAGATGTATATAGTTTTTGAAACAAACATGAACAAAGCATAACGTATTCAAGTAGTTACCTAATTCAGAGGAAGCCATTCTCACGAATATATCTTGACCACCCTTCCATGCCCTGATATCTAATAGGTCATTGAACCAAAGCAAGCAACCACTTCCTTCGCCTCTGATATCGGTATTTGAATATGCCATACAAGTGCAGTTCTGTAGGCATATTGCTTTACATTCGGTTAAAGACATTGTATTGTTAAACCACGAAGTCTGTGTATCTGGCAATTTTACATTAGAATACTTGTTAAACCCATCTGTTCCATTTTTGCAATCCAATGGTATTCTCCTCACACAACCATCTGTCCAATCTCCTGTTACCCAACCCCTTTTGTTTATCGGCTCAAACTTTGCCTCATCTAAGCACGAACATTTCTGCGCGAATTCAGCGTTGCAGCTTCCATAAGGGCCACATATTTTGTACGCGTCACAAATATCTCTTGGTATTGTCATAATAACCGCCCATATTTTCTTATCTTCTTGCCACACTGAAAGTTCTAGATTCCCAGAAGAAGTCAAGGTGAACGTTGGTAAGGCAGAATTGTTTACCAGATTATAATAAACAGCCGTCTCTTTTTCGTTAATAACCATATTGTATGGAAAGTACGAGTTGATGGAAGTCATGGCTGACCCACTAAACCGTTCACCATTCCATGCTCCGCCCCGAGCCTTGACCTCCAAACCATCTCTTAGTACGAAGTGAGGATAACCACGTGTGTCAACGCTCAAGGTGAATTCCCCTATAGCTGGATCATGAATACTCTTCCATGATGTTATATGCCATTCGGCGCCTGTTAAGTAATTTTTGCCAAGCTTCATGCCAGGTAGAAAAGTATCCGTTGGATAGTCAAAACTCTCCCACAGAATCTTCATGCTGTTTCCATCCGCGATGACTAGATTTCCAGAGTCATAAAGCTGTGCAGTTGCATTTCCTGATGATGTTGAGTTGGATGACCACACTACTTGATTGGTGTAGTTCTTGAGAACAAGATTTCCCACACTGTCAAACCTTAACGACATGCTTGATACATTGGTGAGGGGGTAGTCTCTGTTGGCAACCCAAACCACCGTTTTAACAGAAATTTTCTTATACCAAATACCAACGTAAGTGTTATCCGAGCTACCTGGCTTGAAGAATCCCAGTTCAAATGTTCTAGCAGGAGATACCAGCGTGTCGTTTTCTGTCAAGAAGCTTGAGTCTGAGATGATGTCAATTTCGGCTGTGTATATTTTTTGCATGTGGAGTGAAAAAACTAGAAGAACAAGTATGGTTGCTTCTTCCATTAAAATCATTTTCTTCAAGCGTCTCATTTTTTTTAATCTAATCTCTAGAACGGAATCAAAGGCTTATTATCACCTACCGTATGTTGGGGTCAACAAGTCTTCTTGAAAAAATGTCAATTCTTAAATGAACCCACAAAAACTTGTAATGCCATAAAGCTTCAACTGGTTCGATAGCCACATGACAAGTTGCCAAAGTAATTAATACCAGTCAAATCAAACAACATCATACAGTTTAAGTGAGATAATTTGTACATTATGCTTCAACTGTTACCAAACTTATCTTAAAATCCCAACAGTTTATACTGTTGAGGGATAAGGATAAGCCCTGATTTGTTGGTTTAGGGTATTAGGGTTTTACTATTATAAATAGTGGATGATTAATAAAGATTAACCTACTGGTTTCAATGTAAACTTTAGGTCTTACATGGTATCAGAAGGTAACGATCCTCTAAAATCCTAAAAGGCCGCCACTCTATTAGCTTTCAATTAATATCCATAATCAATGGATGAACTATATGAATGCGAACCATATATGTATATATCATTAGCTAGGGACTATTAAAATATTCACGTGGGCTTCCTGGCAAGACATAGTCCAATAACTCTTGATAGTTGGCCAAGAACAAACCAAATTCTACTACCTTCGCCATTTGATATCTCCGGAACGTGACATTCATTTTACACAACCAAATCCCAAAAGTTTCACAAGGTTATCATTAAACCTTTGTAAGTTTATTAACCTTACATGGTATTCTACGTTTTTTGAAGGATTATAATTTTTATGCAAGTGTATCATTTTGTTGTATTCACTGATTGATTTCAATGTGGGATGTTGATTGATAGTTTGAAGAAGTGTGGAGAGGTGGGAACAGCTCCTGGAAGAGTATTAGTTTGGGCTTCAACACTCCAACAGAGATTCTTCAAGGTATATTGTATTTTTGATTTGTGAAATTAGTTGTTTTATTATTGTATAATTTATGAACACGTTTTTTTAATGTGTTTGGATTAGCTTATTCATATGGCTTAAGGGATTATGATGCAATGAAAAATGGTTTGGTTTTTCAGGTGTTGTCGTTTTATCTTGGGGAGTGGTTTTTTTATACGGGGAAATTCAAGTTGATTTTGAAAGGTCTTGATGTCAACCAAGCGGATTACTTATCTTTTTTATTTATATTGTTAATAAATTGAATTACGTGTGGAAAAGTTGTATACACACCTTGAAACTGCTTTTGGCAAGTGTAGACGCTTGCACCTTGAAACTGATTTGTTTTTGGTTTTTGAAAAAGTTAAGCAGGGTGTTGAGTTAGTCTTTTCATGATAGGAAGATGACTTATTCAATAATTCTTAGTTTGCTTATTGCTTCATATAATAATCGCACAAGATCACATGGAGGATTATTGTAAGTCGAAAAGAAAGACCTAAGTTTTTTTAGATTGCTCATGTGTCGTTTCATTTTTGTTTCAAATGTTTAGGTTTCTGTATTTTTTTTAAGCCTTCGGTAACATTGACAAATTTTCTTTTGTTTGGTTATGATTATAGTTTGAGAATTGTTCTTAAAAGGATTGCCCATGTATAAAAATGAACGAAAATGTATAAAAATAGACAAAAACATATAATAACGGATGAAAACGTATAAAAACGAACGAACAAAAATAAAAGCATATGAAAACATATAAAACAGATAAAAATGTATGAAAACGTAAGAAAAACGTATAAAAACGGACGAAAACGTATAAAAATGGACGAAACCGTATAAAAACGGATGAAAACGTATTAAAACGTATGAAAACGGATGAATATTTTCTGAATATTTTTGGAATATCTTTGAATATTTATTTGAATTAAAATAATAATACTAAAGTTAAATAAAAAAAATCGGGACTAAATTTGTAAAACCTGGCACAACACAGGGACCATTTATGTAAGAAAACTAAAAAGAAAATAGAAAAAGAAGAAGGCGAGTTCAGTCATTTGATGTTGATCAGGGACCAAACATGCGGCAAAAACTTCAAAATGGGGACAACCGTTACACTTTCGAAACCCTAGGCACCAAACCTGCAATTTGAGCAAACCTTAGGGACCAAAAATGCAATTTACTCTATAACTAATAAGTAACTTGAATTTACTGAAAATTTGAATTTTATTGATAATGAAATTTAATTCTGTTATGTGATGTTTTAATTATTAATGAAATTTAATTTTTTTGTTAGGAAAATTTGAAAAAAAAGGTCGCCCTTATTGTGGCAAAAAGTCGCGTGTAGGTCCTCGGAAAGAGAAAGTTGATGTGGTGGGTAAAATGAAGGTTGCTTGTAGTCCTTAGTGTGTGTAGCCTAATATCACTTATTACATGT
Organism: Chrysanthemum makinoi; assembly: GCA_910596185.1. Taxonomy (NCBI): domain Eukaryota; kingdom Viridiplantae; phylum Streptophyta; class Magnoliopsida; order Asterales; family Asteraceae; genus Chrysanthemum; species Chrysanthemum makinoi. Next base: position 48,906,784 of record OU343217.1, on the reverse strand, counting down.
ATATACAATCTGTAGTCTGTGCTATAAAGAGATCCAAAAACCTGAAATATGTCCATACGAAACGCACCCAAATAAAAATCATGAATCCTCCTAACTAGCCACCACCATCTCCGATTCAAAACAACATTTCGACAATATTTACAAATACAAACAAATCTACCCAACTCCATCTTCCCAACACCATCTCTCCACCATCACTATACTAATGGCTTACAAAAAGAGATCCAAACACCCCATCTAAGACGACGATTTTCTAGATACAAACAAAAACAAACCACGAGGGAGGATACGGCTCTAGTACTTCGATATGGGGTGGAGGCGCTGGTTCGCAGGAAGTGGAGACGGTGGTGGTGGCAGGTTTGGTTGAGGAGAGACAAAGGGTGAGATAGAAAATGAGAGTGGTTTTGTTTGTGTGGTTGATTAGCCTTTTTTGTGTGTAAATGACTCAAATATTGGGCTTAAATTTGTTAGGTATTGATTTGGGGAAGATGACATGACTAAGGGTTATATTTATTTAAGTCTTTGGTCAAATAATTAAAAACGCGTAAAACTAATAAACCAGGTTGGAAAATCCATATGAAAAAAAAATACACACGCGCGCGCGCGCACACACACACACACACACACATATATATACATGTAAACTCAGCTGGTCATATTTACTAAATGTTTATATCTCATCCGGTTTCAATTACTAGATTGGTAATAAAATAAGTTGGTTTAATAACTTAGTAAATTCGTGAAAGTAGGTTTCTATTTAATAGACTTAACATTTTTCTAGCTTTTTAATAAACCTCATCATATTCTTTCTACATTCATCCCATATCCCCAAAACTATTCAAAAACACACACTTCCACACAAACACAAATACCTCTTTACCGAAATCATCAAAAACAACAAGAAAATCAACACAAAATTCTTAAATCCCTATGAAACAACATCATTAACAACAACAAAATTTACACCTTTTAATCTTGTACATATAACCCATTATCATCATTATCTTCTTCAACCCTTAAACTACTGTACCTTGAAAAAGAAATTTCAAACACAAAATTATTTAAGAACATAGATGTGAAACAAGCACCATCACCACCTTCGTCGCAGCTGTCTTCATTGTCAAACTATGGTTGTTGGTGTGTGATTTTGATCGTTTAAAGGAGTGTATGTTTGTGTTTATTTGTCTTTGTGCACGTTTGGTTTTGAAGATGATTGTATTGGTGATGTGGGTATTTAAGATCATCAATTTACTCCAATAATAATGCTTTATATTTTGGATATGGATAAGAATATTCATTTTACCAACATACGTACAAAACACCCAATTTTTATCAAAAAATCGTAAGGTTTGACCTCGCATAGTTAAACCTTGCATTTTTTTGAAAATTTCTCCATTTACGCTTAGCTCAAAACATGAAGTTTTAGATATCCCTTTTCTCGTTTAGTGGCTTTTTGAATCACCTAAAAAGGAGTTTGTATGAGAAAGTTATGGTCAAAATAACACAAATTTTTCTCGTTTAGTCGTTGAGGTATGTTGGTCCTAACTTTCGCATATGAACTTCTTTTTGCGTGATTCAAAAAGTCACTTGATGAGAAAAGAGCGATCTACAACTTTTATATTTTGAGTTAAGCGTGAAAACCGAAGAAAAAGGGAGCAATTTTCAAAAATTCGCAAGTTTAAAAAAAATACAAGGTTTGACCTCGCAAAGTCAAACCTTGCGAGTTTTTGCAAATTAATCCATTTTCCTTCGGTTTTAACGCTTAACTCATAAAATAAAAGTTGTAGATCTCTATTTTCCCGTTTAATGCCTTTTGAATCACCCAAAAAGGTATTCATATGAGAAAGTTATAGCCAAAATACCACAACAACTTTTTCTCGTTTAGTTGATGTGGTATTTCGGCCATAACTTCCTCATACTAGCTTATTTTTGCGTGATTCAAAAAAGCTACTTGACTGGAAAGAGAGGTCTACAACTTTAATATTTTGAGCTAAGTGTGAAAACCAAAGGAAAAGGGAGCAATTTCCCTAAATTCACAAGGTTTAAAAAAATTCGCAAACTTACGGATTTTGTAGGTATTTGGGATTTTTTTTTTTTTCTAAATAAAAAATAAAAAATGGGTATTTTGTGAAGTATGTTGCTAAAAATTGGTATTTTGTTATATTTTGTGAGGGAAAAGACAAGGCTGGATAGTCATTTCATTTAGATATAATTAGTCTACATGGAAAATACATATAAATGCAATTAATGACGTGAAAATTTATCCGGTAATCATTCTAATTTTATCACAAAACAAACAACAAGTTTGGTTACCTAGATGGTGTAATAAAAAAGTTCGTTACCTAACTTGGTAAAAGTTTGAAAGTTGGTTCGTATTTTATTGTTTTAATCCTTTTTAAACAAGTGCCAGAGTTTACGTGTTCTCTTCATGGCCATTTTCGAAAAAGGGATAGTCGACCACTCCATCTTAGACAAGACACTTGTGGAGTACTTTACAATTGTTGATAAGGTATTTAATTTTGATTTTCGTTATTTCCTTTTGTTTCATTAGTCATGTTTCTAAAACCAAGTGTATGGATAGATCTCTACAGCAGACGGTATTCAACATGTATCGAGCACACTTCTTGTGCAGATGATCCATACAAAAGATGGGTCCAAAATTGGGATTCTTTGCATCAGGCATGGCAGTGCCTAGGCTAGCGAAAGTGTTTCCTATTCTTTTATATTTCATGTTGATAAGTATGAGTTGTTAATGCTATATATATATATATATATATATATATATATATATATATATATATATATATATATATAATATTAATGAAAAATTAACGATATGCGATGGTAGAGTGGTGCGGTGGTGTAGTGGTCCCGGTGGTGGAGGGTTTTTTGGTGAGGATGGTGGTTGATGAGATGTGTGGAAGAGGAGAGCATTTTGTATGTGTTTTTGAGTGAGTTGTGATAAGAGAGTATTAAATATGCCTTTACATATGTCTATCTCATTTGACCATTCCACTTTTTCACTTTTCCACTTTTCCACTTTGACTGTTTTTCCATTTTTTGTAGTATAGATATATGTTTTCAAGAGAGAAAGAAAATTATAAAAGGAATGAAGGATCACGTCATAAGATAGATGGACATAGATTTTGTAGTATGGTAAGTTTGAGCAACCTTTTTTAAGCTCTCTGTCGTAGTCATGGAATTGATTTGAGTGAGAATAAAACTGAAATATCTTGTCTTTTGCTAAATTGTTTTCCTTGTACTAGGTGCTTGCGTGTATTTTATGTGTTGTTGATGACACACAGTTAGTAAAATTGGCCATCCAACGTGAACTCCAAGCTGTGCTAAAAGAGTTGATTTTAGGGTGCGCTTGTTTTGAGGGGTTAGATTAGGTTGAAGGACCCATGGATAAAAAACAAGTGTTTGGTTCAAGTTTTTGATTTTGAGATTGGGTGCCAGATTCAATAAACACCACTATTTCGAATCTTAAAAAATTGATGGGTTCTATGAAAAATTGTGGGACCAAATCTTTTAGTCTATCTTTCTATTTACCCTTTTTTTTTAAATCAATATATTTTATTTCAAATCTTTATAAAATAATAATTTGTTAATTTTATAATATATTTTCTCTGTCTTATGTCAAATCTAAATTCAAATCCTAAACCAAATCCAAATCTTGATTGTAAACCTATCTAAAAACCAAACGGGCCATTGTAATAAATCTTAATCAGATGTTATATTGTTTATTCCTAAATTTAAAAATGTTATTAAAGGCCCGTTTGGTTTTTAGATGAGTTTAAGATTTAGATTTGGATTAAGATTTAGATTAAGATTTGAATATAGGTTTAAACCAAGTGAGTAGAGAGAAAAATATAATAAAATAATATGTTATAGATGAGTATATTTTATAAATTTAAAAATATTATTATTGTAAAAATGAAAATAAAATCAAATAAGAATGGTTGATTTAAAATATGGACCCACCAATACAACAAAAAGTAAACAAGCTGGATGGGTATAGCATATGGACAAATACGCATCCACACTTGTGAGACCCATACAAACATACCAAACAACAATTTTTGGCATCATTCCAAAATCCTAACCCTACCCCGTCAAACAAAACGCACCCTAATTATGAAGTTTAATGTAATTGTAGAATGGAAGGCGCCTTTATTGCAACTTCTTCATCCAAATTGCTCGTGCTATATTAGTCCAGATGACTTGTCTTTGTTAGATTCATCTATACTTTCTTTAGTAGCAACGGTAAATGTTTTGTTAGACACCCTTTATTTTTTGTAAAAGAACGTGACATGGCTTTGGTATTTATTAATTGCTCTCTTTTTGCATCAGGGTGGCACAGAAGCAGAAACTACAGTAGCAGAAACTGAAGCTAAGTCTTCATATGCTGAAAGTGATGAGGGGATGAATGATGCAGATGAAACTGTAAAATCAGTAACGGGTGGGAAAAAAGATCCTGCATTAAAGATGAGAATTGTTGGTTGATAGTGGACTTGGAGGTACCGATGATAAACATATTTTGATTATCTGATATTTTGAGGTTAAATACGCAGTTTTGTACGATCTGCAACGCTACTGCTTATTTAAGGATAAACTAACATTTAAGGTCCGTAGTTGGGTTGGATTAGGATTTGGATTTGGGGTAGATCTAGGAGAGAGAACTTATATTTTTTTAAATATATTTTAGACTAAAATACACCGTTGGTCCCTAAACTTGGTCATATGCTTCGCGATGGGACAAAGCTGGGAGTTATCATCGCCGGAGGTCCAAACCTTGGCCTTTAAATGCCAAACTCGTCCCTTGACCAGGATTGGCATAGTCAACTATAATTTTCTGGATTTCCTTCGAGGGTATAATAGACCATTCACAATTTTGACCCAACCTTCAACCTAGGGACCAATTGTGAGTATGCCTACTAGCCGTTTCTTCCCTGATACGCTTGCATTTAATTTCGAAATCCGAATCATAATACACCATTATCCAGAAACGATAAACTGAAAAATCGAAATCCGAATCTAAATAATCATTTCCAGAAGTCAAGACCAACCCAACTTCCAACAAAACCATGTCGATCAATCGTATTAGCAACATGCCAGATGTAGTGATCACTAACATTTTGAATCGGTTGCCTTTGTTAGAAGCAGTGAGAACCTCTAGTTTAGCGCGAAACTAGAGGTATAAGTGGACTTTGCTCACCGATGTCATTGTTGATGAGGATTTATTTTATTATTTAACATATGAGTTTGATGGGAGGCTTGTTACTAGATTCTTAAATTGGCTTATGGGTTCAATAAGAAAGTTTGTCTTCGCTGTAGAGCCAAGATCAATGCTTGGAATAGACAACTTTCATTATGAAGAGATTCGTGAGTGGCTCTTGTTTTTGGCTGAGCATGGAATTGAGGAGCTGATTATTACAAACTGGTATGGTGACCCAGTTACGTTCCCAACCCAACTTTACTCTCGTAGTGAGTTGAAACATCTGGTACTTCATGTTTGTCGTATGGCTAGTTTGGAATATTTTCATGGCTTTCCAAATCTACTGAGCTTAGAATTGATTCATGTCAATTTTCTAAGCGGTATAGTTTGGGACTTTATTGCTGGCCTCACTTGAGTAAATGGATCGTCCTAGTACAAACGAGATGAGACTATGGGATATTGCAAAAGTTAGGAATTTGAGGAAGTTAGATTTGAGTTTCGGTCGTTATAATGTTGTGACGACAATCACAACATCCGATATCTTTCACCTGACAAGACTTCAAAATCTTGAGACCCTTACATTGGATTTTGATGATTGCACGGTAAGAACAATTTGAGTTTTACACTTATGATTTTACAATGTTAAAGAAATGTGTAACAGTAATGACATTTAATCTTTAAAACTTGTTGTAGTTGATACGGGAAGCTAATTCTAGGATGAATGTGCCCTTTGTATCCCTGATTAACCTTAAGCTGTCCCATGTTGATTTTGGGAATATTGTTATGTTATCGTTCATCATTGAAATGATTCGTGGATGTCTAAATTTGAAAATGCTGGATACCAGAGTAAGTATTTTGGAGTAATGCATATGTAGCAAATAAACATTCCTAAATTGCCATGTTTGTGTATCTCTCAACACTATTTGATTTTTCAGGCTGCAAACACGCTTAGTTTTCTACCTTTGGAAAATTTTCCCAATGTTGTAGACAGAAACACATTCAGCCATGGCCAGCTACAGGCTGTGGTGTTTCGAGCTTTTCCTAGAACATAACATGAATTAACTTTAATAAAGTTTATACTTGCATGTTCTTGGTCGCTAAAGAAAATCAATATCAGGGTCAGCGATAGGAGTCATGATGGGAATGAAAATATCAAGAACAACTGGGAGTTGGCTAGGAAGCTGTTGAAACTCCACCGAGCTTCCCCCACAACCGTGGTAGATTTCTTTGAGTGGTTGTAGTTTATGTATGGGTTGAATACCCTATGAAAATTAATGTTGCAAAATAGTTTTGGTATTTTGGTACAGTATTTGTTTATATGGTTTGCTAAAAATTAGTTTGTTCATATGTTGTTGTTTGTGCGTATTGTAGGTGATGCAAGTTTGACATTCGAAAGTCAAACTTTCATTTACCATTTCAATTTGATTGTAGCAAGTAAAACTGCATTTCCAGTTTACTTTAGTTAGTCAATACTTGAAAATGGTGAACGGCTATTTTGTAGGTAGTATTTGCATTTTGACTATGTAAAGTCAAAATTGCAAAACCATTACTCAAATATCTGACTTTGTAAAGTCAAAATTGCAAAACCATTACTCAATATTTGTTTTGGAGTTTATTGATAATTTGATATGTTTTAGAAGTTTGACTTAACAAAGTCAAACTTCTAATGGTTTTGTGTTGTTTAATCCTCAACTAAGTTGTAGTATACGTAACTTGGCAACTTGAGGGACCAATTGTGTATTTTACAGTGATTATTGGGCGGGAGTTTTAAGTATGACAACGGCAACCAAGACAAATTCAGGGACCGAGTGTGAAAAAAAATTCACTATTAGACCCTTGACCGTCTCTTACCGGAGACGCTATTAACTTGTGCACACCAACGGATAAACCCATCCACCACTTTTTCCACACACAAACAATTTCCAATGGAATATTTCCCCATTTTGAATGAACTCATGGAGGTTGCTGGTTCATCAAAGTTGAATGATCGTATGGCTGTGTGGTTTTAACAAGAGACTGCACAAGAAGGGATTTTGAAAAACCTAGTTCTTCAGTGCATTGATCATCTGAAGAGAGGAATCATGAAGCTGATGTGCTATTTCATCATGCTTTTAATATTTATAAAACTTAGATAACTTAGGATAGACACATACTAACGGGCAGAGAACCCGATCAGATGTAGTAAAGCCTTAGGTAAATTCGAGTATCGTCTCAAGAGAGCTGTGGCCTTGAAAGAACTAAGATGATTAGAAATGATATTGATAATATATTGGTATGACAAGATTGTTATAATTCATTGATATGCTATTATTCTACTCACACAGACACCATAAATTTAGGGTAAAGAGTTAAATAAATGAAGCTTAACGAAGGATACAAATATGAATTGATTCTCGATATCAAGGTTCAATATAGTGGTTAATTATCACCAGACTCCTTTGGTCAATTCGTCATGGACTATGGTTCTTAGGTTCCTCACCAAGATGAACAGGTCACCCGGGATCATTCGGCAACCTAATAGCAGTCATTAAGCACCAAATCTACTAGATCTAGACAGTGGGAACCCGACCGTTAGGAACTTAGATTCCCCCTAACCTCTTAAATACCTCCACTTGATAGGTGATCCTTTGGTCAGTTCGCATACGAAGAGTGGTTGTACTATGGCCAATTTCTCCCATACTTCGCAATCTATCAGACTAGGGTCAGTTGGTCATATCTCCCAGCCATTTAGATACTACCAAGCTTATAATACTACCAAGGCTAGCGATCTATGAAAAGACTAGTAAATGTCTATAAAGAACTAAAGAGAATAACAATAACATAAATGCAAACTTCAATTAATGATATGAATTCATAGTATAAGTCCTAGAAAAATATAATGAGAATTTAAACTCGAATACAATGGAAATCGTAGACGAGGACTTCGTTATTCAGCGCTCCTAAGCCATGCTTCTTCTTCTGTGTTTTGATCTCCCCAAACCCTAGAAGGTTTGGGAAAGGAGAGATGATTAAAACTGGTGCTTATCAGTTGTTACGGCGTAACCTGAGATGTGGGTTACGTCGTAGCCTTCATAATCTTTAGTTATGTCGTAACTTTATCACTTGGTTACGCCGTAGCCTTCATAATCTTTAGTTATGTCGTAACTTCGTCACTTGGTTACGCCGTAGTTAAGAGACAATCTTATCAATAGGGCTTAAAAATGTCCAATTGCAGCTTCCTTACATTGAATAGGTCCTGAAATGAAATAATAAGGAATAAGGATGTTTTCATGAGTATTATACTCAAAATGTGATGATAAAGGGGGAAATTAACGCTTAGAAAATCAGGACTATTTGATGTTATCAAATATCCCCCACTTAAACTCTACTTGCCCTCAAGTAGACCAATTTAGACTGCAAAAGATACATCCTCAATGAATGCGCAGTTAAAATTTCCATGCTAGAATATTAATAAGAGCCGAACACCTCACGAAATGGGAATGAAAACACTCTCATCTCTCATCCTAATCCAAGTGTTAATTTCGGAGTGATCACTCAATTGCACGGACATAGTAAGTATTCTATCATAAGCTTGGCAATTACACACAACTCCACCACTAGAGCTAAGGTTAAGACAATTTTAGAAAGCAATGTTGGGTTATAGTGATTCAAAGGCTTTTGGGTGGTGTCTTTACTAACATGTCACGGCGAAGTGGACAAAATTAATTATACATGACCAAATCCATGGCCAAGACATCAAGGATTGCTCACTGCATCACCTAGACATGCTTCATGACAAAAAGGGTAAGGCAAGGCATGGGATATTTTAATGGGTGTAAAAGAAAAAGAAAACAAATAGTCTCATCTTAAAACCAAGTTGTCATCGCCAAACCGTTAATTGGAGGTTCATCTTCATATGATCAATATATGTCACCGGAATCCACCATTATTCTTGAACTATTCTTCCAACCTTCGAATGTGATCGAGAAGATTATTCTCAATGCCAATTTCTTTTATATAGTGCTTATAATTTTTCGCACTGTAACACAAATAATAATATTTTTTTTTTGTTATTTTTTTTTATTTTTTTAACACATACATCCCCCCACTTGAACTGCGCATAAGGAGATAACTTGATGGTCTTTGACGATCTTCAATAAGATGTAGATGATTGGGTACACCTCTCGAAACTTTATTTTGAACCTCGAACTAGGGTGAACAATGATTTCAAGATAAAAAGGTAAGACTACACGGTAGGCTAAGGTGTAAGGGTGTAACGAAAATAAGGGTTAGAAAATGAAAGGATAGGCTCAAAAGGGGTGTAACTAAGGGTATCTTGCACTAAAGGTGAGTGCAAAAAAAAAGGGTTAACACGGAGGTCGAAAATTCAATGCGACTAATCTATAAACACACACAAGTGAACACATATGGGCTATTTGGGTTTAATCCTAAAACATTTACTTTTTTTCAAATCACCTTTTCCAAATGCACCAAGCTAACTTAATACACTACTCGTCTATGGTCTCGAAGTGATGTAAAAGCCAAGTTCTAAAGTTTACAATACTATCGGCACACTCAATATATGGTAGATTTGGGTAAAAATGGGGAAAACGGAAAGGCTAAATCTCACCAATGGCAAAAAGGGTAATGGTGTGCTCGGCTTTATGTAATTCTAGATTGGTTAAAAATATGACAAAAATTTTCAAATGAGCTTAAAATTTTGAAACCAACTAGAAAATTAGGGCAAGTAAGCTAAGTAATTATACACTTCATTTCTATTCCTATCCCCCCACTTGAAGTGTACAAAGTCCCATTTGTACGAAGAAAAAGGAAAAATAAAATAGAAATGAAAAATAGGTAAGAAAGAAATAAACTCCCCTCTCGAATGCTTGCCCAAGATGTCTCACTAAAGGTTGAAGGTGGGTCATGGGGTGGCTAATTCGTATCGTTTCCGGGGACTACGCCTTAACTATTGTATAGCCTCAAAATTTTCCTATTGCAGCAGAGGTTACGGCGTAACTGACCTAAGGTTACGCCGTAATTGCATCACAGAATCAAAAACCTGCACAGAATACATGGAAAATTTTGTACCCTATGGGTATAATCGATAATTAAGCATACAAATATCCTAATAATTCAGTTATTACAGACATAAGTATCAAATTGTTTCAAATTGTTTCATTAAATAGGGAAATCAATCGCCCCTGGGAAGATCATGATCCATGGAGTGAAATTGGGTGGGATCAAACGGGGTGTTTGTAGTGCTACCAGGAGTGGGCTCGGCCTGCATGAATGCCACTCCTCCGTGGACGCCAACGTTGGGGATGTCGGGCTGGTATACATACTCCGGACCCTGCCATCTAGGGTGGCTCAAGTGCATGCTCTGGAGCATTTGGCTAGTTCGATATGCACTCCAGTGAAAGAAGTCCTGCTGGAGCTGCTGCACTTGATCCATGGTACATGCAAAACCCTCATCAGATGTAGTAAAGCCTTAGGTAAATCCGAGTATCGTCCCAAGAGAGCTGTGACCTTGAAAGAACTAAGATGATTAGAAATTATATTGATAATGTATTGGTATGACAAGATTGTTATAATTCATTGATATGCTATTATTCTACTCACACATAAGCCAGAAATTTAGGGTAAAGAGTTAAATAAACGAAGCTTAACGAAGAATACAAATATGAATTGATTCTCGATATCAAGGTTCAATATAGTGGTTAATTATCACCAGATTCCTTTGGTCAATTCGTCATGGCCTATGGTTCTTAGATCCCTCACCAAGATGAACAGGTCACCCGGGATCATTCGGCAACCTAATAGCAGTCATTAAGCACCAAATATACTAGATATAGATGGTGGGATCCCGGCCGTTAGGAACTTAGATTCCCCCTAACCTCTTAAATACCTCCACTTGATAGGTGATCATTTGGTCAGTTCGCACACGAAGAGTGGTTGTACTATGCCCAATTCCTCCCATACTTCGCAATCTATCAGACTTGGGTCAGTTGGTCATATCTCCCAGCCCTTTAGATACTACCAAGCTTATAATACTACCAAGGCTAGCAATCTATGAAAAGACTAGTAAATGTCTATAAAGAATTAAAGAGAATAACAATAACATAAATGCAAACTTCAATTAATGATATGAATTCATAGTATAAGTCCTAGAAAAATTTAAAAAGAATTCAAACTTGAATACAATGGAAATCGTAGACGAGGACTTCGTTATTCAGCGCTCCTAAGCCACGCTTCTTCTTCTGTGTTTTGATATCCCCAAACCCTAGAAGGTTTGGGAAAGGAGAGATGATTAAAACTGGTGAAACCTTCGACTATTTATAGGCTTCGAATCTAGTTACGGCGTAACCTTATTAGGTAGTCACGTGGTAACCTCTTCAATCTTTTGTGCTTATCCACGGCTACGGCGTAACTTTAGCTGGGGTTACGCCGTAGCTTTCGTAAATCATGTGTACATTTTCATTACGACGTAGCCTGAGCTGAGAGTTAAGCCGTAGTCTTTGTTAATTTGGTGCTTATCAGTTGTTACGGCGTAACCGGAGATGAGGGTTACGCCGTAGCCTTCATAATCTTTAGTAATGTCGTAACTTCATCACTTGGTTACGCCGTAGCCTTCATAATCTTTAGTTATGTCGTAACTTTATCACTTGGTTACGCCGTAGTTAAGAGACAATCTTATCAATAGGGCTTAAAAACGTCCAATTGCAGCTTTCTTACATTGAATAGGTCCTGAAATGAAATAATAAGGAATAAGGATGTTTTCATGAGTATTATACTCAAAATGTGATGATAAATGGGGAAATTAACGCTTAGAAAATCAGGACTATTTGATGTTATCAGAAGCGTAGGGAGCTGATTGAAGAGAATGAAGCTCTAGGACCTCGGGGAATTGCGCTTGACTGTGTGGATGCGCTGACGAAAATCCACACACCAACTTGTTCAACTCATACAGATTGTTGGTCAAACTGATGAAGCTATTCGTTTTAACGAAGATTTTGTTAAAAAATGGTGAACATAATGCCCAATTTTGGGTTTTTCATGGGGGTAGATAAAGGCGTTCTTTTGGGTGCTAGTTTTGGAAATATAGGTTGGTAAAAAGGGTATGTAAATTGGATCTTTTGTTTAGTTGTTGGTCTTGGTTTGATGTAGTTGTTTATGATCTTTAACAGATTATATTAATGATAAAATATTATCTAAGTTTTATGTATTTAATTTGTTCTTGTATTGTGATATTGGGTGTCTTTTAGTCTAATTAGTATCAGCAAAACCAAAAATCCCCTTGTATCAGCAAAACCAAACAACCCCTTTTATCAGCAAAACCAAACACCCCCTTGTATCAGCAAAAGCAAATGCAATGGTTTAAAAATATGTGTTGAAAGTGCAAATACTTTAGCACTAAATCATAATGTATCACCAAACACCCCCTTGTATCAGTTAAACCAAACAGCCCCTTTTATCAGCAAAAGTTGTTACAAAGAAACCAAACACCCCGTATAAGCAAAATCAAAGGCAGTGGTTTAAAAATATGTGTTGAAAATGCAAACGCTTTAGCAGTAAACAATAATGTATTGACAATGGTGTATTGTAACATCTTGAATTTTAACTTACCCAAGTCAAACAAACTTATGAAAGGCAACAAATTGTAACTTACTATTGTGGTACGACTTGGGTAAGTCAAACCTATTAAGAAATGCAAAACGATTTCAAGCAGATACAATGCACAACCAAACACAATTACTTAAATAAGAACCCAATTTTTTATTCATCGATTTCATGTTCTCAAGAACTGCAAATGTTTACTATCATCTAAATATACACTTAGCTAGACCCACAACTCACCCTATCATCATTTTCCTTCTTTTCTTTCCTTTCCTTAAGATATTTAAACAAAATTTCAAGATTTGTAATCCTTTCTCCCAAATCGTTAACCTTTGATAACACAATGCCAGCCTCATCCTTCTCCTTATTAACACCCAAACCCTTTTCATTTGGGCAGTCTGCTTTCCTCAACGAACTCAACAAATTTTTAACCTACTATTGTGGTACGACTTGGGTAAGTCAAACCTATTAAGAAATGCAAAACGATTTCAAGCAGATACAATGCACAACCAAACACAATTACTTAAATAAGAACCCAATTTTTTATTCATCGATTTCATGTTCTCAAGAACTACAAATGTTTACTATCATCTAAATATACACTTAGCTAGACCCACAACTCACCCTACCACCCTTTTCCTTCTTTTCCTTCTTTTCCTTAAGATATTTAAACAAAATTTCAAGATTTGTAATCCTTTCTCCCAAATCGTTAACCTTTGATAACACAATGTCAGCCTCCTCCTTCTCCTTCTTAACACCCAAACCCTTTTCATTTGGGTAGTCTGCTTTCCTCAACGAACTCAACAAAGCCATCCCCTTATCGTTTTGTGCCATTATTGTTTTTTTGTTTGCTTTGGGTAGAATGTGTGTTGATTGTATTTTAGGGTTCAATGTTGGTCGTTGCCGATACAAATATGGTTGAAGGTTGGGTTACATTTTAACTATGTTGGGTCAAAAATGTGAATGGTCTATTATACCCTCGAAGGAAATCCAGAAAATTAAAGTTGACTATGCCAATCCTGGTCAAGGGACGAGTTTGGCATTTAAAGGCCAAGGTTTGGACCTCCGGCGATGATAACGCCCAGTTTTGTCCCATCGCGAAGCGTATGACCAAGTTTAGGGACCAACGGTGTATTTTAGTCTATATTTTATAATAAATTTTAAATAAAATAATTATTTTGGATGATAAAATAGTAAAAAAGAAAGTGAAAAATATAATGGGTCCACATCTATAGAGAGACAGAAATTAAGATGGCCCACAAAAATATCATACCCATTTGAAAGTCGCAAAAATAGCTATCATTTTTTGATTTTTAATTCCATTCCTTATTTCAAAAGAAGCAACCAAACAAATTATAAATGTCTTTTCAAGTCAAATCCCATTTCATACCCCCATACCGAACGGGCCCTTATTATTTACCCACTCCCATTTTTCAAAATGTCGTCTTTTTTACCAAGTGATATTTTATTTTGTCATTTTATTTGATTAATTTCTTCTAAAGTTAATTTTCAAGATGCTCAAACGTTTGATAAATTAATTTCTACAATTTTAGACGAACAAAACACATCCAAAAACTATCTTCTAGTGTCCCACTTGTTATATGACTATACGAGTAATTATAATGTTTACATCTGCTTATCTTTATAGAGTACCTCTACTACAAAACCGGTCTAAAAGATGGGAGGTCTAAAAAGATAAAAGTCATATAGATCGGTTGAAGCACCGGTCTAAAAGAGTATTATTAAGACCGGTTGATAAAAGTTATATAGACCGGTTGACGCCCCTGTTTAAAAGAGCATATTAAGCCCGGTTGGTATCATTCTAACCGGTCTATATGAGATTCAATAAGCAATCTCCTACAACCCGCTCTATAAGCATTTCTCTATCTGAAAATGCTTATAAAAAGGGTTGTTTGGATTGCTTATTGAAACTACGTATAAAAGGTTGTTCAGGATTGCTTATTCAATCCTATATTTACGCTCGAGAATAGGCAAATACTAAAAAACTTAGTATCGTTAAAGAATTACAAATCAAACAAGATACATACATGAGAGTTACAAACCAAGTACAAAGAAACAAGGACAATGCGACCACATATTGCAGCCGCCCACTCAACCAACATGCCAAACAATAACTATCAGCAGCTCCAAACACCACCTGTCACACTTTCACTTGCTAAGCTGCAAACTTTCAAACACGCTGCACAATCACAGTCACAACAGTAATCAATAAACTGTAAATAATGACCATTGGAAGTTTAAACTAATAAGTAGAAGATATAGAAACTGACTATTAGAAGTCTAATCTAATCAAGAATATATCATTTATAATCTGTCAAGTTTAAGTGGATAAATGACCATTAGAAGTCGAAAGTAAAATATAGGACGCCAATCATTGCCAAGCACAGATTAAGAGCCTATGACAACATGGACACCATATAAACTCAACTACTCAAGCACACAAGAGTGTTCACATCAGTTGTGAGTGATGAGGAATTACCGATGGCTATTCATTGTTTTGCTAAATAGTAAGGAAAACCACCTAATCCTGTAGCTGTTGGAGGTTGAGAAGGCCCGTACTTTTCCTTCTTTATAATGTACTGAGGGTATGTAATCTGGGGTTGGACTGGATGTGGAGGAGTTATAACTGGTGCAACCGGTGGGTGGTTTGGGTACGCAACCGCACCAGGATAGGTTGAAACGGGCTGAGGAGCGTAGGTGTAACCAAGGCTCGGATGAGTCTTTCTAGGCTGTGCATATCCAGCTATCTGCACAGGAACCATTCCTCCAGGTATTTTATTTGTTGTGCCAGCATCCCTCTGTTATTCTGGTTATCAGCAAGCTTTACTGGTGACGTTTTTACCCTGTGTATTCAGCCACATTATTCATATATTTTAGAATAAATTGATTATAGATCAGCCCACCCATTTTGAGCCCCATTAAAAGAAGAGTAAATTACACCGTTCGTCCTTGTCGTTTGCGTTGACCGCAGGGTTTCGTCCTTTGACCAAAAAAGTTGCACCGTTCGTCCTTAAGTGTGAAACGTTATGCGCCGTTCGTCCTTTGACCAAACGACGTTAAGTTTGACCGTTAAAAACCCATCATGTGACTTGCACATGAGGGTAAATTCGTCATTTCAACACCATAAGGACGAACGGTGCAAGGACGAACGGTGTAAGTTACTCTAATAAGAATAAAACTAATCTTAACCCTGCCCTGTACCATCACTATCATTTCTGTCTCTCTCTTTTTCTCTCTCGTCGCACCTCAACCCAGGAGAATATGGAAATGGTTCTTCTTCTTCTTCTTTTGAAGGGGGTCTCTTGTGTTCGATTCAATTAACCCCATACTCATCTTAACCTAACACACAAACAATCCGCCTCTTAAAGTAATCTGCCAATCACCAATATTATTACCTTTCATCAATCAAACCAATCTCATCTCTTCATCATCATCAAACTCAAATCTTATCACTCAACCTGATCTCATCAATTCATTATCATCAAACGATCTTAATCAAACACAAACACACAACCTTGATGTCTTCGGCCAAAGACGATCCAATTCAAGAAGGCCTTTTAAAATAACTTCAAGATCCACTTGTGGGTCACGGTAGGTTTCTTGATGTTTTTGTGTTTTTGTTTTATCAGTGAGCGAATTGAAGGAAATAGTTAAACATAATTGTTTGATTATTTCCTTATAACATTCGGATATTAAGAAAGTTATTCCTCATGATAAGAAAGTTATTCCTCATGAAAGATCAATGATGATGTATGTTGGTATAGATCTAAAAATCTTAGATATCTCATTCGAGATACTATATACCAAACAATCTGAGATCAAGTTTTCGTTCTTGATATAAGTTTGGAGTTGAGGAGATGTAGTGAAATAAATGGAGATGAGTTAGGAAATGGATGTTGTTGTTGGATTGTTGGCGAGATGAAGTTTGTTTTCCATTTTCGTTTTTTTTTCTTTATTCGGACTAATGATGGTTAAGAGATAACCTGATGTCCAATGAATGTGGTATAATTGGTTTTTGGTTTGGTCAAATAGAGTCGGTCTCTTCTTCATCTAATTTTCGTTTTTTTTCTTTATTCGGACTAATGACCGTACACAACCCAAACAGATTCACAACCCTTAATATAGAAAACCCTAGAAATCCGAACCTTTAACTCGAGATCTAAGGAGCGTCGTCATGATTTGTAGCGCGTGTGTTGCAAAAATGGAGTCACAAGGACCCGATCTACCACTTTAGAAGGGTGGTGAGATTTGGTGGTGGCGCGTGGCCGGAATAGTCGCCAGAGATGGTGACCGGAGAAAGATTCCGGTGACCGGATATTAAGAGAGAGAGAGAGAGAAGTAAATTTTTAAAAGAGAGAGTGAATAGGTGAAAAATGAAGGGAAAGGGGAAAAGTGATGCTCTATATCTACACCGTTCGTCCTTATGGTGTTGAAATGACGAATTTACCCTCATGTGCAAGTCACATGATGGGTTTTTAACGGTCAAACTTAACGTCGTTTGGTCAAAGGACGAACGGCGCATAACGTTTCACACTTAAGGACGAACGGTGCAACTTTTTTGGTCAAAGGACGAAACCCTGCGGTCAACGCAAACCACAAGGACGAACGGTGTAATTTACTCTTAAAAGAACTACACGTTTTACCCCTTTCCCGGCCCATTTTCAACTTTTATACTACTTAAACATCAAAATCTCTTTTTATGGGTAATGGGTTCTTCGTACAAAATGAGAATAGAAATTAACAATCAAGATTTTACGCCTATACTCAGTTTAAAGTTGTATGACTCTTCCCAAAATGAACCAACATATAAGTTGCAGCTATTATCACTAGCACTTTACTTACCCCAAACATCTTTTGTGGGGTATCAATAGCCTTTTTGGCAGACTCTACTGTCTTGTATGTGATGAACCCAAAACCACTTCAGATGAAACATGCAATGAAACAAAAAACGCATAATTAATAATGGCATTGTTTTATTAATAGTACAACTCAAGTCACCAATAAAAGCTAGTAACATGTTTAGTATTTACCGTGATTTATTTGTCTCTATCGTATGCAACCGAACCTTCTTTTATCTCCCCATACGTTCCATTTACTTGCTAAGCTGGAAACTTTCACTTGCTAAGCTTCTTCTTCTAGCTACATATGTTCCATTTATAATCTGTCAAATTTAAAGCCGATAAATGACCATTAGAAGTCGAAAGTAAAATATAGAACGCCAATCATTGCCAAGCACTGATTAAGAGCCTAGGACAACATGGACACCATATAAATCAACTACTCAAGCATACCCATTACGAGTTTTGTAGCCAAATGACATAGTTTTCTTGCTAAGCTCCATTTTCTACATAAAACACCTAAATTAGTAATCAGTAGTTCTATACTTCTATTTATAGAATGTCATAAGATATCTTTATTCATGTACATCTACAAAGATTTATATACTCTTAGAATAACTATTTTGAGGATACCTAATTGTAAATAACTATTTCGAGAACACGTGTTTATACCCTGATAAGGAAACATAAAACAAGAAAGTACTTAATTATTATAAGTCTAGTAAGCAAGCTTTGGGCATTTTTAAGCCACCATTTTACACATAGATAAACACATCTTTTTTCTTTTTTTTTTAACTATAGATAAACACATCTAACGCTCTAACTATAAAATCAGCCATTTAATGAAGATAAGGTACTTAAAACCATGCAAAACTAATTAGCCCCAAATCATGAAATTCACTATATAATTGGCACATTAAAGCATAATATAAGCTTGAAACAATTCATAACAAAAATAAATAAATGAAATCAACCATAAAATAAGAATATATAAACCAATATTTACATGTAAAATAGAAGCAACTCGTACCTCAATTCTAAGAACCCTAGTTGCACTCTTCACAAAAACTTTTCTTGTTGGATACCATATGGAGTTATGGACCGGTTGTTAGTATATTTTGGACCGGTGTTAGTATATTTTGGGCCGGTGCAAATAAATAAACACCGGTTTTTATTTGTTTTCGACATATAGACAGGTGTTGATACTGTTGACTGGTCGAAAATTAGTGTGGAGGGTAGAAAGTAACAATGTTACATATAGAGTATAGACCCGTGCTTTTGGCAAAGGGTCTAAATGAGGGGGTCTAAAAGATAGATTTTGTATGTAAGCCTGTTAAAATCAGGTAGTATAGATTTGAATGTAAGCCTGTTTTTGGGTATGTCCAAAACAGTTTATGTTATGTTTCTTTGTACAAAGTTGGAGTATATAATATAATTCACCTTTTGCATAAAAAAAAAGAAAGATAGATTTTGTAGTAGTCAATGATGCATGGAAGAGAGGTCTTGTTTGAGGTAATAATATCAACAAATAACTATCATATGTTTATAATAAAAATTGTATTTGCTAATTTACACCTAACTTTAATTTAACAATTTTTCTTTAATTTTACATGTAATTGTGTTTAACAATTTTTCTTTAATTTTACATGTAATTGTGTTTAACAATTTTTCTTTAATTTTACATGTAATTGTGTAAATGTTCGTTTTGCCGTTGATTCACTTTCATTTTTTACCCACAGAAGTCTCATTGTTTTAACGTGGTATGAATGTAGGTTGCCTCAGGGGGTGCAGACAGCCCACATTTGGATGAAAAGTTGGCTTCTTTGCATGAAGCTATAGCATCTGTCGTAGCAACCCCTAAATCAGAAGAGGAACATCTTCTAGAAAACTTCCATTCAAGCAGGACAATAAGAAAATTAATACTAGAATCACCTTCCTTTGCATCTACTTTATGGGAGAAAGCTTTCAAAGGGAAGTGTAAGACATGGGCCCGAAGTCACAGGTAACTTAACCATATCTGTT
This sequence comes from Chrysanthemum makinoi, assembly GCA_910596185.1. Classification (NCBI taxonomy): domain Eukaryota; kingdom Viridiplantae; phylum Streptophyta; class Magnoliopsida; order Asterales; family Asteraceae; genus Chrysanthemum; species Chrysanthemum makinoi. The sequence goes on along the minus strand of OU343217.1, from coordinate 48,887,089 downwards.
TTTCTGAGAGCCTTTATATTTTTTTCTCTCTTTCTGATGTATCGTAATGGGTGATTCCGGTTATAATTGAAAAAAAAAAGTCAAAAAGATTTGTTGTCAATGAAAAAGTTTTCATGTTTTAAGTTTGTTATTCAAACAAAATGTGTTTACTTATCCCAACAAGTGTTTCATTTCAATCTGACCCACACACTAGTTGTTGACCCATTACCCAAACCTACCATGTCGTCACCACTAAGGAGAGCCATAATATGTACTGATGGTTGGTGCAAAACTGTTTTACAGTGCCAAGGTAGTATGCGCATATTTGGAAACCACGGATACTAAGGTGCTTAAGTTAGCAAAGAAAGAATTGCAGCCTTTACTGAAAGATGGTCTACTCAAGTTATCCGAGCATAATCAACCAAAAAAATCAGGGTAAACAACTGAGCCAGATGAGTCCAGAGCTAGACGTGTATTGCGGTTTTACTTGCTTCACAGAATTATAGTCTGAACTACATGGCATAAGAAGATGGTAGTTTAAGTTTGTAAACAACATGTTTATGCTATAATTTGCAAGTCAAAGTTTTGTTTTTTCTTAATCATTATTTCGATATGACCTTATTCCATGTACTCAACATTTAACGCTATACATGGTTTTTGTAGACAAGTTAACTCGCTCTATCGGGGTTGGGTATTGCTGTTGTTGTAGTCATGGACTAGCAACTGTCTTCTATTATCTTTTTTTTTTGAAAAACGTTTTGATTGTTCGAAACTTAGAAGTAGACACTTTTTTCAGGATAAAGTAAAAGAGAGGTTGACATATAATCTGGGAAATTACTCTTAACTGTGAATCTTTTCCCTGACATTTTAGCATTGGTTGTTTCTTATATGAGATTTAAGAGTCCATGCTTATTATCCTCCTAAGATGCCCCGTTATCTACAAATTCTCACTCCGTCCCTACGTCTCGCATGATTCTTTGAACCCTATTAATAGATTCATACAATGGCAACAAGCGATTAGGAATCTATGGGACAGAAACAAGATCCGTAACCGAATGTTATTGGTAAAAGTTGAATGATTACAATCACTACAACTAGAGAGAATTTGAGAGAAAAGACTGATTACAATTCTTAGCTAAGAAATGGAATGAACAATGAATGGGTATTTATAATGGGTCTTGGCGGGAAAGCTGGTAACATCTTTTCTAACTAACTTTTGGTGTCTTCGACCCGTGTTGACCATTTTGGTTGACTTTTCCCAATATGACCCAGATTAGAAAAGATGTTACCAGCTTTCCCTGTATGACCCATGACAGTCCCGCATGATTCTTTGAATGGTGGCAATTAAGTCCCATTTCTTCTCAGGGGGACAACAAAGATTGGTAGGTGAGATTGATTATCTACTATATATGATACGATATGATGTCCCTTTTAACTTATTTTTTCTTGGCTTTTGCAAAGGATTAATATAGAAGTTTAATCTTATGTGGTACGTAAAAGTTTGGAACAGACATATATATAATCTTGTACATGAAGGTAAGAAGAAAAGGAACGCAAACACGTTATAATGGAAGTATCATAAGTGATTTCTATCGGGCAGCTATCTCTGTAAAAGTTAACTCATTGCTTGAGCTTGTTGGATAAGAGGTTGAAGAGAAACCAGTACCAGGTAAGTTCCTATCTGTGAAAAATGCTGGCTGTTTAGGTTTTGGCAATGCACCTTCATTGCCTAACATGAAAACCACCGACGACATGTTTGGCCTGTCTTCTGGACTTTGTTGTACGCATAATAAGCCAACTTCTATCGATCTTAAAACTTTTGATGGATTGCTTGCCTCAGCAATACTTGAATCCAGGAGTTCCATTGACTTTCCTTCACTATGCATCGTCCATGCCTAAATATAAATGCGGATTTAATTATTAGGCAATAGAGTTATGCAGGATAAATTTGAAAATCAAGCAACTTACATGTCCAATTAGATTATTGTTATGCTCAGAATGAACAAATCCCCTGTTTCTCTTCCCACTCACAATCTCCAGCACTAATACACCAAAGCTGAAAACATCTGACTTTATTGAGAAAAGACCATCTAGCGCATACTCTGGTGACATGTAACCGCTATACATAGAATAATGTTTACAAGTCTTAAATAACGAACTTAACAAAAAGCGAATGAAGATAAACCAGAATGTTGTATCTTACTAGGTACCAACAACTCTCTCGGTGTTAGCTTCAGTTTCATTTCCTCCAAAGCTTCTAGCTATCCCAAAGTCTGATATTTTTGGGTTCATATCCACGTCTAGTAGAATATTGCTAGCTTTAAGATCTCTGTGAATGATTCTTAATCGTGAATCTTGATGAAGATAAAGAAGTCCTCGCGCAATTCCTTTGATGATGTTGAGTCTCTTTGTCCAATCAAGGAGTGTGCATTGCCTTTTATCTGCACATCATGTAGGTTTAGTTGTTCAAAGTATCTTACTGTAGTAAGTTACTATTGTCGATTTAATAGAAATTATATGATACTGACCAAGAGTAAGGATCAAATGAGAAATATAACTAAGATGACAAGAATGAGAAAAAACAACCACCACAAATATTAGATGCACTCACAAAAATATATGCATCTATCTATTATTTCTCTTTCTTTATTAAAAATATGTGGCTACATTTTTTTCTCACTCTTCTCATTTCAATAATTCTTCTCACTAGATCCATACTCGACTGACCAAATATAAACTCGTCTAAGCTTCTGTTTGGCATGTATTCATATATCAACAACTTCTCGTCCCCCTTGATGCTACATCCGAGGAGCTTGACGAGATTCCTGTGCTGAAGTTTTGAAATGCATATAACTTCATTCATGAACTCATTAATTCCTTGACTGGAAGTCTTTGAGAGACGTTTAACTGCAATTTCTTGCCCATCTTCTAGCATACCCTGAAGATTACCAATTTTATGTGAAAACTATACAAAATTTAAAGGTAACTATCATTCATATTTTTTTGTATCAATGGCACGCTTAAACATTTTAGCTTCATAATTTTGTTATCTATAATGAATTAGAATGTTGCTCTAACAATTATAGTCAAATGGACGAATCATAATGTGACGCTATACTCAGCAAACTGAATTCAAATAAATAAGATTCTTCATTTACCTTATAGACTGGTCCAAATCCGCCCTCTCCAAGTTTATTATCGAGTGAAAAATCAGCAGTAGCTTTAGCTACTCTAGAGAAGCTAAACAATGGTAGCTCCATGGCTTCTCCCCCTCTTTCACCTACATTTAGTGACCCTCCTGTGCATTAATAATACAAAACCCGTCAAACTGGTTGAACCTGCTCACAGAATTGTGACTATTCTGAACCATTTAACAAACTTATCGCTAAAACTCTACAAATATCTTACCTTCCTCAGTTTGTGGTGAAAGATGTCTTTTTCTCCAAGCATACCACAACCATGTGCTCAAACTTATCACAAAAACCGCCGAAAAGACTACAATCAAGATGATTTTGATGTTTGTTCCTCCGTCCTTTTTGAAAACCGATGGAGCACGTGCATGATCTTAACACAAAAAGTCAAAAACAACATCGTTAATCAACTTACAGACTCATAACAACCAGAAAGATTACATGATAAGTAACCAGAAAGATTACATAACAGTAGATGTATATAGTTTTTATTTTTATTTTTTTTATTTTTCTTTTTGAAACAAACATGAACAAAGCATAACGTATTCAAGTAGTTACCTAATTCAGAGGAAGCCATTCTCACGAATATATCTTGACCACCCTTCCATGCCCTGATATCTAATAGGTCATTGAACCAAAGCAAGCAACCACTTCCTTCGCCTCTGATATTGGTATTTGAATATGCCATACAAGTGCAGTTCTGTAGGCATATTGCTTTACATTCCGTTAAAGACATTGTATTGTTAAACCACGAAGTCTGTGTATCTGGCAATTTTACATTAGAATACTTGATAAACCCATCTGTTCCATTTTTGCAATCCAATGGTATTCTCCTCACACAACCACCTTTCCAATCTCCTGTTACCCAACCCCTTTTGTTTATCGGCTCAAACTTTGCCTCATCTAAGCACGAACATTTCTGCGTGTCTTCAGTGTTGCAGCTTCCATAAGGGCCACATATTTTGTACGTGTCACAAATATCTCTTGGTACTGTCATAATAACCGCCCATATTTTCTTATCTTCTTGCCACACTGAAATTTCGAAATTCCCGGAAGAAGTCAAGGTGAACTTTGGTAAGGCAGAATTGTTTACCAGATTAAAATAAACAGCCGCCTCTTTTTCGTTAATAACCATATTGTATGGAACGTACGAGTTGATGGAAGTCAAGGGTGACCCACTAAACCGTTCACCATTCCATGCTCCGGCCCGAACCTTGACCTCCAAACCATCTCTTAATACTAAGTGAGGATAACCACGTGTGTCAACGCTCAAGGTGAATTCCCCTATAGCTGGATCATGAATACTCTTCCATGATGTTATATGCCATTCGGCGCCTGTTAAGTAATTTTTGCCAAGCTTCATGCCAGGTAGAAAAGTATCCGTTGGATAGTCAAAACTCTCCCACAGAATCTTCATGCTGTTTCCATCCGTGATGACTAGATTTCCAGAGTCATTAAGCTGTGCCGTTGCATTTCCTGATGATGTTGAGTTGGATGACCACACTACTTGGTTGGTGTAGTTCTTGAGAATAAGATTTCCCACACTGTCAAACCTTAACGACATGCTTGATGATACGTTGGTGAGGGGGTAGTCTCTGTTGCCTGTTGGCAACCCAAACCACTGTTTTAACAGAAATTTTCTTATACCAAATACCAACGTAAGTGTTATCCGAGCTACCTGGCTTGAAGAATCCCAGTTCAAATGTTCTAGCAGGAGATACCAGCGTGTCGTTTACTGTCAAGAAGCTTGAGTCTGAGATGATGTCAATTTCGGCTGTGTATAAATTTTGCATGTGGAGTGAAAAAACTAGAAGAACAAGTATGGTTGCTTCTTCCATTAAAATCATTTTCTTGAAGCTTCTCATTTTTTTTTTTTTTTTTTTTTTTTAATCTAATATCTACAATGGAATCAAAGTCCTATTATCACCTACCGATGCTTTGGGGACAACAAGTCTTCTTGACAATGACTCAATGTTTATACTATGTAATTAGCTTTCAGTTAATATCCACATTCAATGGATGAACTATATGCGAACCATAGTCAATTAGTCATCAGGCAAAAGTTCAATATAGATCTCAAATTTACCATAGATCCAATGAACAAATAATAGTCATTTATTTTTTTATTATGATAAACTTTCACCCTTTTTAAAAAATTTAAATATCTCGCAAACCGTTAATCGTTACGCGATAAAAATTATACCATCGACGAATTAAATTATCTTTTTATAGATATGCACTACTATAAATTTTTAACAACTTCTTTTTTTAAAATTTCGGTCAACAAAAATCATATATGATTTGTGAAAATCATATATGATTCGATTTTTACGAATCATATATGATTTTTGAGAATCATATATGATTCATAAAAATCATATATGATTCGTAAAAATCGAATCATACATTATTTTTGAAAATCATACATGATTCGTAAAAATCATATATGATTTTTTTTGACGGAATTTTTGAAAATAAATGTTTGTCAAAAATATATAAAAGTGCATATATATATATATAAAGATAATTTAATTCTCGTCGCGATAGTATATTTTTTATAGTTTGAAGATTTACCTTTTGTAAGATATGTTGTTTTAAAAAAAATGTGAAAAATAATTTTTTATTAATTTAGATAAAAAATGGAGGGCTACAATTGGTTCATTTGTTCTATGACAAATATGAGTTCTATATTGATCTCAACTCTTAGGGTGGTGGCAACCATGCTTAAATAATTTTTTCATGCCTAATCACCCACCAATTATATCCTTTCATCTCATCTCATACCAATCTCATACATAACAATATATTTTAGGGTAAAAGCCATAAAATAACAACGTACTTTCTCAAATTTACCTAGTTGAAACACATATTTTTTTATTAACATATACACCCATGTACTTTCAAATTTTTTTCCGACTTTACCCATATTGTAATAAAATAATATTATTTAATATAATATTATATTAATATAAATCGGTCATATGGGTGAAGTCGGAACAAAATTCGAAAGTACGTGGGTATATATGTTAATAAAAAAGTATGTGTTTCAACTCGGTAAATTTGAGAAAGTACGTTGTTATTTTATGGCTTTTACCCTATATTTTAGTGGCAATCATGCCTAACTCATACCTCATCTATTTTTTTAATTTTTTTTATATAATTATATTAAACAATTTAATAAAAACATAATATTTTATTAATACTTAAAAGAAAATTACATAGTACTTATTAAAAAAAAACACTAGTCATCAAGGTATGGTAAGTCTTGAGCGTCCACATACTCCGTAAGATCATAACGGAGACGGTGATGGATATTTTCGTCTTGTAACTCCGGTAGTACATTCGGGTCATAAACTGGCGTGACCGGCGGATCCATTATATGAACCGGTGATATTGCCACCCCGTCGTCTTTTAAAATCATATTGTGTAATATAACACACGTATGAACGATTTTTCGAATTTTTTCGACGGACATAGCCGGAGAGGATTTCGAGAATAATCCATTTTGCTTTAAGACGACCAAAAGCTCTTTCGACATCCTTTCGTGCAGACTCTTGTAGCTTCTTGAATCTCTTTTCTTCCGGGTCAGTTGGATAAGGATATGCTTTAACAAACGTTGAATACGTAGGATAGATTCCATCGGTAAGATAATATCCACGTTTGTAAAGCCGTTCATTTAGAGTAAATGAACTGTTTGGCGCCGTTCCATTTCGATGAGTAAGATACAACGGAGATTGATTCAAAACATTGATGTCGTTATTTGCACCGGGAGGACCAAAAAACGAATGCCAAAACCACATATCATTTGAAGCAACGGCTTCAAGCATAATAGTCGGGTATTGGTGATCACCTCTTTTATATTGCCCTCTCAAATGCCTAGGACAATTTCGCCAAACGAAATGTGTACAATCAATGCTACCAAGCATTCCAGGAATGTGATGTTGTTCTTCATGTGCCTCGAATAAGCGTGCAACGTCGTGGGTTGTCGGCCTACGTAAGAACTCTTGCCTATATAATTGGATTACCGCTTCACAAAAATGATCAAGGCATTCACCTACAAAGTATATAGAATTATAAATAACGAAAACATTATAAAAATACATCGAAATATAAAAAATACCGAATTATAAAAAATTAAAAATACCGAATTATATAAAAATTAAAAATACCGAATTATAAAAAATTAAAAATACCGAATTATATAAAAATAAAAATACCGAATTATATAAAAATAAAAATACCGAATTATATAAAAATAAAAATTACCGAATTATATAAAACTAAAAATACCGAATTATAAAAATAACCTGATGTTCTTCGTGCCATGTTTAAGTAGTCATCGTATCTATCCGGAGGTCCACCCGTTGCGAGTTGACGAATAGCCGATGTACATTTTTGCAACGCCGTGAAACTTTTTTCCCTAGCGTCTAATACGCCTCTTGAAACCATTCGAAATTCACTTCAATATCACCAACAATTTTTAGAAACAAGCTTTTATTCATACGAAATCTTTCACGAAAAACATCAGAGGGAAACTTTGGGTTTTCTTCGACGAAATAGTCATTTATTAGAGTTTCTAGAGCTTTGTCACGATAACTGGTAACATGTCTTCGGGTTGAGCTAGCCGTGTCTTCAATGCTATCGCACAAGGCTAAATAGGTTTCTATGGTAGAACCGGTGGAAAATATGTCCTCGGAAGAGTCGGATAAAAAATCTAACTCGTCCTCGGATGAAGATGAAGATGAAGATGAATACATTTTGTTTGTGAAATAGAAATGTTTTTGTTTGAGAAAAAATAGAGATGTTATTGTGTTTAAATAGGGAAAAAAAATGATTTTTTTTTTTTTTTAATGCACCTAACGGTACAATTTGACTAGCAACGGCTAGTTTTGTGACCATGTAGATTCGGCAATGTTTGCCGATTATTCACTATCTCATCCCAAACCGAGTCATGCCGATTCCAAGGCATTGCTCATGCCGATCAGCTTGAATGACACCGAAGGTCATGCCGAAGGCATTGCCAGTACCCTTAGTCATCAAGTATGTATATGGTTGTATTATGGGTATTGATTTGTACACGGAAGGTTTTTATTAGTAAACGGAATTTTAAGTTGAAAAGACATTGATATCCTCTTTGTTTACTTTATCTATTTTATATTAGTTCCAGATCTAACTCAGAAACCCAGCTGCAAAATACATCACCAATAATCAAACTTTTCTATAAATTATCTGTAGAAACCGAATAGTAATAAAATGTTGTAACTTCAAGATTTGAGAATTGATCTTTGCTAGGAACTTATGTCAATTATATCAATATTAATATAAAGACTAGTTAACTAATCCAAAATACTTGAATGCCAATTTCATCATTTCAAGCTCTGGTTCATATGAGATACCTATCTACTTAAAGTCTCAAATAGCCAAAACTTCATTTTCATGGCTTCCAAACGCCTCTCATTTTTAGATGAATTGTTATGGAGAATCAGAAAATAATGAATTCGTTTTCTGTAAAGAATCAAAAGCTAATCGACATTTTTCTTGTCGATAGACTTTGAAGCTACAAATTGCATTTCAAGGAATCAAGGGTCATCCCCAGATATCAAGCACAAAATCACCCAGATGTGATATAAAAAATACGTTAACTTTGTTAAGAACGAGAATAAATGATTGTGAATTTTACCGAAAGAGCGATCAATTTTTTTACGAAAAAGTAATGGCCCCATTTTTTCCCGATGGGTAAAGTCAGTTACCACCAAGGATGAGAAAAGTTGGTCATTTTTCTTTGATGTGTTCACTGAATGAATTTGTAGTTGTTTTCTTGAATAATGAATCTTTTTGGTGCTAAAATATGAGAGTAATAGAATTTTTGGAGGTGATGAGTTTAAAAAGAGATAGAGAGAAAGTTGAGTTATGAGTTTGCAATCGGGAAGATGAGAGATAAGATATTGAGTAAATGTAGGGAGGGTATAAATGTCCTTTCAAAGTAATTTTATGTGTACAAATAAAAAACTTCCGTGTAAATATCATCACCCTTGTATTGTACTTAATACCATTCATGTTGAGACCCTTATAAATAGAGGCCGCTAATGTAATGTGAGACACATCAATAACAAGTATTATCTTTCCCTTTCATACTCACTTACATTCTCTTGCTTATTATTCTTATTGTGCTACTAGGCTCGTTGTTATACAACACCTTATCAGCACGTTCGATATTTTAATTTTTATTTCCTTGCAAGCAAGTTTACTTTAAATTTCAAGTTTTAAAAACTCCTAAGATATGAAATACATACCGTTTTTATGTGTATTGCATGATTAGATTATATGAATAGTCAAATTTATTGTTATCTGAATTATTATTATTATTACTTCTTTTGTATTATTTGTTTACCTCTCTGTTTTTCATATAAAGAAAAAAAAGGTGCTTGTCCAATATATTATAATTATTTACGATATTGACTATAGTATATATATTTTAGCTCATTGCAATACATTTTTTTCTTTCTTGAAATGGTGAATTTTATTAACTTAAGAATCAACAAATTACAATGATATTCAAAGCAACCTTATATGAACATGCTCATATGGCTGATACAACATGACAAACATACAATGCAAACATTCAGGAACTAAAACTGATTCTAAAATTCACCATTCATCTAGATTTAGCACCTGCATGCTAACATCTAGGCAACCATGGAGAAATATCTCTTTTTTGACTACATTTCCACTGAACAAACACCCTACCTAGTCCCATTTGCAGCTAGGGATGGCAAAAGCACCCGAAACCGATGGGGAAAACCGAAACCCGAACCGGTTGGGTCGGGTTCGGGTGTGGGTTGACGGGTTTGGATGCGGGTTTGGGTATTGATAAATTTTTTTAGCCGGGTACGGGTTCAGATAATACCCGCCCGATTACCCGTACCCGTATCCATTTACCCGAATCTATACCCGCTTTATTGACATTATAATTAACTAGAATATATATACATTAAATATATATTCTTCCATTAAACTTTTTTATACAAGTATCTGTATTAAATAATAACACAAATGAAACCAGAGGCTCTTATCCAGGGCATCATCAAGAAAGATCAAAACTCCGTTTCAATTGGGTCTTTGCAAAGAGCTACATTTCTGATGGGTTCCATCGTGGTTTTAAATTTATAACAAGAATTACCGGTTAACTAGGAACACATTCGGGCAAGTATACCCTAGTAAAGTTGTAGTATAGTATATGGTAAATCAAGGTCGTCCCAAGAGACTTGGTTGCACTACAAGTGTCGTTTGTTTGTTTAAGCAAGTAACAAGTAACAAGTTGATATTTATGATTGTCACGTATCAAACCAACAAGAAAAGCAATATAAGAACAATCAAGTATCAAGACATTCATCATTATTCCAATCAAACACAAAATCTCAATAATCATATCAATAACAAACATCTTTAAATATAAAAGTAACAAGGTTTACCCAAAGTATAAATTACAATAGGCAAAGATGAAGGATTATAGCAACCTTCAAGCCTCCAATCAACTACAATAGTTCTACCAAGCCGGAAAATGATGTCCAAACGCCTTCAACAACCCTTGAGCACACTACACGAATTTGGCAGAGGTTTGTGGTCTTTTGGGGAAGATAAGTTGGTGGAAATTCGTCCTTAAGGGTGGAGGCTAGAATTTCACACAAGTTAGGATAGGATAGTTGGTGGAAATTCGGCCTTAAGGGTGGAGGCTTGAATTTCACACCCTTGGGGAAGGTAAGTTAAGAGAGGGATGTTGTAATAGGTGGAAATTCGTCCTTAACGGTGGAGGCTCGAATTTCACACCTAGAGATGGAGTGGTGGGTGAAAGGGATGAGAAGGATGGATAAGGGATCATGAAATGAGGTTGCAAAGGCCTCTATTTATACTACTTCCAAGGCTAGGGGTATTCAATGCTCAACTTGGCCTCCAGGGAGCTTGGAAGGGACTAGAATACACCAAGGGAAGGACCTAGAATCGTTTGGGACAAGTTTGGAGTCTTAGTGATGAAGAAATGGTTGTCCAGGGCTTCCCAACCGATTTGGTTGGGCTCCAACCGTTTCGGTTGGTCTTCTTGACTACTATCCAACAGTTTCGGTTGCGGGGCCAGACCGAACGGTTGGAGCCTTTTGACAGAAATTGAAAATCTTCAAAGTTGTAGATATTTCTCTTAGCTTTCCGTGGCCGCAAACGGGGGGTCAAACGGAGTCCGTATACAAAAGTTATGGCCAAAATGGTGAAGGTGTGTCGGGAACAACGAGGCTTCCAATATTTCTTCGATTAAGCTTCTTTTCTTCATTTTTTTCTCGTTTTCCTTCTTGAACTTTATTTTTGAGTCTTTGAACCACTATCTTGATGACTTTATCTTCTCGAATATACTCCACAAGTCTTTCTTTTGTTGGGAATTCTTCGTAAATGGAGAAATCTTCATATTTTACTTCTTTTTCCGTCTTTTTCTCCATTTTCCTGTACTTGGCTACAAATGAACAAGCAAACACACTTTTGTACGATTAAGTAACAAAATCATATGATTATAACCAAATAACATACATAAAAGCACGGATAACGCTACTAAAATCATGTACAATTTGAGCGTTATCAAATTCTCCCACACTTAAACTTTGCTTGCCCTCAAGCAAATATAAGAGAAGAAAAATTAAACTATATACCTAAATGACAAAACGAAAAGAAATTTTTTGAAAATTAGAACATTTTTTGTTTTTTTGATTTTTGATTTTTATTTATTATTTAAAAAAAAACATATATAAAAATAAGCGAAAAATGAGCGCAAAACTCCCCCACACTTAAGGGTTTGCTTGCCCTCAAGCAAATCTAGAAATTAAGAAAAAAATAAATCCCACATGGTGCATGAAATATGATTAATAAAATATGATGCAAATCTACCAAGTACAAGATAAGATTCATCGTTTTAAGCTTTTATTTGGTGAAAAACTAAGATATTTGACAATACCCTATGGATTCTCTTGCTTGATAACATGGCTAAGCACCTCACTAAAAAGGGAATGAAATATAATTCACTCAACACTCAATTTAGTGATGGATAGTATTAAGGAATAGTACACTCATATTGCTCAGTCATGATCTAAATATTACCATAGGCATGTACAAGAAACAAAACTCCACCGACGTGGCGTAAGCACCAAGTGTAAACATCTAAAGAGGGCTTTTATTCGGGTTAGGCTAAAAGGGTTAACTAGGCTTATGTTCAAACATTTCACACAAGAATATAATAGATCGCTGGCGCGAATTCTTGATTAAGTCAAACAATGGATGGTCACTAGAGTATACCTCGGATCGCTGGCGCATTATTTGCATAACGGATGGTCACCAAAAATATGTACTAGATCGCTGGTGCGTCATTCGATCCTTCAAGAACCGGATGGTCACTAAAAATATTCATGCACTTCATATTTTCACAAAGCCAAAAGGGAAGGGATAAGGCATGGGAATATTTATGAAATTGGTGTTAAAGAAAAATAAAGTCAAGTCTAATACCCATGTTGCTAGTCACGAACAAACCGCAAACCCGAAAATGATTATAGTTACAATATATATATGTAGGATATTGGATTTCACATACACATCAAACCATAACACAAAGTAGGCGTATAAGTGGAATTCTAGAGAGAGAAAGTTAGAGGTTTAGGGAACTATAGTGAGAGAAAGAAAATTCTTATTATGAGCTCCAACTCTCTACCTTGGAAGGTAGAGAGTATTTATAGTCTTACAATAAACGCCACACAACGGGCTGTGGATCGGGCATACAGTGGGTAAAGACCCGTCCGTCCTCCACGGTGTTACTAAACTAAATACTACTTAACATAAAAGTACTATGACTATGAGCTTTTTAACGATTACATATACTTGAGGTGACCGACTCTTTAATACCTGGAATTTCTAATTCCTAACAATCTCCCCTAAGGGAGGTCACCTCAAACATATACTAAAATGACATTGAATACAATCCGATATTACATTAACAATTGATCTTGCATTCTTGATGTAGTACTTTGCTCCAAAGCTCGTAGTCATTGATTCCACTCATTGCATGTTTGGTTAATCCAAATGGAGGTCTTTTATCGATCCACGTGATAATAATGTTGAGCCGACTTTTGAGATCATCGGCTAATAGAAAATCTTTGATACATCCATTGTGGTGTTGGTATTATGTGATGTTGTGACTTTCGGACCGACATGCTCATGTTCTGGATCATGATATCTTCTCATCCGAGTAGCGGAAGCTTTCGTTGATTCATGATATTGGCAGCAGCGTAGCAGAAGCATGGAGTTAGAATATCCGAGTCATTGATGCACCAATCATGATTTCTTTCGATATGAATATGTTGTGTGAGCATGCGGCTATGGATTGACCGCTCCATTCTCGATCACCGCAGAACGCCGGGTGTACCGCATAAGACGGTTAGCAATAAAGCGCACGAAAGTGTCTTTGATCACTTTCGATGAATTGAGGTACATGGCCCACGGTTCCTCAAGAATTTCCTTGATGTGGTTTCGCGAATGCTTCTAGTCGTTTCAAACCGAACGCGTCTCAAAGAAGACAACACGAGTGAGTGAACCGTAATTTAAGTCCATCGATTGATGAAAAGAGATTTGAAAAACAATCGTATTGCTCAAAAGAAATTGTTTTGCAATATAACGAAGGTTTTAATGAAAATCAATTATCAATCATAAAACACCTTTTGATTTGAAAAATTAGTACACGGTCGACGTGCTAATGAAAAGAGTTTTAAAGCACAAAGACCGGTTTTCAAAGGTATCCGTCAATCCATAACCTGAACCGGATTGATTCAAAAGATTGAATCGCCCCATTGTTTCTGTTGAGTTGTCACATGGTTGATCTCAGATAATAGATCTCACATGCCACCTACCGAGCTTGTTAGATGTTGGCTCGTAAGGCTTTCCATCTTCACAGTGAATATGTAAACACATCACTCAGATGTTCCGGCAATACCACAAGGATAATGCGTAGGACTCAGGATATAATTTCTCTTTCCACATTGTGTGAAACAGAGAGTCTTCATTGAAATTGTCCTAATGAGATTTATTGATGATCTCGTGGCTCTAGACTCAATTTGTGCATTTTGGATCCTATATCAGAGACTAGGGAGAGGTCTCCTTCTTCAATATCAACAATCTCTAAGAGAAAGTCGATAGATTATGTAGGTTCCCGTGAGAATGAAACAAGCCCTTTTAAGAGGAACTTGAGTAGCTTGGGAAGTTTAGTGCAGCGCGTCACTGGGTCCATGACGTCTTGTCTTCAATACCGGAGTTACCTAAGTAACCACCAAGAGCATATGTATTGAACCCGGTTTCCGCCCTAAGGTTGAATTATTGGAGGGCTATTTCTTTTCACCCTTTTCACATTCAATTCTTTTTCATTCTTCAACCCCTTCAGACCGAGACTTCATAACTAGAACCTTGTTGGGTTTATTCCAGACTAGCTCTGCTCTCACCGCACTCTTCCCATATCTCACTTTTCTCTTTTTTTCAATATACCTAAGGACTCTACACTATCTAGTGGATTGTTCTTGGGTAGATCCCTCCGCTGGCAAGGGATCATGGGAACCAATACCTAACCTTATCATCCTTATATCACCGTACATAAAGTAAAGTTGGTCGGTCTATTTGGTATTGTTCATCCGCCATAGGAACCAATTGAAAACCATTTGAAAATCAATCCGGATACTTGTGATATATTATCAAAGCATTTTGTACTTGAATTGTTTTTGATATTTTTAGAAGAAGAACTCTCCCTCAACATGTGAATCAAGTATTTGAAATAGTTTTCCACACGGAGGCAAGAGAAAGAATTAACTTCTTTGATTACCATTTTCTAAAATATCAACATCACTTCCCTAATCGAATCAAGTAGATAAAGCATTTTGGGGAAGGATGAGGTTTTCATGATTTTGCTCCCCTCAATATGTGCCTCGAGATTTGAAAAGAGTTTTGCACATACTAGAAGGAACCTGCACATTGAGATAAGTGATCACGTTTCAAATCATAGGTTTAAGATAGATGCTCCCCTCAACATGTGCATGGAAAATTTGAAATCGTTTGTCAAATGTGGGAAGGAGAGCTTGTACATCCTTATAAAACCATTTACCGAATTATCAGTTTAAATCCAATTTAAATCACACATTCTCCCCTATCACAATTATCAAATCATTTGAGATTTGTGATCTCTTATAGATTTAAATTGATTTTGAAAGCTTTTGAGGAGAATTGTGACTTGATTATGAAAGCGTTTTAACCGATAAGGATCTGATTTTGAGATTTTAAACTCCATTGGTTAAACATGCATGATTATCTTTTGAAAACAATTGAATGCCAAATAACTTTTAATTTAATTGAAATCATTCTCCCCTCAATCAATGACATAGGTTGTTGATTGAGAGATAGATATTTTGACAAATAAATCCAGATGATTATCAAAAATAGAGTCCGAGTTATTTTTCATAGCATTAGTTTTCGCAGATAAATGTTTTTAGAATCGAGCATGGAATTTTGAAAATATGATACAATATGGCTCGTTCTTTCTTTGACAAGCGGTTTCGACATGACAATAAACCATTTTTTTCTCTTTCTCTCAATTTTTTTTTTTTTTTTTTTTAATAAGAATTGAAGCCAACATCTAAAGTCCCGTGTCATTCTTTGAATGACAGCACAAAGACCGTAGATATTATCGAATCGAGAAAACATGACAAATTGACAATATTTTTTGAAGATTTTTGAATTTTTCGATTTTTATGGATTTTGAAAGTTTTATAATTTTGTATTTTGTTTTTCGAATAAATATTTACAAGAGATAGATGAGCATAGACCTTTACTCCTCGCCTTCTTCCTGAAGACGTTTGAGTGTTTTCGTTGAAGGCTTTTCAAGCCTAGTCGTGGAAGTATGAACTCAAAACGTTCTCTTGGAAGAGCTTTGGTGAAGATGTCCGCTAACTGATATTCAGACCTCACAAAATAGAGTTCCACCACACCTTTTTCCACTTGTTCCCCGATGAAATGATGTCGAATGTCGATATGCTTTGCTCTTGAGTGTTGAACGTTGTTGCATGAAAGAGCAATAGCACTTTTATTATCACAAGAGAGGATTTTGTTAAATACAAAGCCATAGTCAAATTGAGATCTCATCCAAAGATTTGAGCACAACAAGATGACATGGCTATGTATTCTACTCTGAGAGGAAATAGAAGTACTCATTTGCTTCTTTGAAGACCAGCTCACAAGCTTATCACCCAAAAATTGAGCACCTCCGGACGTATTTCGACGAGTATCTTGACATCCCGCATGATCGCGATCGCATAGGTCGTTAGTGACATACCGGTGTCCTTCGTGTACCAAAGTCCCATATTGATGGTTCCTTGGAGATACCGAAAGACCCGCTTAACCGCTTCAAGGTGCTTTTTAGTAGGCTTAGCATGGTATCTAGCACACATGCAAACAACGAACAAGATGCGGTCTACTAGTGAGGTACATCGGGGATCCAATCATACTACGATATTTCGTTTGGTCAATCATGATCCCCGAGTGGTCCTCATCTAGTTTGGTTCGATCAATCATGGGAGTGTCAACAGGGTCACTTGAATCAAATCCAAATTTCTTTAAGATCTCAGTAGCATATTTAGATTGATTTATAAAAATGCCTCCCGGACTTTGTGAAATTTGTAATCCCAAGAAAATGACATTTGTCCCATCATTGACATTTGAAATTTTGAACTCATTTCATTTGAAAAATGGTCACACTCATTGGGGTCGGTCGAGGCAAAAATGATATCATCAACATAAATTTGAACATGAATTAAATGTTTGCCCGACTTTCTGGTGAACAATGTTGGATCAACCGCTCCTTTGTTGAATCCGGAGATAGAAGAAACTTTGATAGCGTATCATACCATGCCCTTGGAGCTTGCTTTAAACCATAAAGAGCCTTCATCAAACGATAAACGTGGTAGGATGCTTTGATTCACAAAGCCTTCAGTTGGTGACATAGACGACTTCTTTAAGATCTCCGCTCGTGAATGCCGTCTTCACGTCCATTTGATAGACTACCATGTTCTTACTTGCAGCATTAGCCAAAAGATTCTAATTGCCTCGATTCGAGCAACAGGAGCAAAAGATTCTTCAAAGTCTATACCCTCCTCTTGACGGTATCCTTTAGCAACTAATCGAGCCTTGTTCTTCAACACATCACCATGCTCATCAAGTTTCACTTTGAAGATCCATTTTAGAGCAATTATCATAGCACAATCTGAGCGGTACTAACTCCCATACATCAAGTCGATCAAACTCATGAATTTCTTCTTGCATGGCATTGAACCAGCTATCTTCATTCATGGCGGTTTTAACATCTTTTGGTTCGATCTTAGAGAGTACGGAGTTGAAGAAGCACCATAAGGCATCGGTTGCAAGTTGTTTCCGTGTTGATATTGGACGAGAAGGATTTCCAATGATGTTGTCTAATGGATGATCGTGAGTCCATTTTCTGAGGTGTTCATGTGGTAGTTGTTGAGGGACTGAAGTAGCAGAGTCGATGTCTCCCGAAGAAGATGGTTCTGATGAAGATTCAGGAGCAAATATGTTTTCAAATGGAGCATCTTCGAGAGTAGCAAAGGGGTTAACTTCATCATTGATGCGAAAAGTTCCATGATGTACATTTGAAGAATGATGATTTGTTGATGAGACTGAAGGATCAGCAGCAGGCGCTTCTTGACTTAATGATATTGAGACTGAAGGATTGACTTCATTCACAGGAATATGAGCAGCCTCTGTTGTAGGAATTGACACCTCATTAGTACTTGGATCATAAAGTTCATCAAACATAGGATCAAACAATTTCTTTAAATCATCTTCGGATGGAGGTACATATGGAGTTTCTTGAGAAAAGTTTGGAACAAGGGATGAACCAATGGGACTGTTTTTGAAGTGCGGGTTCCAACGGATTGTCCAGAGCCATTTGACCGTCACTCATCAAACGTAACGTGAATTGTTTCCATGATATTTTCGGTTCTTTTGTTGTAGATTCGATATCCCTTTTTGTTTGGTGCATACCCTACAAATATTCCAATGTCGCTTTAGCTCTAAGTTTGCCTAAGTCTTGACCCTCATTAGTTGGATAACACAATGCACCAAACACACGAAGGAAAGAGAGATTAGGTTTTCTGTTGTGGACAAGTTCATATGGATTTTTTCCATGAACAAGGTGAATCGGGAACGATTTTGTGTGTAGCATGCAGTGGCAATAGCTTCAGCCCAGAGAAACATTGGAACCTTTGAGTAAATCAGGATTGTTCTAGCGGCTTCTACAAGAGTTCGATTTCGTCTTTCAACTACACCGCTCTGTTGAGGAGTTCGTGGAACACTTCTTTGATGGTTGATTCCAATGCTTTCATAAAATTCACTAAGTTGTTTGTTAACAAACTCGGTTCCATTGTCTGTCCGGATAATTCTGACGGTTTTGTTAAGTCGAACCTGCAACTGTTTGATGAGTTTGATGATGATATCTGGAGTTTCATCCTTTGTCCTTAAGAACTTGACCCCGGTGAATCTAGAGTAATCATCAACCACAACTAACACATATTTCTTCCCAAAGATATTCTGCACTCTCATTGGTCCACATAAATCCATATGATTTGTATGAAGAACTTCGTGGACAGAGTTAGTAGGTTTGGGTTTGTGGGCATACTTCTTGCTTTTTCCCAATTGACATGTGAACAAAGATGATCCTTTTCATACTTTAGTCGAGGTAAACCTACAACTAAGTCCTTTCTTGAGAGATCATTGATGGTGCCGAAGTTCAAGTGATTGAGACGACGATGCCATAACCATGACTTTGTTTTGAAGCCTTTGACAACAAGCAAATTGGAGAAGACTTCATCATATCATCGATAGAGATGGTGTAAAGATTTGAACCACGAGTTCCTCTTAAAAGTTCCTTACCATCAAGTTCTCTAACAAAACAAGTATGTTTTCTGAAGGCTACTTCTAGATCGAATCACGAATTGACCGACAGAGAACAGATTATGACCAAGACCTTCCACATAGTATACTCTAGAGATAACACTATCACCAACAACATAATCACCATAACCCATAATTGCACCGAAATGATCATTACCGAATCTAACTGTCTCGATGAATTTGCTCACGGTTCATGAGCAGCGACCGTCTCGGTCATATGCTTGGACTGAGTCCAGTACCGTAACGATTTGAACGATCTGCAGCTTGAACACGCACAAGAATGGATAATCGATAATTGGGATCCCCATGCAAGAATGGGTTCCACTTGGTTAGTAACAGTAATTGGAACACCCACATCCGAAATAGAAACATCCATATCAGAAGTAGAAGCAATGGAATCATTGGGAATAGATGCAATGTTGGTGTCAGTATTTGACCTATTCAA
Organism: Chrysanthemum makinoi; assembly: GCA_910596185.1. Taxonomy (NCBI): domain Eukaryota; kingdom Viridiplantae; phylum Streptophyta; class Magnoliopsida; order Asterales; family Asteraceae; genus Chrysanthemum; species Chrysanthemum makinoi. Next base: position 48,867,445 of record OU343217.1, on the reverse strand, counting down.
AGTATGTTCACTTCTTAAGGGAATAGTTCTACCAATAGGCATCCATTTTCTAGTGGGCATAATCTTAGCAGTTTGAGAGCAAACCTGATTATTCTTATGGCCAAAAGGTATCCAATAATAACCTATCTTTATAAAAGTTCTTCCTGTGGGTTTCCACTGTTTTCTAACAATCTTTCGTTTTTGCCTTTTTGCCTTCTTTGCACGATTATTAGCATTAACAATTTTAACGGGCATTTGACAAAGATTAGACAAAGCATTCACACCACATTCATGATTAGCAAATGAATTCAAGCGACATCATTACAAGGTTTGCAAATAGTATCGAATTGAATTAATTATAGCTAAGGCTAATACTAGAATCAACACGATTCGTTTTATTCAACTCAAGCTTAAAGATCCTAGGTTGGTCTTCTACTCTCTTCCAATGCACATTTTAGCTTGCAAGGTCCTATCATTCCTTGTATTGTCTTGAGACTTTGACCTGCTTGCTTTAATGTCATTGATTACTCTCAGAGAGGGAATTATGGGAACATTAGTTGGTTGATCTACTTTTGCATTCCTGAACTAGACGCAAGGATCTCAGATATTAGACACACATTGATGTATACTTTCTTAAAACTGGGCCTAGAATGGTTTGAAGGCTCGGCACTAGGCATAGAACAAGGCATCACAGCTTTGCCCTTTGCACCTAAGGTTAAGGATTTGGGACATGTTGCAATTACACATTCTAGCAACTCTTGAGATCGCTTGGCCGGAGGCAAGCAAACCTAATTTCACTATCAAGAGGTTTGTTAATGAAATCCTCTTCGACAATCTCACGGAGACATTCTAGACTATCCTTAAGGTGAGCACAGGAGTCATGAAAAGCATGTTCATTATTCCTAAGATGAGGAGGAATATATTTAACTGTCACAGTGTATTTGCAATCTAAGGGTGACTTTGAGACAACATTCTTATTGAAAACAAGTAGCAGTTTCCCATTTCCGACTTCTCGATTCTCAATTTCCTTTGTAAAGACGTTATTTTTTCGTTGTTTTGGTCACGGGTGACTTTTATTGAATCATATAACTCTTTAAAATGTCGTTTAACTTTTTCATTTTCTTCTAGAAAACTCTCGTTTTCCTTTTGTAAGGCATTAACTAAGTTTTGAAGATGAAAAGTTTGAGAATTTCGAGAATCTAAAGGAGGAGGCATTTGGGAGCCTGTCATATTGTTCTTTTGACCCTTTAATTGAGAGATTTGGGCTTTCAACTTTCTGATCGTATTACAATGAGCTTGAATTCATTCATCACGCTTGTTAATTTGAAAACTGCATCAAACTCTGGAGCATCCGAGGATGTCTTGATATTTGAAGTTTTGACATTTTCTTTAAGATGTTGATATTTTAGTTGTAAATTAAAATGCTCAACTTCTAGTTTAGAAAAATGTTTAACCAAATTGTCGTGATCATCCAGTTCAATTTTCTCAGCTAATTTAGAATTAGTTTTTTCAAGCTCAATGACACGATCATGGGAGACTTTCATGGCAACAGATAATTCATGAAATTGAGAAGCATTAATAGAACAAGTTGTAGCAGTGAAAAACACATCTTGAGCAATACATTCATAAATCATATTCTCATTCAGTGTATGCAAGTTCTTCCTTTCAATCTCATTATATTTTAATGCTCGCCCATAGTCACTAACCTCAACTATCATAGCATCAAATTCCTTTTCCATTTCTTTAATATCTCAATTCATTCCCTTTTTAAGACTCTCAAAGTGATCTTTTAGTTGTTTAAAGAAAGGCATGACTTCAGTTAAATAACATTCTTTAGTTTGCTCAAAACCTCTTTCTCCTTCCGTTATACCAGTAGGTGTGATCCTTTTCTTGCAAGTTTTCTCAAAATCAACAAATAGTTGAAAGATAACATATTGGCTGATTAAGGTCTTGCTTTTAGTGGCAATTGTTCTAGGAACTAGATGCATTGGTGAATTTGGAGGATACACACGCTTCTAGGCATTTTCCAAAGGGGGTTGGTTTCAACAATATTTTCACTTTCGCTTATCTAAATCCATTTTCCGTAACACTTGTTCGAGTTAACAATGTCCGAGGCTTAAACTTGTTTAAGGCAATCCAATTCTCCTTTTTGTAATCATGGGGTGTGATGATTACTTTCTTTTCTTTACATTTTGGATCATCTAGTTTCTTGTTTAACTTTTCCCTAGTGATTTCATCTAATTTCTTATCTTCCTCTGCACTCAACAGAACTAGGTTTCGTCTAGGTTTAAGGATTTCATTGCCATCATAAAGAACCTTATGAGCATTTCTAGCCTTTTAATGACCTCTGGATTTGGTTCCTCAACAAGGGGAATGCTATGCTTATCGCTAAGAACTCTATGCTTAGTGATCATGTGAGCGATCGAATGGTGTTTCCTTGTATGTACAACTTATTTTCAAGCTTGTTTTTCAAAGTTTTAGATTAGAAAAATCATTCAAAAGTTTTGATTCCTTAGCATTAAATTCTTGCTTAAGCATTTTAACATTTTCTTGAAGTTCTTGTTTTTGCTTAGCAGCTTTTGAAAGTTTTTCTTGTAAGGAGTTTAACTCTTGTTTTAATACTTCTTCTCTAAACCTACTTTTTCTAATAGTTGTACGCATATGGTCATCCATTTCCTCGCCACGGGTGGTCAACTCAAATTTAGCACGTTGTTCATAAATAGCAACACTTTCTTTATAGGCATTTAGATTAGATAACAAAGATCATCGGGGCACATGCAGGTATTCATCAAAAACATAGTCATTGTTGATCGAAGATGCATCACTTGGTACAACTTCACTTTCACTTTGTTTCACATATTGATCATATGGGACAACATTGATATTACCCATATTTTCAATATTTGATTCAATAGTTTCAGTTGATTGTACTTTGTCATGCATCTTTTGTACATCAACATCATCGTATAGTTTTAATACCTCCGAGATGAGTTTGTCTTTGGATGGGCCAGCTTGTGGTGAAGAAGAGACCTTGGGAGAAACCATTGGAGTAATGCTAGCCATAAAATGTGTGTGCGTAGAGGTCCATCATCCACATCGAGTCGTATGCATCACAATCACTGACTTGAAAGGCATTCGATGATTGTGACCTATCTCTTGGTCGCCATCCACATCTGCATCATAGGTCTTGGCATTGCCCTCAGCAAGAAACAATAACTCCACTTCATCCAACGCAAGACCATTATCCCGAGCTTGACAAGCAAGATCTTATCTCGAAGTAAAGCATTCTCGTGGACGCTTTGGAGATGTGCGCCTTGCAATGTGTCCCTCACCACCACAATTATAGCATTTGATCGGCTTAGTTTGACCTTGATTTCCATTTCTTCCTCGATCTCGATTACCAACATAACCTCTACCAGCTCCACCTCTTCCTTGATCATACCGTCTTTCCTGAATCGTTGCACAACAATTTTCCCATCTCTCAGTAGCTTGATTGTGTGGGTTAGAAGTCGCTCGAGGTTGTTGTTGGTTTGTGGAGAGAATTCATGTTTTGACTAATCGAGAGAGCTAGTTGATTAATGAAGTTACCACGTGTGCATCAAGACGCTTGTTTGAACTTTGGATCGGGAATGAGTTTGTGAGTTCCATCACCAATGGGTATAACTTGTGAAGCTTTAGTGGTAATCCCAATGTTTGAGTAGAAGGCAGTTGAATCATTTGATGAGCTTGTCTCTCCTCGATTTGTTTTGAATTGTTCAAGAATCCTCTTTTCAAACATGGCATGTCTCTCATTCTCAAGAAGGAAGGCATAGAGTTGCTCATAGTTTGTATTCTTCAATCCTTTAGTGAGCTTCACAGACGTGACAAACTTGTGCCATTCGGGATTCATGTTGTTCACAAATTTTGAGTTCAAATTGAATGTTAGGCATAGTCATTCCGATGTTCCTCATGTCATTCACCAACTTATGAAATCTCACATAGTACTCATAGACACTTTCATTTGGTTTCATCTTGAAATGCTCAAATTCATCATGAGTTGTGATTCTCGGTCTTCAAAGTTAGCTCGAACCGAGAGAAGCATCTTGACATTATCCCATACGCTTTTGCCTCTGTTGTGATTGATAAGCTTGTAGATGTCCTTGGAAGACCTTGCAAGATAATGTTGGAAGCCTCGATATCCAGATCGAATCTCTTTTTCTCCTTATCATCAAGCTCATCATACATCTTTGGTCCGTCCATTCCAGAAATCAAAGTTCCATCTTCAGCAGTATCAAGTATATCTCTAGTAGTTTCAACTCAGTAAGGTCCTTCATCAATGGATTTGAGAATGTTAACTCCATTTTCTTTTCCAAGAAAGTACAATCGATTCGTTGAGCCCAAGAGTCATAGTCAGCCTGCAAGCATGGGTGGACGAGTGTCCGAACCACCGCTTGAACATCCTCGCAATCAATGGAGATGATTGTAGGAACGTTGGTAGACATGATGACAAGTTAAACGAGATTTTATAACTCTATGATTAAACCGGAAATATATTCTTTCACGGGATTTTACTAAATCAAGAGAAACCGTATTTAAAGGAAATCACTCAAGTCGCTAGGAAAATTGTGAACCAAGTCGCTAAGTGCTAAGTCGCTAAAGTTCCAAGTCGCTATATAACAACTCGCTACAATCCAAGTCGCTAACAAAATTTTGGCAAAGAATTCGCTAAGCACCAAGTCGCTAAATATTCAAGTCGCTAAATAACAACTCGCTAGGTACCAACTCGCTAACACCAAGTCGCTAACAATATAAAGTATAAGTCGCTAACTTCCAAGTTGCCAGTAGTGGAGATTCCACTACTTGTACCGCTTTGTCGCTTGTCTCACTAGGCAAGTCGCTAGGCCTAAGTCGCTAACTCCACAAACGCAACTCGCTACCAAAATGTAAAGCAAGTCGCTAGCAAGAAAAGCTATCCGTAGATCAAGTCGCTAGCTAGAAAACTTCACAAACACCACTTTTCAATCCAAAACAACCCAACCAAGATGATTCAAGCTTACCAAATGAAAACCTAAACACTTGTGATGATTCTAAACACAAAAGTACTAACAAAATCCAAGCTTTAACACAAGAAATCAACCAAATGATGCAAAACCACTAAACTTTTTCAAACTCAAAAACCACCTAAAACCACTAGAAATCCAAAGATGTGTAAGATATGATCTAACCATGGCTCTTGATACCAATTGTAGGATATTGGATTTCACATACACATCAAACCATAACACAAAGTAGGCGGATAAGTGGAATTCTAGAGAGAGAAAGTTAGAGGTTTAGGGAACTTTAGTGAGAGAAAGAAAATTTTATTATGAGCTCCAACTCTCTACCTTGGAAGGTAGAGAGTATTTATAGTCTTACAATAAAACGCCACACAACGGGCTGTGGATCATGCATACAGTGGGTAAAGACCCGTCCGTCCTCCACGGTGTTACTAAACTAAATACTACTTAACATAAAAGTACTATGACTACGAGCTTTCTAACGATTACATATACTTGAGGTGACCGACTTCTTAATACCTGGAATTTCTAATTCCTAACAATATATATATATATATATATATATATATATATATATATATATATATATATATATATATATATATATATATATATATATATATATATACTAGATTTCAAAGCTCACTTCACGTATGGGGCATGACTTATAATTATTGTTAACATATTTTTCTTTATTGTAAGAAGGTTGTTATCACCAGTTAGAGAAACCTTCTACCCATTCCTTTTGAAAACAAAATTACCTCAGAATAATGTTGGTATTAGAATTTCATCACAGCTTTAGAGCATAAATGAGTCAAAAACTATTGAAATAAATTAGATAAAGGAAGTAAAATGTCAAGTTTTTCATAGTAACTCAAAGTCTATCTTAATGACTAACACCTCCGAAACCGTAAAATTCAAAGTCTATCTTACACCATAATTTATAATGAAGCATCATTGATTTAAGAAGATTTGAAAAGTTATAGAAAGTGCCGTGGCCAAATTTAATTTACAAAAATCTTGGAGCCTACCCATGCTAAACCATGAGTTGTTTCGGTTTGGACCCGTTTTGACCCATACTTAATTCAACCATAATCACCCATCTTGCCCGATGAGTCATGGTAACTTGCAGGTTTGTTTGGAGATATCAGAATGTAACATCAAATAAATGAATTGAGTAATCGCTGAATGATAAATGGATAATCATCTAAAATGTTGCAGGCAATTTGTTCACTAAGATTAAAGCGAAACTAACTTTATAGTTTTGGGTCAATACATTAACGATACAAATAATGATATACTATAAGGAACAACCGATTAAGGCTTAAACTAAGATTAAGGAACTAAATTTATAGTTTTGGGTCAATACATTAAAGCGAAACTAACTTTATAGTTTTGCTAGGTTCACACAGGTTGTTCCTTTGGCAGACGACGACTTTCCAGAACATTATTTCAAATTTGCGGCATTTAATTTGGGTCATACTTGGTACATTCAGTTTCTATTAGTACTCGTCCTTATACTATAAGCCTTCACTGCCACGAATCTCATTTCCTATGAACAACATCTTCTTTCATACCACTTTCCTTGTGATAGATTCTCCTTTTTTCAACTTCTTTTATCACTTTAGGACTTGAGATCAAGTATAATGATATACATTTTTTTATGCTACGGTTAGTTGCATGTCTAACCACTCGTATACTCTTAACATTAACATACTTATAAGTACTTTCAATTCACAATCCATGGAACTTTTCTCTTAGAATTTATTTTTCAAGTGCACTACAGATCAAAGTATGTCCCGTATGCATATTTCATCTAGGATATCTAATAGAAAATACACTATATTGAAAGTAAATAATCTGCATACCAACACACTATGATCGTGTTACAACCTGCAAATTTGAGCAGACTACCCTTGCAATTAAAGTCATGTGCCACATGAGGTATCTCTGGCAAGAGAGTTATAACCACACCAAGATTATTTAAGTAAATTAAACTCCGAGTCAAATTCAAATTCGAAAGATAAGTGTTATAGTGGCTTGTAAACAACCAAGAGTCATACCTCTAAACTTTTCACCATGTCATCATTTTTCACTACTTCATATTACAAAACAAATGGAAATCATAACAACAATTTACAATACCGAAAACCATAAATCTCAAAACCCGCAAAATTAAACACGTAAAATTTAAAGTTAAAAACAGTACCAGTTGAAACCTAAATCACGTTACACCTGAAATTTTTCTTAGTATTTCCCTAGTATCTTGATTCTGTATTCATTGCGAACCTAGCGAATAAAAAAATGATCCTTAGATGATACACCTTTGGCGGCGTTCTTGTTGTAGTCGTTGGAGATCGAGTTTCGTATCTTTTTTTTTGTTTAATATTATTATGTAAATTTAACTTTGTTTCTCACTAATTTTTTTTTAAATAAAATTTGTTTTGTTGAGTTGTATAAAATAAAATTTGAAGGATGTTTGTTAAAAAATTATGCTGGTAATGAGTGTATTTTTTAAAGCTTTTAAATCCATATTTTTCATATTTAAGTAATGTTGTTAGATTTTATGTTGGTAACTTTTTAGACTTTGTAAATTGATATCACTTTCTAATAGATTTGATACTTGTTAACAAAACCCTTAAATATAAACTCGCAATATCGTGACCATATTCTAATGTAATCCATTTACCCATCTTTTTGCGACCCTATTTTAAAGTCATACTTTTATTTTTCCTTTCTTAATATGTATAATATAGCTCTGGTAATGAGTGTATTATTTTAAAGCTTTTAAATTCATATTTAAGTAATGTTGATAGATTTTATGTTGGTAATTTTTTAGACTTTGTAAATTGATATCACTTTCTAATAGATTTGATACTTGTTAACAAAACCCTTAAATATAAACTCGCAATATCGTGACCATATTCTAATCTAATCCATTTACCCATCTTTTTACGACCCTATTTTAAAGTCATGCTTTTATTTTTCCTTTCTTAATATGTATAATATAGCTACATGACCCACTCGATGGGCGGGCTAGCTTCAGGTGGTATCTAAATTTGAGTAAAAGACATGTGGTTAAATCGAAATGATTAACAAATCAAATTCATACAAAGAAGAAAAGGTACATGAAAAAGTTTAGGTTCACAAATGACAATACTTCAATGTAAAGCATCCTTAAAATTTAATCTTCATCAATAAAGTTTTAGTTCACAATATCATTATCATTTACGTTATGTCCAGGTTCTGCTTGATTAATGCATCAACCTTGGTAATATTTGACATCCTTCAGCCATTTATAACACATATAAGCATCTTATTTAATTAAGTGGACAGTCTTGACAAAAAAAGTGGATGTAAATCACTACTTGTTCATGCCTTTTGCCGGTATTCCTCTTCTTGTAATATTATGAAGAAATGTTTCATATCAGAGCATCTCTTTTCCATTCTCCACTTCAATGGTGTCAATTTTTGTGTTCTTTACAAACATGGCTTCAATTTCTTGATTGTACTTCCTTTCTAAATTGAGGAAAAAATGTGGCATATGGATAATCTCTCAAAATGTAGCTGACTAAACAACGTTTTCACCCTCCCCACATCGTCTATGGACTTCATTGATCTTGTCTACAGACCGACAAATCCCACTGCAAGTTTAGTCAAATGATGCTACACACATGTTTCCGGCTTGTGCTTTACACTCACAATCTACAAAATAAAAAAGTTAAAAGATTGCTGAAATTAGAAGGTGTTGTATTATTTGTCAAGGAATGGTTAAATTTATAAGTTTACACCTTTATCAATATATCAATGTACTTGTGTTTTTCAACAATATAAGTGACCATGAGATACCTTACTTTATTGTTATTGAAAAGTTAGAAACATTACCAGGCGGGGGTCCACTATGTAATCTTCGATCATCCATATGCTCAACGTAAAGCCCGATAAACCAAGATCCCAAAGAAACGTCCTCCTTTGCGTACATTCACTAAGACCGCACAAATTAAAACCAACAATGGATGTAAAAATAAATAAATATACAAAGTTTTGTTCTTGGTCAAGCAAGAGAAAACTTGTTCAATGAGATAGCCTAATCTTTTGAAGTTTGCTACTATCACATACTAACAGAATCCTTTCCGAATTATTTCACAATTATTATATGTCACCTCAAGTATATGTAATCGTTAGAAAGCTCGTAGTCATAGTTATTTTATGTTAAGTAGTATTTTGTTAAGTAACACCGTGGAGGACGTACGGGTCTTTACCCAATTGAGATCCCTAGGATTACCCTAGACGGATCCCTTGGAGGGAAATTGAGATTCATGTCAAATGCTAAAACAATCATTTCAAGCTCATCTTGCTAACTTGAACACTCCATCTTATCTTAATTAAGATTCTAGATCTAATAAATAATACTCTTTTGCTCTCAATTCATTCTTAGCCACTTCAATAGCTCTTATATCACCCAAAGTGAGCTTTTTCTTCTTCTTTATATCCACTAGTTTGCCTTTCCTTTGTCCTTTGGCAAGAAAATCTTATCAATAGGGAACGTCAATTGTAGCTTCCTTATATTGTAGGTCTGAAATGAAATAATAAGGAATAAGGTTGCAATATGGGTTGCTTTGAATGGATTTACAATCTGTTGTGGGAACATCTTTAAAGGTCTATGAACTACCATTGTGTTGACATTTTTAGCATGTTTATCTTAGGTACATGGAACAGAATCCTTTCCGAATTATCGGCATCTTTTGAACGTGAGATTGAATTTCATGAAATATTGAACATTTTCACTCGCCATGGCACGAACAAAAGAGACATTTTTGAATTTTTGAAAAGAATTTTCCAGCTCTTTTTAAGCCTCCAAGCAAAAAGAAGGTGACATATATGACGCAGACTTGGACAATAACAACACCTATTAAATTGGAAATTTATGACTATAGACAATTTGATAATACAGTTACATGTGTGTGTCAATATAAATTCAGTATGTAAAAGACATGGAAATTTGGTCCATTTATTTGCTCTTATGTAAGCATATATAGATAATTTATGACTATAAACAATTTGATTCTGGTTGAAATAAATTTTTCAAAGAAAAAGTAGTCAATGAGTAACCTTAATATTAGTAAAAGAGAATAAAGGCTCTTTGGGGTTCCAGTAGAGATTATAGCCATATGATCCTATGTACTTTTGCAATCACGGATTCTAGGTTGCACCTATAATAAAAATGTGCCTTATAATGAAAATTACCTTTTCTTAACTATGGAGAAAGTTACCTTTTCTTAATGATCATCGTGAAGATCATAAGTTCGCGGGGTAAGTCTTTCGTGATTCACAACAATTATGCTTTATCCCAAAGAGTCCAACTTTCTATATAACTGGAAGTGTGGTGAATCAAACCGAACTAATTTTATCATCTTAAATTGGCCAGCAACTTAAGCCATGTTTCAACTTGAGAATTTAAATTGATGTCTCACCTCAACAAAATCAATATTTCCATATGTTGCTTCAATATTTCTCATCAATAAATTTCTTAGTTCACCAGATGCGTATTTTCCCTTTCCGCACCTGATTTGGCTTCGAATAAATATCGGCTTATCGAAAACACCTGCACAGTTGAGAAAAGGTTTATTAAAAAAGTAACAAATACATCAGTACATCATTAATTCAAAAGACTTTGCAACCATACACTAAATGGAAACATCAATTGTACTTATTTATGGGTATTCAATTGTACTTATTTATGGGTATTATCATCAGTTGCAGGGTTTTACTTTGTTTCATAAAATGTTGCACTTATAAATAGGTATCATGTTTTCAATATATACAAAATTGAAAATGAATTGGACCTTAACCAACATGTTCCCTATCTTGTGGTGAAAGATGCAAGTTCAGAGGTAATGTTGCATCCTGCAGTTGCCTCACAAGTAATTAATTTGTTTCCTCTTTTTTTGCCATTATTGTTATTTGATTTCTAAATGGTCTTAGCTATTCTGAATTTATATTTTTGCTATAATCTTTTCTCTTTACCGTTGTCTGATCTATCCATGGTGAGTAAGTTTGTGAATAGTTTGATTAAATAGAAGGTAAAACGCGTCAAATAGGTGTTGTTTGTTATCATTCAACCCATGGTCTTGTCATATTGATATTTTGCCATATGTGTAACCATGTATATGACAACAATAGTTTTGCATGTTCCCAGGATGAATAATCAAAAATGTAAAATATGCAGTAATTGACCATATAATGCATACATTGTTCAAAATATTCACCTTTGGTTCTAAACACTTTTAGACCAAGAAAAATGTACCTGAGAGAAGACGGTTTTCCAGTCATCGATGGTTCGAATATGAACACTTCGATAATCATCTCCAGGTGCAGAAGTTATGGGAATCGGTTGGCTAAACACTTTTAATCCTTGCTTAAATGTCTTGAAAAGCTAAATTGAAAATTGCTTATCTGTAACCTCATATCTACTTATATATGAGGTTTTACTTTCTTCAAGTACATCATTAAGTTGCCGCTTCAGTTTACGAATCTCTTGTTCCTGATTTAGTTATCACACATTTAATATACACAAGTCTAACTTTAGATAAAATGGTAAATTTTTAATTAATCGACTGACCCATATGCCCACCGAACAAAAACTAAAAATAGAATTGTAACAACATATATGAGAGGCGTAACTTACTGATCCTTTAAGGCCTCATATCCTTAGAGCGTATGATTATGTGAAAGTCAAATTTACTTTTGGGCCGGCTGTCATAAACAATTGCACCTAGCGTACCTGAAGCAGTAACATTATAATTTAGTCGTTTGCCACTACTCTACAAACTGATCAAAAATTCTGGCACTACTTCAGTGATGCACTCTAGCCGTTCATTAAAGCGGCACCAAGTCATTATATTTTATCAAATAACTGAATTAAAACTTCCATAGAAACATGCCTACCTATTAAATAACGGCATGACTATTAAGATAATTGTAACATAGCCTACCTATCTTCAACTTATGTCAGCTAATTACCATATTAACTGATTTTAACTATTCAAGTCACAAATATGCATGTCATAAGGACATGACGCATTTCTAATTTACTATACAATTATGCATGAAATAATAACATTGTCACGTTTTAAAGGAACTTGACACCATGAATTTAATCAATGCACATCCAGACATGAAATGTATGCTGGTAATAACAGGGGCTGCTTGTCTATAACATGGTAATCAACACATCAGTATACTAATCACCATCAAGAATCGATTTTTTCGCTTAAATATTTGAACCCATGTCAGTTAAACAAAGTAACCTTCAAACACCCCCCCCCCCCTAAAAAAAAATCAAATTTAACATTAGATTTATACAGTAAATTGGAAAACTAGAAAAGATATCATGAGAGATTCATACCTGTAGTTGAGTTTTATTTTCGAGTGTTGGGTCCATTTTAACATCCAGTTTAGTTAACGGTTAACAACATCGGTAAGCCAACTTGACTTAATGATTATTGATATCGGTGTACCATACAAAATGAGCATGAATAAAGCCCTTACATACCGTGATTGAAGGTGAGTTGGGCTCAATCACAAGTCACATGTTGTAGCCCATAAGCTCGTATAGGATATCTCAATCAACTTTCCACTCCTTCTTTTGTTTTATCAGGTCTTAGAAGTTATTTTGGTCTTATTATATCAAATTGTTGTTAAATTGTAGTAGTAGTTACATTGAGCTACCAAAGACACGTAGAAGGTAGCAAAATAATAATACTAAAAGAATTAGAGCTTAATGACTAACTCGTAGAATCAAATTTAAACCCGTGTAAACCCCAACCTCGAGGTCATGCTATTAAAGAGTAATACGTAAACTTGAGAATAAGCAGGTTCACCCTATAATAATTGTTAGAAGTAAAGTAATCAAGAATCATAAGTCTTGAAAGTAGAAGGACCAATATTGTTAGATAGAAAGATTGTAACTGTTAAGTTAGTTTATTTAGTTAAATTCTGTAAAAGTAGGAAAGGGTGTGTCGCTTAGATACATGCCTTTTAGGAAGAGTCACATCGATTCACATGGCACCGATAAAAGTATAAATACTCATGTACATGTATAGTATTTTATTGTGGAATAATATTAATATAGTATCTTTTTCAGAAAGTATTCCCATCCTCTGTTATACAAACCGAGTCCCTGCACATTCTGATGTGCATACTCATACATATTCATCCATGATTGATCCAAGATCCGTAGGACCTCAACATGGTATCAAAGCATGATGGTTAACGTGGATCGATCATTGCAAGTCCAGGAAGTATCGCGCCTATGAAGAACAAGAAAAACCCAGAAAAAAGGGCATGAAGAAGAATTATGAAGACAACCAAGTTTTTGGGCAGAAACGCAAGAAGTATGAAGAACATAAAGAAGGTCATGTTATTTGCAAGATAGTACGTTCCAAAAGAAAGATGTCTTATGCATATGGCGGGAATAAGACAAGGCAACAAAAGGGTTCATAGGCTTGATAATGGTTACCATGACGCTGCAAGAAGAGAAGCCAAAAGAAGAAGTGGGAAGAAGCAGTTGGACTGCAGAAAATAGAGACCCACAAGGCTTGCAGGATGTGGACAGGGTCTACATAAGATGGAGCAGTTAGGGATGGAACACAAGAACAAGTAATGAACAGGTTTGGTGGATCACATGAAGATGATATGAACAAAGGACGATGATCCATGGAACGATAGAAGGCAAGTAAACATGAAAGACCGAACAGGTACAGGGCGATCATAATATAAAATAAAGAAGCAAAGAAGAAGGAACGAGACTGCAATTGGGATGAACAAGAACAGAGTGAAGATTATGATTTCTTGATTAGGGGAGTGAATGTTGGAAGTAAAGTAATCAAGAATCATAAGTCTTGAAAGTAGAAGGACCAATATTGTTAGATAGAAAGATTGTAACTGTTAAGTTAGTTTATTTAGTTAAATTCTGTAAAAGTAGGAAAGGGTGTGTCGCTTAGATACATGCCTATTATGGGTTATGGGTACCCAATACCGTTTCCAGTGTATGGGGGAGGTTAAGATGTAGACAGCCTTACCCCTACCTAAGGTAGAGAGGCTGCTTCCAGTTCTACCAAAGGTAGAAAGGACCTCCGGCCTTTTGTAGGGAGTGAGGATCGAACCCCTGACCTCTCGGTTGAGAGGCAAGGGGTTTACCAACTGATCCAACCCTACTTGTTCATGTATAGTATTTTATTGTGGAATAATATTAATATAGTATCTTTTACAGAAAGTATTCCCACCCTCTGTTATACAAACCGAGTCCCTGCACATTCTGATGTTCATACTCATACATATTCATCCATGATTGATCCAAGATCCGTAGGACCTCAACAATAATAAATATTTAGATACAGAAACTGTCTAACTTGGTTGAATAACGTTGTACCTTGTAACAGGCTTGTTGTTCATGGCAATAAAACTGGAGAATAAACACATCTTCAAGCTACCTCATCAGCCATCTGGTTGTATTTTCATATGTACAAATCTACAAACTGAGGGAAGCACAAATAAGGAATTACCAAATACGTCACATTAAAGT
>OU343217.1:48836573-48852744 GCA_910596185.1 Chrysanthemum makinoi | reverse complement strand
GTGCTTTCACTGCTTTCTTTGATTTTATGGTGCTATTCAAAACACAAGATCATGTATCTGCTGGACTTTTGGTTCAACTAAAAGTTTATAACAAAATTAATGAAACTTTGAAAGTTTATATTAATGGGCTAGTTACGCATGTTCCAAATTGTTCATTCTTTTCATCTTCGGCATTCCTCAACGTTAAGCCCATACAACAAACTAGACTAAACTATTAGAAACTTACTTTATTGGTCTTCAACCACTGTCGACATCTTTGTTTCTTGGCATTTGACAATGCTGACTTTAGAGTTGAGAGCATTAATATCCTCAATTAAATTTTACGAGAATACAAACATTTGGTGATTGCATGCATAAGGGTCAATAAAGGGAGGCGATATACACACGAGAGATCACATCAGTGATGAACATCTATCCATATTCGTGGCGTGAGCATTTATTTTATGTGCGTGTGCGGTACGGCCTTGTGGTAAAGCGTGAAAGAACCATGATGCGAAACGCCAAAGGCAGTAAACGGTAGCGTGTTATCAAATCGCTTAATAAAGGCATAAAACGATGAAATATATTCCTTAAACGTAATTTCTTATTTATATTAAAAAAGCAAATATATTATATAAAAAATATTCTTCAAAACGATCGTAATGTTTTACATTGAGAAAAAAAATGAAGCGTTAGCTTCATTTAAGTTTTCAATTAGCCATATATCTTCATTTCAAAAAAAAAAATATGGCAAAATGTGCCCAAATATTTTAAAATTTTGCTCATTTAGTTCATTTTTTTGCTTTTGGGCACATTTCACACCTCTAGTTGTGCACATCCTCCTTTTGACAAAACAAGACTAATACTATAAAAACTGAATAGAGAACGAATATTAGTATTACATGATTAATGAAAAAAGCTTATACAGGCGTATATATACAAAGAAAAGAAGTGGAGCCCAAGTTTGCTAGAGAGCCTAAGTAACGGGTGATTATTACTAACATTCCCCTCAAACTCACAATGTTATAATGAGAAATACTGATAGTTTGTCACACAAAAAACAAAAAATCGGCCATGTTGTGACTTGGTAAATATATCTACAATTTGTTAAGCAGACATAACAAACGGAAATGGTGCTCGCCTGAAGATGATGACAAGTGAAATGACAATCAATCTTTATATGCTTGGTTCTTTCATGAAAGAGTGTGTTGCGGACAATTTGAATATCACTACGATAATGTAGTAGGGCTACTAATATGATCACCCGTATCTGCAAGCAACCAACGCAACCAAACAATCTCACAAGTAGTCACAACCATGACACGTTAATCAGCTTTAGTAGAAGGTCTTGAAAGAACATCTCATTACTTACTCTTCTATGAAATAAGTGAATCTCCAAGAAAAATACAAAACCCAATTTGTAGACTTGCGAGTAATAGAATCACCAACACAATCAACATCACAATAAGCACACAATTCTATGAAAGACGTGGAAGGAAACAAGAGTGTCTAAAACTGAGTACCTCGAAGATATCTAAGAATCTGCAAAGCAACAACCCAATGAACAGTCGTGGGGCAACAATAAATTGGCTAACAATGTGGACAACAAAAGCAATATTTGGATGAGTTACTGTAAGATAAACCGAAAGACGAAAAGATGATGACGGATGATTAATAAAAACAATTGCAATGATCCAACATATTAAATGCATACCAAACACATTCTGCAAAACAAGTCCGATGAACAAGCGAACTCAAGTATATCGATTCATGACTCTTGGTATCATGTAAAAATCGTATAGTGAACAAACATTTTGTATTACATGATTAATGAAAAGACTTATACAAGCATATACATACAAAGAAAAGAAGTGAAGCTCTAGTTGCTAGACAAACTTAATAAGCCTGAACAATGGATGTTTCAGTAATGGAAGTGATTTGTACACTCAAACTTTTGATTGTACATGTCTCACAATGTTCACAACAAATGGTCGATTTGTGGCTTTTTTCTTAACCATTAATCATGAAAACTTTTTAAGATATTCACACTCATAAGTGTGTAAAATTATTTCACTAATAAGTGTGATAAATATGAAGTGTCAAAAAAAACTTCACATATTTAATTGTGAAAACAAAAGCTCACGCTAATAAATGTGAAATAATATAACTATATCTTTTTAACACTTTTTAATGTGAAGAATTATGAAAAACCTCACACTTTTAAGTGTGAAGTAACTAAATATTTTTTGTCACACTTAAAAATGTGAAAAAAAGATGTAAAATTGCTATTCTTTAGAAAAAGCTCACACTTATACAAAGTGTGATGAATTTTTATGTATAAAAAAACCCAATATGTTTGGAAGATACCCCTATGTTTGGAAGCGGATATAAAAAAAAGAGAAGAATAAACACACAATTCATTCACATTCAGTTCCATCAATTCATTCATATCAGTTCCATCAATTCGTTCCATCATCTTCACACACTAAAAACACACAATTCATTCACATTCAGTTCCATCAATTCATTCATATCAGTTCCATCAATTCGTTCCATATCAATTCCATCAAGAACTCATGGCGATCCACAGTAACAATTCGTCGAGTTTCGATCAAGTTAGGTGAATAAGCTCGTTTGAAGCTCGCTAAAGGTTAGACAATTCACGCTAGCTTATTTTAATAAGTTGTTTAAATAAGTTTTTTGATTGAATTCATGCTTATTGTAGTTTAAATAGCTTATTTTAATAAATAGTTTTGATTAAATAGTTTAAACAAGTTTATAGACTTAATGAGTTGGAGTATAATAACTGCGATTAGCTTCATGAGTTGGAGTATAATAACTGATTAGCTTCGTGGTTATGTATTAACTTTTGCTTGGAATGCTAGCATATGTCAAATAGAGTTGAACTTATGGTGTTAGTATACAAGTTACTATCTGATGGTGTTGTTAGAGATGAAATATAATGATGCCCTCTGAGTATTTGTTGATGGATATAATTAGGGGTGTTTGGAAGAGGTTAAGTGGTTATGTGAAATGAACTTATTGGAAGTAGATTGTTCTTTGTTTTCATTGTTTTTATAGCTTTTTATATCATCTATGAATAATCTATGTGTAGGTATAATATAAAATAATGGACAAAAGTTGGATGAAAACTCATATAAC
The DNA here is from genome assembly GCA_910596185.1 of Chrysanthemum makinoi. NCBI lineage: Eukaryota > Viridiplantae > Streptophyta > Magnoliopsida > Asterales > Asteraceae > Chrysanthemum > Chrysanthemum makinoi. Next base: position 48,849,603 of record OU343217.1, on the reverse strand, counting down.
AACTAAAACTTTTAAAGATGGAGTCAAGTCTTTATAGATTTTGCTCTGCTCTTGGAGCTATTAAAGGGAAAATTTCATGTCCTTGTAATAAATGTGGTATCGATGGGTGGTTTCCTGTCGATGTTGTTCATCACCATATATATTACGACATGGTTTCTTGGGTTACACTTTGGACACTTCATGGGGACTTTGATACAACACCACCAATATCTCAACCTACTAGTGTTTTGGAAACTTCTCGGGTTATAGATACATTAGAGGCTTAGTTCGGGATGCCGTGGGTGTAAACTCTTTAGACTCAAATAGTAAAGAATCTAATGAATCAAGGCTCGAAAGAGATATTCAAGGAGATGATGAAGGAGATATTGAAGAAGATATTGAAGAAGACAATGATGGAGATAGTGAAGGAGGTAGTGAAGAAGATAATGATGAAGATATTGGTGAAAGAAAATCGTGATGAGGACATTGATATAAAAAGTTGATAGAAGAATGTGAGAAAGAACTTTATCCGGGGTGCAAGTATTCTAACTTGTCATTCACATTGCGGTTATACCACATCAAATGTATGGGCGGAATATCTAACAAGTCTTTTAGCATGATTTTGGAGCTTATAAAAGATGCATTTCCTCATTTATCATCATTACCTTCATCTAATAATGAAGCAAAAAAGTTGACTCATGATTTAGGGCTTGGTTATAAAAAAATACATGTGTGTCCTAACGATTGCATGTTTTACTCGGGTGTGCGGAAATCTCAACAATCATGTCATATTTGCAATACTTCTCGTTATAAAAGTGATGCGCGTGATGAAAATGGTGAGAGTTCGAAATCACATAAGTCAAATAATCCTGCAAAAGTTTTTTCGCTACTTTCCTTAATTCCAAGATTGAAAAGGTTATACCGTCAGAAAGCAACCAAGGATATGAGGTGGCATGATGTAGGATTAACAAAAGATGGAAAGTTAAGGCACCCGGCAGATGGTCTTGCTTGGAAGGAATTTGATGCTCGGTATCAAAAGTTTGCCTCCGACCCTCGTAGTGTAAGGCTTGGCCTTGCTAGTGATGGATTTAATCCATTTCGTACGATGAGTACAAGGTAGTAGCCGGTGGTGTTAATTCCTTATAATTTACCTCCTTGGATATGCATGAAACAACAATCTTTGATTCTTTCATCGATTATTCCGGGAGGTAAAGGTCCCGAAAACGATATAGATGTCTATTTGGAACCTTTAATTAAAGAATTGAAATTGTTATGGAAAGGTGTAGATGCTTACGATTCTTTCTCAAAACAACAATTCAAGTTCTGAGCTGCTCTCTTTTATGGTATGGAATGATTTTACCGCTTACGCCAACTTATCCGGATGGAGCACAAAGGGTCGCGTGGCATGTCCGGTTTGCACAAGTTCTACTCGTTCAACTTGGTTAAAGAATGGGAGAAAGTTTTGTTATATGGGACATGCTCGAGCCAAATCACAATTATCGATTTCAAATGGACCGTTTGATGGTACAATCGGGAGGGTCCGGTGTATTAGATGGGATATTCTCAAGCGGATAAGAGGTACAAAATTCAAATATGGCAAGTATGATAAATCTTCTAAGAAAAGGACAAGAGATGATATCGAGTGTTCAAATGACAAGTCTAGTGCATTTGGAGATGAAGATGATTTTATAGAAGAAAATATTGATGGTGAACAACACTTATGGAAAAAAAAGAGCATATTTTTTAATTTGCCATATTGGGAATACAATTTACTAAGGCATAACTTAGATGTGATGCACATCGAGAAAAATATATCGTAAATCTACTTGGGACTTTACTGAATTGGGATGGAAAAAGTAAAGACAATGAAAATAGTCGCAAGGATCTCAAGGAAATGGGAATAAGGCATGAACTTCATGTTATAAGTTTGCCTAACAAAAGCCTTCACCCCAGCATGTTACTCTATGTCCAATGTAGAAAAGACTAGCTTTCTACAAGTCTTAAAAATCTTAAAGTTCGATGGGTATGCATCAAATATTTCAAGGTGTTAAGCTTGAAAATAAAATTTTTAAAAAGTCACGATGGCATTTTAATGCAAGATATTTTGCCGATTGCTTTGAGAGCTTCAATGATTTCAAGATCACAATCTCAGTAGTTAAAGCGGTTAATCCGATTTTGCTTCTTTTAAAGGTTTGTGTTAAAGTTCTCGATCTTAGTGAATTAGAAAACTGGAGCATCAAGTTGTGCCGCGTATGTGAATTGGAACAACTATTTCCTCCTAGCTTTTCCGCGATCATGGTTCATTTAAGTGTCCATTTAATATCGGAGGCAAACTTGGTGGACCGTTCAATATAGATGGATGTATCCAATCGAACGGTAAGGTCTCCATATTTTCCTTTTAGTTAGCGTATATACAATTATTATTTTACCGTCATATCTTTATTTACCATTCATTATATTTTAAAGGTACTTGATGCGATTGAAGTCATAATTCATATAAAGCTCAACCGAGGGTTCAATTCTGAGAAGGTATATTAAAGGGGAGTGTCTTACTTTTTGTTCAAGATATTTTGAAGGTGCAGAGACTTTCATGACTCGTCCTCGTATGATATTATCTCGAACAAAAATATCTTGAACAAATTAGGAAAAGTTGACTTACATGCTTAACTCGAGTGGTCGCAAATTAGGAAAAGTTGAGATTGTTGAGCTAGATGGAACTTTGGCATGCCCACCATCGCTATTAACTTATCTAAGATTCAACCTTTGCGTTATGTAAGTATCTATTATTATATTTGGCATAAATAATAGATTACAGAATATAAGAATCTATTTATTTAGTCGCTTACAATGAACAACAAGCCCTAAGGAATGAACAACTCAACTTGAAGACAATGGAGAAGTTGTTTGTTGAGAAATTTTCATGGTGGCTTACAAATGGGTTAGAAAACTTGTAGTAATACAAATAATTAAGCTTCTAGGTACATAGTGACATTTGTATATAATATATTTAATGGTAGGTTCCTATGTTAGAGACACAAAAGTTCGATATAGAAGTGTTATCCCTAGCTATGGGCCCGAACACTTACGCTAAACAATATAAAGGGTTCATCACAAATGGTTTTAGATTCCTTACAAGAGAGATGAAGTTAAGAAAAACCAAAACAAAGGAATTATGGTGGAAGGTGAAGATCGAAACTATTATGGCCAACTTACTAATATTATCGAGCTAGAGTATTATCTTGAACACAAAGTTGTGCTTTAGTTGTAATTGGGTTGATATGCGACCTTCGAGAGGGATAAAGAAAGATAAGTATGGTTTTCCACTTGTAAATTTTTCGAGACCGTTTGTACACACGGGTGAATCTTTAAAAGATGATCCATTTATAATTGCCTCTCAAGCTCGACAAGTGTTCTACATAGAGGATCCAAAATATGTTGGATGGTGGCATATAATGATGACAAAGCCAAGAGATACATATGATATGGGGAGAAATGTGAACATGGATGAGGACGATGATGATGAAGAGTTACATACTGACTGCATACCTTATAATCTTCCAACTCCTGATGATGTTAACGAGACACCGAGTTGGCGTAGGACAGATATTGAAATAGAAAACGAGTAAACAATTACTTTTTTATTCCTAGGTTTTATGTATCTCGATACAATTTCTATGGCTTTCAACTCATTCTATTATTGTGTTTATGAATGGTAAGGATTAGCGTTTGTGTAAATGATCCTATCTTTGGATATTTGAATTTGCTTTTTAGGTTATGGTAATATTTGAAGTAGATGTTATATATATGATTTCTGAAACAGAGTTACAGAGGTTTGACACCACATGTTTTGTGAGTCGTGTTCATATCCTTGTTATTTTGGTCTTTGTTTTGAAATTTAATGATTGTGACTGATATGATATACAATTTGAAGAATTCATGTTCGTATGTTCTGGTGTGTATTGATACGGTGCTAGAAATTATCCAGTTTGTGTAGCTTGGTTATCTTTAGAGTTCTCAGCATACAAGAAATTAGAAGCAGCAGCCTTAAAAACGTGAGTTAAAGCTTCTACTTTGGTTATTTTATAGTATTAGCTCAATTTTTAAACATAACATTGTTATAGTAATCAGTAGCTTTGTTTGAAACTTTCTAAGGTTAGATAGCAGAATCATATCTTCCTAACTGTTGTTTGATAAAATGCCTAGTAGGATACTCGAGTGTCTGAATGTTGAGTTACTCTGCAAAATTGGTTTAACAAGATAGCATCAGTTAGGTATCCTAAGCGTTTGCCATTCCGGTGTTTTATACATAAAGTTATAGCAAATGCTGCTTTAAACAAAGGAAAGTATTAATCAATCGGATTACTTATGTGTTTGTTTAGGTAGAGGCAGTTTGGATAACTGATCTGCAATTTTACATTTTTTTATGAGAACTGGTTTGTAGAAACTTAAAAGCTTCAAAATGGATATCCTTGGTATAAACTATAAAGAAAGTATCTTGTAAACTTGTGGACCGAAATTTCATTTTAGCAAAAGTATGGGGACAGTATGGGGTTGGATTATATGACTTGAAAACAGGAGTGGGTTGGATGACTTTAGCTCCACAGATTTATTTTCTCTCAATCTTTTTTGGTTAAATGTTTGGACGTGAAAATTCAAACCTTAATCCAATGGTTGTTTCATTGAATTAGTTGGCACCTTCACTTCTACGGTATGTTATTATAATATTGTACATCTGCTTTTCATTTCCTTTTTGAGTTGTTGGAGTCTATTCCTACTTATCCATGTATTAGTTTGATAATTTCTCATTTAAAATCATATTGAGTAATAAGACTGGATTATCCACTCTGAAACACTGATTTATATCATGGATTGTATGGACTATATAGAAATTAGAACCAATGATAAGCTAGGGTCCATTATGGTGCTTGAACTTATGGATAAGGTAGAAGGTTAAGGTTTAGATAAGGTAGAAGGTTAAGGTTTAGATTTAATACAAATCCATTTTAAATCATACATAAATCGTACTCAAAATTTGGGAAATTTTGGGTGGGATTGTTCAAGTAGCGAGATTTATAGAAACAATTTTTGTACTCTATAACCTTCTCATTCTTCAAACCAGTTCACTCTCACCTCTTTGGGTGAAAACAATAAAAATTAGTCAACAGCTTTCTTACTTAGGAAACACGTCTATCCATCAACAATTGATACTATATAACCGAATTGAACTACTTTTTACTCTTTAAGCGAGAGCAAGTCGATATAAATGATCATGTATATAAACAGCTTGCTCTTCATGCTTTAACTTACTTCGGTTTCATTACTGAATTTACATTATGCTAACTTTGCTTCCTGGTTTTGTGATTGATTGACAGGTATTCACAAGATGTTTAGATCCAAAAGTAGCTTGCAACAACATACAAATAAATACATCCAAAAGAATGCTTTGAATAGAAATGTCATTGACTCATCAACTTCTCGTAATGGCTTAGAATCACAAACCATTCATGACGGCTCTCATCACCTACCATGCTTCCCAAACACGCCTTTGGACCTCCTTTCATTCTTCTTGACAACCTCTTCTTCATCATCGATTCTACTCATGCCCAACCTCTCCGGTGAACCATTATTGTCTCGATGTTTTACACGACAAATCATCTTCTCAACAAGCATCGATGCAACATACTTTGGAGCTCGAAGATGATGAGAGTGAGGACAAATTGATGTCTGAGGTTGAGATAATAGGTAATTTTCCAAGATTACTACTAATAAATAGTCTGGTATTTAGTATTCCATGCTAAGTTCCTATTAATTTTACAGACCAACGCGGAAATATTCTTAGGACTGCAAAATTGACAACAAAAGACGTGTATAAGCTAAATGAGGGTGAAAAGATTTTAGTACATGTTAATGATAAAGATCAACTAATCAAAGATGCGTGGGTTATACGAGGTTCATGACTTTACTTTTAAAACAACCAAACCTCTGTCCAATTGAAGCAAAAGATTGGCGTGAAGTAAAGACTCGTTGTGGTGTTAGACTTATGAGGGAACTACGGGTAATTCATTTTTTTAAGACATAACTGCTTATCAGTATTCTCGCTTTTTAATACACTTTTTTAAGATTGATAATGGATACAGTTTCCCTCATTTGGCAGTACGTAAATTCATATATATCAAGGCGAAAATGGATTGGGTTCTTTTCAAAATCTTTAATCGAAGTCTGAGGCTCTTAAGTATAGGATGAAATATAAGCTATATGGGTCGGTTAAAAGTAGACTTAATGAGGCTAATAACATTGGTGATGATGAGGCTCACGAGTTGGAGTATCTGAGAAGATCGATTTTGGAGGCACTTGAATTGGTTGATGCACTTCCAAAGTTCATGATCATCGATGGGAGTTATATAAGGCTCAACTTAGATCATCGAAATCAAGAGTACTAGCTTTTATTTTATATACAATTTTATTTATTTATCTATTTTATTTTTGTTTCTTAATTTTATTTCAACTAAGTCACTTACTAACACCTAGTACATTCAATTGCTAATGTAGAAATTATCGAAATAGGCAAAAGGCAAGAGGTGAAAAAACCATACATCTTGCAGATTAGCTTTGAAAAAGACATGAATTTGTAAGTTCTATTTGGACGGTATCCATACTTTACTAACTTTATGCTCATTAGATTATTATTGCAAAGCTCGTAGACAATATACATGTTTAATCCATTATACTGAAATATTGCACAACGTTGCCCTCCGGTGATATGGATCAGTAGTATGACATAAGTAAAACTTTACCAGATTGAGTGTAGCTACTTTCGATCTTGATATACCTTACCTTTGTAAAACTTTTGACATACCATTATAGGGTTTGCTTGGCATTTAATGTGCAGCTTCCTTGATATATACACGGAAACCGTGTATAGGAGTCGCGAGTCATTGTTCTCTGGTGTTTACATGAATTAGTATTGCGCATACCAAGCAACGATACATTGTAAACTTCTGCTATACATTAAGCGTTGTTGAACATGGTGGAGATTTATCTATGCTTACTATGTTTCTTTAGGTCCGTTACATACACATGTTAAAATAATTGTAAAACTTTGGGCATTTAATCCATATCAGCGTATTATACCTTACCTTTAATAGATGATGTTGCTTACACTTAGAAATTTCAAGCTCATAATCACCGGCATTGAGTGTAAAATGCAGAATGTAAGCCCTTCACTGTATAGATCAGTAGGCGGGGTTAGTCATTCCTGCTCCCACTTTTCAAGCTCAGTACCATTATTTTTAGCCAATCTCAAACGGGTTTTTTCCTTTAATTCTGTAAGCCACTTTTCAAGATCATTAACCCTTCTCTCTTTTTCTTCTAAATCTTCTTTGAGGTTGACTTCGGTAGCCACTTCATTAGCTCACTCCTTGTTCTCTTCATTCAGCCGGTTCTCCATTTGCCTTTCTAACAAATCATAAACATTCATTAGCTCACTCCTTGTTTGCACCAGTTTCTCTTCCACCATCTTACTAAAAGAAATATAATGACGTATTCTTAATATTCTCAGAAATCAAGAACAAAGATCACGGGTTATGTCGAGATCTTTGAGATTGTACATCAAGCAACGGACGGATCTTATGTTGAAGATGCATCAAGAGATCTCGTATATATATATTTATTTGATTGAATTTTAATTCTTACTAAAAGTACATGTATCAAAACTCTTTCTTTATCTTTACATAATCTTTTCGAGGTTGGAAAGAAAAGAATCTCAAGAATCTCGGAGATTAGGTTGCCTTGGAAAAGATGATAATAAAAGCGAAATGCCATTGATAGAGAAGTATGGATAGATCTCAAGGTCCGGAAGGGGGAGGGTCTTGGCTGTAAGGGGGTAACAAAATCCCAAGTTACATGTTTTAGTAATGAATTAAGGAAAATGAGGGGGAAGATTTTATGAATTCAAACTATGTGCACAAGCTTTTAGTTCAAACTAAATCACAAAACTCAATAATAGAATCTCAAAATAGAACAATAGAGTCTTTGAATAAGGCAATGAAAAGTTTGAATAAAACAGTAGAATCTCAGAATGAAAAAATGGCTCTTCAAAATCGAAAGTTGGACCTACAAAACACGGTTGGAGGATTTAGAGAAGAGCTTAAAATTTTTCAGACTATGTTCCAACGCACATATGGTTCGTCCGACGTGTTTTTCTCTACGGTGGTTCTCATGAAGATCACATGAGTTAGTAGTTCGTAATAATCAGTATATCCTTGAGATATATATACTCATGCATATATATTGTATTGAGAGAAAATTAGTATATCCAAAAGTAGCTCTGTGGACCTTGTGGTTATGAAAATTATTAGTTAGTTTCCGGTTCGGATTCCTTCCGTTCTTTGCATATTACTTTACGGACTATATGCTTAGTGGATTTTCTGCGTGATTTTGGTGAGGTGTTAAGACTGGAGAAACTATAGTCATCTAAAGAATACTATCGATGCTAAACTTTGATCGTCTAAATAGTCCTTGGTTCTCCATATAGAAATAATTCTAATTTCATAGTTGATAAAATTAACCGACGTTTTTATTTTGTGATCTATATTCAGTGTTCTTATATGATGTCTTTATAAATAGCTTTGTTACGGTGTTTTTTGGTAATGGCCGAGTTCATCTGCAATCAATTTCATCACATCACTCTTTTATCATCGTGTGCCTAGCCGAGGTATGTATATAGGATACAAAATTGAACGTCGCATCTCTCCATCACTTATTGTACCCCCAGAGATCAAATAAGACCTTTCCTCATAGAAAAACAATACCGTGATAAAGACTAGATATTCCAAAATGATCTACACTTACCTCACAGGTTTCAAATAATAAGTGGCAAGATGGGTGGGTTGGAAGTGCGGGTCAAAGTGAAGTTGGATTGGGTTGGCTTGGGTTGAGTTGACCCGGCAGCATTTCTTGTTTCATTTTTGTACCGATAGTAATGCTATAGCGTTGTCCGGTGAGTCTAATCCTATTATTTTGTAATTTTTTAAAGATTAGTCTCATTTTTAATGATATGTTATTTCTACGTATTTCACAGGTTATGGCAAGAAGAAGACATCGAGCTCATGGAAGAATTAATCAAGTATTTTCATAAATCGTCCTAATTTTCTTGCAATGTTAGTATATAGTTTTCTTGCAATGTTAGTATATAGTTTTCTTGCAATTTAAAATTTTTGAGGAATTGAGCGTAAAATGAGAGAGTTTAGTGGGTTTTGGTATCTTTAGAAAGGTCGACGACTTTTAGAGGAATGTCAAATTGAATTTTTAATGCATCCATGATAAGGGTATAATAAGACATTTTAGTATGCGTTATGATGTTGTAATGGTTTAGTAGCGTTCACAAAATTCTAATTGATTAAGATTTGACTTGGAAGATTATTTGTTGCGGCATATGAAAATGGTTTAGTAGGTTTAATGAAATGAGTGTGTTTGGTGGAATCTGATTGTGAGGGTGTATTAGATGCTTTCCTGTGTTTGTAAGTAGAAGCAAATAACCACTTGTGGGAATAGTGTTTTGATTTGCTTATACTTTAAAAAGATATAAATTCATAATAAGCGATAAAGAAAATGTATAAATAGTGTTTACAAGGATCCTGCTCCATTTATTTAAGCTCAATTAGTGTTGTACATGTGTATATTAGCTTGTTATTATTATATGAGCTTATCGGTTTATTGAAATCTGAAAAAGCTAATAAAGCTCCCTTTTTTAAACTTATCAAGTTTAGCTTTTGGCCTTATTATATGAGCTTATTGGCTTATTGAAATCTGAGCCAATAAAGATCAAACTTTCCTGCTTATGACCTTATGGCTTTTGCTTATGGCAAGGCCAAAAGCTAAACTTGATAAGTTGAAAAAAGGGAGCTTTATTGGCTTTTTCGTATTTCAATAAACAGATAAGCTCATATAGTAATAACAAGCTAAAATAAACATGTAGAACATTAAATGAACCTATATAGTGACTGTTTTATCTTCATGCAGATTCAAAACTTGAGCCACATGTCTTGTACTTGGCGAAGAATGGTGGAAATGTATCTTGGGAAGTGATTTAAGAGAAATCCTTCAGAATATTGTTTTGTTCCCGAATTTGCAACTTGTTTTTGAATTTGTAAAACTTGTTCGAAAATTGTTAAAACTTTATGTTTGAAATTACAACTTACATTATGAATGGTGAATATAAATTTGGGTTATTTGTGTTTGAAATTGTACAACACTTTATGTAATATTTGATTTTTTAATTCGGAAATTGTTAAAAACCTACTACATAAAAATGCATCACTTGACTTTTTAGGTCATTCTTTTACAACTTTGACCAAATATTATCGTTCGTTGTACAACACTTGATAAAAAATATATGAATGGATTGAGATTTAAATGTATGTTCATTGGTATGATTTTCATAAAATATTATATAACGCAAACAAAAATATTTAAGGTCAAAGTTGAAGAAGAAAGACTCAAAATTGTCAAAGCTGGGCGATTTTGGGAATGAGAGGAAGTAATAAAATTTATTTATTTATTTATTCATTAAATAGACATTTAGAGTTCTTCACTTTTAAAGGTGTGAAGATTTTTTATTTAAATCCTCACAATTGAAAGTGTGAAGAATAATATATCATATAAAAGTGTGAAGATTGTTTCAAATCCTACACAAAAGTGTGAAGAAGAGTTCGCTTCATTTAAAAAGTGTGAGAATTGTTTTAAAGTTATCACACTTGAAAGTGTGAAGAATTGTTTAAAAATGTCACACTTTAAAGTGTGAAGTTTTTATTAATCTACATTTAGAAATGTGAAATTATTTCTTCTGTACGACATTGTTGACATGTGGTAAGTGTGAACTTTTCATTCCATGACTTTATATGTGTGAAAATATCTTTAATAAGTGTGAAAAGTTAGTATTTTTGTTGTAGTGTGATGCTTGTTGTGAACGGGCGTTGGCGTGTAAAAAATTGGAAATGTACTACGTCCCTTTCAATAACTTGCAAATACCACCTTTATATTCATTTTATGAGTATAAGCGTAAGGAATTCTTGTTTTGTCGAAGGGAGGTTTATTAATCTTGTTTTGTGATATATCAAAGGTGTATAAGTAGTTTGTTTTGTTGATGGGAGCCTGGGAGGTGATATGAATCCTTGCAAAACTTTTTTTTAACTACAAAAATCATGTACGTTTTGCTTGATGATGTATATTTTCATAAAAATACCAATTTACACTTTGTTTTACATCCACTTTCACAAAACAAGATCAATTAGATAGCTCGAACTTTAGATCCTAGCGTTCATATAGCTCTTGTATGTCATATTTTCAATTATTAACTATAAATTATACGTATGCATATATTTCGTAAAGAAGCAAGATATAATATTAGCAAAAACATTACTACTGTAATACCAGTAGTTTTTATACGTTTTTGTACTAGTTGACAAAAAGCATAATGAAAGCAATGAACTTTATTCCAAATTGAGATTTTTAATACTAGTAGTTCTTTATAAAAGAAAGGGATAATAGCGAAACTAAATGTATCTAAATTGTTCACGTTTAGTTGTTTCGTGTAATTTTTTGTTTTTTAGCATAAAAAAATACTTTTAAGAGTCAAAAAAAAAAACTTTGAAGTTAATAAAAGCTTATATTTTGGGACGGATAGAGTAAAACACAAACATTTCAAATTTTAGGTACAAGGACTATTTTACATTCCATTTACTGAGGGTTAAAAGCAATAATAGTAAGTCAAAATCCCATAAAATATTAATAAAATTTAAAAATATAAAAAAAAAAAAGAAAGGAAAAAAATCTACAGTAAACAACATAAATAGAAAAGGTACATAATTTTTTTGTGAATATTGTTCTTTAACAAGGGTTGGTGCTTCATGTGGATGTTGTTCATTTCCGCATTTTATGAAACACTGTTGATCCACTTCTTCTGAGAACCTTTACAAGCTTACATAAAGTATTGTTTTCTGACCTGGGCAATTTACACTTTGTTTTCTGAGAACCTTTACAAGCTTACATAAAGTATTATTTTGCTTGATGATGTATATTTTCATAAAAATACCAATTTACACTTTGTTTTACATCCACTTTCACAAAACAAGATCAATTAGATAGCTCGAACTTTAGATCCTAGCGTTCATATAGATCTTGTATGTCATATTTTCAATTATTAACTATAAATTATACGTATGCATATATTTCGTAAAGAAGCAAGATATAATATTAGCAAAAACATTACTAATAGTTTTTATGAGGAATTTTCAAATACTTACTCTTATTTTGGTGCTTACCAAGGGACAAATCCCTATCATCCATCTAGTTTAATCTAATGATGGAGATAGCTTGATTTAATATGGAAACTCAGAGGATTTTCAAATGCTTACTCTTATTTTGATCTTACCAAAAGGAATATTCGCTTCATATTAGTTTGATCTGTCGTGGATGCTTTTCAGATTTAATATGTTAGCCTAAGTCAATGTTTTTTCTTTGTCTTTTGTTTTGCAATTTATTTTTGTCTTCTTTTTTTTTTTTTTTTTTTTCTTTTTTTTTAATTATTCAAGTTTTTGGTTATAATCACGTTTTTTTAAATAAGCGTTTTTTAAGTCACATTTTTATATTCACGTTCCTTTTATTTGTTTGTTTTTAATTAGCGTTTATTTTCCTTCCTTTTCATCGTTTCATCTATTTTTCGTCGGTTTCATACGCTTTTAGTTTTCTTACATTTTCGTCCATTCTCATCACGTTTCACGTAGTTTTAAATTTTGTCCGTTATTAAATGTTTTGGCCGTTTTAAAAGTTTTCATCGTTACGAATATCGCCATTGATAATGCGAATATCCTGAAGTAATCTTGAATATAGTGATATTATGATATTAGAAAATCACTGTGAGAATATCGACTGATATTTTGAATCCTAAGTGATTTTGAATATACAGTGATTTTCGTAATGTTTGTAGCATTGAAAATGCGGCGTGATATTATAATATCCGCAGTGATATTGGAATATCTGTGATATTGAAAAA
>OU343217.1:48813528-48836473 GCA_910596185.1 Chrysanthemum makinoi | reverse complement strand
TTTGTAGGGTCCACCAATTTCCCATGTAAATCGCCTAGCTTCTTGGTATGAGCCATTGGTGTGGCATAGGTGTCACAGGTTTCATTCCAAATTTGTTTAACAATTCAAGGGCATATTTGGACCGACTCAAGAAAATACCACGGGTGATTGATGAACTTGCAGTCCTAGAAAGAATGTAAGTTCACCCATCATGGACATTTCAAAATTTTTCTTCATTAGTTTTGCAAAAGTTATTGAAAACTTTTTATGTGTAGACCCAAAAATGATGTCATCCACGTAAATTTGAACAATTAAGATATGTTCCCGTGATATTGTATAAAAAGAGTTGGGTCAACCGAACCTTTGGTGAAATTATTAGCAATGAGGAAGGATGATAGCTTATCGCACCATGCCCGAGGAGCTTGTTTGAGACCATACGAGCTTTGTTCGTTTGTAGACGATTCGGGAACTCGATCAACGAATCCATCCGGTTGGTGACATAAACCGTTTCTTTAAGTTGTCCATTGAGAAACACAGTTTTGACATCCATCCGATAGACCGCTATTCATATGAGCCGCGAACGCTAGAAATATCCGAACAACCTCAAGACGAGCAACCGGAGCAAAAGATTCTTCAAAGTCAATACCCTCTTCCTGACGTTAACCCTTAGCCACCGACGCGGACTTATTTCGATAACATTTCCTTCAGCATCCAATTTGTTTTTCCAAATCCATTTAGACCAATGACGTAGACCCCTGATGGTCTTTCAACCAGCCCCATACTTCAAGACGCTTGAATTGGTTGAGTTCTTCTTGCATGGATTCAATCCAGTTGTCTTTTGTCATTGTCTTTGATGTTTTTAGGTTCAGATTGGCAGACAGTGAGTGCATAAATGCAATGTTCACCGTTTGTGTGAAGACGTTGTCTCGTAACGACTGGTTGATTCGGGTTGCCAATAATGTTTTCCAGAGGATGGTCTTTCGTCCATCTATGTGTGGAGGGTTGATGTTGGTATACATTGTGCAGATTCTGAGGATTCAAATGGTTTGTTGAAGATTCCGCGACATCTCGTGCAGCAGTCTCATTAGCAAACGGGTTGAAGAACGCATTTGGATCAAAATCTGCAGGTGGGGGTACTTCATTCAGAATATCATCAGCAGGTTCATCATTGTTGGAAGCGGTTTGTTCAACCTGTGGTGGAGTCAACTGTGTAGGTGCATCTTCAATGTAGTTGTTGTAGCAGGTGTATCAGGTATAAGAGTATTATCAGGTTGAGCAGCGGAAACAGCGGATACACCTTGAGCACGTTTATCAATATCGTCACTCGAACAAGGAGCAAATAACCTTCCATTTGTTGACGAGTAAGCCGGGCTTTGTTTACTGATGATGGGGTTTGGGAAGTTTAAGCGGTTGTGACCGGTTCTAAGCTGTTATATACTGAAGCCATTTCCGTAAGTTCATCGAAATGAGCATGAATCGCTTCCATCACCTGTTTTGTACGACGATTCCAGATTCGGAAACCTTTGGAATTATCACAATATCCGATAAAGACTCCAATGTCCGCTTTGGCTTTGAGCTTTCCAAAGTCATCACGATCATTATTCGGATAGCAAAGAGATCCAAATACATGAAAGTGTTTGAGATTCGGTTTTCTGTTATGGACAAGCTCAAAAGGTGTTTTGTTGTGGCGTTTTGTAATCATATAACGGTTTTGAGTATAGCATGAGATACGTACCTTCGCCCATAAGTAACTGGAAGTTTAGCATTGATTAACATTGTTCTTGCAGCTTCCACTAACGTTCGGTTTCGTCTTTCAACAACTCCGCTTTGTTCTGGTGTACGTGCAATAGATGTCTGATGCTGAATTCCCACTTTCTCATAGAATTCACGAAGAGTTTGATTAACAAAGTCAGTGCCTTTATCTGCTCGATTAGTCGAACGGTGTTTCGTAGGTGAACTTGTATTTTCGTGAGAAAGGTGATGATCATTTGTGGAGCTTGATCTTTGCCTCGAAGAAAGTAGACCCAAGTCCAGCGTGAATAGTCATCAACAATTACTAAGATGTAGCGTTTGCCATTGATCGCTTGCACGCCGCGATCGGGCCACACAAATCCATGTGAAGAAGATGAAGCACATGCTGAGAGGTGTGTTCCACCTTTGAAGGAAAATGAGCACGAGTGCTTTTGCCTTGTTCACAAGCTGAGCAAAGGTGATCTTTAGAATACCGAAACCGTGGAGTCCTTCAACTAGTTTGTGTCGAGCAAGGTTGGTGATGGTTTGAAAGTTTAGATGTGAGAGACGACGGTGCCATAGCCAGGATTTTGTTGATGTTGCCTTTGAAAGTAAACATATGGGAGATGAAGCAACCATGTCTTTCATAGAGATAGTGTAGAGACTAGAATTACGCGATCCTGACATAAGGTCATTTCCTTGTAGATCACTTAATGAAACAAGTTTTCTCTCCCTAAAGCAACCTCCAAATCTCCATCACAAAACTCGACTCCATCGAAAACAGATTATGACCGAGGCCTTCCACATAGTAAACCCTGCTAATTTCGATGTTCCCATTGACATAGTCTCCGTAGCCCATGATAGTTGCGAAGTGATCATTCCCGAACCTGACAGTGGCAATGAACTTTGCAATAAAGTTTGATAACAGTTTAAGATTGCCTGTCATGTGTCGGGAACATCCGCTATCAACAATCCAGAGAATGATCTGTATCACCTGCATTACACACAGACGACAGATGGAATAGAAGTAGATGTGGAACCCGAAATGTTAGAGGGTTCCAGAGTGCTTAGTAGATATACACACATCAATAGCTTTAGGTATCCACTTAAATCCTAGTGTGTTATATATCCATTTCCGCCATCTATAACTACTCTTTGCTTTAGTCTTAGTGAATGCACTAGGTGGTACTACGTTCCTAGGAGGTGAAAGGAGCTAGTAGGACAGAATGCGTTTCTTAGAATCTAAAGATGGCGGTCTACCAAGCACAGACTTAGAAAGATTAGTGGGCCTAGAGGTATTCCGGTTCTTAGGATTCCTTAAACGAGAGATGATAGCTTTAGCAACACATTTATCATGACAATCAGAATTCATACTTTTACGACAAAAAACACAAGGTGCATCGATCAATATCAAAAGTACTTAACGGTTTAGCATTCGTTACATCACTATTTCTATTACATTTGCCAGACGCAATATCTATAGTGGAGGCAACGTGAGTCTTATTCATAGTCCTAGGGTGTTCTTCTACTTTAGCATTCTTGATTGATCTTTTCTTAGGTCGCAACTTCCTATTCTTAGATTGAGTGCTCTTAGGCCGAAGTGGACGCTTGGAAAAGGCTCAACTATTCCTGTTTCAGGAGAAGGAAGCACGTTAGCTACTTGTGATTTGGCAGTAGAGATTCTAGGTTCATGAGTACTAAGTGTTACTGGGCTAATCTCTTAATGATGGTTGGCGGAAGTTGTTCATACTTTCCTAACATTTCTCTTAACTTGAGGATAGTGTGAATCGATCTTGATTTTCGACCAACATTTCCAAAGAAATGCATAACTTCTTTAGTGTGTGCAAGATAATGATCAAGTTCATTTGATGCTTCATCACGAGTCTTTTGAGTAAATCAAATATGACACCATATTCCTTTTAACTTTTACAAGTTCTTGTTCATATTTTGAGATTTGACACTTAAAAGACACGTTTTGATCATCCAGTCGCTCAATTTTAGGATCGAAGTTTTGCACGCAACCTGCGATTTTGTGTTGAAAAGCAAGTTGTTGATCGTGAATATCTTTTGACACCAATTAAGACGACGTATTGCATTTGAAAGTTCGTTTGACAATCGCTTGTTTTCAACTTTTAAGGACTCGACCAAGCACATTATCGTTCTCAACATTTACCACAGAATCAACAGTATCAGCAGAGATATAATCAAATGCATATGACAAAGAATTCAATAGCACAACATTATGGACATCAGTACAGATGACATCTTCCAAGAGTCGGTCAACATCTTTTCTCAACTCTTTTACGCTTAGTATTAGAAATAGATGTTTCGCTTTTCTCAAAAACTTCATCACTCCAAGTTCCTTATGAAAATCCTTTCCCAGACAATGCACAACTTTTCAAATTTTAACATTTGGTAAAAGATTTTTCTGAAAAATTTCTCTTTGTTCTCGCAGAGGAGGCATTGAAAATGTTCAACTTTGATATCAGAACGATATTCTATCTCATGTTGTAAAATTTTGAGGTCAGCCATGAAAATGTCAAAATATCAAGAATTTTCGATTTTCAGGTTTTGAGTTTACTCACTCGATGGAAGGTAAAGGACCATAAGTTTGTGCATAATCGGTTGGGGATTAAATTAGAAGACTCGTGTGTTTGATGATAACCCTTGGTGTGTTAGAAGAATCTGCTGGTGTGACGAAAGTGACCGCTTTTGAATAGTTAAAAGGTTTGTTGTAAACAACTTTTCTAATTTTGATCGACTCTCGTCTTCTGCATCTAATTCCCCTTGACGATGATATTCAACAACATTCATAATGTAATTATCAACTTTATATTCTCGCACCGGAAACTTCAGGATTTGGTTTGAATGCTTTGTTGAAAGCTTAGGTTTGTAATCAGCAAGATTCGGTCCATATCCATTTGGATTGGGTTTTAAAGTAAACTTTTCAATGGCCGTGACCGACTCGCCATGTTTGTAAACAACAGTTTTAAACTCTTTAAGTTTGTTTTGCAAGCCGATGATTTCTTCAAGATGATCATCTATTCGTTTCGTTGAATGCTTTTTGTATGCAGAGAATGCTTTTTGACAAGTTAACAACTCAGCCTTAGCTTTTTGATTTTCCAAGGTGAGAGCGTTAATTTGCTTTTTATGTTCATGTTTCAGTTGTTCTATTTCAGACAACAAAGCATTCTTCTAAGCGGCTAGATCACGATCTGTCTTTCTAAATATTTTTCGTTTTGATAAGATTTGGCAAAGGCTGCTTCAAAACCGCTTTCACGTTTTTCTTGAGTTTTGAAAAAGTTGAGTTGCTTTTGTAAACATTTAAAATCCTTGGTTAATAAAGGCATTTTTGCATTTCAAGTCCTGATTAATGGCATGACATTTTTCCACTATGGTTTTGTTGGTCTTGTATTAAACGAGCAAAATCTGGATGAGGCAAAAGTTCTGCGTGTTCAACGTGAGTCTCAACATGATCATTACTGAGATCCTCAAGTATAACCACGGAGTCAATTTGATTATCAAGGGAAACCGTTGGTCATCTTGATCGTCAAATATAACTACGGGGTCTAGTAATGAGATGTGGATGACTCATTTAGAACATTCAGAGCCTTGCCGGATGCAGATGTTGGCGGAGATAAGAGATCAGAGATAAATATGGTTTGTTCGGGTACCGAGACAAGCCATCGTGTCATACACTGGGCCTGTGTCACTCATGTGTAACTCATGCATATTAGCCATCAACATAACAATTGCATTGGCCTGCAAGTCCTCCATATCATCCGAGTCAACATTTGCCATAAAGCTCTGTTTTTTGTCTGTGAGAGTTCCACCAGCTTCATCCTTAAGAGCCAAAAGAAGAGCCTCTTTGAAATAAGCACTGCCCTTAGTCCTTGGCTTTGGGCATGCATTAGCCAATTGTCCCTTCTCATTGCAGCTTGTAGCATCAAGACCATTCAACCCATGAGCAGCATCTGTTCCACCACTTGAGCTCGTTGTTATTCCTACCCACAGCATTAAACCCTTGACCACCGCCCATCTGACGACCATAACCACGATTCTGAACTTCAACTCGCCCATTGTTCACAACAGCTTGATTCCTTGTATTAGATGAGGAACGAATACGGTTGTTGGATTTGTTGGTATAACGGCTAAAGGCATTAGCAATCATAGCAAATCCTTGTTGCAATGCTTCGAACGTATCGGATTCCTCATTGCGAAGTGCTTGAGCATTGTTGTTGTTGTATGGAACCAATTGAGTTTGTTGAGATTGATGTGATTGATCGTTGGTGGGTTTGTAGCGTTGGTTGAGTTGCTGGTTGAGGAGAATAACTGTTTTGAGCATATAAGGCAAGTTGTTGATTTTCCGGATGTGGTGGAGCAATTTGAGCACGGAGAATCCTTTCCCTATCAACTTCCTTTTCATGAGGCTTCAAGTAATCGTACAACAATCCGTATGTAGAATGATGCATGTTTTTCGCTTGACGGAGAAAAATGACATACTTCTCCCATTCCGGACCAAGACTACTTAGGAACTTAGTATTCACTGCAATTCTTGGCATGATGATGTTGTGTTTATCCAAATCATTGATGATGTCTGAAAATCGGTGATGATAGGACTCTAGTGTCTCTCCACGTTCAATCATGAAGTGTTCATAAGCCAAGTAAATTTTGGATTCCAAATCTTCCTGATTGAGTACAGATCCTTCCATAAGAAGATGAATATGATCCCACATTTCTTTGCAGTCTTTTGAGCATCAACACTACGAAGAATTAGGTTTGGTAATCCTAGAGGATATATTCCATTGCAAGCTCATCTGCTTCATAGTGTAGAAGTTCTTGAGGATTCAAGTCTGCAAAAGTAGCAATGTTCGTTTGTTCATCTCTTGGTGGAATGGCATTTGGATCTACAATGACAAGTAGGCATCTCAAATGGACCTTCCAAGATAACCTTCTTTAAGAACTTTCCATGTGGCTTCTTTAGATCACAAAACCTAAAGAACCTTATCACCCATTGATCGTAGTTTCCTGGAGTGAGCATTGGAGGTCTATCAAGTGATCCAGCCTCATGAATTGATTGTTGGCTGCTTAAAGTTTCAAACATCTTTGCAAACCAAGTGGGTTCCTTCATAGTGTTCCTTGATGGATGTTGATTAAAGTCATTTGTGTACGGTTGAACTTGAAGACTTGGTGGTGGTTGAACTATTTGAGGTTGTGGAAGTGTAGCAAGTTGTGGAGTATGTTGTTGATAAATTGCTTGTTGTTGATTCCATTGTTGATGTTGTGGAGTTAGTTGTTGTTGACGTTGAGGATGAGGATAAGTGTAAGGGAAATAGTTAGAGTATGGTGGTTGTGACATGTTGATAAACTTGTGTTGGTAAAATGGATCTTTGTAGTCGAATGAACCTTTGTTGATGAAGTATCCTTAGGCGTAGAAATAACAATAACCAAGTAGCACTTATGCGTAAAAAACACCAAAGTTACGCACAATCAAGGAGTTACGCAGAGGTTTTAGCTTACGCGTAAGTGGAGAAAAAGGCTAAAGTTATGCGAGACAAAAGTTAGGCGTAGAAAGTTAGCGTAGGATTTACCTTATGCGTAAGACAAGGCTTAGGCGTAAGAAAATCTTTATGTAGGATTTCTACGCCGAAGTTTATGCTTACGCGTAATTTTAGGGTTTTGCCCAAATGATCTTTTACACTATCACAGTGCAAAAGATATCCAAAGTCGACGTATTTTCACACTTATCCAAGTAAGAAAACACGGAATAAACCACGAAAATGAAGATCAAACCAAGGATAATCTTACGCGTAATTTTAGGGTTTCCATACGCGTAGGATTACTCGTAATTTTGATTTTGCCCAAAGATGTTTCTAAAACAGTTTTTGTGTGATGAAATAGCTTCAATAACACCAAAATAACACAAAAGTGTGAAACTTGATGATCCAAGGCACTCAAAACAGTTATGCGTAGAATGACACCCACGAATAGAAACTAGTTCAAAAACAATGATCCACGGATAAAGTTTGAAACTTTTTGCCAAAAACAAGTATTTTAACACCTTAAAACGTTGAAAGTACAAGAATCTTGGATTAAAAGTATAAAAAACAAGTTTTGAAGCGTACCAAAGATCACGTTATCTTACGCGTAAACCAAAACCAAAAACTTCAAAACAAAAGTGTGCACCCAACTATTTGGCGATTGATACCATGTTAGGTCACAAGGTTTACCACACAAGCTTATAAGAAAGATAGAGAGGCAATTGAACAAGAAACCAAACACACACACACGATATACTATAGACGGTTATGCGTAGGTGATATGTAAAGGAATAACTTGAACAACCAACCTTCAAATGAAGGTTTACATAAGGTATTTATAGGAGGAAGGCTAGGGCAACACTCCTACCCTTCCTTTCCTTATTGGGCTTGTAAGCTTATGGGCCTCTACATAAGCTTAGGCTAATAACAAACATAAAGGCCATAATAAGCTAACTATTACATATGAGTAACTAACACTTGAATAAGGATTAGGAGTGATTCCAAATACCCTTACTTCCACATTGTGTGTTTGAAACAACAGCAAGTCTTCACACTCTTGTGTCCTAATGAGATATTGTGGATGATCTCTTGGCTCTAGACTCAATTAGTGCACTTTTGGTTCCTATGACGGAGACTAGGGAGAGGGTCTCCTTTTTCAATATCAACAATCTCTAAGAGAAAGTCGATAGATTATGTAGGTTCCCCGTGAGAATGAAACAAGTCCTTTTAAGAGGAACTTGAGTAGCTTGGGAATTTTAGTGCAGTGCGTCACTGGGTCCATGATGTCTTGTCTTCAATACTGATGTTACCTTAGTAAACTAACACCAAAGAAAGTAGCAAATGTATTGAACCCGGTTTCTGCCCTAAGGTTGAATTATTGGAGGGCTATTTCTTTTCACCCTTTCACTTTACATTCTTTTTCATTCTTCAACCCCAAGCTTACCGAGACTTCATTACTAGAACCTTGTTGGGTTTGTTCCAGACTAGCATTTCCACTGTCTCAGAGGCACTCTTCCCATATTCTCATTTTTTCCTTTTTCATCATACCTAAGGACTTCTACACTATCTAGTGGATTGTCCCTGGGTAGATCCCTCTGGCTCTGAGGATCGCGGGGAACGAATACCTAACCTAAACCATCCTTATAACACCATGCATAAAGTAAATTGGTCGGTCTTTTGGTATCGTTCATTTCTTCTCGAAACCAATTGAAAAATCATTTGGAAAAATCAATCGCTTACAATTTGTGATACGAAATCAAAGCATTTTGTACCTTAATAGTTTTGATCATTTTGAAATGCTCCCCTCAACATGTGCATATGATCTTGAAATTGTTTAGCACATAGAGGCAAGAGTTCTTTGAAATAATTTCTTGATCACAATTTCTAGAAAAAGCCATTGAATTTCTTTTGGTAAATTCTCCCTCAATATGTGCGAGGGATATTGAAATCATTTTATCACATAGAGGCAAGAGTTCTTTTGAAGCACATTTACGATCACACAAGCCATTAAGAAACCATTCGCTGCCCCTCAATATGTGCATCAATATATGAAAGAGTTTAGCACATATTAGTGCTGCCAGCACATTGAATCAAATGATCACCTTTTATCAAATTTCATATTAAATCACAATTTCTCCCCCGATAAAAAATATCAAACCCTTTGAGATTTTGGATCCCAAGTGATTTAATAAGGTTTAGAAAACATGGGAGAAAATGTGGCCAGGTTTAAATACTCATTTTGTTTTTGGATAAATCCTCCTCCTTAACATGTGCATTGTGTATTTGAAATCGTTTGGCACATGGAGGCAGGAGTGCCTATAAAGACTAAAACAGATTTGAGATTTAAATCACGATCTCTCCCCCGATCAAAAATTTCAAACCAATTGAGATTTTGGATCCCGATTGATTTAAATCATTTGGAAAATTTTAGGGGAAAGACGTGGCAAGATTTAATATGGAAAAATGACAGATGAGGACCACTAACAGACATTAAAGATTGTTAGTGTCAGGTATGATAGTTTTTAAGAGATCTTTAAGTAAAATAAAACAATTTCACAATCAAACAAGAACAGAAAAAATTTCATTTTGAAAGATCTTGATTCTTAAAGAAAAATCATACCTTGACATAACATTAAATCTTTAGATCACCACATTATAACGTACGAACGGACTTTTTGAAGAAATATCGTTTGAAAATATTTAATTTGAAATCACTGAAGATTTGACACAATAAAGTCCGGTTGATTTCAAAACTTTGAATCCGATTTATTTTCAAAACAATATTTTTTTGAAATTTTCAAAACAATATTATCAAGTTTGTTTTAAGAAAAATGGTATTCTGCACAAAGATACGTTCGGTGGTTGAGAAGCTTATGTTGTTGCTGTAGGGCTGGGAAGAAAAACCGTCTCTGGCCAGATGACACTGAGACTTTACGCTGCATTTTCCATGCCAACACTCCATAGAAGTCCAATTAAGCTCCGTTTCTTCATTTGTCAACCCAAGATATAGTTACCCTTTCTTTCGCATCCAATCATCTTCATACTTGTGGGATCCGGATCGGGAACATTCTTATATACCAATATACCTGCATACGTTAGTGAACACACACACAGATATATGGTGGTCGACATCACCCAAACAACAATCGACTAAATAAAGTCAATCCAACATAACAATCAGTTCATATAAGGTATGGGATTTATGTGTTTATCAAACTCTAATCATCTAATCCTAATAATCATATCCTAAATTCCTAGTCCTTCGACATAGGCAAATATCATTTTTAATTAAGCAAGTAGGATAATTAAGAAAGTCCGTTAGATGATATAAGTTTGAAAACATTCTCCCCCTCAATCAATGACTCATTTTCTGAAAATTTTAAAAGCGCTGAAGTCATTGATTGAGTTTTCAATTATTACGAAAACTTGATTCTGATTGATTTTCAAGCAACTCATTTACCACCATTTTGTTAAAAACAACAAATATTTTTCTGAAGAATTTTAGACGGAAAAACATTTGTGTAGGAACAGCAGTCCTTCGACATACTTTCCTTAATTTGTTTTTAGGAAAAGTGCACGAAATTTTTGAAAATTGTTTTAGCGCAAAGACTTTCCTTTCTTGAAGAACGGGTTGCTATCTGAAATAATAGCAAACCTTGATTAAGCGCGGGTCACAACAAATAACCTGCAAGCCATTTGATATCCTACATGTTTTGAAAAAGAATATTTACACCTCCCGCTCGAACTTCATCTATGGTCCCGTTCCATTATTGAATGACATTTCTAAGACCATAGATGTTATCGATACCGTAGTTATTATGTATTGGAAAACATATTTTTGGTATTTTTCAAATTTTCTGATTTTTATGGGTTTTTAAAGGTTTTATATTTTTCTATTTTCTTTTGCTGGTTTTATATTTTTGTATTTAGTTTTTAAAAAAAATATATACAGAGATAGAGTAGATGATATAGTATAAGAAGATGATGATACGAGTACCGAGATAAGGATATCGAGCAAAGACGTCGTAGAAGATAGAATTCGTCATCTCTTAAACTTCCACCACCAAAGCTTCCGAGGCTCTTGCATTGAAGAAAGAAGTTGAACCATCTGAAAGTGTGACTTTGGCAACTTCCCCCCAAACCGAAAATCCTTTAGCTGAGCAGATTCAAAGCTTTCTTTCAAGCTTCCCTTAGCCAGGTGTACAAAGAAGCACACCATTATCATCAATCCCGCTGCTCCTTTTAAGAATGATAATCGAGATTCTTCGTTCGGGGTTATATCATCAAATAGAACAACAACAACAACAACGTATCATCCCACACATAAAACAATCTTCTCATATTTATTTTCTACTGACGTCTGAAGCAATCCATTCCAAAAGGTGTCAAGAGACCACTTCCCCCAAGTAGTTGAATTGATGCAGTCAATCTCTTAGACTAGAGCTCACGAACCCGAATACACATGTACCCGAAGACAGAGAAACTTATACCATCGAAGTAGCAGATTAAGTCCAATAGCCAAAGAATAACCCCGATGTATACTTTTCTCTCCCCTTGAAGAAAGTGTATGAAGCTCAAGAACCCGAAGTACCGGAATGCCCAAAGAGAGAATAACCGATAACATTGAAGAAGCAGGCCGAATCAGTGATTATCTCTGCGGAGGACTATCTCTCATGGATTTCAACTCCGGAATAAGTGATTATATCTCAGAATCACTGATTAAGAACTCAAGTGAAACAGCTGAGTGTCCCCAATGTACACTGACAGCAGCCTTTTTGAGGGGCGTCTAATCAAATGTAGTATAGTGTGTGTTCCAAAGTATTGCAGAAGAAACTGCAAACCTGGGTCGTTCTTCCCAACGAGGCTGTGATGGTACTCAAAACACGGGTTTGTGATCGGGTGATTCGGATAGAAAAAGGAATATGAGTGAGTGAGTGATTAAACTAAGGAAATTAAATCTATAAAAGACTTTGAAGTCATTTTTATTCTATATTTAAAATCGCGCTTTAACGCTTAAAACCCTAAAACGTAAGTTTAAATTAAAAATTACGTAACGCATTTAAATAAAACGTAAAATAAAGAAGTAAAATACCTACGGATATGGAAAATATATTTTTACAATCCTAATGATACTAGAAAATTATTGGAAAAAGAAAATTATTTTTAAAACTATTTATCTAATTATTGTTAATTAAAAACTATTTTTAACTATTTAAAAATACATTAAAATACAAGAAAATAGGAAATTAACCTAAAAATGAAATTATAAATTGGAAAAAATCTAAAATATTATAAAACTAATGTTAAAACTGAAAATATATTTTTAGACTTTTTATGTATTTATTATTAATTAAAAATGATTTAAAAATACTTAAAAAAAACTAATATTAAATAAGAAAAGGACTAAATGAGCTAGGAAAAATCTGGAAATTTTATAGAAAATATAAAATATTATACTAAGCCTTGGAAAAATATAAAAAGTTAGATAAGCCCACTAATAAGTGAATCGGCAAATAAGCATTTTGAATAAGCACTTGAAATAAGCAATAAGCTATCCAAAAGCTACCATAAGCTACTACAGCCTAAATCTAACCTAAAATGAGCTAATGTAACTGATTGGGATCTAAAAAGCACAAGCTACAGAAAAAAAGCTCGAGACCAGATTTCAAGTCTCAACATGCCAAACGGCCTTACAGAAGCTACTTTACGCCCCTATTAAGCTAGCTAGAAAAAATCACAAAAATAAACTAAAAATACCCGGATAAAAACCACCAACCAAAGACCTTATGTCCTAAATTTCAGCAAGATTGACTCAGAATTGAGTGAATTAAAAATCCACAAAGTTTGGTTAAAAACTGACTTGACACTTTTTTGAAATCACAATAGGCAACTAACCAAACACCCTTTTAGCAGTTCTTAAGCATCATAACAACTACGTTTAAGCATTTGCATAGAAAAATAAGCTAGAACACATTAATTACAGCTAGAATAAGCTAAATTACTAAAGAGACCAAGCCTAAAAATGGGAATAAGCAGTTGGTACAGGAACTAATCTAGGGGGATCCTTAAGACTACAAAAGAGTAAAGAGAAATAAACATTAAAGAAGCTATAATAAACGTTAATAAGCTATGATTGGACCTAACCTAAACTAATCTACCTAAAAGCCAACAATTAATCCTAAATAAGCTAATAAACAAACCTGATAAGCACTTAGAAAGGCAGTTGGTTTGCAAGCTGCTGTTCCTGTTTGCTGTTTCAGTCACAAACAGCCCAACGAGGGGCTTTTGTGGCTTAATTTGGATAAGCTACAAGGTGAACTAGACCATGGGCTTCTTGGAACTTGGAGTCCACCTGGCTAGCCACCTTTTGCCCCCATCTCGATTTAATATAGCTGATTCAGCCTTATAAATAAGCCGAGGAAAATGGTGCAGGGGTCTGCTGATGCAGCAAGACAGAAACAAATTTAGAAACAAATAAAACACACGACAAACTGCTTGACACTTAGAACATGATTAAAACATTTGTTGAACAAACCAACTTACAACTAAATAAGACTATTTCAATACCCAAAATGGATCAAAAGGTGAGCTTGACCCAAGAAACATGCAAATCCAAACACCCCGGTGGACATTGTGGTATGAAAACTTTTAAAACCTGATTTGAGACTTGTATTAGATTTCAAACACTGATTTACAAACAATAAGAAATTCAAAATTAGTTTAACCTTACTTGATACACACTTAAAACTTGAATGGCAAATTTAAGGGACATGAACCAAAATGAAAACTGCATGAGCAATGGAAATTAAAACTAAACTTGCATTAACTGAAATTTAAAAGTACATGTAAGTTAAATTGACAATGAAAATAACATGGGACTAGAACATTAGATTCTAGACAAGTTTTACACTAGTTATCTAATGTCTATATATACTAAAAAGATAAAAAGTCTTCCTTTCTTCTCTTGTGCTTCTTTGGATTCATCTCAGCCATTGATTTGGCTTGGACAAAAAGGGAGTAAATCTGAGCTGTCCATCTTGAGAGCTCCAATGGGGTGTGTTGGAGATTGCCAACGTGGAAAACAGCCCCATGTGGGTTGTGGGGTTTCATTGCTTCGTGGTTATCAGTGAGTTGAGAGTGACCATGGTGAAGGGATTGGGTAATGGGGGTTGAGTGTCTGGGAGGGAATTAGAGAAACAGGGAAAGGGGAAACGGGTGGTTGAGTGTGGCAGGAAAAAGGTTGGGTATTTCGGGTTTATTTTTATTTTGGATTTATGAAGCAATAAAGGGTTTGGTTGGTTTGTATAATAGATAAGCCCAAGGACTAAACTTGTAAATTCTGAAACTTGAGGGACATGTTGTGACAAGCTTCCAAATTTCATTCAAGGGACCATACTTGCCAAGTTACATAAACCAAAGGACCTTTATGATATTTATTACAATTTAAAACACCCGGGGGACCTTTTATGTCATTTTTGAAACTTGAGGGGCCAAACTTGTAAATTCTCCAAAATTTTTACCCAAGGATCATTTTTAATAAATTTTGATTTTAAAAGGACTTGGGTTGACTTTTATTCCAAAACAAATGCTCAGGGACTGATTTTGTCACGCTTTGAAAGTTGAGGGATCAAACCGCCAATTATGCAAACTTAGCTCGTTTTTCATCTGTTTTAAACATTTTGCATCTGAAACATATAAAATACAATCCTTGGATATATTTTGTATTTTGTGATATTTGAGTGTTTTAAGTGTTTTGGCAGCTCAGATAAGACAAAAATGATGAGTATTTACACACTCATCAATCCCCCACACTAAACTATTGCTAGTCCCTAGCAATCTTTTATGAAAATTTAATGGATTTAAGTCTCTTTACCAAAAGCCATTACCTCTGGAGTAGCCAATTGTTTCAGTTCAAGTAAGAACCTTGGTACAATGATAACCAAATGATTTGAGCAAATCACCATTTTCAACGGCTTTTGATTTGTCTTTACTAGAAGCCGTTTGCTTCTGGACTAGCCAACTCTTAGATAAAATGTCTTTGGTGAGTCGACACAATTATGGTTTTCCAACTGCCTTTACCACAAGCCATAAACTTGCGGGCTAGCCAACTCTTCACTAATTAAAGATATGGTGAGCTGAACACCATACAATTTTGGGCAAATTGCAAGCCATCAACGGATTTGAGATATCTTTACCAAGAGCCGTTTGCTCCTGGATTAGCCAATCCTTTTGTTTGTTAGACATGGCGGACTGATAACCATATGCTGAGTAAGTGCAAAACACTTACTCCAAAAAAAAATTTTTGGCCAAAAATGGGGGAATTGGGTGGTATAATTGATGAGTGTGTAAATACTTATCATTTTTGGGTCAAATCTGAACTGCAAAACGCTTAAAAATGCTCAGAAATGCATCAAAATACTGAAAATATCTCAAAATTGCATTTTATATGTTTCAGATGCAAAATGTTTAAAATCAGATGAAAAATGAGCTAAGTTTGCATAATTGGCAGTTTCAGTCCCCCAAGTTTCAAATGTTGTCAGAAATAGTCCCTGAGCACTTAATTTAAAAGAAAAAAATCACCAAAGGTCCTTTTAAAATTATAAGTTGTCATAATTAGTCCTTTGGTGAAAAATGTCAAAAGTTTTGAGAAATTACAAGTTTGGTCCTCCAAGTTTCAAATTTGGCAAAAATAGTCCTTGGAATTTTGAAAATGTCTATTTTTGTCCTTGTATTATTGAAGCTTGTCAGTTTTGGTCCCTTGAAGCAACTTTGGAAATTTGGCAACTTTGGTCCTTGTACTTTCAGAAATTGCAAAAAAGGTCCTTATGATTATTAAGCCTAAACACCTTGGACCCTATCAAAACCCATTGTGACCCCTGCCAAGCCATTTGGACCCCTGCCTTTTTGGACCACCCTTCAATATATTAAGCCAAGTCAAATACCCTTTGCCCGCCTTTTCTTCTTCTTCACCAAACATCTCTGCAACACTCAAGCCTCCCATCCCCCCAGCTCATCCTCACCCCACCATGTTCCCCCCACCTCAACAACCTTCCAAGATGCATTTAATGCCCCTCCTCCATTTCACTCAACCCCAACTGCTAAAACCATTTTGGCGCCAAAATGTGATCAAACGGCCAATAATAGCTCAAGCCATCCAATGGTCCCAAATTAAAGTGGGAACTGCTCAGAAGTCAAGTGGAGGCCTTTTGGTGTATAAAAGGATGAAAGAGAAGTTAGAGGGGAGAGTAGATTTTAGTTTTTAAATTTCACTTATGTCGTTTTTAATATTAATGTTTTAGTATAAGTTGGAAACTGTAATCCTTAGTTTTATTGTACCAAACTCAAGTAATATTATCAGTGTAATCTATCTTTAAGCATTAATTTCAAAGTTCACTTAAGTTTCATATTTTTGTGTTACTGTTGCAAATTTCAGTTTCAAAATCTTATGTCCAAGTTTCTAGTGGCCTATTTTTGAACTCAAATAAGCTTATATAAGCTACTTATAGCTTTTTGTAAGCTTACATTTAAGTTTTAAGCAAATTTGGTATTGGGTCAACGAAAGTCAAACTGGCTCAAATGGAAATGGATATGGGTGTTGCAGAGCATGGAAATGGGTTGAATTAGAGTGATTTGGGTTGATATAAATAGGCTAGTGTTTCTGTGTTTGATTAATCTCAAGCCATAGTGGCTAGGACCAAATGTAAGTTAATTTTCAAAGTTTCATTGCATGATCTGTAGCTGTGGTTTAGATTAGTTCTTATCTGTTAATTAAGTTGTATTTAGGTTAGCTAGACTCAGTTTAATCAATTACATAAGCTAAATCAGTGGTTAGCTCTTTTAAAGTTCAAATCAGTATCTTAAAGAAGTGTTTGGATATGCTGCATTATCTGAGTTAGAGGATTTGTTTGAGGTTAAATTCTGTTGCAGTCATTTCTAATAGGTATATTAGAGTCATCTAGCTCTTTTATTTGTACCTTAGCACTCTAAAAGTCAAAATCCACTTAAATCTGTCCTAGTCTCTTAACTGTTAGAATTTTTAAAAAACAAAAGCTTGTTTTGTGTTTGCATTACATAGAGATAGCTTGCTATAGTCTCATTTCATCACAATACATCATATTCAGTTCACAAATTGGTCTCAAATTTCACAAAAGTCAACTTTTCATTTCTGTTTCAAAAGTCAAAAGTTGTAAAAAACCAGTTTTTCCAGATCTTTATGGATTTTTCATGAATTCAATTTTGGGTCAATTCAAGTAAAACTTGGGGTTTTATAACTTCAGTTGGTCTAGTGTCTTAATATCATTTTAGTTGAATTTTAGTAATTTTCTACAAGCCTCAAAACAGCTTGTCAACTTGGTCTCATTTTTGGAAAGTGCCCTGTGCACAGGGAACTGAGTGTGCACAGGCTTTGTGAAAAGCTTGGCACAAGCTCATAAGAGCTTCTCTTGGTCTATTTTTTTTGGTTTATAGATAGCTAGCCAGGTCTTCTTTAAGTTCCAACTTCTGTTTTTTTTGTTTTAGCTTATTGGGTAGCTTGTGCTTAGGCTTAAAAGTAGTAGCATAAAACTGTTTTTGAACTTAAGCCAAATCATTCAAATCTTTGTAGTTTGCATATCAGTGGTATAGAGTAGTTGTAATTAGTTGCATTTGAGTAGTTTTAGCTTATTATAGCTTCTGTAATCATTTGGTGGTCTGTTGTGTTCATTTGCTTATTCCAAGTGCTTATTTATAAGCACTTGTCACTGCAGCTTCATATTCCTTCACACAGGCCACTGTTTTTATATTTTTCCTAGATTCATAATATTATTTTAGACTTTTCCTGAAATTTTCATAATTTTTCATCACTGTTTGCTATTTTTCTTCATTTAAAACAGTTTTAGGCCTTTTTAATTAGCTTTTAATACAATTAAATCAGAAAAACTTCAAAAAAATAAGTTTTCATTTTTCCTAGGTTAAGATAAATATAAAAGTTAAAAAAATATTTTTCCAGATTTTTCTTAGTTAAATTTGTATTTTTAAGCAATTTAAGTAGTTTTAAATAGTTTTTAGTTCATAGAAAATAGAAAAATAATCAGAAAAATATAAAATTAGTTTTGAAAATTCTCTTTAGTTATTTTAGATTTTTCTAAGTCATAATTTCATTTTTCTATCTTCATTTTATATTTTCTTGTATTTTAGGCTATTATTAAATAAGTAAAAATAGTTTTTAATTAATAATAATTAAATAAATAGTAATAAAAATAATTTTCTTTTTCTTAAAATTTTCTCTTATCATTAGGTTTGTAAAAATGTCATTTTCATATTTTTAGGATTAATATTGTTAAAGTTTCACATTTTCTTTGTACGTCACGTAGTTTTTAATTTAAGTTTTATAAAAGAAAAATCAAAAACATCATTTTGCAAATAGTGATAGCGTTTATTTAATATAATTTATCTTTTTAATTTTCTTTAATTTGCATTTAAGCCCCTGTAATTTATAAACTTTTTCTTTAGTTATAATCAATCAAATCCCTTTTTCCGTTCAAATTCTCTCGATCACTATTCGTTTGATTATTCTCGCACAGCTCGTTGGGACATAACGACCTGGGGAAACACTATACTCTCCTGATCTTCATTGCATTTGGTTCTAGACTGTTTTAAGTTTGTTACGGTTGACCATTCACAAGTGGTCAGCTCGTGTGATAAAACTTGACCGTCTTGGACCAGATCAATAATACATGATAAAATTTGTGAGAATTCCCCCCCCCCACACTAGAAATGAATATTGCCCTCAATATTCAAAGTACCGGCTGTTATGCCGAAACTGAGAGTTAAAAGGGAAATATTACGGCCATTATTTAAAATTTTAATTTTTTTTTTTTTTTTTAGAAAACTTATATACAACAAATAAGGCAACTCCCCCACACTAGGGTGGTAGAAAGTAGAAAGAAATCAGAAATATGGGTGAAAACCCATATAGTGTGCTACTGTTTTTGTTCCTCGAGTTGCTAGCTTGACTCGACCCCGAATTCATTGGTTCATGGGGAAGCAAAGTGGAAGAAACAATCTCCATCGGACTTTCATTCAAGATGTTTGGACAAACATTTGAAGTACGTGAAAGTTCCACACCGATGAGATATATTCCCGGCTCAAGATAATGGTACATGGAAATGCCGGGATCAAAGATAATGTCTTCATTCCCGAAGGAGTGAAGAACAGGAGAAGTAACTGAATATATGAAGAAAAGAAAGAAAATCATGATAAAAATCATGACTAACTCTTCCTCCTCAATAGGAGAATTCATAGTTTCATGAATCTCATCAGTTAAGCTCGCTTGATCAAGACATATTATGGGTGTGTCTAGATCAAAGTAGAAATTATCATACTCCGGGGAGATATGATATGAGTGAGTTCACTGGCGAACTCCTCAAAAGTAAATGATTCATGATCGGGGAGAGAATTATGAGAATGAGAAGTGGTACTGCCACTAATCTTCTCTCCCATATTATCAAAACAGAAGGCTTTTATTTTCGGAATAGAATCATCGGAAAGAATGTCACTATCCTTAATGGGGATAGGAGATGAAATAGGTTTCTCTTTGAAAGCCTCGATTTTAGAAATGAGAAGACTGACATTTAATAATGTTGCTCGAAGAGCTTCATCTTTGATTTCAGTGTCAGTAACTTCATCATTCTCTTCTTCTAAGCTAACAAGCTCAGAAGGTAAATCTTCCACATAAACGATGTCTCCACAAGATAACGAATCGTCATCATTAGAATCGGAGAACATCTCAACATGATCTTTTGGGAAGACAAGAGGTGTAGGGATATCACACAAATGCTCGAGAATTCCCTGACTCTCTTGAATTGGGACAAGGTTCTCGACACTAGACTTTATGAATTCGTCCGGTTCCTTTTCAGGAACAGTGTCAAGATGCTCATCCCCCATAATAAGAGAGTGAGTGTGAATCTCGGGTGTGATAACAACAGACTGAGGGAGTTGAGAAATATTATCTTTAAAAGGATAAAAACTCTCCTCGTCATCATCATACATAGCTGCCTTAAGAAATTGGGAACGCCTTAGAGCTGCATGCTCTAAGACCAATAATTCTTCCCTAGAATTGCGAGCCTCTCGTTCTTCGGCTAGCAATTCTCCCATGGTCTTTTCACCACTCACTTGATTCTTAAAGTCACGAATCATATCATCAAGTGTTTTCATTGCGGTTTCAAAATCTTGGGAAATTTCTTGAGACAACGGCTCAGGTGGAGTTTGAACCGTATGGTGCTGTGGAGGTTGGAAATTGTCAAAAC
The DNA here is from genome assembly GCA_910596185.1 of Chrysanthemum makinoi. Lineage (NCBI taxonomy): Eukaryota > Viridiplantae > Streptophyta > Magnoliopsida > Asterales > Asteraceae > Chrysanthemum > Chrysanthemum makinoi. Next base: position 48,815,937 of record OU343217.1, on the reverse strand, counting down.
CGGAAGTATAGTAATTTTGATTCCACGGTTGACATTGAAGATTATCGTGAGGACCTCCATAAATCTCACAACAGTAAAACTGTTGAGTCTGGATCTGGTGAATTATATGGATATTGGTCATAACCAAAGTTCTGAGCATCACCGAAGACTGCTCATAGACAAACGTGTTTCCGGATTGACACTCAAATCCTTGGTGAGGACCTCCACAAAATTCATAGCAGCTTATGTTGATTATATGAAGATAAGTCGGGCTGTGGTGGGTAATTGGAAAAGTTTGAGGGGTCGTTAATTGAGTTCGGATTAGGATCATAATCAAATGAATTCCTCGAACCACAAAACAAACAACTCCCGTTCCGAATATCATTACCACACTGTACACACGCACACCAGCGACATGGTGAACCAAAAAGAGGCTCACCACAACCGACACAAGGAATAAACGATTCCATTTGAGAGTTATGAGAAGGAATCGGTTCATTCAAAGAATCAACAAAACCAACATGGTGATCCGAATGACTATCAAGTCTTGAAGAACATTTTGAAAAATGGGTGGGACAAGTGGTGCGCTCTGAGAGCTAGCAATTTCCACCTCTTCCGTTATGGTCTCCGGTTCGTTCTTGAGAAACGGAAGATTAGGCAAGTCATTCTTGCTAGTCACCGGTCTAAATTCTGCACGATTGCTTTTAACTGTAAATTGTGAAAGTTTAGGATCAATTTTAGACGGCTTAGGAGCAATTGAGGAGTTAGATCTTTGGATAACCGTAGGTTGGACGTATTTAGCACTTCCATTATCGAGGGAAGTACCGTCCTTTGTCCCCCCGGTTTCTCGTTCCATTTCCCTACGCAGAATTAATGGATCATCACGAACCACACGAATTCTTGACATTTGTGATAAAGTATGAAGTTTTTCAACTTCGTTCCAGAATTCGTCGTAGTCGAGAGATTCCATGAGAATAGAAGAAGTTAAAATCAAATGGATAGAGGGAAAAGGGATAAAGAATCAAAAAGGGTAAGAGGGTAAAGATGAATATTTTTGGGTTTTGATTTTATAATATAATAAGAAAACAAGAGAATATTAACAAGGATGGTAAATATACAATGGATGTATATCCAGGATCACTAATCTGAAAACCGTTTCAACACGCACACAACCTCCCCGGCAGCGGCGCCAATTTGACAGCAGCCTTTTTGAGGGGCGTCTAATCAAATGTAGTATAGTGTGTGTTCCAAAGTATTGCAGAAGAAACGCAAACCGGGTCGTTCTTCGCAACGAGGCTGTGATGGTACTCAAAACACGGGTTTGTGATCGGGTGATTTGGACAGAAAAAGGAATATGAGTGAGTGAGTGATTAAACTAAGGAAATTAAATCTATTAAAGACTTTGAAGTCATTTTAATTCTATATTTAAAATCGCGTTTAACGTTTAAAACCTAAAACGTACGTTTAAATTAAAAACTACGTAACGTACGAAATAAAACGTAAAAATAAAGAAGTAAAATACCTACGGATATGGAAAATACATTTTTACAATCCTAATTATACTAGAAAATTATTGGAAAAAAAAATTATTTTTTAAAACTATTTATCTAATTATTATTAATTAAAAACTATTTTTAACTATTTAAAAATACATTAAAATACAAGAAAATAGGAAATTAACCTAAAAAATGAAATTATAAATTGGAAAAATCTAAAATATTATAAAACTAATTTTAAAACTGAAAATATATTTTTTAGACTTTTTATGTATTTATTATTAATTAAAAATGATTTAAAAATACTTAAAAACTAATATTAAATAAGAAAAGGACTAAATGAGCTAGGAAAAATCTGGAACTTTTATAGAAAATCTAAAATATTATACTAAGCCTGGGAAAAATATAAAAAGTTAGATAAGCCCACTAATAAGCTGAATCGGGCAAATAAGCAGTTTGAATAAGCACTTGAAATAAGCAATAAGCTATCCAAAAGCTACCATAAGCTACTACAGCCTAAATCTAATCTAAAATGAGCTAATGTAACTGATTGGGATCTAAAAAGCACAAGCTACAGAAAAAAAGCTCGAGACCAGATTTCAAGTCTCAACATGTCAAACGGCCCTACAGCAGCTACTTTAAGCCCCTATTAAGCTATCTAGAAAAAATCACAAAAATAAACTAAAAATACCCGGATAAAAACCACCAACCAAAGACCTTATGTCCTAAATTTCAGCAAGATTGACTCAGAATTTTAGTGAATTAAAAATCCACAAAGTTTGGTTAAAAACTGACTTGACACTTTTTTTGAAATCACAATAGGCAACTAACCAAACACCCTTTTAGCAGTTCTTGAGCATCATAACAACTACGTTTAAGCATTTGCATAGAAAAATAAGCTAGAACACATTAATTACAGCTAGAATAAGCTAAA
>OU343217.1:48659856-48813428 GCA_910596185.1 Chrysanthemum makinoi | reverse complement strand
CGACAGTTTCTGTATGCTAAAAGATGTCATACAATATAGGGGCCCATAGCGAGTGTTTTGTCCCTCGACACTCGGTTCCGACATGATATACGTTTCGCCTTGGCCTAAGCATGGCCAACCGAACGGAGGAGTCACCATCAATAGATCTATTTATAACACTCGCGCTTCCCAATGGGGAATTGACGGTTCATGAAAAATGGCATTCTCTAGGGACATAAGGGCTTAGGCTAAACCACGTAATAGTAATCATGCAATAGTTTAGGTCCATAAAAGGTTTTGCATATTTCTCACCCCAAAATGTATAAAACAGTTTACCAAGTAAAAGAGGGGCTATGAAAACTCACCTTAGCAAAAGTGCAATCCAAAAGTGGGATTAGTGATTGTTGTGAAGCGGCACCGACACGCGACCTAGATAAGGAGGGCAATGTTTTAGTTCATTGTTTTAAGTATTGCTTACTCAAAATAGTTTAATTGTATTAATACCAAACGTAAGTTTGTAAAATTGTTAATATAGTTTTACTAGTGAGTATACAAAGTGTATATACTTTTCATATTGACATTAATATAGTTTTAAAATCCAAGGTTTGATTTGCTAGATAATTACAATATTCTACTAGTAAGTATATAAATGTGTATATACTTATTTAAGTTGACACAAAATGGTATTGTTAAAAGTATATATATAATTGATTTATTTTCTAATTGTATTTAGAAAATACTTGAGTTAAGTTTGAAGACTTTTAAATTTAATACAAGATGAAATGATATAATGGTATCTATTTATTGATCACAGCTTGTTCTTAATATATAATCCTTTACGTGAGATTTTCTTGACATATATTTGTTTACTTATTGTCGTTAAACATTGTTGTAGACATTATTAAGTGTAGCATGTTCTAAGGCACTCGTTGTCGCATAAAATAACTTTGCACTTGTTTACTTGTTATCTTATATACGTATATGAGGTAAGAGGGTTCGGATGAGTGACAAATAAGTTGGGTTTTTATGGTTGATTTCTAGTTTCATGTTACATCGTTTTATTTTGTAAACTCGTTTAATACCATCAATCGAATACCCTGAAACTGACATGGGCTGTGGCCCGATGTTTAGAGTGATAGGGAAGCCGGATTGGTCCTAGGCCCGAAGTGGGGTTTGGACCAAGAAAAGCTTTAGCCTTTGATTAGCCAATTTCACCCTTATGGTAATTCATGGGCTGCGGCCCAAAGGTGGTACAGAAAACAAGGAGTAGATATGCAGTTTTTAGTTTTAACACATTACACATCAAGATTTTAATGTTGGTGTATCTATCTTGGACGCCAAAGGAAAAGTGGTTAAATACTTCAAGTAATACGCCGTTAACTCGGAGTCATGCTCAAACCAAAAGTGTCGTGATTGATGTGCTCGACACACATCTTGACCACTTGATTAGGTAATAATAACCCGGACGTTACTCGAGGCCAACATGTATATCTTAACATGTTAGATCAAAGGAAAACGATAAAACCACAATAGTTGAGAACTACTCAACATCGATTTCATCTCGACACCAATATGTAGGCTAATAAGTCATGATTTTATTTTGTGACAACTACACTTAACTCATTTCATTTTCACACATATTCTAGTCTCGAATGGTTGCTAACAAGAATCAGAGGGGAGGTTTTCTTTAACGAGTGGTTCGTAGACGGACAACCCATAGCATACACATCATCTTGTGTGAGTACCATAGCTCACAGTCGAGTCGATTTACAACTCGACACTATACCAAGATGACATTTTATAACCGAAGATTATGAATTCAAGTTGGTACAAGATACTAAGTTTTATACGCAAGTTTGAGCACTAGACGAGGATGTCACAACTACTACTAGTTTTCCAGGTTTGATACTAAGTGTTACTAGTAAACTTATAAAACTCAACTTATCAGTTTTCTTGTTTCATGCTTCTCGATAGAAAACCAACTCGACCCATTTGCTAATGACAACTTAACTTTCATGGTCACATATCAAGATTTATAGTATCCAAAAATCCTAGTTCTTTGGTTAACTTTTGTAAAAACTCAATTTTCCTAACTTCTTGATTTATACCACTCGACAAGAACAAGATTAACATAACAAATGAAAACTCAAATTTCAAACAACCAAACTCATAACTCGACTTGTAATCCAAGAACAAATAAAAATCGACATGACCAACATATAACAATTCCATTGATAAAATTTTTCCAACATAATCTCATAAAAAGAACATAAAAACATTACATCAAGAAAGATTATAACCTCAATTTGAAAATGATGGGTGCGGGACGAGAATGGCTTCGTGGGTTTCGGACCAAACAAGACTTGAATTAGCTCCAAAATACCTCCAATTGCAAAACCCCCAAATCAATTTTAGAAAACCCTAACTTTCACAAACCCTAGTTTTTGGTAAAGTTGATGTTGAAACTGAGTTTGGGGCGTTGCATCTCTACTAGAGATAAAGAAGTATTTTGGGAAGAAGCTTGGCTAACTTTCTCTCCTTGTGTCTTGGTTTGAAGCCGAATTTGGCTAACTTCCAACCCTTAGAATGTTTTGGACTTTAGCTCACGGTAGACACAAGTGAAGATATGATTCTCTTGAGTGATTTTGTCTTGATTCTCCTTGGATTCGTACGAGTAGTAGCAGGCGCATCAAGGAGAGATTTGAGAAGCAAAACTTTCATGGTTTTGGTGAGGAAAGATGAAGAATAATAAAAAGAGGTATGTTGGTTTACCATTTTGGGGAGATTCGACCTAGGTGAGATGCGCAGGTCTAGAGGGAGAAGAAGGAGATTTGATATCTTTTGTTTCTCTGCTTTTGTGTTTTGGTTTGTCGTGTGTGGAAGAGAAAGACAAAGAGATAATATATCTCAAAGTCTTATAAAACATTTTCTTTTAAATGTAATATAAGTAAAAGAAGGTAATGTAAGTAAAAGTGTATGTATATGTAATGTATACTTATGATTTATTTTGTGTACATGTACTTGTGTTACACTTATATTTTAATTGTATTTGAGTCTTATAAAAGTTCATATTTAAGTGTAAGTGTGTTATATACTTTGTGTCCCGCGATATTAAATTGTGATCGAAGTATCGTTGTTTGATAAATTTTTTTTATAACGTAGTATTTTATTGTTACGTGTCTGAAATATTTTTATCTTTGTAATATTCCATATCACGGACATTCATAGTGTCGGTACGCGTGCAGTGTCGGTCACTGGGGAAAACGAGATAACTTCTCGTCTTACAATTTAAATCATAAGACAAAATGAAATGAAATATTCATAAAATGATATGAATGCAAAAGTGATGAAATAGTCTACAGTGTGCGAGTTATCTACTCAAATGATCAGGCTAAGCTTATGCATGCTTAATGACTTATGCTTAGTAATAATAAATTACTAATTATCAGTTAAATTTTTGTGAAAATTTACCGTGTGTCACATCCTCCCCTTAACTTTTTAATTATAAGTTAAGTATAATGTACCAAATTTTTGATGTTATGTTGGTATTTATCCCGTTGAGCCCACATGTGAAGACAAGATTTTCAATCTCGGGATACGCGTTGATGAGTTTTATGCTAAAAATGTCATTCGAGATAAGGATCCTCTCTTGGATGCCTTCGTTGATGAGCCTTTGAAATACACCTTTCTATACCATGAGCTCCCGACTTATTTGGAGTATTCTCTTATCGATCTTTCATCCCTTCGTCCACCCGCAAAACCGCCGGATGATGGATCGTTCTTTCATATGCCTTATGTGAGTTTGGGAGGAGTCATTCCTTATGTGTTTGAGCCCGATATTTTCTTTCCCTCCCGACCCACCCAGTCTCATTCTTTCGGGAATGAGGACACCGTTTTTGACCCTGGTATCTCTACCACTTTCTTCCCCAAGGACAAATGAATTCGGGACGAGTCAGGCTAGCGACTCGTTTAAGAAAAACAGTAGCGCTTCGTGGGAGGCACCCCATGCTTATCTCTATCTTCTTTCAATTTTCTAATAAGTGACGTGAAGGGGTTAACCTCTTCGATTTCTTGTGTTTGGTTGTTTGTGATGTTGTGTCTAGAATTTCTTGTGTTTGGTTGTTTGAAATATCTAATAATAATAAGGATAAGTACTGAAACGAACCCCCCAAAAAAAAAAAACTTTCACCCCCCCCTTAACTTTCACCCCAAAATATTTGGTACATTATACTTAACTTTATATGTACCAAATACTTTCACCCCCCCCCCCTTGCCGACCTCCCCTACTAGTCACCACTTTTTGATATTTTATTAATTAAAACTACACCTATACCCTTTTTACAAACAAATATCTAATACTTGTGTTAGTTTTCTAAAAAGAAAACGCATAGAAACATATTCAATAAGGTGAAACCAAAGCAAAAACCCTCTCATCCCCTTGATGAAGGTCGGCCAAACAAGAAAACATGAAGAAACCATATATTTTTCAAGCTTCAAGTGTTAATCAAGTCTTAGTGATAATCTAGTTAGGGTTTTGAAATAAAAACCTAAAGATTAATTAAGTTTCTAGTTCCAAAAACTCTTCAATCACTCAAGTAAGTGTTCTAAATAATTTTTCTAATCTTTCATACTATTACTTGACACCCAAAAGATTATTGACATCCGCCTTTTTGAGGGGCGTCTAATCAAATGTAGTATAGTGTGTGTTCCAAAGTATTGCAGAAGAAACTGCAAACCTGGGTCGTTCTTCCCAACGAGGCTGTGATGGTACTCAAAACACGGGTTTGTGATCGGGCGATTTGGACAGAAAAAGGAATATGAGTGAGTGAGTGATTAAACTAAGGAAATTAAATCTATAAAAGACTTTGAAGTCCTTCTAATTCTATTTTTTTTAAAAAAAGCGTTTAACGTTTAAAACCTAAACGACGTTTAAATTAAAAACTACGTAACGTACGAAATAAAATGTAAAAATAAAGAAGTAAAATACCTACGGATATGGAAAATACATTTTTACAATCCTAATTATACTAGAAAATTATTGGAAAAAGAAAATTATTTTTAAAACTATTTATCTAATTATTATTAATTAAAAACTATTTTTAACTATTTAAAAATACATTAAAATACAAGAAAATAGGAAATTAACCTAAAAAATGAAATTATAAATTGGAAAAATCTAAAATATTATAAAACTAATGTGGTTTTCCAACTGCCTTTACCACAAGCCATAAACTTGCGGGCTAGCCAACTCTTCACTAATTAAAAATATGGTGAGCTGAACACCATACAATTTTGGGCAAATTGTAAGCCATCAACGGATTTGAGATATCTTTACCAAGAGCCGTTTGCTCCTGGATTAGCCAATCCTTTTGTTTGTTAGACATGGCGGACTGATAACCATATGCTGAGTAAGTGCAAAACACTTACTCCAAAAAAAAAATTTTTGGCCAAAAATGGGGGAATTGGGTGGTATAATACATGATAAAATTTGTGACAATTCCCCCCACACACTAGAAATGAATATTGCCCTCAATATTCAAAGTACCGGCTGTTATGCCGAAACTGAGAGTTAAAAGGGAAATACTACGGCCATTATTTGAAATTTTTATTTATTTATTTATTTATTTTTTTTAGAAAACTTATATACAACAGCGGGGGGCAACTCCCCCACACTAGGGTGGTAGAAAGTAGAAAGAAATCAGAAATATGGGTGAAAACCCATATAGTGTGCTACTGTTTTTGTTCCTCGAGTCGCTAGCTTGACTCGACCCCGAATTCATTGGTTCATGGGGAAGCAAAGTGGAAGAAACAATCTCCATCAGACTTTCATTCAAGATGTTTGGACAAACATTTGAAGTACGTGAAAGTTCCACACCGATGAGATATATTCCCGGCTCAAGATAATGGTACATGGAAATGCCGGGATCAAAGATAATGTCTTCATTCTCGAAGGAGTGAAGAACAGGAGAAGTGACAGAATATATGAAGAAAAGAAAGAAAATCATGATAAAAATCATGACTAACTCTTCATCCTCAATAGGAGAATTCATAGTTTCATGAATCTCATCAGTTAAGCTCGCTTGATCAAGACATATTATGGGTGTGTCTAGATCAAAGTAGAAATTATCATATTCCGGGGGAGATATGATATGAGTGAGTTCACTGGCGAACTCCTCAAAAGTAAATGATTCATGATCGGGGAGAGAATTATGAGAATGAGAAGTGGTACAGCCACTAATCTTCTCTCCCATATTATCAAAACAGAAGGCTTTCATTTCCTGATTAGAATCATCGGAAAGAATGTCACTATCCTTAATGGGGATAGGAGATGAAATAGGCTTTTCATTAAAAGCCTCGATTCTAGAAATGAGAAGATTAACATTCAATAATGTAAGACGAAGAGCTTCGTCATGGATTATTTCTTCATCATTCTCTTCTCCTAAGCTGACAAGCTCAGAAGGTAATTCCCTCACATAACTTATGTCTCCACAAGATAACGAATCGTCATCATTAGAATCGGAGAACATCTCAACATGATCTTTTGGGAAGACAAGAGGGGTAGGGATATCACACAAATGCTCGAGAATTCCCTGTGACTCTCTTGGGATTGGTACAAGGTTCTCGACACTAGACTTTATGAATTCGTCCGGTTCCTTTTCAGGAACAGTGTCAAGATGCTCATCCCCCATAATAAGAGAGTGAGTGTGAATCTCGGGTGTGATAACAACAGATTGAGGGAGTTGAGAAATATTATATTTAAAAGGATAAAAACTCTCCTCGTCATCATCATACATAGCTGCCTTAAGAAATTGGGAACGCCTTAGAGCTGCATGCTCTAAGACCAATAATTCTTCCCTAGAATTGCGAGCCTCTCGTTCTTCGGCTAGCAATTCTCCCATGGTCTTTTCACCACTCACTTGATTCTTAAAGTCACGAATCATATCATCAAGTGTTTTCATTGCGGTTTCAAAATCTTGGGAAATTTCCTGAGACAACGGCTCAGGTGGAGTTTGAACCGTATGGTGCTGTGGAGGTTGGAAATTGTCAAAACCGGAAGTATAGTAATTTCGATTCCACGGTTGACATTGAATATTATCGTGAGGACCTCCACAATTCTCACAACAGTAAAACTGTTGAGTCTGGACTGGTGAATTATATGGATATTGGTCATAACCAAAGTTCTGAGCATCACCGAAAAACTGTTCATAGACAAACGTGTTTCCGGATTGACACTCAAATCCTTGGTGAGGACCTCCACAAAATTCACAGCAGCTATGTTGATTATATGAAGATAAGTCGGGCTGTGGTGGGTAATTGGAAAATTTTGAGGGGTCGTTAAATGAGTTCGGATTAGGATCATAATCAAATGAATTCCTCAAACCACAAAACAAACAACTCCCGTTCTGAATATCATTACCACACTGTACACACGTACACCAGCGACATGGTGAACCAAAAAGAGGCTCACCACACCCGACACAAGGAATAAACGATTCCATTTGAGAGTTATGAGAAGGAATCGGTTCATTCAAAGAATCAACAAAACCAACATGGTGATCCGAATGACTATCAAGTCTCGAAGAACATTTTGAAAAATCTGGAGGTGGGACAAGTGGTGTACTCTGAGAGCTAGCAATTTCCACCTCTTCCGTTATGGTCTCCGGTTCTGGTTCTTGAGAAACGTGAAGATTAGGCAAGTCATTCTTGCTAGTCACCGGTCTAAATTCTGCATGATTGCTTTTAACTGTAAATTGTGAAAGTTTAGGATCAATTTTAGACGGCTTAGGAGCAATTGAGGGGTTAGATCTTTGGATAACCGTAGGTTGGACGTATTTAGCACTTCCATTATCGAGGGAAGTACCGGTCCTTTGTCCCCCGGATTCTCGTTCCATTTCCCTACGTAGAATTAATGGATCATCACGAACAACACGAATTCTTGACATTTGTGATAAAGTATGAAGTTTTTCAACTTCGTTCCGAGATTCGTCGTAGTCGATAGATTCCATGAGAATAGAAGAAGTTAGAATCAAATGGATAGAGGGTAAAGGGATAAAGAATCAAAAGGGTAAGAGGGTAAAGATGAATATTATTGGGTTTTGATTTTATAATATAATAAGAAAACAAGAGAATATTAACAAGGATGGTAAATATACAATGGATGTATATCCAGGATCACTAATCTGCAAACCGTTTCAACACGCACACAACCTCCCGGCAAGCGGCCCAATTTGACATCCGCCTTTTTGAGGGGCGTCTAATCAAATGTAGTATAGTGTGTGTTCCAAAGTATTGCAGAAGAAACTGCAAACCTGGGTCGTTCTTCCCAACGAGGCTGTGATGGTACTCAAAACACGGGTTTGTGATCGGGTGATTTGGACAGAAAAAGGAATATGAGTGAGTGAGTGATTAAACTAAGGAAATTAAATCTATAAAAGACTTTGAAGTCCTTCTAATTCTATTTTAAAAAAAAAAGCGTTTAACGTTTAAAACCTAAAACGTACGTTTAAATTAAAAACTACGTAACGTGCGAAATAAAACGTAAAAATAAAGAAGTAAAATACCTACGGATATGGAAAATACATTTTTACAATCCTAATTATACTAGAAAATTATTGGAAAAAGAAAATTATTTTTAAAACTATTTATCTAATTATTATTAATTAAAAACTATTTTTAACTATTTAAAAATACATTAAAATACAAGAAAATAGGAAAGTAACCTAAAAAATGAAATTATAAATTGGAAAAATCTAAAATATTATAAAACTAATGTTAAAACTGAAAATATATTTTTTAGACTTTTTATGTATTTATTATTAATTAAAAATGATTTAAAAATACTTAAAAACTAATATTAAATAAGAAAAGGACTAAATGAGCTAGGAAAAATCTGGAAATTTTATAGAAAATCTAAAATATTATACTAAGCCTGGGAAAAATATAAAAAGTTAGATAAGCCCACTAATAAGCTGAATCGGGCAAATAAGCAGTTTAAATAAGCACTTGAAATAAGCAATAAGCTATCAAAAAGCTACCATAAGCTACTACAGCCTAAATCTAACCTAAAATGAGCTAATGTAACTGATTGGGATCTAAAAAGCACAAGCTACAGAAAAAAAACTCGAGACCAGATTTCAAGTCTCAACATGCCAAACGGCCCTACAACAGCTACTTTAAGCCCCTATTAAGCTAGCTAGAAAAAATCACAAAAATAAACTAAAAATACCCGGATAACAACCACCAACCAAAGACCTTATGTCCTAAATTTCAGCAATATTGACTCAGAATTGAGTGAATTAAAAATCCACAAAGTTTGGTTAAAAACTGACTTGACACTTTTTTTTTTTTTTTGAAATCACAATAGGCAACTAACCAAACACCCTTTTAGCAGTTCTTAAGCATCATAACAAATACGTTTAAGCATTTCCATAGAAAAATAAGCTAGAACACATTAATTACAGCTAGAATAAGCTAAATTACTAAAGAGACCAAGCCTAAAAATGGGAATAAGCAGTTGGTACAGGAACTAATCTAGGGGGATCCTTAAGACTACAAAAGAGTAAAGAGAAATAAGCATTAAAGAAGCTATAATAAACGTTAATAAGCTATGATTGGACCTAACCTAAACTAATCTACCTAAAAGCCAACAAATAATCCTAAATAAGCTAATAAACAAACCTGATAAGCACTTAGAAAGGCATTTGGTTTGCAAGCTGCTGTTCCTGTTTGCTGTTTCAGTCACAATGCCAACGAGGGGCTTTTGTGGCTTAATTTGGATAAGCTACAAGGTGAACTAGACCATGGGCTTCTTGGAACTTGGAGTCCACCTGCTAGCCACCTTTGCCCCATCTCGATTTAATATAAGCTGATTCAAACTTATAAATAAGCCGAGGAAAAATGGGTGCACATGCAAAGAAGATGTAAACACATTAAGAAACAAATAAAACACACGACAAACTACTTGACACTTAGAACATGATTAAAACATTTGTTGAACAAACCAACTTACAACTAAATAAGACTATTTCAATACCCAAAATGGATCAAAAGGTGAGCTTGACCCAAGAAACATGCAAATCCAAACACCCCTGCATGTGGTATGAAAACTTTTAAAAACTGATTTGAGACTTGTATTAGATTTCAAACACTGATTTACAACAATAACAGAAGTTCAAAATTAGTTTAACCTCACTTGATACACACTTAAAACTTGAATGGCAAATTTAAGGGACATGAACCAAAATGAAAACTGCATGAGCAATGGAAATTAAAACTCGAAACTTGCATTAACTGAAATTTAAAAGTACATGTAAGTTAAATTGACAATGAAAATAACATGGGACTAGAACATTAGATTCTAGACAAGTTTTACACTAGTTATCTAATGTCTATATATACTAAAAAGATAAAAAGTCTTCCTTTCTTCTCTTGTGCTTCTTTGGATTCATCTCAGCCATTGATTTGGCTTGGACACAAAGGGAGTAAATCTGAGCTGTCCATCTTGAGAGCTCCAATGGGGTGTGTTGGAGATTGCCAACGTGGAAAACAGCCCCATGTGGGTTGTGGGGTTTCACCGCCGTGGTTATCAGTGAGTCGAGAGTGACCATGGTGAAGGGATTGGGTAATGGGGGTTGAGTGTCGGGAAGGAATCGAGAAACAGGGAAAGGGGAAAAGGGTGGTTGAGTGTGGCAGGGAAAGGTTGGGTATTTTGGGTTTATTTTTATTTTGGATTTATGAAGTAATAAAGGGTTTGGTTGGTTTGTATAATAGATAAGCCCAAGGACTAAACTTGTAAATTCTGAAACTTGAGGGACCTGTTGTGACAAGCTTCCAAATTTCATTCAAGGGACCATACCTGCCAAGTTAGATAAACCAAAGGACCTTTATGATATTTATTACAATTTAAAACACCCGGGGGACCTTTTATGTCATTTTTGAAACTTGAGGGGCCAAACATGTAAATTCTCCAAACTTTTTACCAAAGGATCATTTTTGATAAATTTTGATTTTAAAAGAACTTGGGTTGACTTTTATTCCAAAACAAATGCTCAGGGACTGATTTTGTCAAGATTTGAAAGTTGAGGGATCTAAACCGCCAATTATGCAAACTTTGCTCGTTTTTCATCTGCTTTTAAACATTTTGCATCTGAAACATATAAAATACAATCCTTGGATATATTTTGTATTTTGCTGCATATTTGAGTGTTTTTAAGTGTTTTGGCAGCTCAGATAAGACAAAAATGATGAGTATTTACACACTCATCAATTATTCCCATGAAACCTATCATTGTTGATGAAGTTTAGGAACCCATGACACCCTAAGAAGGTGTATGGTAGGTTTAGAATAGTTTTGGTGTTGATTGGAAGGGTTTAGAACAAGTATTACACTAGAAAAATCATTTTCGACAACATATAATTAAGTCGTTCATTTTTGTAAAATATGGAAATTTCGACAGGTCATGGATTATTTTGGTTTATATTTTCAGAAAATAGACTTTAAAACGAAACCGTTGTCGCTTGAACGGGTTAAAACGGATTTATAACGAAGAAATTACGCTATTTTCAACTTTAACGACGAAAATTAATTTTCTGAAAAATACAAGCTGTCAAGGGTTATTTAAGGGGCAAAAATGAGTTTTAAGCATTACCTAAATGAGTCGATTTATCAAAAATATATTATTATACATTAACACGAAACTAAGGATATATAGATCGTAGAAAACGAGCTTATAATGACCGAGATACAAGCATTTGAAAACCGACGTTCACAACTTATTTCCATCGCTTTACTAAAATATTTTTTAAGTGTTGAAACTGTCTTTTCGGGTACCCATGTTTGGAGCCGTTTTTCTCAACGATCGAGTTGGTTTTGGTAAAATAGTATCTCTGAGTAAAAGTTAGTTCACCCGACCTATTTCCCAAAATGACCAGCCGTTCCTCAAACGGAGTTCTAACGAGTAAAATACGACCACTCAAACTTTCCCGAAAACTACCCATAAACTACATTTTTAGCTCGACTACCTCACTTCACCATTATTTTTCTTTATGATCGGAACTCGTATGGATAAAAGTTCAGTGTTATGACTTTTAGATAATGTTACAAGCTTTCTTAAACCATTGAGTTTGTTTCCTAACACTTGATATACACTATTTTACGACTAGCTTTGCGAGGCTACTTAGTCATTTTCATGAGTTAAAGTATATTATTTTTCGACGATAAACTTTATTTTCAAATGCACAAGTGGTATAGATATCGTATGAGTTTGCATGCACGACATTGTTTAATGACTTACATTAGAACATATCATTCATATTAGGTTGCAGATAGAGATTGCACCTCATTTCAGTGTATCCACTTTTGTCATCATAATCATTGCATCAGGTGAGTTCGTAGCCCCACTTTTACTCGTTTAATTGTTTTATAAACTCTTCGGGGGAGATACATGCTCAACTAATTACTTTTACTTTACACTTATCTGAACTTAAATAAGTGTTGTTTCACTACTTATGCTAGTAAGTAGATTATGCCCGAACTAAATTGATTACTATGTTATGAACACTATTATTTGAACTACTTTCCTTGATTCTGAACTCTTCGACATATATATTTGAACTCTTTTAAATTGATTTGGACCTTTTAACATATATTTGAACACTTTGAACTTGATTTGAACCTTTTGACATATAGTTGAACTCTTTAAACTTGTAAAGGACCCTTTTGATATATTTCGAACTTGTTTGACTTGATTTTGGAATCCTTTGACTATTTTGAACCTTTTGATATGTTTTGAGCTCTTTGGCTGTTTTGAACTTTTGAACTCGACTTAAACTCTTGAACTTAATAACGAACTTTTGAATGGAACTCTTGAACTTAAATACGAACTTATGACTTGTTTGAACTTATTGAACCGTATGTGCTATGACCTAAAAGTCTCTCCCTATGTGAACGGAGCAATACCAATTCTCGCCTTATTGGTGAAGTGTGCAAAGTCTCCCTATGTGAACGGAGCAATACCAAGTCTCGCCTTATTGGTGGAGTGTGCAAATTCTCCCATGTTCGGAGTGTTCTTAATTGTATATAATAGTTGTATGATGTACCGTTCGTACATTCACATTGTTAGTCTCCTATTAGTAGGTAGTATGGATAGCGCTATTAGAGGTCGGCCAACCTCTCGTTCACTATGTTACGGGACGCATATTATTTATTATAGGGGCTTTGCCTGGCATACATTATTATATACGTGGTGTTATATTGTGAGCTATTATGACAACGTATACTTGACTACTAGACATACTATTTTTGGCAGTGGGTTGTGAACACACAGGTTGCAAGTTTTGTATGGGCGGAACTTGGAACTGAGTAGATTTACAATGCCATTGCTTTGTGGACTATTCTCAATGACCAAAAACTTAGACTCTCTCTTAAGAGTTTTCATATTATATGAAACGTGCATGAACGTTCTTTAAAGGCTTTACAATTCAACCAAACTCTATGAACTCACTCAACTTTTGTGGTGACACTTTTAGCATGTTTTATCTCAGGTATGTAACACATTCACTTTATGGCATGCATGTGGATTTATCATAAAGTCGCGGTGACGACGCGTCTCACATATATTTTATGCACTGAATTATCGTTTGATTGTAACAAATTCATTTTTGGTACATTGGAAATCTTTTGGGACCTATGTTTTGTAAACTCTGATTATTTTACTTAATCAAACGATATTTTCAAAACGACACTTTATGTCGTTCGATATAACTGTAACTTTGATGCTATGCCAGTCATCCCCCAGGTATTCCATTCCGCTGCAAAACAGGTAATTTGGGGGTGTGACAGATTGGTATCAGAGCAACGGTTATAGAGAACTAGGTTGCATCATTGACCCTAGACTATAACTACATCATCATAGCATCCCATCATATCATTATAAGTGCATACTCATTATACATGCGGTTTTATACGCACATTATCAGTAGACTCAACACCAAACATCATATGAGTCGATTAGTCCAAGCATTGCATAGTTACTCCTAAATTATACATAGCCCGATCACCTATGTCTAATTCAGGAAGAATCATGCAATGAAGGGAGTATCAGCCTTATATGTGTAAGCAATTCCGTAATCGAGCCAAATTTTCAAAAGATTTTCTTCAAACCACTTGTTTCCAGTTTGATCTGAGTGACAGTTCTTGTTTGATGAGTTGCAAAGATCAAGCTAGAACCAAGTTGTTACTCAAACCGATTTAGCCTAATCTCATGACAGTTCTTATTTGATGAGTTGTGAGATTAAGTAAAAATCGGTTACCTAAAAGTCTTTTGAGGGTTTTGCTCGAGAATGAGAAAGTTTGGCTCATCAAACCTAACCATAAGAGAGCATGTCTTTAGAATGAGAAATAGTCACGATAGCACAAGAACGTACCTAGTTGGATGAGAAACCCAGATACTTGAGCATTGACGTAATCACTTAGACTATACACGGGAGCATAAACTTTTAGAACCCTTGTCGAGGTTCTGACTATAGTTATCATTAATTGAATCACGAGGACGTGATTCCTCTAACAGGGGAAGAATGTCACAATTCTCAATTTCAGGTCATTTTACAAACTTTGAAATTTTTACTATTCATCTCGGGAATTTACTATTCATCGGTTACTATTCATCATTTTACTATTCATCGTTTTTGAGGTCGATTTGATATTTTGAGAGGTTATTTCAAAATTTTACTATTCACAAAAACACTATTCATTCCCAGAGAAAAATTTATATTCATGATTTTTATACATCATTTTTCGTAAATTAGGTTTACGAGTATCTAATTCGCGTAACCGTGAGGGTTAAGCTGCATATTCAGGGAGCATCATTGAGATCACTTCATATAGACTAGAGTTAGTCTACATATCATCCGTAATATCATTTTCATATTAGTTCATGCATGGGTTTGCATATTTCAGTAACGTATATTTATTTATTAAATAAACGCTATCGCACGATCACTGATTTTGAATAATTGATCCGACACTTTCGACAATTGTCCAGATATATTTTTATACTCATTTTAAGACTATAAAATTATATTATTAGTTTACCCGATGTTTTGAATTTATTTTGGTATTTAAATTGTTATATATATATATATATATATATATATATATATATATATATATATATATAGGAACACTATATATATATATATATATATATATATATTTACGACGGTTTTCGTAAATTCTATTCGATAACTATTTATTCACTCAATACTTGCGAGAAATGTATTTTTATAATTTTTATGACTTCGATATATTTTATTTTGTTCTGTTAAAATCGATTTCTAGCTAACACTACACTTAAAAATTAATTATATGTACCAAATACACGTTATACTTAACTTTAATTACATTTTACTATCAAAAATACACCAAATACTTTCACCCCCCCTTGTAGTCACCACTTTTTGATATTTTATTAATTAAAACTACACCTATACCCTTTTTATAAACAAATATCTAATACTTGTGTTAGTTTTCTAAAAAGAAAACACATAGAAACATATTCAATAAGGTGAAACCAAAGCAAAAACCCTCTCACCCCCTTGATGAAGGTCGGCCAAACAAGAAAACATGAAGAAACCATATATTTTTCAAGCTTCAAGTGTTAATCAAGTCTTAGTGATAATCTAGTTAGGGTTTTGAAATAAAAACCTAAAGATTAATTAAGTTTCTAGTTCCAAAAACTCTTCAATCACTCAAGTAAGTGTTCTAAATAATTTTTCTAATCTTTCATACTATTACTTGATTTATTTTTATGATCTAGTAAGAAAAACATGCAAATATACTATGATCCATACCATTTTTTATGATTTTTATTACTTATTATTAGTTTAATCTATCATATAATTATTCCCATGAAACCTATCATTGTTGATGAAGTTTAGGAACTCATGACACCCTAAAAAGGTGTATGGTAGGTTTAGAATAGTTTTGGTGTTGATTGGAAGGGTTTAGAACAAGTATTACACTAGAAAAATTATTTTCGACAACATATAATTAAGGGCTGTTCATTTTTGTAAAATCTGGAAATTTCGATAGGTCATGGATTATTTTGGTTTATATTTTCAGAAAATAGACTTTAAAACGAAACCGTGGTCGCTTGAACGGGTTAAAATGGATTTATAACGAAGAAGTTACGCTATTTTCAAGTTTAAGGACGAAAATTAATTTTCTGAAAAATACAAGCTGTCAAGGGTTATTTAAGGGGCAAAAATGAGTTTTAAGCATTACCTAAATGAGTCGATTTATTAAAAATATATTAGTATACATTAACACGAAACTAAGGATATATAGATCGTAGAAAACGAGCTTATAATGACCGAGATACAAGCATTTGAAAACCGACGTTCACAACTTATTTCCATCGCCTTTACTAAAATATTTTTTAAGTGTTGAAACTGTCTTTTCGGGTACCCATGTTTGGAGCCGTTTTTCTCAACGATCGAGTTGGTTTTGGGTAAAATAGTATCTCTGAGTAAAAGTTAGTTCACCCGACCTATTTCCCAAAATGACCAGCCGTTCCTCAAACGGAGTTCTAACGAGTAAAATACGACCACTCAAACTTTCCCGAAAACTACCCATAAAATACATTTTTAGCTCGACTACCTCACTTCACCATTATTTTGCTTTATGATCGGAACTCGTATGGATAAAAGTTAAGTGTTATGACTTTTAGATAATGTTACAAGCTTTCTAAAACCATTGAGTTTGTTTTCTAACACTTGATATACACTATTTTACGACTAGCTTTGCGAGGCTACTTAGTCATTTTCATGAGTTTTTAAAGTATATTATTTTTCGACGATAAACTTTATTTTCAAATGCACAAGTGGTATAGATATCATATGAGTTTGCATGCACGACATTGTTTAATGACTTACATTAGAACATATCATTCATATTAGGTTGCAGATAGAGAATTGCACCTCATTTCAGTGTCTCCACTTTTGTCATCATAATCATTGCATCAGGTGAGTTCGTAGCCACACTTTTACTCGTTTAATTGTTTTATAAACTCTTCGGGGGAGATACATGCTCAACTACTTGCTTTTACTTTACACTTATATGAACTTAAATAATTGTTGTTTCACTACTTATGCTAGTAAGTAGATTATGCCCGAACTAAATTGATTACTATGTTATGAACACTATTATTTGAACCACTTTCCTTGATTCTGAACTCTTCGACATATATATTTGAACTCTTTTAAATTGATTTGGACCTTTTAACATATATTTGAACACTTTGAACTTGATTTGAAACTTTTGACATATAGTTGAACTCTTTAAACTTGTAAAGGACCCTTTTGATATATTTCGAACTTGTTTGACTTGATTTTGGAATCCTTTGACTATTTTGAACCTTTTGATATGTTTTGAGCTTTGTGACTGTTTTGAACTTTTGAACTCGACTTAAACTCTTGAACTTAATAACGAACTTTTGAATGGAACTCTTGAACTTAAATACGAACTTATGACTTGTTTGAACTTATTGAACCGTATGTGCTATGACCTAAAAGTCTCCCTATGTGAACGGAGCAATACCAATTCTCGCCTTATTGGTGGAGTGTGCAAAGTCTCCCTATGTGAACGGAGCAATACCAAGTCTCGCCTTATTGGTGGAGTGTGCAAATTCTCTCATGTTCGGAGTGTTCTTAATTGTATATAATAGTTGTATGATGTACCGTCCATACATTCGCATTGTTAGTCTCCTATTAGTAGGTAGTATGGATAGCGCTATTAGAGGTCGGCCAACCTCTCATTCACTAAGTTACGGGACGCATATTATTTATTCTAGGGGCTTTGCCTGGCATACATTATTATATACGTGGTGCTATATTGTGAGCTATTATGACAACGTATACTTGACTACTAGACATACTATTTTTGGCAGTGGGTTGTGAACACGCAGGTTGCAAGTTTTGTATGGGCGGAACTTGGAACTGAGTGGATTTAAAATGCCTTTGCTTTGTGGACTATTCTTAATGACCAAAAACTTAGAATCTCTCTTAAGAGTTTTCATATTATATGAAACGTGCATGAACGTTCTTTAAAGGCTTTACAATTCAACCAAACTCTATGAACTCACGCAACCTTTGTGTTGACATTTTTAGCATGTTTTATCTCAGGTATCTAAGGCATTCACTTCATGGCATGCATGTGGACTTATCATAGAGTAAGTGGCGCGCGGACGACGCTCTCACATATATTTTATGCACTTAACTAACGTTTGATTGTAACAAATTCATTTTTGGTACATTGGAAATCTTTTGGGACCTATGTTTTGTAAACTCTGATTATTTTAGTTAATCAAACGATATTTTCAAAACGACACTTTAGGTCGTTCGATATAACTGTAACTTTGATGCTATGACAGTCATCCCTAGGTATTCCATTCCGCAAAATAGGTAATTTGGGGGTGTGACAGTAAGGGTGGGGGGTCTTGGTAGTTCAATAAAAGCAGTTGCTCGGCGATCTTCTTGACGGATGGGAAGGAGCGATTTTTGCGTTACTGGATCTGTTGAACTTTTTTTTTTATGATGTATAAGAATCAAGAGATGATAACGTATAGAATAGGATTAGTTGAGCTGGGGGATTGTTGTACACGCCAATACTTGCTGAATAATTGTCAATAGATGAGTCGATCAGAGGTCAATGGTTGGATCAAGTGGTTAACACCCTTGCTTTTGGAGACAGAGGTCAAGGGTTCGATCCTCACCCCTTGCAAGGCCGGAGGTCCTTTTTTACCTTTGGTAGAACCGGAAGCAGCCTCTCTACCTTAGGTAGGGGTATGGCTGTCTACGTCTTAACCTCCCCCATACACCGTGAAAGACGGTATTGGGGACCCATAACCCGTGGAAGACGGTAATGGGAGTTACTTTACTTTTAGACGAGTCGATCAGAGTAAATTCCTAAGGTAGTCAAATAGAATCGAGTCGAACTTAATTTGAAAATGTACCTATCAAACAGGTACAACTGGCATAGCAGATGACACATTTAAGGCATCTATGATCAAGCGGCACCGCAAGGATCTAGGCAAGTCAAGTAAAATGGGCATACTCACAACTTCATTAAGTCATTATGAATCAAGTAAGAAGTAAAGGGAGATACAAATATTCAACAAACTCATTTGGTTGATGAACTTTGAAACCCGAAGTTCAATAAGTTTTTAGAAAATGCACTACCAATCTATATCTATACTATATATAATAGAAAAACGGTGAAAGGTGAAAAATTGAAAAGTTGAATTGTTAAAATTAGTCAAATGAGAGAGAAATGCATAGTGTAATTAATACTATTATTAAAACACCTCATTACTTAAAAGTACAATAATTTATTCACATTGTACAACCAATTAAAAGCACATCTATCTAATTAAAAACAACCAATTAAAATACCCCTTACTAAAAAGTACAATAAAATTTTCATAACGTACAATTTAATGAAGCTACAACATAATCCAAAATATAAAATAATTAAACACACTAATTAATGATATTTTTAAAACACCCTAAAATGAAAAGTACATGTTATTATACACATTATACAAATTAATAAAACACACAAAACTTCATGCAAGCTAACAAGTTGATGTTACATATAGTTTTGAAAACCGGACCGGACAGACGTGTTCAACCGGGAACCGGTGTCGCCACTGGTTCGACTAACCAATTAAAGTCATCCGAAAACGAACTAGAGAGGACCCTTTGAAACCGATACAAAGGCCGGTGAATCGTCTCATCGAGATCTATTTCCTGCTGGTTAATCGTCACAGGGTACCCCCGCCAAAACAGCGCGAAGTACCTCGCTATATATTATATATAAAGGAAAAACCAAAAAGGAAAAGTGAAAAGTTGAAACTAAAAGTGAAAATGTTGAAGACATATATTTCAAAAAGAAACTATTAATACACATCGAAAACCGGTTTGACCCGGGATGCTTCAAACCCGGCGGGTTGACCCAATTTAATTTGACTTGTTTTCGACCGAACCTATCGGGTTGACTCGGTTTAAATCGACTTGTTTTTTTGGCCGGAACGGTTCGACCGGTTGAACCACCCGGGTCGAACCAGGTTTCAAATTTGACAAAATTATGAGAAATGATGAAGTAATTGTGGAACCCGTGAAAAATTTTAAAAAATGATAGACCAAGTAATTTTAGTTTTTTGTTGTTTATTTTACTTTGACACATGTACGTTGTTATTTGTATAATGTTATTTTGAAAAATATTGGTCTTGCACCACTTAATGGACTAGCATATATGAATCGTCTTTTAAAAGTTAATATATATTGTATACGGTATATCAATAATGTTATGTAAGTTTATTAGAATCACAAAAATTAAATAGTATTGTTATCTTTAGCGATAATTATTTGTACCACAAACAAATAGCTTTGAACAATGCTTAAATATCTATGTTAATTGATAGTACAAGATAATCTTATTATGGTGATATTAAATTTGTAAGGTTACAAGTTTAAAAGTCACACACCAAATAATAAACGCTACACATGTAAAAAAATTATAGTTATTACTGCCTAAATTACTAACAAAACAAGAAAAGGCAGTCACACACGTTTGCTATACCTATAAACTACAATATAATATTGCCAACTACATAATACCGTTGATTTTTGTAATACTTAAATCTATTATTACTAAAATATTAATAACTTAAAAGTTAAAACAATCCTATTAGAAATATACTCCTACACTTATATCGACTCCACATAATTTCTTGAAAGTTGTATATTTCTCATATGCAACCACACATCAAAATTATAGTTATTCGAAAATGATTCTCTGACGCTACAAATACAGTTTGTTGAAAGAAACTTATGGGTCGTCGGAATTTTGCAGAAAACTAGACACCGTTGCCGCTAGGCGCGGGTACTCGTCTAGTTAATAAAAATGAAAATCCCTTTCAATAAAAATGAAAATCAATAATGATAACATTAAAAGATCCAACAACAAATGAAACATTCACTTAAATGAAGCCATGAAGATATCCCACTTTCTTTTCTTTGAGTGCCTTCATTTGAGATTTGTCTTTTTTGGCATATTGATTCTGGAGTCGTGGCACTTTATGATGGAAATTATTAAAACAACGTTTATTCGAATTTAATTTGATATATGACACATCTATTTCAGTGGTATGTCCATACCAAAGGGGTGTTGATACTCACATCATTTTTTTTATAGTTACACCACTTTGTACAACCTGTGTAACACATCGTACAACACTGTAATGCACAGATTGTGATGAAAGTATAAATAAATGTGGTGTGAGTATCAACACTCATACCAAAGGGCTTGTGAGGGTGGCTCAATTCTTTTGGAGGAGGCCTAAAAAATAATCCTAAAATAAGGCTTTTTTGATAATTTTTTTTCTTAGTTTTGATTCATTAGATTTAGGGGTGTTCATCGGTTCGGTTATCGGGTTGTTCGGTTCGGTTAATTTGTTTTTCTGGGTATAACCGAGAACCGAACTGAACCGAACTTAAATTGATTAAACCGAACCGAAAACCGAACCGAATAACCGAAAACCGAACCGAATAACCCGAATTACATAAATTTAATTATTTATTCATTTGTTTATATATATTTTTAAGAAAAAAAAAATTCAAACTCAAAAAATGTTGTATTTGTAGTATAAAAGAGTTTTAATATTTTTTTTTATATATAAATATATAAAAAATATATAAATTTATTTGAATTCGGTTCGGTTTTCGGTTTGGATTGCTAAAACCATAACCGAACCGAAAACCGAATATTTAATTCGGTTCGGTGCGGTTTTGGCAAATTCGCTTCAGTTACGAGTTCGGTTCGGTTATTTTCGGTTCGATTCGGTTTCGGTTTTCGGTTTATTCGGATATTACCCGATCCATGAACGCCCCTAATTAGATTCATAGAACATTCAACTATCAAACTAAAATCACTATGAGAATCCAATAGTCAATGATAGAGAAAAAAAACAATATAACAGATAGAAAAAACGAAGCTTCGTTTTTATGATAACCAAAAAGTAAATAGGGCTTAAGAATCGAACTAAATGACGAACTAATATGAATGCTTAAACAAACGTCGTTGGTGTTCAAGTTTGTTCGTTGAAAAATAGCTTAATTTTGTTCTAAAAAAATATTCATAAGCGATTCTTAAAACTAAGAGTGGCAACGAGCCGAGCCGAGCCCGCCAGAGCTCGAGCTTAGGCTCGACTAATATATAAGACGTGTCGAAGATTATAAAGCTCAAATGAAACTAGGCTCGTTAATAACACTAGGCTCGAGCTCGTCTCGTTCATACATAATTATACTTATAAACAATATATATTTCTAGGATTCGTTTAGGCCCGCGAGCCTAGTCGTTCTTTATATATAAAGCCCAGGCTCGGGCTTCATCATTAAATGAACCCAAAGTTAAGCTTGAGCTCATTTAGGGTAGACTCGTTTAAGCTCTTTACCTATCCGATTTCACGAGTGACTCGGCTCGTTTACACCCCTACTTGAACTGTTTAATTTGTTTATTTATGTAGTAAAAGTCATTAGAATTTGTGGCATTAAATTAGCTTAATACATCATTTTATAATAATAAAAAGACGGACTAGTTTCGGGTTTTTTAAACTCAAATAAAGACTTAGTTTTATAGACCTAGCAAATAGGTGTTTTAGTAATTGGAGGCTTTTATATATCCATATCTCAAGATAAGATGATACCTAAAAAAATATGTGATCGACCATATATGTATAAAGGGTTTTACAAAATCTGGGGTCTTAAATATTTGGGGGCTTAAAGCTAGCTTTAATAGCTTTACACTTAAGCTGACACTGAGACTTGTGTTCCAGTAATACATCTTGTTGTGAGAGAAACTCTCCAACTAAATGATTACGAATTCACGTCGTACTTATAACGTGTGAAATAGTTTGTGTATAAATATTGTGAGATAGTTAGTTGCGTTTCAAGATAAATTTTAAAAAAAAATGGTATGTCGGATAGTTGAATATTGGAAATACCAATAGCAAAGCAAAGGAGCCAATCAGCCAAATGCAATCATATTTGGCGCAAGTAAATTTCAGTAATAGTTCAAATTTTCAAATAAAGATGAAAATTTATAATCTATATACCACTGTTTTTTAGACCCAATCTACAAAGTAGATTGCATTTGTTTGAAAGGACGAAAGTGATTATTAATAAGTAATGAGTTTGTAGTTATTGGAGCAGCCTTAACTTTGTGTCTTTATGGCAGCTTTCACTTGTATTAGTGGGAGGATTATGTGTTATGCTCCCAATCTCTCTATTATAAGTTCTCAACCACAAAACTTTAATTTGGTCGGTTTCACATGATTATCACACGTCTATATATATAGTTCGGCTCACTAGGGTTATTACACAGCTCGTATTTTATAAATATTTCGTCGACAGTTCCAGAACATAACTACGAATCAAACTACCTGAAAAATACCCATTTTCATTGTTTAATGAGAAAGTGAATTAATTGTATTACTTTATGAAAGAACCAATAGGATACTCAAGTTGTGGATCACCCACATTAAAAGAAAATCTTAACTTTTTTTATTTTTTATTTTTTCCTAAAAAAAATTATTTTGATAAGAAAGGTATGGTTAGAAATTAAATATTCTAGATATTTTGTATAAACACATAATTAAGTTATTATAATTTTTCTGAAATGCAAATAAATAATGTTGTATATTGTTGGGCAATTCAGTATTGCTAGATTAAATGTCTATGATATAAAAAGTTTAATAGTAAGTAGATATTAGAAGAAAACAAAATAATATACGAGCTTAAGATATCTTTATTTTTAAATAACTTAAAACATAGAGTATAGTATGAAGCATCATAGAAAACTTGCAAAAATACTTGGTATATGTATGTCAAAGTAAAGAAATTACAATTATACAAAGACCATTGGAATACATTTTTATTCTATTTTAATTAAGATACTAAAACATACGTAAAGCTTCAAACAAAATTTATGCAATAAGCATTGATATATTAATAGGTAGTGCACTTTTTATGGTTACTCATTGTGAAGTTAAGCATCTTAGATAGAGTGGACAAGAAGGCCTTCCCCCTCCAAGCTTCTCTTTTCTCCACAGAGAAAAACAACAAAACCATGGATGAACTTGGCCCGGAAAGATCAAACTACATCAGCTTGCACGAGAATTCACCACACCGTGCTAGTGAAGGCTTGTGGAAGACATACGGGACGTCGGTTTCCATGGGATTTCTTGCCACTGCGGTCTTCATATCCTTGTTCGTTATCATGGCCATTATTGAACACTTCTTTAGACCAAATGCCTTATATCAAGCCACTCACCGTCCCGGTGAACCAAGACCAGTGCACAAGCTCGTAGATCCTCAACCACATGTAAGTTGCTTCATAACTGAATTGCTTAGTATATACTGCGGTGTCTGTTATTATAGCATCTTCGTTTGTGATAGGTACAAGTAGGAAATGGTCCAGATATATCCGTATTGATGCCGGGACAAAAGTACCCAACCTACATTGCACATCCAACACCTCTACCTTGTTCAAGGGAAGGAGTGCATTGGCCTTCACATCATCAACATATTTGTGTACACCCTTAAGTTCTTTTTCACAGTACTAAACATGCATACCATTATTATATTTTGTAACGACCGGTTGTATCTTTTCTTTTTAATACGACGTGATTCATTTGGTCTTGAAATACATCATTTATGTGGATCATTTTTGCAAAAAATAACGACATCCGATGCTAATTAGAACAGTTCAAATATAGAAGAATATTTATCAAGGAATTGAAGCCGACACCAATGAAACATGTCGTCGTCTTATGTTCGTTTGGTTTGGTCTAGTGGAATGAGAAAACGAATGGACAAAAGAAAGTAAGTTACAATTTTGTTTATTGGATGTTTTTGGAATGGAATATTACAACATTACGATTTTGACATTCAAATTCGACATGTTCTCCACCTTACATCTTGGTCATCAGAGAAAAAATCTACAATATATTGTTCAGTATTGATTTGTTATTTACGTGATGCTTATATTGTTCAGTATTGATTTGTTATTTATCGTGATGCTTTATACAGTATTAAATGGAAACTTATTCACGCCCTTTGAATTTTTGTTAAATAAAGATTTTTCCAAAAAGATAAACAGAACAAGTGCCAAAAAAAAAAAAAAAAAAAGATAGAGGGATAATTCAAGGATTTGAACCTGACGTGAATCGAACACGCAACCTTCTGATCTGGAGTCAGACGCGCTACCATTGCGCCACAGATCCCTTTATCTAAATGCACTAAATTGTTTATTCATAAAATGATAGACCATTGACTATGCAAAATATTTATATAAAAACAAAGTTGACAGTCAGGTCATATAAAATAGTTAAGTAAAACAGAATGCTTAAAATAGGCCTAGAGTTTCCAAAATATATAGTTTGAGGTGACGGTTATTGCAACGTTATACTCTAGACGTTCAGCATTACAACATTTTCCCCATGAAAGTTGTTTCTGGCGTTGTGGCTTCAGGGTTGTGTGTTTCAGTGGGTTCAATTCCAAGTGTTACGACTACGGCTAAAATACGATTCATTGTTATTTCTGATGTTCTGATAACGCAGAAACAATTATTAACACACTAACACGAGTGTTACCTCAAACTTTATTACTATCATACATTCACACTATGGTGAAATAAATTTAGAATAGTTACTATTCATAAAAATCAGGGGCGGATCCATAAAGTTAAGTTAGGGGCCTGGGGCCGAACTTGATGTAAAAATTGTAGTAATTTATATCGCACTAAAAATGTTTTTATAACCCATAATAACCTAACACTATAACAATTAGGACATATAGGTAAATGAAAAAGAGTAGTTTGACAAGTAAAATTTATTTTGGTGTTATATCATACCGGTTAAGTTATTCGTTTTTTGAATTTAAAAAACTATCGATATGTAAGAGGGGCTAATTGCAAAAACTATTAAGAAAATAAGTTATGGGCTTAAACGATTACCTAACAAAGTGAGTTGATTAGGGGTGACTTAGCATCCACTAGTCACCCGACTAGCTCCACCCTTAATAAAAATTGGACAAGCAGTTTTGGATTATGCCGACTTTAACCATCTAAATCACTTACTCCGACTTAAACCAGTTTTGTCCCGTTATCCAACCTGGTTACCTTAAAATGTCAAGATTTACCGAACACAATTATAGACATGGATACCAGTTATTATTCGGTTAAAATAAAATTATTTTGTCAACTTATAATACAGCTACTATCAGAACCTTGAACATTAAGTATTACATTAGCATTACATTGCAAAGCCTGCTTCCTCTGTCATTTCTTCAGGTAAGACTAGAGTCAATAAAGAATACTTCACTCGCAGCGAAATCTTTCCCTTATCAACAGCAATTCTAGCCCCAGAAACAACCCAATACCCTGGTGACTCTTGCGGGCCTCTAGTCAACTCAACCGTGTCAACAAATTTCAACAGTTTCGGTGCTTGCAGTGGAACTGGAGGCCCGCAAGGATACACAGCAGAGTTTATATTCACTTCAGCAGGCTGAGGTGGTGGTTTCAACATCCCGGTTAGATGATAACTTATAAGTGATGACGTATAGTCTATATCCGGGTCACGAACCCGATTAAAAGTCCAACACTAACTTAGCCCGGTATGAACTGGGCTACGCTGATTAGATGTTTGGGCTCACGAAAGCCCAAGCCCAAATCTATTTACGGGATAGATATTGGATATCTCCTAAATATGGAGATAATCATTCCCCAACCAACTTAGGCGGATACTGCAGAAGGTTGAGGAACACGGAACCAACAAGGATTCCGTGCGTATATAAAAGGAATCATATCCCTCGTTTAAGGTACGATCTACGAACCCTAATTCTCCTTAAACCCTAAAACCGATTACTTACTCTCACGCCGGAGGATAATCGTGGGAAACAATCCCACGGTAAGCCTAACGGTGTCTCTTGTCTCTTAGTGTGTAGGTCTCAAGCAATAATTCTCAATTGGTACGAGAGCCGGAGCCTCAAATAAGGAACGCCCAACTTTTGTATCAACAAGTGGCGCCATCCGTGGGACCCGAACTAAGAACCAAGACTAGAATGACGAAGCATGGAAATCAGCGATCGCAGATCCGGACCTTATGGGAAAGAAGTCGCAAAGTGGACTAACTCCTAAGCAGACTGGGACAACCAGCCGCTAAAAACAAGGGATCAGCCAAGACTTGGTCTTCCCTCGGTGGAACCGCCGGGAACAACCCAAGCCACTACAACCACCACGAGTGGAGTAGATCCACTACGCACCGTCTTTACTACTCCCTTTCAATCGGTGCTAGAAACCGACCGACAAAGGCACCAGATACACCTGACCGAAATAAGGGTGTAGTGATAGAAACAAACACACTCGCTCTTGAGGGGTCGCACTGAGCTAACACCGAAGATTTCGTATCCCAAAACTACGAAACATTAACTGCCCTCATGTAAGAGGAAGAGAAGAAGAGATCAGTCGAACTTGAAAGCCCGACTCAATTTCGATTCTGAATACGAGACTTCCCCACCGCTGCCGTCCGAAAGAGAAGCGCGGAGAGACAAATACGCCGACCCCAAGATTCAACAGAATCGGGAGGAGAATCGAGGATGATGAGACATCTCACTCGCATCATTTGAGTGAGAATGATGAAGATGAAAAGCGTACCAATGTCCACACCAGACTTGGTAACCGCAGTAATCCAAGACAGCTTGGGCGACACTATTCCCAAGTGAAAGTCCTCCGAGTACAAACTCGAGAGGGACAGTCGCAAGCGCGAAAGAGGAAAAATTCGATTCCTCGAAAATTCCTCGGATAACGAGGATAGCGAACCGACACCGGAAGTCCGTAAACGATATAATGACCGTGAGGATGAAGATATATCCCTTTGGCGCCGCCAAAAGGTGGATGCGTTTACTCGACACATCGCTGACTTCTCGAAAGCAAAGAAGGCGCATGCCCGCCAACGTAAAGACCTATGACGGAACAGGTGACCCCGATGATCACCTCAAAATTTTTGAATCACCGCGACAATTGAAAACTGGCCACGACGTGTGGTGCCACATGTTCAACTCCAAACTAGTGGGAAACGCCGCGAATTGGTTCAAAGAAGCTTCCACGCAGAAGTATCAACGGCTTTGAGGAATTGAGAAAGGCGTTTCGCCTAAACTTTACTCAGAGGAAGAAGTGCGCTAAAAATCCTGTCGAACTCGCCAGGTAAAGCGGCCAAGGAGAATCTACGAGCACATTCATGGAACGCTTCAAAGATGAATGCATGCAAGTTAAAGCATGCCCGAAGTATTGAAAATCTCTCGGTTTCATGAACGGGATTAATAATCCGAACTCATCAAGAGGTTGAACGAAAAGATTCCCGAAACCTTTGATGAACTCATGAAACGCTCTCGGTCCTTCGTCCAGGGAGAAGCCGCCGCGGGATAGCAAAAGGAACTACTCGAATCCACGGTCACAGGAACAACACTGGGAAACAATCCAACGACCGGGTAGTAACCGTAATAGGAGCTATCGCAGCCGGGAGCGGAGGGATAATGATAGATACACCCCGCTGATCAAGACCCCAAAGGAAATACTCGCAACGGAAGGTGCGAATTTTCCAAGACCGCCACAGATGCGCACTCCAGAGGATCGGCGCACTGGGAATGGATACTGTGATTACCATGCACAGAAGGGCCATACCACTAACGAATGTGTCCAACTGCGCCAGCTCATCGACAAGATGGTTAAAGAAGGTAGATTGGACCTGATTCGCCTCCAAACGGTCAAGTTTAATCACACAAGCTGACCACTTGTGAATGGTCAACCGTAATAAACTTAAAACAGCTCAAAAAGCAAATGCAATTAAGATCAGAGGAATATAGTGGATTCCTAGGTCGTTAAGTCCCACGGAGGATGAATGGTGTTCAACACTTTCAGATGTCGAATAATCACTAAGGATAGTGATCAGTAAGGATTTTGAGTTATTTATACCTAAAGAGAAAGTTTTGTAAATTACAGGGGCTTAAATGCAAATTAAAGAAAATCAAAAAGTTAAAATATATTAAATAAACGCTATCACTATTTTTACAATGATGTTTTTCTATGATTTATAAAACAAAATAACTTAAATAAACTATTTTAACTAAAACGTAAACTTAAATTATCTAAAAACGTAACTTAAAATGAAAACGTACTTTAAGTATAAAAATTACGCGAGTGCGCAAGTAAAAACGTAAAATTTTTTGAAATAAAAGTCCTACAAGTGTAAAAACAATTTTCTTACGTACTATATGACAAAAGAAAATTTTAGAAAAAAGATTTATATTTTTTTGACTTTTATATTTTTTATTATGAATTAAATACTATTTTAGACTAAATAAATGCTTAAAAATACTAAAACTATTTAGAAAAATCTGAAACTTTTTTATGAAATACTTTATATCAGTACAAGGCTAGGAAAAATACAAAACATGTAAAAGCTTCTACAAATAAGCTGCTAAAAGTCGAATAAGCTAATAAGCTATAACCTAGCAAACTACCTTATATATTTAATCTTGCAAACTAAAACCAAGAAAGACCCAAGGGCGCAATGGCATACAGGTACACCAATATCACTCTCAAAGGCTGGGAGGTCTCAGGTTCGAGCCTGCCTCCCACCCTTTTTGCTCTTTCATTTTATTTTTGGATTTTTATTTTACAAACTTATTAAGTTAACTAAGATAAGCAATTTTCAAAACTATAACTTTTTCTAAAAACCAATAATAAGCTCTATTTGAGCTTATTATCCTAACAGATAACAAAAAGAAAATGTAAAAAGCTTAAGCTTGAGCCAAATGGCTTAATAAGCTGATGATTAAGCAAATGGCTAACTGAAAATAAGCTAAGCACTGTTTAACAAGCTAATACAACAACTGAGAAGGTACAATTACTTATAAATAAGCACTTAACAGAATTCAAATAAGCACAAGCTATACTGTTTAAACAGGACACCTTTTTGGTTTACTAGGCACCTTTAAGCTAATTTTTAAGCACTGAGATAAGCTAGGAATTGAAAATAAACACTTGGACTAACAAGCATACCAATTAAGCTTTCCAAAAAGCTAAGATTCTCACTGTGATATCCACTGATGAGCTTATAATGAGCTTATGCAAAAGTTTGAAAACACTGAATGCTCAGTGTACTATGTGGAATGGATCAAACAAAAAGCCATAAGCAGGCTTATCAAATAAGCTACAAATGGAAAAATAATCACTGGAACTTCAAGCTAGCCAGATGGGCTTCTAGAATCAACAAGTTGCATAAGCTAAGCTTTTCTAATAAGCAAGTTATAAGCTTGAGAAATGAGCTTGTGAAACTGTGCACAGGACATGTTTACAGAAAAGGGGTCAAAAGAAGCTGATGAATAAGCACTTAATAAGCTAGCTAGAAGTAAACTTATATTTTTCTAATTTAGTTAAGCAACTAAACTTTAATATCCCAAAAACATATAGACTAAATATTAATATTAAGCACTCACTAAAATTATGAAGTTTATTTAAAAACTGTAATTAGAAAATTTTGACTTTTTAATAAAATAAACTAAGTTGACTTTTATGAGATTTTAATTGATTCTATGGACTGAATAAGTTGTAATAAGCTATAATAAGACTGATTTAAGCTAGAGTACTAAGTTACAAGCAACTTTGATGCAATATGTAGTCCTAATTCTTAACAGTAAACTGGCAATATGAATTTAGAAGCTATTTTGACTTTCAATTAAGTAAGCACTGGTTTTTATTGTTGTTCTGAGTTACTAGAGACTAGTATGACAAGTAACAATAACAAACAACACATAAACAACCTTTAACACCATTTAATTCAGCAAATCCAAACACCACTTTTTAAGACTGTTATTAAGCTTTTAATGCTAAAACAAGTTTATAGACCAAGTAATCTATTTATTATCTTATATTGGCTATAGTAAAACAGAATTGAACTGGAATTAACAACATTCAAACACTTAAACTAAGAAATGCAAAATTTAAGGAAATGGCTTACAAAATGAGTTCAAGCTCAAAACTGAGAATCCAAAGACTGAGATTACACCCTATAGCTTCCCAAGAAGCTCTATACCAAAAAGCAATCCAAAATCAGCTCTGCTCCAATGTCTTGATCATTTCTCCATAGATTTTTTATTTTCTCACTATTTTTCTTGATTTTTGTGAATTTTTAAGCTTTATAACTATAACTGATTTCAATGGTTCTAAAAGCTCTCATATGCTATATAAAGAGCTTATATGAGCTTTAGATTCCAAGACAACAACCAAAAGTATCATTCGAACCTATTGAGATTTTGAGAATTCAAACTTGAAAATTGCATAATCTTGAAATAAAACTGGAAACTTGAAGTTTATTATTAATAAAGGTTCACATACACTCAATAATGCTTAAACAAGAACTTAAAAGCTTAAAAGTACACTAGAAAACTTGAATTTATTAAAGCGACATAAACTAAACTAAACTACACTACATACTCTTCCACACTGCTTCTTTCTTGTATATAAAGATCTTTTTCATCTCTGTCGACATCCCTAAGACTATCCCACCTCATCTTGGCCATTAAATCTTTCCAAATCATCACAATCGTCCATGTGGAAAATTGGCGCCAAAAGTCACTTTAAGCAGGTTTCTGCATTTAATGGGCTTTGGTGTATGTGGAGGTGGAGGGGGGTTGTTTATACAGCTGGAGGGATAAGGTAGCAAGGTGGAAAGTGGGCAAGTGGTGGTGAAACCACTGGTATTGGGTTGCAGTGGAGGGTGAGAAGGAAGTGAACAGTGGTGGTGGTTTGGCGGGTTTTTGACCATTTGACCCGGTTTTAATATTTAACGGGGTTGGGCTTGGGTTAAAGACTGGGCCAGCTGGTTAAGGGATTGGGTTGGATTTGGTTTTGGGTAATAACAAGGGTTGGGTTTGGTTTGTAATAATACAATGGGTCCGTTTGTAGTAGCTTATAAACACAAGGACCAAAGTTGTAATTCTGCCAAATTGAAGGACCAAACCTGCCAACATTCCAAAGTTATAATAAGGGTTAAATTTGCCAAGTTTCATTTGCCAAAGGACCAATAATAATATGTCCAAGGGTACTTTTTGCCATTTTTGAAACTTGAGGGACCAAACATGTAATTTCTCCAAAGTTCACCATAAGGACCAATTTTGTCATTTATGAATAGTACAAGGTTTATTTTTGATTATTTTCACTTTTTAAATTCACCAAGGACTATATTTGACAATTTTCAAACTTTAGGGACTAAAGTTGTCATTTTGTAAATTTTAAACTTTAAAGGGTTTATTATGACAACTTATGAATCCCAAGGACCTTATATAACATTTTTCTTTATTTTGATTTACCAGGGACTAATTTTGACAACTTTTGAAACTTAGGGGACTAAAACTGCCAATTTTGCAAACTTGATATGTTTTTCATCTGATTTTGATATTTTTGCATTTAAAACACATAAAACAATTATTTGTGATATTTTCATCATTTTAATGCATTTCTGAGTGTTTTCAGATGTTTTGGCATTCTAAACAGTACAAAAATGATGAGTATTTAGACACTCATCAGGACCACTTGGTCAAAAACATTAAAGAGGGAAAGGATAAACAAAAGAGTGGAAACAAGAATGAGACACCCAAAGATAAGGCCGACACGATCTACATGATACAATCATGGCAGCGGATCACTAGACAGAAGGTCAGCCAGGAGTTTTTCCGAAGAAGCGAAATCTCTTTCCCTACTCTAACTGCTGACAACGCAGTAGTAGAGCCACTCACCATTGAGATCAGTGCGGGGGGTCACGACATCCACCGCATGTACGTCGATGGTGGAGCATCGGCGAACATCATGTATGAGCACGCTTCAAACGATAGCGGCCTGAAATACGCAGCCGTTAAGCCCAGTCGAACGGTGCTAACGGTTTTACGGGTGAAAAGATATGGCCCATGGGGCAACTACGATTACCAGTCAGATTGGCAATGCGAACACTCTGCGACAGCGTGGATGGAATTTATGGTGATCAAATCCCCTTCGCCATACAATGGCATTATCGGGAGACCCGGGATATCACCATGCGCGCTAGTGCCATCAACGGCGCACGGGATGCTTAAATTCCCAGTAAAAGGGGCATTGTTACTCTTTACAATGCCACGGTACCGAATAGAGAATGTAACACGGTTACATGCGAAACGGCACCGATCCCTGAAAAGAGCGCAACCAAAGTCCCAAACCTGAAGGTTGCGATTCACCCAGAATACCCGGAACAGGAAATAGCCATCGGAGGGTCATTGTCGGACAACGGCAAAGCAACCGTGTGCGCGCTCTTGCAAAAGAACTTGGACATTTTTGCATGGGAGCCAAAACACATGACAGGAGTGCCACGCTCAATCACAGAGCATAAACTGAGAATCCGACAAGGGTACTCACCAATACGCCAGAAGAAGCGCGGCCAAGCCCCAGAGCGCGCGCAAGCAATTCTGGCAGAGATACATAAACTGGTGGATGCGGGAATCATGCGTGAAGTCTACTACCATGACTGGCTTTCTAACCCGGTAATGGTCAAAAAGAGCGACGGCAGCTGGCGAATGTGCGTAGACTTCAACGACCTTAATAAAGCATGCCCACAAGATCGCTATCCATTACCGGATATAGACTGGAAAATAGGGTCCTTGTGCGGATATCCCTTAAAGTGCTTCCTCGACGCATACAAGGGATATCACCAAATACAGATGGCTAAGGAAGACGAGGAAAAAACAGCCTTTCATACAAGCCAAGGCATTTACTGTTATACAAAAATGCCCTTTGGCTTGAAGAATGCGGGCGCTACCTATCAGCGGTTAGTGGATCATGCTTTCAAAAACAGTGGGCCGCAACCGGAAGTCTATGTGGATGACTTGGTTATAAAGAGCCATACTAAAGATGAACTTGTGCGCGACATAGAGGAAACGTTCAAAACTCTACGAGAGATTAACATGAAGCTAAATCCGAAGAAGTGCACATTCGGCGATCGAAGGCATGTTCCTAGTATACCTGATAGAGCCTGACGGCATAAAACCTTGTCCAGAAAAGACAAAGGCGGTCACCGAACTTCCTTCACCGCGCACGCTGAAGGAAGTCCAATCTCTCAACGGAAAGCTGGCCGACCTAAATAGGTTCCTATCCAAGTCAGCAGAAAAATCCTTACCCCTTTTCAAAACACTCAAGAAGTGTATAAAAAGGGTGATTTCCGGTGGACCACGGAGGCGGAAGAAGCCTTCACTCTGCCAAACAAAGATCTAGCAACGCTCCCAACACTTGTTGCACCCCGACCAGGGGAAGAGCTGATCATGTATTTATCAGCAACTCATGGAGCAAAGTGAGTGCAGTACTACTAACAGATAGGGATTCGGTACAAACCCCTATCTATTTTGTAAGCAAAGCGCTCAAGAAGACGGAGATGAACTACAGCGCCATGGAAAAATTAGTTCTGGCATTGGTGTTTACTGCCAAGCGACTACGCAGGTATTTCCAAGCGCACCCGATAGCAGTAATCACAGACCAACCGATCAAGCAGATCATCTCCAAACCTGATGCGTCAGGCCGACTCCAGAAGTGGAGTGTATTGCTAGGTGAACACAACATCTCTTACAGATCGCGTACCGCAATCAAAGGACAGATTCTGGCAGACTTCATCATTGAGAAGCCAGACACCGACGAGGCACCCTCACCAAGTAAGAAGGAACTACAAGATCCATGGATCTTGTTTACAGATGGATCCTCATGCGTGGACGGGTCAGGAGCTGGCCTCATTCTCACAAATCCAGAGGGAATGGAATTCACTTACGCACTGCGTTTTGAATTTACAGCAACAAATAATGAGGCAGAATATGAAGCTCTAATCGCCGGATTACGCATTGAAGCTCGAATGGGTGTACATAACCTGGAATCAAATGTGGATTCCCGGCTAGTAGCCAACCACGTGTTAGGCGAATACGTAGCTAAAGAAGAAAATATGATTCAGTATCTCGACAAGACCAAGACACTGATTAAAGGCTTTGATAGATTCACCATCAATCAAATTCCTAGAGGAGAAAACCGCAAGGCAGATGCACTAAGAAAAATCGCCTCGACAAGCTTTGCACACCTGTCAAAGCAAGTGCTGGTGGAAACACTGAAAAGCAAATCCATATCGGAGATGGAAGTCTCCACAGTAATAGAGGAGGAAGGTCCTACGTGGATGACACCGATAACGGAATTCCTAAACAAAGGAATGTTACCCCAAGAACAGAAGGAAGCTCGCAGGATACGGCGCACAGAACAAAGATTCGAACTTCGAGACAACATACTGTACCGACGCTCCTTCCTTCAACCATGGCTCCGCTGTGTGGGCCCACTACAAGCAAATTACGTGCTGCGAGAAATCCATGAAGGTTCATGCAGCATGCACTCAGGACCACGGTCCGTTGTGGCACGCGCCATGAGATTAGGGTACTACTGGCCAACCATGCACCGCGATGCGCGGGACTTAATAAGGAAGTGCAACGATTGCCAAGTTCACCGACCCGTCCCGCGCAAACCACAGCACGAGCTAACGCCAATCACATCCCCATGGCCATTCTACAAGTGGGGTATCGATATTGCA
This sequence comes from Chrysanthemum makinoi, assembly GCA_910596185.1. Lineage (NCBI taxonomy): Eukaryota > Viridiplantae > Streptophyta > Magnoliopsida > Asterales > Asteraceae > Chrysanthemum > Chrysanthemum makinoi. Next base: position 48,777,696 of record OU343217.1, on the reverse strand, counting down.
GGACCTTTTCCAGTCGCAGGTGGAGGATTGAAATTCCTCATAGTCGCCATAGACTACTTCACTAAGTGGATCGAAGCAAAAGCAGTGGTAACAATCACGGCAACCGGTGAAACGCTTCGTCGGGGAAAATATTGTATGCCGCTTCGGTTTGCCTGGCGAAATCATCTCGGACAACGGGAAACAATTCTGCGAAAATCCTTTCAAGGATTGGTTCGAGAAGTTGAACATCACACAACACTTCGCATCAGTTAAACACCCACAAACCAATGGCTTAGTAGAGCGCGCAAATCGAAGCCTATGTGAAGGAATTAAAGCACGCCTGGACAGGCACAAAGGAAGATGGGTGGAAGAGCTCTCGCATGTTTTGTGGGCGCACCGCACTTCAATAAAAACCAGCACGGGAGACACTCCCTTCTCACTAGTCTATGGGACAGAAGCCGTCATACCGGCCGATATTGGTATGCCAACTATTCGCACCGCTGAAATTAACGTGGCAACTAATGACGACGAACGACGTATTGATTTGGATCTGCTGGAAGAAAGGCGCGAACGCGCATCTATAAGGGAGGAAAAATCAAAGTCAAGGATGAAAGGATACTATGACACCAAAGTACGTAGTGTCTCATTCAGACCAGGTGATTTCGTCTACCGCGCTAATGATGCGAGCCACGCAGAAGACACGGGCAAGCTCGGACCAAAGTGGGAAGGACCCTACGAGGTTACTGAAGCATCAGGAACGGGCGCGTACAAGTAACGAGGCTTGGATGGTAGAGAGCTGCCGCAAGACATGGAACATCTGCAACCTCAAGAGGTGCTACCTTTAGGAGTGGCTCAGGCCCAATGTGCAGACGCTCATACACTTTACTAGAGTGCCAGATAACTATCTATGTATTTATTTTTTATTCCCTTCGTATAATGTCTTATTTTCTCAAACACACTTGCAAGTATTAATAAAATGTTGCGGTTTCTAGCTAACTCCGTGACGCATTTCAATTTGTTATTTCCATATACTGTATGTCTTAACAATTTCTTATTTTTTGCCTACATGGCGGGCATGCAATAAATACACCCACGATGGTAAAAGGATAAGTTCACCTACTAAATAACTTGTTGAGTAAGAGGGTTGCAAACCCATCAACACCGGATCACGTATCCTTGTTAAACACCTTGTTCTCAAGACGTTGGAATGAGTTTGTGCGCATCTCACGATGGGAGCGTAACATCGCACATGATGCACGTTTAACAATTTAGAAACCAAGACACTTGATTTCTTCATGTGATATTTACAGCACGCTGCATATCATAACATACACGACTATGATGGAAAATACTTAGTATTTTTATACTCTTCATACATGATTATGAATCTCTTATATTATTGGCGCTTGTGTACATTTAACCTGTAGACAACACAAGTAAATATGCTACGATTGGCAACGATGGAAGGTGATTTTATTAAATAACTATGAGTTATTACAAAAGGGTTGCTACTTTACAACATATCCACCTACCAACTATTACAACGCTCAATAGATGAGCCACCCACGCGGTTCGAGGTATCTTTGGCCTCGTCAAGCTTCTTCAACAGATCTGAATCCTGCCGAGACACGTAGAGCAACACTCACCGGTACCCCATCAGACCTTGGCTGGTGCGCTGCACCAACCCCGCACAAGATTGCCTTCCCTTTGATACCTTTCTTTCGCGCAAGTCTGGTCGCATGCGCTTCCAGTACCTCCTTCAAAGGCACTTCTTTCTCTAAAACAAAAGGATTCAAAATATCCCTGGGACGCGCGAAGACAGGTACTTGAAGCTGTGAGTCATGGGGTTTCAAGAAGTAATCCAGCTGGGCTTCTGCACCCTCTGCGCGATGACGCGCAAGAGTCAACCCCGCCATGATGACGTTTATAGGATAATCCTGATCACGCTCGAGTTCAGCAATCATAGGGAGCTCTAACTCCTTCATCCTTTTCATAGCAGCGACCAGGTGATCATACGTCCTAGCATCATAATTAGGTACCTCATTAACGGGTACCTTTAGCAGTTCCGATTCATGCAATTTCTCCACGGCCTCTGCTTTGCCGCGCTCCAGAGCGCACTGAACTACATCCCCAAAGGCGGTAACCACTTCTGGCGACTCCAGAGTGTTAAGAGCAGCTAAGCGAAGACCATGTCCTATGAGCCATCTACGCTCAGCTATAGTAGACATCAGCTGAGGATACAACTCCTCGTCATACTCAATACTTAATTTGCGCAGTTTTGCCTCTTGTACTTCCAATGCATTGCTCACAGTAGCGCCAAGATCCTTTACCTGAGCAACCAACTCCTTCTTACCTTGCTCAAGATACTTCAGGGCCCACATACAGGAAGCTTTATATTCTGCAGCAGCAGTGCGCTCTCGACTTATCTGACTCAGCAGCAACATTTTTTCCTCAGCCAGTCCTTGGGCATACACACTCATGGCATCGGCTTCCGCCCTGGCACTTGCTAGCTGGGTTTCCAGTTGAGCGATGCGCGAACTGTCCCCGAAATAACTGGCCTTCAGCCGCGCTGCCAATGAGGCCTGATGGGCTGCGGTCAAATCCAGTTCCTCAATAAGCCATCCCATTGGCATTTCCCCAGCAGTCGATGGCTCAGCATTTGGACTATTCAGCGCAGAAACTTCAGTACGCACAGGGCTCTCAAGTGGTGGTGACTCTGCGGATTGTTCATACCTACAGACAATACGCGAAGTTCACAGTTGAAAAGAAACATAATAAATAATAATAAGAAAGAAGAAAAAAATTCCAGGACACTTACGCAGGAATGGAAGTGTCAGGTGATGGTGGGCGTGACGCGACATCACTAGAGGACGACTCTACATTAGACACCACAGGACGCTTCCTTCGGGAGGAAGCAACGCCATCACCACTGCGCTTCCTTTTGCGCATTAATCCATGGCTTTCCCCCTCTTCCGTTTCCTCCACTTGCTCTACCACCTCTTGGGCCGGTTGCACTAGGGGGGAGGGAACTGTAGAACTCGGCACACTTTGTAGGGGTGTCGCTTCCAGCGCAACGGATGAACTTCCCCCTACCTCTCCTAGGTCCAGATCAAGGGTACGCCCCGTTGCCGCAACAAGCACGAGATCTTCTCCCTCCTTTAACGGACGTGTTCCCACTTCTACCTGTATCGGCTTCGCCAGTTGAACTACGCTGAACAGGTCCATCTCTGCACAACAACAAAGAAACGCTAACAGTTTACGACAGGGACACAGGAAAAACAATAATCACTTACAGTAATATAACTCAACGGGGTACGCAAGAATGAGCACCCACCCTGACCATCTGCGCCTATGAAGATTGGAACTTCTTCTGGACTACCAAAATAGTTTCGGCTCAGACCAATGTGCACCAAGAACTCCTCGGGGTAGGAGCTAATGGGGATGCGGTTGGCATTTATTGTGTCCGCATCTTCCGCATCGTATGATCCGGGGAGGGGGCGCTCATCCTTTGGCAGTGTCCCCTGGGAGTAAAAATCGAAGCGAGAAGGAAAACACGTGTTATCGACCCAGAAAAATTTCTCCCTCCAATTCCTGAGTGCATCTAGCTTCTCCGTATAGCATTGGAGTCGCCCAGGACGTTTTGCGAAGGATACCCACCCGTGTGACCAGGTGGTATGGTAAAAGGCGCGGAACAGGTTGATGGTAGGGTTGATAGCCAACAGGTGGCAGTTCACCTCAAAATTAATTAGTTTCGCTGCACCTATACAGTGTAGCTGGGATATGTGGATACGGTAATAATTCAAAACGTCACTCAAAAATAGAGATATGGGTATACGCTGATTTGCGAATTCGAAGAAGCGTGTATATAACCCTATCTTCCCATCGGGGAAGTCTGCTATTGACGCATTTGCAGCCGGAACTTCCGGATGTACTGCGCTGGGAATATAGTAATCCGACGCGAATTGTAGCAGCTCGCTCTCCGTTATGTCTGATGTAAAATCAGATAATACCTTAACCATTATTTTCAATAGAAACAAAAGCGCACACGCGGTTACCTAGTGAATATTCGAATAGGGTGGCTGGGAATGTTTGTAGCTGTGATAATGGCGGATAGAGTTTTTCTTCTTACTGTTAAGAGAAATGGTAAAAATGAGGCGTCCAGTTATATAACGTCCCTCATCCACACGATGAGTGACACGTGGACCCCACCAACCCTTATTCTGTGGTCAAGATTGCTTGATGGGACACGGGTGCAGTAACTTTCCCCCGATTTACGAGGCGCCCATTTTTTTTTTAATTCAATGTCTAGATACAATGTACCGGTTGGTATATTTTTATGGCTTCTTGGCTACGCTTCGAAGTTTTTGGATGACTACGGTTATTAGTCTAGCATCCGCAGTTAGTCACTACGCATACTAGACTGGGGGGACATGATGACGTATAGTCTATATCCGGGTCACGAACCCGATTAAAAGTCCAACACTAACTTAGCCCGGTATGAACTGGGCTACGCTGATTAGATGTTTGGGCTCACGAAAGCCCAAGCCCAAATCTATTTACGGGATAGATATTGGATATCTCCTAAATATGGAGATAATCATTCCCCAACCAACTTAGGCGGGATACGCCGAAGGTTGAGGAACACGGAACCAACAAGGATTCCGTGCGTATATAAAGGGAATCATATCCCTCGTTTAAAGTACGATCTACGAACCCTAATTCTCCTTAAACCCTAAAACCGATTACTTACTCTCACGCCGGAGGATAATCGTGGGAAACAATCCCACGGTAAGCCTAACGGTGTCTCTTGTCTCTTAGTGTGCAGGTCTCAAGCAATAATTCTCAATTGGTACGAGAGCCGGAGCCTCAAATAAGGAACACCCAACTTTTGTATCAACAATAAGAGTTGATATAAGCCCAGATTTACGTGTCAAACCACTTGATCCGTCCCATTCTGGGGTCTTTATAGGGACTGCGTTTGTTACAGTTGAGAATTGAAGTTGTAAAAAGAGAGACTTTTTTGAATGCGTGTGTTTGTACTTGTAAGCATGCACCGGTTACTATTGAAAGCTCATTTTCTGACTCTATTGGTGCAGTGCACACATGAGAAAAGTGTTTCCATAGTACTTTTTCGTAGTATCTATGGTCGTAAATTTCTTGGTTGGAGTTTCTATGTGGATCGTCTTCAAGCTGGAAGATTTTAGGGAGAGACGAAAGGTGTTGTAGATGGATTGATAAGCAATTGCTTCTTTTGCCTTCAAGAAATAACCGAAGGCCAGTCACGGGCCTCTTACCCACGTCAACCTGTAAAAATTTTAAGAACATTAATTGTATGTGAAAGTGATTTTATTTTTTACTTGTTGTCTTGTCCCTTCTTAACCAAAACGTCTCATTTTTAATATTGCAGATCAAATTTCCTCCTCTAAAAATAGTAAAAGGCGCAACTCAGAACCAAATCAATTTGCAATTTAAGATTGAAGATGATAAAGAGGATTTCTCAGAAAAGAGATATTAATTACCGGGTTGGTGTTAACATACAGCCTGGGCCCACAGAAGCTAAACTGTAAAGATGGTATGTTTTGCTGCTTGCGGTGCGGACCAAGGGGAAGATCATTAAACACAGGTGCCCATTGTCGAGGCAGCTGAAACTCCAAAAATTGATGAAGCTCTTCAATTGGCGGTTTATCTACAGCAAACACACAACTAAAAGTTATTAGTATAGTTGATCTTAAGATGTTTTCAATGAAATGCGCACAAAGTGTAAAATGTAAAAATGTAAATAATATGTAAACAGAGTTTGCTCACATCGTAAATAGAGGTTTATTGCATGGCTCAAGTATCCACTTCCTGGGACGCCATTAAGTAAAGAGGATATTGGAATGAAGGACATTGTGATTACATCCGGCTCTAATTGCACACTATGCAACCACTCATGATGCGTTAGTTTTTTATAATCTTGTCCACCTCTCCTTTTGTAAATGCTCACAAGGTTCTACAATTAAACATAATGACAGATCAACACAAGACATGTATGAATATCATATCATGGTCATACTATAAAATGGTAAGTTACAGTACCTCTTTTGAAGAATTTGAACTCGATGGACTAGTGTCTGCAAACCTTACCCTCTCCCCTCCTATGTCATACTGGAAAGAAAAATATGAGATGATAAAGTCATAAGAAATCGAATAGTCTATATTGATCGTATAAATTTACTCAAATCCAAACGTATGTGAAGCCTAACTACTTTCAGCAATGCGACCGATAAACAAAAGAGCAGATACCTTTTCATTATGAGAAAAATGTTCAGAACTACTTCCACATTGTCCATCAACATTGACGAATCTCTTATCAGCCATCGCTTCCAACCTTTTCTGCACTTCAACAGATTGAAGAGGTGATGCATACTGCTGTTTCATATAGATTACATCTTTTCCGCCCATATTGACACCAACAATGGCGTGAGTCCCTTATATTTCAATAAACCTATAATAACATCAGTTATAAGCATAGATGCAACATAAAGTATGATCTAAGTATCTAGTTGCGGATTCATATGGGTATCAACTATAGGATTTTTACCTTGCCAGTAAGGCAGGTTCCCATGAAGATGGAACTGCTTTCTTGACACGATCAGAAAGTAGAATTTGGGATTTTTCAAGTGCTACGGTATATAATGAAATGAACATGCCTTCAAACGCAAGAGTCTTAGTGCTCAAAGCGCCTTTCTGCGAACCTCCAGAAAACTCGAACATAGCATTAAAAAGGCCTGACGGAATTTTTCCAGTCAATGATAGTGCCTGGTTAAATTGCTCTGACATCTGCAGCCCAAAACAATAGAACTTTAGGTTATATTGTTATAACACCTTCACTTATCACTAATACAATGGATTTAACAACTTAACATGATTCGTTTTATTTAAAAACTGGATCAAAATATACTAGTTCGGAAACTGTAGATTTAAATTTGAAGAAAAAATTAAAGAATAATGTATCGGAGGGACCTGCCTTTAACGTTTTTCATTATCGTCACCCATATGCTAAGATTATTATATGGATCACCTAAGCATGTTAGCATGTATCCCAATATGAAACCAAAAACTGTCAAATGGCCAAAATGCCTTAAAAAGTCTTATCTTACAGATAGAGATAGTAATCAAGGGTGCTTCATAGTTTTTCTTACAAAACTCTTAAGAGCTTTTTCATCTCCCTAACATGTTTTCGGCCGGGTTAAATTAGTATAATACAAAATTATCTAGCACATAGTTGGTACCTATATAATGTACCTGTTGGAAAGTGAGGAAATCTGAACGAAATCGAGTCCGTTCACCTTTGTCACATTTAATCGATTTTGGGACATTAGGAATCAAAAGTCCACCAGGAAGGACAATGTCTCTACCTTCACTCTCATCTATTTCAATCAAACGATTTTGATTACGAGTACTATTACTATTCAGACTACCATCTGAAAATAAACCACCTTTACAATACTTAAGCCTTAGATCTAACGAGATGTCGTAACCGCAACCAATCGATTGAATCGCAACATTTGCAGCTTCAACAGCTGGAAGGTTAAGATCCATTTTTACCAATAAATCAAGTGCATGAAAAAAAAAAAAGACAAATAATGTATGACTATATATAATTAAAGTACGTGTGGTTATAGAGTATATTAAATCATTAATGCACAAATGAAACATAAATGCCAGCACATTCTTTGTTGGTACTATAAACAAAGATCTACCTTAGGATTTTTGGCGGGTGAAAAAGTGGCGTTTTATGCAGTTGACGAGGAAGAGTTTGACTTGCAGTCAACATGTGATTTGTTATTTTGTCATATATAACGAATCTTGATGGTGACATTCTCTAGAGTCAATGAGTGATACTAAAATAATGTTTGAATGTTTTAAGACATCTCCAAGATTTTAGGCATTGGATCTTATTTTTCTTATTCTAGACCAGTAGGTCTTGGATCTTGGAAAAATCTTTTCATAATATAATCTATCTTTAGGAGAACACATTTTGAAAATTTTGAGGAATGCAATAGCTATTTCATTATATATGATGTTGCTTGTTGAAATATTGAGGAATGAAAGTAGTATTTTTTTTCTTTTGATGATTCAGGGTTAAAATCAACGCCTAACAATAACATTGTTAAATTACATTGATTAAGATCAACTAGCAACAAGTTAGTGCTACACAAAAAAAATATTCATGTTTATTTCAGAAGAAAATAGAAAAAACAAACACCAACGAAAAGCAAACAAAATGGTACTGTTTTGATTATGCCGTCTTATACACTAGTTATCAGACCCGTAGTGAGATTTATATATCGTGTATTTTTAAGAATTAATATCTAGTTTATTTATATCATATACTTATGTGAATTCTATATCCAAACACCATATAATTATTATAATTATCTTGAAATTTCAAATATTTTGTATTAATGTTTACATAACCACTTATTATACAATCCTTCAAAAGAGCATAAATTGCATAAAAATTTTCTTCTAGTTCTCATATTTCCAGTAACATAAATGAGTCGCATAGTATAAAAAATACATAGCACCTCAAATAACCACTTAACTTCATAACTACTTGTGAATTATCAAAGATCGCGGTTAAAGATTACTATCTAACAATTTTATGTTTTAACTATGACCAGTAAACGAGTACTTCTCATTTGCCTCGCGCCAAAATGTTATCTCCCAAATCTTGAGCTCAAATGACCACTAATCCAACAGCCACCTCGTTTAGTTCTCGTCACTTGTAACATAGACTAATATAAACAACATATGCTAAGACACAATGTATAAAGTTTATCGTCTAAAAGTTGACTATACAATTATAAAGGAGATTCTAAAAAACATATCTCGATATTTTGTTGACAGTTAAACTTCTTAACTCTTCACAACCGGGAGTTGGGCACATAATCTCATAGTGGCTTGAGTGCTTCCAACTGCCAATTCAGGTGAGACATGTGCTCAGTCGTTCAGATAAGCTGACAACATATAGAATCGTTAAAATGTTTCAATTTTTAAATCCTCCGCAAATATGCATTTAACTTCTCGTATCGTAATTACAGTAATTACTAAATCCAATCTAATAAGACTTTGAAAACATTAATAGAAAAAAGGATTATAAATACTATTGACAACATCACCATCCTCATCATAATGAAACTGTTTTATAATGCGATGCTTGACGCTTAACATAATTGCCCATATCAAGTTAGGACTTCTAAAAAGTAATCCCATACATTCTCTTAGTAACTTAGTTATCCGGATTAAATATGTAATAGTCAAAGAATATTATTTTCTCCATTTGTTATAGATAATGAATACATCAATTCTTACTTTCAACCTGTTTCAATCCATCTGCTGTCAGCAATAAACTTTATGGCTTAAAATTGTCGACTATATCTAGTATTACATGTTCTAGAAGTTTGTGCTAAGTCAAAGTTTCTTGTATCTCTCTCTTATGCGTCCTCTTAAGTTCCATTATATCTTGTTAGAGTTGATTCGAATGACGTTAATAAGTAACTACGAACATTGTTGTAAAATACAAAACATAACATACATTTTTGTAAAAGCATGAGCCATGTTGTAACCATTTTTAATTTGAAGCCCAACAAACATGGCTTAGCTATCCATTTGGCGACCACTTGATTAATATCCACCATCACAACACAACTAATTTAGAATGTGGATAGATTATTTTAGTCATCGTATTATAAGCGCAACAATTTTTAATCTAAATTAGTCATTGTATTATAGGGTACCCTTGTATTATATATGTAGTCTAAATGCATCATGCTTCAAAGTTCATACATGGATGTTCGAAATCACTCGACACTTGACATTTAATATAGTTTAAATTTCATTTAGCTTGCTTTTAATATAGTTTACATTTGACACACAATTTTTTTTATCGTGACACGGTGTTTGGTATTGCATTTTAAATGTGATATCATTGTGTTTTAAAGTTGCAGATAGTTTCAGGGGAACCACATGCCTTCCAAAGAAACTCTGTGGCACATACATATCTTGGTTTAAATAATGATTTTTACCCTTTTTTCAGCTTTTCAATCTTATTCTCTATTAGCATTTGTATATAGAAAGTTTGACGCATTTAACTTCTAAACCTTAAAATAGCCAAGACATGAGCTTGAGGTACATATTAAGACCACTGAAAGGACTTGGGCTAAGCAATATCCATGAGAAGTTAAGTCCATATGCCTCTAGTGACTGCAGTTCATTGTTAGAACGTTGTCTTGTGCTCGACTTTTCATTTTCAAGATGTTGGAGGAAATCCATGACCATAGGATCGGTCCATGGGCATCCTACGGGAGCATTCTCGCCTGCAACCCATCCTAAATGACCTTCTTTTGGTGTAACCATCAGCAAACAACTTGGGTGCCCGATATATAGCTTAAATATTGTACCACAATATATAAATATTTTGTGTAAAGTTCATAACAACAAGCACCCATGGCCTAATGGATAAGGCGTCTGACTTCTAATCAGGCGATTGTGGGTTCGAGTCCCACTGGGTGTGTCAAAATCTTATTATTATTGTTATTTTTTTTCTTTAGGATAAGGTTTTAACAACGAACTAAAAATCACACTACAACAAATTGGTCATTTGTACACACTTTTTTCTTCACACTTAATCAACCGTGAACTTTATTTTTAAGATATTCACACTCATAAGTGTGTAAAAATTATTTTCACTAATAAGTGTGATAAATATGAAGTGTCAAAAAAAACTTCACATATTTAATTGTGAAAACAAAAGCTCACGCTTATAAATGTGAAATAATATAACTATATCTTTTTAACACTTTTTAATGTGAAGAATTATGAAAAACCTCACACTTTTAAGTGTGAAGTAACTAAATATTTTTTGTCACACTTAAAAATGTGAAAAGATGTAAAATTACTATTTTTTAGAAAAAGCTCACACTTATACAAAGTGTGATGAATTTTTATGTATAAAAAAACCCAATATGTTTGGAAGATACCCCTATGTTTGGAAGCGGATATAAAAAAAAGAGAAGAATAAACGATACCAATTCGTTCCATCATCTTCACACACTAAAAACACACAATTCATTCACATTCAGTTCCATCAATTCATTCCATATCAGTTCCATCAATTCATTCCATATCAATTCCATCAGTAACCATTGCGGATCCACATCAGTAACCAATTCGTCAGGGTTTCGATCAAGTTAGGTGAATATAAGCTCGTTTGAAGCTCGCTTAAAGGTTAGACAATTCACCGCTAGCTTATTTTAATAAGCTGTTTAAATAAGCTGTTTTGATTGAATTCATGCTTATTGTAGTTTAAATAGCTTATTTTAATAAATAGTTTTGATTAAATAGTTTAAACAAGTTTATAGACTTAATGAGTTGGAGTATAATAATCTGATTAGCTTCTTATGAGTTGGAGTATAATAATCTAATTAGCTTCGTGGTTATATGTATTAACTTTTGCGCTTCAGAATGCTAGCATATGTCAATTAGAGTTGAACTTATGGTGTTAGTATACAAGTTACTATCTGATGGTGTTGTTAGAGATGAAATATAATGATGCGCCTACTGAGTATTTGTTGATGGATATAATTAGGGGTGTTTGGCAGTAGGTTAAGTGGTTATGTGAAATGAACTTATTGGAAGTAGATTGTTCTTTGTTTTCATTGTTTTTATAGCTTTTTATATCATCTATGAATAATCTATGTGTAGGTATAATATAAAATAATGGGCAAAAGTTGGATGAAAACTCATATAACAACTAAAACTTTTAAAGATGGAGTCAAGTCTTTTATAGATTTTGCTCGTCTTGGAGCTATTAAAGGGGAAATTTCATGTCCTTGTAATAAATGTGGTAACGATGGGTGGTTTCCTGTCGATGTTGTTCATCACCATATATTGCGACATGGTTTTTGTTCGGGTTACACACTTTGGACACTTCATGGGGAGCTTGATACAACACCACCAATATCTCAACCTACTAGTGTTTTGGAAACTTCTCGGGTTATAGATGACATTAGAGGCTTAGTTCGGGATGCCGTGGGTGTAAACTCTTTAGAGTCAAATAGTGAAGAATCTAGTGAATCAAGGCTCGAAGGAGATATTCAAGGAGATGATGAAGGAGATATTGAAGAAGATATTGAAGAAGACAATGATGGAGATAGTGAAGGAGATAGTGAAGAAGATAATGATGAAGATATTGGTGAAAGAAAATCCGGTGATGAGGACATTCGATATAAAAAGTTGATAGAAGAATGTGAGAAAGAACTTTATCCGGGGTGCAAGTATTCTAACTTGTCATTCACATTGCGGTTATACCACATCAAATGTATGGGCGGAATATCTAACAAGTCTTTTAGCATGATTTTGGAGCTTATAAAAGATGCATTTCCTCATTTATCATCATTACCTTCATCTAATAATGAAGCAAAAAAGTTGACTCATGATTTAGGGCTTGGTTATAAAAAAATCCATGTGTGTCCTAACGATTGCATGCTTTACTCGGGTGTGCGGAAATCTCAACAATCATGTCATATTTGCAATACTTCTCGCTATAAAAGTGATGCGCGTGATGAAAATGGTGAGAGTTCGAAATCACATAAGTCAAATAAGCCTGCAAAAGTTTTTCGCTACTTTCCCTTAATTCCAAGATTGAAAAGGTTATACATGTCCGAGAAAACAGCAAAGGATATGAGGTGGCATGATGTAGGATTAACAAAAGATGGAAAGTTAAGGCACCCGGCAGATGGTCTTGCTTGGAAGGAATTTGATGCTCGGTATCAAAAGTTTGCCTCCGACCCTCGTAGTGTAAGGCTTGGCCTTGCTAGTGATGGATTTAATCCATTTCGTATGATGAGTACAAGGTATAGCACGTGGCCAGTGGTGTTAATTCCTTATAATTTACCTCCTTGGATATGCATGAAACAACAATCTTTGATTCTTTCATCGATTATTCCGGGAGGTAAAGGTCCCGGAAACGATATAGATGTCTATTTGGAACCTTTAATTAAAGAATTGAAATTGTTATGGAAAGGTGTAGATGCTTACGATTCTTTCTCAAAACAACAATTCAAGTTACGAGCTGCTCTTTTGTGGACTGTGAATGATTTTCCCGCTTACGCCAACTTATCCGGATGGAGCACAAAGGGTCGCGTGGCATGTCCGGTTTGCACAAGTTCTACTCGTTCAACTTGGTTAAAGAATGGGAGAAAGTTTTGTTATATGGGACATCGTAGATGGCTCGAGCCAAATCACAATTATCGATTTCAAATGGACCGTTTTGATGGTACAATCGAGACCGAGGGTCCCCCAAGTGTATTAACAGGATCTGATATTCTCAAGCAGATAAGAGGTACAAAATTCAAATATGGCAAGTATGATAAATCTTCTAAGAAAAGGACAAGAGATGATATCGAGTGTTCAAATGACAAGTCTAGTGCATTTGGAGATGAAGATGATTTTATAGAAGAAAATGTTGATGGTGAACAACACTTATGGAAAAAAAAGAGCATATTTTTTAATTTGCCATATTGGGAATACAATTTACTAAGGCATAACTTAGATGTGATGCACATCGAGAAAAATATATGCGATAATCTACTTGGGACTTTACTGAATTGGGATGGAAAAAGTAAAGACAATGAAAATAGTCGCAAGGATCTCAAGGAAATGGGAATAAGGCATGAACTTCATGTTATAAGTTTGCCTAACAAAAAGCCTTCCTTACCCCCGGCATGTTACTCTATGTCCAATGTAGAAAAGACTAGCTTTCTACAAGTCTTAAAAAATCTTAAAGTTCCTGATGGGTATGCATCAAATATTTCAAGGGGTGTAAGCTTGAAAGAGCGTAATATTTTCAACCTTAAGAGTCACGATGGCCACATTTTAATGCAAGATATTTTGCCGATTGCTTTGAGAGCTTCAATGATTTCAAGATCACAATCTCGAGTAGTTAAAGCGGTGTCTGATTTTTGCTCCTTTTTTAAAGGTTTGTGTGCCAAAGTTCTCGATCTTAGTGAATTAGAAAAACTGGAGCATCAAGTTGTGCAAACGTTATGTGAATTGGAACAACTATTTCCTCCTAGCTTTTTCACGATCATGGTTCATTTAAGTGTCCATTTTTTTATGAGAACTGGTTTGTAGAAACTTAAAAGCTTCAAAATGGATATCCTTGGTATAAACTATAAAGAAAGTATCTTGTAAACTTGTGGACCGAAATTTCATTTTAGCCAAAGTATGGGGACAGTATGGGGTTGGATTATATGACTTGAAAAACAGGAGTGTGGTTGGATGACTTTAGCTCCACAGATTTATTTTTTTCTCTCAATCTTTTTGGTTAAATGGTTGGAACGTGAAAATTCAAACCTTAATCCAATGGTTGTTTCATTGAATTCGTTTGGCACCTTCACTTCTACGGTATGTTATTATAATATTGTACATCTGCTTTTCATTTCCTTTTTGAGTTGTTGGAGTCTATTCCTACTTATCCATGTATTAGTTTGATAATTTCTCATTTAAAATCATATTGAGTAATAAGACTGGATTATCCACTCTGAAACACTGATTTATATCATGGATTGTATGGACTATATAGAAATTAGAACCAATGATAAGCTAGGGTCCATTAGTTCAACAGCTTATGGTGCTTGAACTTATGGATAAGGTAGAAGGTTAAGGTTTAGATTTAATACAGATCCATTTTAAATCATACATAAATCGTACTCAACTGTGAAATTTTGGGTATTCATTGAGCTGGGGACTGATTGTTCAAGTAGCAGATTTATAGAAACAATTTTTGTACTCTATAACCTTCTCATTCTTCAAACCAGGTTCACTCTCAGCCTCTTTGGCTGGAAAACAATAAAAATTAGTCAACCAGTTTCTTACTTAAGGAAACACGTCTATCCATCAGCAATTGATACTATATAACTGAATTGAACTACTTTTACTCTTTAAGCGCAGAAGAGAACAAGTCTGATATAAATGATCATGTATATAACAGCTTGCTCTTTTGCTGTACCCACTTTATACTTTCAGTTTCATTACGGAATTTACATTATGCTAACTTTGCTTCCTGGATTTGTGATTGATTGACAGGTATTCACAAGATGTTTAGATCCAAAAGTAGCTTACAACAACATACAAATAAATACATCCAAAAGAATGCTTTGAATAGAAATGTCATTGACTCATCAACTTCTCGTAATGGCTTAGAATCACAAACCCTTCATGACGGCTCTCATCACCTATACTACCATGCTTCCCAAACACGCCTTTCAGACCTCCTTTTCATTCTTCACTTAACCATATATCTTCATCATCAGATTCTACTCATGCCCAACCCTCTCGGTCTGAACCATTATTGTCTCAGCATGTTTTACACGAGCTCCCATCATCTTCTCAACAAGCATCGATGCAACATACTTTGGAGCTCGAAGATGATGAGAGTGAGGACAAATTGATGTCTGAGGTTGAGATAATAGATAATTTTCCAAGATTACTACTAATAAATAGTCTTGTATTTAGTATTCCATGCTAAGTTCCTATTAATTTTACAGACCAACACGGAAATATTCTTAGGACTGCAAAATTGACAACAAAAGACGTGTATAAGCTAAATGAGGGTGAAAAGATTTTAGTACATGTTAATGATAAAGATCAACTAATCAAAGATGCAGCGGGGTTATGCACGAGGTTCATGACTTTACTTTTAAAACAACCAAACCTCTGTCCAATTGAAGCAAAAGATTGGCGTGAAGTAAAGACTCGTTGTGGTGTTAGACTTATGAGGGAACTACGGGTAATTCATTTTTTTAAGACATAACTGCTTATCAGTATTCTCGCTTTTTAATACACTTTTTTAAGATTGATAATGGATAACAGTTTCCCTCATTTTGGCAGCGTAAATTCTGTATATCTCAAGGAGCGAAAATGGATTGGGTTCTTTTCAAAATCTTTAATCAGAAGTACAGGGCTCTTAAGTATAGGATGAAATATAAGCTATATGGGTCGGTTAAAAGTAGACTTAATGAGGCTAATAACATTGGTGATGATGAGGCTCACGAGTTGGAGTATACAGAAGATCAGATTTTGGAGGCACTTGAATTGGTTGATGCACCTTCCAAAGTTCATGATCATCAGTGGGAGTTATATAAGGCTCAACTTAGATCATCGAAATCAAGAGTACTAGCTTTTATTTTATATACAATTTTATTTATTTATCTATTTTATTTTTGTTTCTTAATTTTATTTCAACTAAGTCACTTACTAACACCTAGTACATTCAATTGCTAATGTAGAAATTATCAGAAATAGGCAAAAAGGCAAGAGGTGAAAAACTCCATACTCATAGAACTGGTGCCGTTAGCTTTGCGCGAAAAAGACATGAATTTGTAAGTTCTATTTTGGACGGTATCCATACTTTAACTTTATGCTCTGTTAGATTATTATTGCAAAGCTCGTAGACAATATACATGTTTAATCCATTATACTGAAATATTGCACAACCTGTTGCCCTCTGACTGATATGGATCAGTAGTATGACATAAGTAAAACTTTACCAGCATTGAGTGTAGCTACTCAGTACTGATATACCTTACCTTTGTAAAACTTTTGACATACCATTATAGGGTTTGCTTGGCATTTAATGTGCAGCTTTTTCCTTGATATATACCTGAAACCGTGTATAGGGAGTCCGCGAGTCATTGTTCTCACTGGAGCTCCATTCAGCTTCCCTGGCCTTACTGTGATCAGAACAGTCATTATGAATCTGCTCTAATGTTTTAAGCTTGTTCCGAAGCTTTTCCACAAAAGAAGAAAAACTTCCCTGGCCTCCAACTTGACAATCTCACATTCCATTTCCTCTATGAGGTGTGTGTTACTATATAATGGCCTTTCAAGGCACATGGTACTATATCCAATTAAAGGTCAGGGGCATCTGAAATGGCTCGCGTGTTTTGTGTGAAGTTTGGAATTATGCGTGAGTAGTCAACTTCACTGTTCAATCCCTGCTTGAGCTATGCTCTGTGTGCTTTTAGTTTAGTTTAGACGCGTAAAGGAAAATATTAAAGTTGCTGAACTTGAGATAAAATATGAGAATGTATTTGGTACTTTAAATGCTATGCGTTATTGAATGTCCTGTTCTTTATAAGCTTAAACAAACACAATATCGCATACGCTGTGCAGATACTTCTACTTATATTGACACGAGTTACCCGTACTTTTTTCTGACCCAAAAGAAAAAACTAAAAGAAATATAATGACGTGTACTTAATATTCTACAGAAATCGAAGAACAAAAGATCACCAGGTTATGTCGAGATCTTTGAGATTGTACATCAAGCAACGGACGGATCTTATGTTGAAGATGCATCAAGAGATCTCGTGGTATATATTTATTTCGCTGATTGAATTTTAATTCTTACTAAAAGTACATGTATCAAAACTCTTTCTTTATCTTTACATAATCTTTCAGGTTGAAGCAAAGAAAGAGATCTCAAGAAAGATCTCGGAGTTAGGTTGCCCAGAAGAAGAGATTGATAATGAAAAGCGAGCTGCCATTGATAGAGAAGTATGGATAGATCTCAAGGGTCCGGAAGGGGAGGGTCTTGGCTATGGGGCAGGGGTAACAAAATCCCAAGTTACATGTTTTAGTAATGAATTAAGGAAAATGAGGGGGGAAGATTTTATGAATTCAAACTATGTGCACAAGCTTTTAGTTCAAACTAAATCACAAAACTCAATAATAGAATCTCAAAATAGAACAATAGAGTCTTTGAATAAGACGGTCGAAAGTTTGAATAAAACAGTAGAATCTCAGAATGAAAAAATGGCTCTTCAAAATCAGAAAGTTGAGGACCTACAAAACACGGTTGGAGGATTTAGAGAAGAGCTTAAAATTTTTCAGACTAAGTTCCAACGCGCATATGGTTCGTCCGACGTGTTTTTCTCTACCCGACGGTTCTCATGAAGATCACACAGGTTAGTAGTTCTGTAATAATCTGTATATCCCTTGAGATATATATACTCATGCATATATATTGTATTGAGAGAAAATTGAGTATATCTACAAAAAGTAGCTACTGTGGACCTTGTGGTTATGAAAATTATTAGTTAGTTTCCAGTTCGGATTTCCTTCTGGTTCTTTGCATATTACTTTACTTCTGGACTATATGCTTAGGTGGATTTTCTGCGTGATTTTGGTGAGTGTTAAGTGACTGAAGAAACTATAGTCATCTAAAGAATACTATCTGATGCTAAACTTTGATCGTCTAAATAGTCACTGGTTCTCCACATATAGAAATAATTCTTAATTTCATAGTTGATAAAATTAACCGAACGTTTTTATTTTCAGAGCTGATCTATATTCCAGAGTGTTCTTATATGATGTCTTTCTGCATAAATATAGCTTTGTTACAGTGTTTTTTTGGTAATGAAACTGAGTTCATGCTGCAATCAATTTCATCACATCACTCTTTTATCATCGTGTGCCTAGCTGAGAGTACATGTATACAATAGGATACAACAGAAATTCGGAACGTCGCATCTCTCCCATCACTTATTGTACCCCCCGCAGATCAAATAAGACCTTTCCTCATAGAAAAACAATAAACTGTGATAAAAGACTAGATATTCCAAAATGATCTACACTTACCTCACAGGTTTCAAATAATAAGTGGCAAGATGGGTGGGTTGGGTAACGGGTCAAAGTGAGTTGGATTGGGTTGGCTTGGGTTGAGTTGACCCGCAAACGCATTTCTTGTTTCATTTTTTGTACTGATAGTAATGCTATAGCAGCTGTCACAGCAGGTCTAATCCTATTATTTTGTAATTTTTTAAAGATTAGTCTCATTTTTAATGATATGTTATTTCTACGTATTTCACAGGTTATGGCAAGAAGAACATGCAGAGCTCATGGAAGAATTAATCGTAAGTATTTTCGTAAATGCGTCCTTAATTTTCTTGCAATGTTAGTATATAGTTTTCTTGCAATGTTAGTATATAGTTTTCTTGCAATTTAAACTTTTTGAGGAATTGAGCGTAAAATGAGAGAGTTTAGTCAGTTTTTGGTATCTTTAGAAAGGTCGACGACTTTTAGAGGAATGTCAAATTGAATTTTTAATGCATCCATGATAAGGGTATAATAAGACATTTTAGTATGCGTTATGATGTTGTAATGGTTTAGTAGCGTTCACAAAATTCTAATTGATTAAGGATTTGACTTGGCAGAAACAGTTTGTTGCAGGCATATGAAAATGGTTTAGTAGGTTTAATGAAATGAGTGTGTTTGGTGGAATCTGATTGTGAGGGTGTATTAGATGACTGCTTTCCCCTGTGTTTGTAAGTAGAAGCAAATAACCACTTCAAGGAATAGTGTTTTGATTTGCTTATACTTTAAAAAGATATAAATTACGCAATAAGCAGATAAAGAAAATGTATAAATAGTGTTTACAAGGATCCTGCTCCATTTATTTAAGCTCAATTAGTGTTGTACATGTGTATATTAGCTTGTTATTATTATATGAGCTTATCGGTTTATTGAAATACGAAAAAGCTAATATAGCTCCCTTTTTTTCAGCTTATCAAGTTTAGCTTTTGGCCTTATTATATGAGCTTATCGGCTTATTGAAATACGGAAAAGCCAATAAAGATCAAACTTTCCTGCTTATGACCTTATGGCTTTTGCTTATGGCAAGGCCAAAAGCTAAACTTGATAAGCTGAAAAAAGGGAGCTTTATTGGCTTTTTCGTATTTCAATAAACAGATAAGCTCATATAGTAATAACAAGCTAAAATAAATATGTAAAACATTAAATGAACCTATATAGTGATTGTTTTATCTTCATGCAGATTCAAAACTTGAGCCACATGTCTTGTACTTGGCGAAGAATGGTGGAAATGTTTCTTGGGGCAGGATTTAAGAGAAATCCTTCAGGAATATTGTTTTGTTGTTCCAGAATTTGCAACTTGTTTTTGAATTTGTAACTTGTTCCAGAAATTGTTAAAACTTTTATGTTTGAAATTGCAACTTACTTGATGTACCAGATCATGGTGAATATAAATTTGGGTTATTTGTGTGTGAAATTGTACAACACTTTTATATAATATTTGATTTTTTAATTCCAGAAATTGTTAAAACTTAATATATAAAAATTTATTTATTTATTTATTCATTAAATAGACATTTAGAGTTCTTCACTTTTAAAGGTGTGAAGATTTTTTATTTAAATCCTCACAATTGAAAGTGTGAAGAATTAATATATCACACATAAAAGTGTGAAGAATTGTTTCAAATCCTCACACTTAAAAGTGTGAAGAGTTAAAAGCTCACATTTAAAAGTGTGAGGAATTGTTTTAAAGTTATCACACTTGAAAGTGTAAAGAATTGTTTCAAAATCATCACACTTTAAAATGTGAAGTTTTTATTAATCTTCACATTTAGAAATGTGAAATTATTTGCTACACCAACATTGTTCACACACAAGCTAAGTGTGAACTTTTCAATTCCACACACTTTATAGTGTGAAAATATGCTTTAATAAGTGTGAAAAGTTAGCTATTTTGTTGTAGTGTCAGTATCGTTTTTGTGCTGTAAGTATTTCCCGCCATTTCGCATATTCAAAAAACATACTAGTATTATTTATCATAGGGATTTATGTTTAGTAAAAAATATATGGAGTAATGCAATAAACGCGTAAGAAAGATACATGCAACACATAAAAGCACAACTTTAAGTTTAAATGTTATTCATAATTAAGTTGGACATATATGAGTCGAGTTTACAAATCCGTCCATCGTACGTTTGGCATGATGGAACATATAAATGGTAGACAGATTCATATTTGTTCTTGTAATATCATGAAATTATTGATTTAGAAGCATAGCACAGCTTTATTTAGAGGAAACAAATATTTGTATCTAAATCGACCAGTTTAGTGAAGAATTTTTTTTTTTTTTTTTTTTTGTGTGCGACTGTTGGACTATTAGAACAACAGTTGAGGGGTTTTCCTCCAACACAACTTGATAGTTGATAGCCACCACCCCAATTCTCCATTCCTTCTACCATGACTTGCCAAAACGTCGTACCTGAACACGAACCACCACTTTTCGCACTTTCATAAGCCATGTTGAATATGTTTCCAAAGTATTCATCCCTTTTTTTGACAGTGTAACCTGAGGACCATGAGTGTTGATTAATGAGATATGATGGGATAAGAATGTATTGAATTGATTGATTCTTGTCTGCAAATACATGGAACATATAAATATACATATGGAGAATATTCTAGAATTGGGCTTAGAGCCCGTTACACATATACAATCCATATAGCGGGCTAACAATGAGGACTTGCCAAATTCCGCAATTAGTAAAGGTTTTCTCAAGACAGAATTACAATCCTCAATATGGGCTTTTATCCATTTTTCTACAAAATAATTCAGCTTGAGCTTAATCACCCCCCGAAACCCTGATGCAAAAATCAAAAATTTCCATTTTAGTGACTTCAAAAAGTGAAACAAAAAGCATTATTAGAAAACTTAGAAGCATTTTTAAGAATTCAAGTTCAGAATTATGTGTAGTATAGAAATGACGGAGTTCATAGATTGTTAAAGAGTTGGTGCTACCATTGATCAGGATAGAGATGGATTGTAGCAAAATCTACATTCTTTATGCGGTTATTTGAAATGAAGTCAGTCCCAACTTCATAGCCTGGATTGTTTTGTTTCTTATCAGGCATGGATTCACCCCAAAACCCTTCAAGTCCAATTTCGAGAAGATGATTTATGTCAATGGATTTGATTTCGGCTGCCATTTCTACTATCCATTCCTGCCAGAAAATAACATGTTATTCTTACGACTGATGACAAAAATGTTGTACTTTTTCACACTAAAAACGAGTTAAAAGTTTAATTTCTCCTCATATATTAATGCTTATAGCCTATACTAGACATTTCCGCGTATTTAATATGTTTCTTCTCACATGATGATTACATGCATATTATATTTGTGAATGCATAGGTAAAGAAAAGGGGAAACCTCAAGTGTTTTTCCTGATATAGATCAGACTGGAAACGGGGTTCATTCATCAGCTCCCATGCAAAGATGGTATGATCATCCTTATGGGTGACACCGGTGATTGAGTTGCATCTTGTAAGAACAGCCTATATGTACATCAAGTCTTAATTAACATAGTTAAGAAAAACAACAAAATAGAACATGGGTGTTGCAGCATAAATGTTTTGATTAAAACTAACATTTCGGAATATATATATAACAAGATACCTTCACGTGATTCTTATAATATCCCTTAGGCCATAACGACAACATTAGAGAAAAATTCATCGTTACTTTTTACGGATTGTCCTCCATGATCCCTAGCCCAATGAATATATATATTGCTTCTTACCTCCAAAATCATCCCAGTTTATTAACCAAACTTAGAATTATAAGCAAAGCCCAAATGTTTTTGCTTCTGATAACACAAAATCCAATCCCTGAAATTATGAGGTAATCGTAATTAACATAAATAGCACTAAACAAAGGCTTTAACTGTTTGTGATCCTTTGAGATTATTTCTATCAGCTGATTCAATATCATAATCTATTACTATTAGCATATGTTTGATAAAGTTATAGGTTTAAAATCATGCTGAATGGATAATGAAAATGTATGATCAAGTTACCTTAAATGTGTCCTCATTGTAAATACCAGGATAGATTTGGAGGGGTCTGTTGCCACCATCACTAAAAGCCCAAGTCCTAACGACGTTCATTCCTATTCTGGAAGCTTGTTGAAAAGCATGCATGTGACCTTTGTCTTCGTAGTCGGATCAGACACATTAACCAGTAAGCATTAAAACCATTACAATGGAACGGATTTCCATTACCATGAATTGATGTGTCCTTATATGCGCAAAACCGTCACAAACAATGGATGGATAGCATGTATCCTTACAATCTCCATAATCAGCTCCATTCCCTTCATGGTTAAGGTATTAAGCTTTTCTTACTGCGGAAGAATTGAATGGAAGATTGAAATTGATGTGTCGAGTAATGTATCGAATGTATTGTGTTTACTCTTGGGTCTTTCATCTCCTATTTATAAAGAGAGCCTCATCAAGACTCTTGATGAGTTTGTGAGGATGACGGACCTCACTATCTTGCTTATGCAACTCATAAAGTCCCATGCATTGTTCCATACTTTTACATGACACAACAAAACATATATTAGTTAATTTTAAGTTGGTGTTTTGTAAGTTCTAATTTTCAAATTAGGTAACGTAGATGAATAGAGAATACGGGACTAATGGATAAAACATATACACTTTATTACACATTTATTTTATAATTCCTTGTTCCAAGGAAAACAATATGGCGTCGACGGTATTAACAACTTAGGCCTATCAACAATTGGAAAAACACATTTGTATCTTCGTCGATCAATTAATAGCGGTACAAACCCTACGGATTTCACCTTGACTTCCTGTTTTCAGTTCAATATTACCCATCTTCACCATTGATCTCCCGAATTCAACGTTGAATGTCAATCCAGCCAGTCCCCTAATTCCAAGAAACCTGTTCACTAACGTTTGCGTTGCTGGATTGTTCCATAAAGCAGCATCAGATTCAAGTACACCTCGCCTATTTCTCAAGTTTGAATAGTATGAATTGTCAAAGTTTCCAACACTGCCCGTATCAAGTGTCACACGCCTTGTACCATCACCACCATTGGGGCATAAGTTCCTAAGTGTTGGAAGGAAAGTTGGGTCAATAGTCGGGTCAGGCCCATTGGTGTTGTTGTAGTTGTATAGCCTGTAGCTGAATGTTAAACATGCTGCTGTCCCAATGGTGTGTGCGCCTAAAAATCAACCAAACCATGAAATATATAAGTTAATTAGCATGTACAATTCAAAAGCGCATTGACTAGAATGTGTAAAATCAAAACGTGTTTGTGTTATAAAGGAAACAAAAAAACCCTGAGGTTTTATCATCATTAGCTAGGTGTGTTACGTTGATTTTGCTAATGGCATACAGTTTAATGTAGTTACTGTTGTTGTTTACCGTTTAACTTACCACTAAGAGTAACAAGATCTTGGGTGTTAAGATTCTTGTCAGCAAACTTCGTGATTAGAGCATTGATAGGCTCATTGAAACCAGGCAGACTCCCAGTATCAGATGCCCTTGAAACTAATCCGTCTCTGCGTCCTAATGGAACTTGCCAGCTTGCTCCTCCAGTCTGCAATGTGAGAAACTTTTGTTGTAAACCAACTATCCACGTAATGCAATTTCTTATGGCATCACAAAATGATTCAACGAATATTGAGATAATGTTAACTATTTAATTACCTGCACTACAGAATCACGAGCAGCAAGGGCAAGAATGTCAGCACAAGAGACCACCCCAGGACAGGCAGTTTCCAGCTGCGTCTTTGCAGCATCAATAACTTCAAAGCCTCTCAAGAAGGAATTCGGGGGAGCGGTTTTCTCAGAAGAGGCACCATCAATTAAAATAGATGCATCACATCCATTTACAAAGCAATCATGAAAGAACATTCTTAGTAAACCAGGTGCAATTGTTGGGTTGGAGTTGATGGCAGACCGGACCGCAGTTTGCACGATGGTTTCCACTCGTGGGCATGAGGTTTGGTAAAACCCAACTCGGGTTTGGCCTAGTGCAAGTGTGATCAAGGTGGCTAACAAGACAAGAAACAAAATGGACTTTTTGCTATCCATCACTAGATATTCTTATTTGTTTTGTGGTTTGTAGTGAAGTATTTGGATATTGTTTTTGATGTGAGCTAAAGTGCAGATAAACAAGGTATTTATAGTCACTGGGGGATGAGGTACGTAGTGTAGACAAGTCAAACATGTTGGAGGTGACAAAAGTAAACAAAGTCTGCAAAAGAAATGTTCAAACCTAAACATGCAAATTTCGTTTTTTTTATGTATTAAAGTGGTGTGTGTAGGTATATGAAATGGGATGTGATAAATGCACGGGTCCATTTTATAAATCCACGGCAATTGGAAGTAAGATTACCTATATACCCTTGCATTTTATTTGGCTAGCTAGTAACCTACCAATTTTCACACAATAGCTATCTTTTATTGGGTCGCAGGTAACATTGAATTGGAGATATATGTACATATTAGACTTGTTTCGTTTACAGGGCCGTCTTATGAATCGACACAATTTTTGAAGGCCCTGTACGAAATTATATAATGAGACATTTCGTTAAGCAATATTATATATAAAGTGTCACCGTTTATAAGATATAATGCAATTAATTATCTAAACGTTCTAAACATATTACTCATTTAAGATATTTTCCCATCTAAATACTTTTTTCTTCGTGAAAAATATGTCTACACATGCATATAATTATTATCGGGACAAATTATGGGGCCCTAAAATTTCTGAGGCCCTGAGCGGTCGCTCACCTTGCACACCCTCAAAGCCGGCCCTGTTCGTTTATATAGTCATAAAATCATTGACGTACAAACGCTCATGACTAAAAACTACTATTGACATTAGAAACATGGGTCTTAGAATTGAGGGTGTAATCGAGATTGTTTATTCAGTATGATATGGTTTATTATAGGGTTTGCACTCCAGAGTTATTGTACTTTTTAAAAATGTTCATTTTAGGTCATTGTAATATTTTTGATTGTACTATTATTTAAACTTAATAAAGTAACTAAACTTTTAGAACTTATACAATAGAGTCACTCATATTTAGAGGTAGCAATTTTTGACACGACATGATAAACGATACGAACCCGACACGAAGTTAAACGGGTTTGGGGTGAGGATAAACATGTTTGGGTAAAAAAACATGTCAACTCGTCTAACCCGTTTAGTAAGCAGGTCGTGTTTGGGTTGAGCAAGTGTTAAACAGGTCAACACGTGAACTCGTTTAAGTATATAAGCATCTAAAAATAAAATATATAACTTGGTTTTAATGTTGGATATGAATTAATTTTATTTTGTTATGTACTTAATATGAGTAAATTATAATTATAACTCATATTTTATTGAATTTGACGCTTATAACTCAAATATCATTGAAATTGTCGTAATTATTTGTATGTTATTTTCATCATATTTTAGATCCTTATATTATTTTTGCATTTAAGCTAGTTAAATTAACAAATCACCAACCTTATTCACTGCTTGACATATTTCCTTAAACAGGTTTAACGGATTACAAATGGGTAATCTTGACACGATTAATAAATGGGTTGTGTTTGGGTAGAGGTTATTTCAACCCGGCAACCTGTGAACCCAAAAAGATCAACACAAACATGACTCGATTGCCACCCCTACTCATACTCCATGTCAACTCCACCTCAACTTTCATGTCATAAAAAAACTACACATTATAATTAAGTTTGACACTCACGTCACAAATTTTTTTTTTTTAATTTTCTTTTTGCAAATTTATTACTTCTGTTTATTTATTTATTATAAAAACTTAGGTATATTACTTACTTCTAATTTGTATTTATTCGTACTTCAGTTACAATCAACCAAGCCAGTTTATAAGTTTTAACAAACATAACTTAAAATTTTACAATTTTTAACAGTTTATACAATTC
This sequence comes from Chrysanthemum makinoi, assembly GCA_910596185.1. NCBI lineage: Eukaryota > Viridiplantae > Streptophyta > Magnoliopsida > Asterales > Asteraceae > Chrysanthemum > Chrysanthemum makinoi. Next base: position 48,751,088 of record OU343217.1, on the reverse strand, counting down.
TTATGCACAACGCCAAATACGAGTATCGTGATACAATTGTACACCTAAACTTATTGTATGACTTGATGAAGACAATATTGAGATTAGTGCTTTTGGTTTTACTCCGCCACAAACATATGTAAACATCGCATTAGATAACCAATTTAAGCATGTTTAAATGTATGGTTAGAATGTTAAATGTTCGGTTAGAATATGCATAAAAACAATTAAATTTAATATATATATATATATATATATATATATATATATATATATATATATATATATAGAGTCCGGTTCTAAAGAAAAGTGTAATTAGAGAGAAAAGTGAGAAAAAAAGTTATAGGGTCGAATTTGCAAACATCTCAAACTTCAGGGTAAAATTATAAACAAATTAAACAAACGAGGAATACAATCAGATCGTCATTTTGTTTCATTCACAGAAACTATCACCATCTGTATCTTCACCACCACTACCGCCGCCGCCATCGTCTTCAGTCATGCAACCACCACCACTGTCACCATCTTCTTCCGTCATCACCACCACCACTTTCGCCATCTTCTTCCGTCACCACCACCACCACCATTGTCGCCATCTTCTTGCGTCACCACCACCACCACATCGTCAATCTTCACTCCGCCACCGTCACACCGCCGTTGTCAATCTTCTTCAGGTTAATTTATTATATATTACATTTTTAATTATTTAATTTTTATTTATTTATTTATTTTAATGTTTAGGTAGAGGTAATGAGGTTTTTGTTTTATATTGAACGATATGACATCTTAGGGCATCGTAAGGCATATGTATGTTTAATTAAGGCATCATCTAGCAATTAATTTTGTGGTATCTGTTAGAATGATTAAAGTATCATGTTACAAAATTAAGGCATCGAGAGTGTATGGTTATTGCATCAAGTGACAAATTTAGAGCATAAAATGTGTAATTAGATAATGAAAATGAAAAAGTAAGGGCATCGAAGGTTTATGATTAGAGAATCTCATAAAACGTTAGTGCTTCAAGTGTGTATGATTAAAGCATCATGTGATACATTACAACATCTATAGAGCATTTGTTTGATTGATTAGTGCATCAAGGTTTCATGAAATAGCATATGTTTGTATGCTTAGTGCATCATTGTGAAAATTATGTTTAGTGCATCCTTAAACATTTTAGAGCATCAGTGAGTATGGTTAGGGCATCAATGATTATGGTTAGTGCATTGAAGACATCTATGGAGTATGATTAGTGCATCGGGATTTCATGAAATAACATATGTTTGTATTTTTAGTGCATCATTGTGATAATCATGTTTATTGCTTCAAATATATGTTTAGTGTATCGTTGAATATATTAGAGCATCGGTCTGTATGGTTAGGGCATCAATGATTATGATTAGTGCTATACATATTAATGCATCAATATGTATGTTTAGTGTATCAATTTGTAAGTTTAATGCATCGTTGGTCATAGTATGGTTAGTGCATCATTGGAAATACTTGGGCATCTTTTTGTATGTTTAGTGCATCGATTTGGGTCAAAATGGGGAAATTTTATATGGTTCAAATGGATTTGGGGTCTAAACTCGTGTAGTGCATCCATTTGCATGTTTAGAGCATCTGTTTGGACATACTAGTGCATCCATTTGTATCGTAAGAGTTTTGATAATGGCTTCTGGACTGATAACCGTTTAGTGATTTGTGCCCCTATCTTTCAGTAAAATCTGGTTTATTATTTGCATCTTTATTAACTCTAAGTAGATTAATAATCTAGTATCATAGATGTACTTTTTTCATTTCTTGTTTGATAGATTATTATAAATATAGGAACACGCTAAGTTAAAAATCACTTGAAAGCAAACACTAAGATAACTTCACATTATAGGAAGTTGATAGTTTTATATTTTTATAAGGAAAGGAAAGACGTTGAGATTGAAAATAGTAGAAGGGTACCTGTACAGCACAAACGACTTCAGTGGAAGGCAAATATGGGAGTTTGACCCGAATTACAAAACTCCAGAAGAGCGCGCTAAGGTGGAACAAGTTGTTTTCTCTTTAACCATCATCACAACTTCCTTGAAAAATAGTAAGCTCCTCATCAAATACCACTATGAGTATATTTTTAGGAGCTAGTCTCTCCTTTTTAATTGGTTGGAAGTATTTGCATATTTGCATATGTTTTGTTATAGAGATTTAACTTGGAACATGTATCGATGTTGTTATATGAATTGTTCCCGTGAGAGTGATGTTGCAGTAGTTTTTGATGAGGAGTCGAGTGTGTGCTGTCTTTTGTGAATCACTAGTCATGGATTATGTTATTTGACATAGTGATAGAGAGGTCGAGAATAGAAACCACTGGTTATATGAGACAATACCAAATCATTCCAGGTCATTTTCATCCAAACTTCCTTGTTATGTTATTCAAGCAAATTGGGTTACATGCTTTCTCAAATGGTAAGTTACAGTCCAAAATTTTGCAAATCCCAAAACATCTCTATTGTGTTTCTGCAGTCATTTATGTTTATAGGTATTTTAGTTCAGTTTTGTTAGCAACTGACAAAAGTCCAAACTTACAGTTTATCCTGGTTTCATAGTTGATCTCATATAGTTGACAGGCAGTATGAGCCCTTTCAACTGGTAAAGCTCTTTAAATCAGGAACCATGCACTCTTTTATCAGTTGAGTTCTACCACAAAGAAATCTATAACAGTGAATCAGTATCGTTAAATAATCTTGGGCATAAATGATAGCACTATTAATGTATCAAGTCACTATAGAAGCGAAAGATTTTTCAAGGAGAAGAGGATGGTTTAACGTGATTTTAGTTTCTTCAATTTCTTACTGATGTATTCTCTTGAATATATTTTTATGATGAATAATTGCATGTTTAGTGCATCTATTTGCAAGTTTAATGCATCTGTTTGGACATATTATTGCATCCATTTGCACGCCCTTGACTCAGTATATCTATCGACTTAGGAGAAGAGGTGTTTACACTTTTGCACCAACTTGATATGTGGTATCATCTTAGGTATATCTGCCGACTTCCTGTTTGATTAACTGGTTCAACTTTTCTTTAATGTGAATTTATAGGTTTTACATCAAACCTTTTTCAGTTTAGTCAAGAATGAGTCTAAAATAAGCGTTATCGCACCTATTTGCATGTTTAGAGCATCCATTTGCATGTTTAGTGCATCTATTTGGACATATTAGTGCATCATTTTGCATATTTAGTGCATCCATTTACATTTAATTTGATACACAGAAGGCAGTTGCTAGTTTTGAAGTAATTTGGTGGTATTTGTTGGATGAAGCCTTTTTTAGCGTTGAAGTAGCTGCACTTGTTCCTTTTCATGTGTTTTCTTGTTATTGAATTACTCTTTGTGGAATATGAGCAGCATTCTGGCCGGGAAGCTCTAGTTCAAAGTTTCTAACTGGCATTTTCATGCTTAATATTTCTCTTGTTGATGGAGGTACGTTGTTACACATGCATATTAGTTGTTACCTATATATGAGCAAGCTTGCTTGGTTGAGTTGAGATTAATATCAGTATGGTTATATTAGGACCACTGCCACCATTACGGAGAAGATCTCTTTACACATTGGCGACCACTATGATAATTGTTTCTGGGAAAGCATTTAGTATTGTTCCCCTTGTTCTAGGTGCAAAGGCTACACTTGCTAACAAAATGATATTAACATGTTTAATCAAGTTGAAAACTTTCTTTTTTAATCATCTAAAAGAACATCTAATTTGATATTATGCATAGAACTAAGAACATTTAGTGCTTTCTGACAGGCGAATCCGTACTTGAGTGATTGAAGATTGCAAGCTCGCTATTAGACCTGGATCAAGTAGTATAAGTTTTGGGTCTAAGGAAGACGATAGGGCTGATCTAAAATCCCTTTCGGAAATAAAGTTCACAGAGGATCAGTAAATAGAATCATTAAGATAATTTTTTGTGAAGTAATACTTTGTATGTTAACACTAAGATACTGGTACTCATATGTGTCTAGTTTGTGGATTGCAGGGAGTGTTGTGTTTGCAGGTTAAGATTTGCAAAAAATAAATTGGGGGTATCCTTCATAGTAGTAAATAAATACTTGCCTTCAGTTAGTTTCATTATTCTTGACGTGTCGTATTGTTCTTACAAATCCATAGTAAATCTTTTAGGTTAGTATCGGTTTGCCTTGACAAATGATGTTGCCTTAACAAATGATGATAGAATGATGTCCGCACCACGCATCGTTTGAGGTACCTTAGTGCATCCAATTGAGGCACTTTATTGCATCCGTTTGTGACTAACAAGTATGTGAAGGGGACCTCACGCAATGAAACGTGATGATGAGAATAACAACTTACGGGAAATAGCTGGTATGATTTTCGTATCGACTAATGATCATTCTTTATTGCAGTTTTGTTTCTATTTATTTTATGAATTGTAATAATGTGTTATCTAATATTTTGCTAGCATGTCTTAATTAAAAAGTGTATTGTGTAAAAATTTACAGGACGCAAGTCAGGAACTAAAGAACAATCCTCAAACTCCTTGAAGTTGTTTTACGGACGGGTAATCGAATGAATGTTGGCACAAATCATGTTGAGGATACAAATTTTAAACTTGACACACTCTTGAAAGTAGTAGATATAAAAGGAACAAACGGGAAACAGATTCACTTTGTGGTTCAAGAGATCATAAGACTTGAAGGCACAAATTCTGATGCTAAAAAGTAACGGTTTTGCTGCTGAAGCTTTTAAGAAACAAGGGTTGTAGATTGTTAGAGGGCTAAGTCGAGAACTAAGTAACATAAAGAAAGGAGCATGAATGGATAAGAGCGTAACGATTTATGATCATGTCATTGTATGTAGTGTAGTTGTTTGGTAAGCTTAAATGCAATAGGTGTCAATCATTGTTATTTATACTTTTTCAATTATGACTGGTTCTTATATTTATTATGATGAAAAAATAATTACTCTTTTGGGGCATCATGTTAATGATGTAAAATCCATTTCAACTATTTAGTAAAACCTAATTTAGTGCATCTGTTTTGTTTATTAAGTGCATCAGTTTGTTTAGAAAGACAATGTATTAGTCTATTTAGAAAGCAGTGCATCAATGTAATAAACCGATTACCTAACTTAGAATACGTGACAAAACTAAGTCATTAAAGTGTAATTGGATGTGACAAGCCGGCAAGTGAAAATGTCGCAAACCAGTCAAATATATATTGAACTTTAGTCACAGACTTTAACAAGAAACAAAACAATACAACAGAAGAAAGACATTCCAAATATATATTAAACATGATCTACATTTTTTATATACATTTGTTTAAACATTTAGCATATTACCATCATTTTCAGATAGTATAAAAGCGATAAAATATTTAGAACTCAGCTTTTTGCATTTCTAAAGATGATTGCGACAGAAAATAACAATACACAAAGCACCACACAACAAAGATAACAACAGATAAATCATAAATTTCAAAGCTTTTACTGATTTATTGTTTAGAAAATACATATCAAAACACAAAATACCACATCAGTGCTTGTGATACATTCACGGGTTTTAAGAGGTGCATAAAACCCTTAACATATAATCGCAACTATACTTTTCACCAGACTTGTTGATAAGTGACTTGTGGATATGAGGATAACGCCACCACCAACAATAGTTCCTTTAATAAGAGTGTCAAGTTCTGCGTGATCTCCTCCTCGATAGCAAGTTTGTAGATGGCGGCGTCATTATACGCTTCACCCTAAAATCTTTACTTTGAATTGCCACCCAATTCCAACACTTCCCTACTGTTAGGTACTCTAGTATTGTTTGTACACTACAGGAGTTGCTCCAACTCTTCCACTAGCAGAAGACCTTGTCTTCAAAAGATGATGAACATGACCTTAATGTGAAACTGCCGCATTGAGATTGCATCACGATATTAAGTAAAGATAGATAAAAGAGCGGTGAACTAACGAGTCAAAACAATTCATTCTCAGTAGAAGTTTAAACGGGTAAGGTTAGCAAATACTTTTCTGCTCATTCTTGAACAATATAAGTTATTTACGCATTAAGTATTACTAATGTAAACAAAATCATATCGTCACCCTTATATGTAAATATATATAGTAAACGACTTTCATCCTGCTTTGAGGCTAATTTCACTGATATTTTGCTCAATACTTAAAACAATATAAAATTTGTCACCTTCAAACCCGTGTGACTTGTTTCCCTCTGAAGCCAAAACCATATAAACCAACCTCCGTTGATGTTTTGGCAAAACCAAATCTTCCAAACTATATTTTGCAATTAGTCAACTTATCTTGTTTTTAAGATCAACATTTGTCTCCACTCTCTAAACATTATACCATTATATATTAACGCCCAAATTTCGCAAAAGGACGATAAACTCAACAAATTATAGGCTCAACACTATACCATTTTATATTAACACCCAAATTGTTTCTAAGATCAACCTTATACAAGTTTATATTACCATTTTTAGTGACACACTATACCATTTTACGAGCAAAAAGACCATAGGCTCAACCATTTAACGCCTAAATGACACACTAATTCCGCAAACAATACTACATCAATCTATAGTTTTATTAATGTAATTGAACTGGTACACAAAAATATCGCGCTTAAATGAAGTTGTGCTTGAGTGTAATCAACAGCGCATCAAATAATACAAAATAATCTAAATTCGAAACATGCAGGCTAGCAAAAGATAAGTCATTTAGTACAAACAATTAGCGCGCATACAAGTCTGCAAACGGTCACACTTATTATTGACCTATATATCATGAAATTTTTTTGTTTACGTGGACGTGCTATTAAATGCAATCAAAATGTAAAATTAGTGCATCGCAGCTATAAAATTTCATTGAGACATTTTATCAAACACCTTATGTGCTGCCTTTCTAAACATGATTTCTTTCTATATTTGCTCAACTCTTTTTCAGATTTAGAAATAAACTCTCAAATATAACATATTTAGACCAACAATAACAAAAAGAAACAAACAAATTATTTAAAATAGGATCAATAAACTCATAAACATGCAAACGAAGATTAATATGATCATATTAATCAACGGTAACAGCAAAAAATCAATTAAAAAACATACTTTCAAACTTGAATGATGAATCTGATTACATCTTGGGTGCGGAATAGTGGAGATGATGATGAACGGTGGGGAATGGTGGTGAATGATGCGGAATGATGGTGAACGATGGGGAACGGTTGTGATGATGAACTGAAAGATGCTATCAAAGAAAGAAGAAAAAAGAAGAAAATGAAAAAATGAAAAAAAAAATAGGCATTATATATGAAAGAGGTGAATTTATGAAACCCTCCCTTAAAGAATGAAAGAAAATACAATAAGGTCCCTGTAGTTAGCAGGAAAAAAAGGAGGGGAAGAGGGAGTGATCTAACGGTTGATATCACTTCTCTCACTTTTCTCTTGAGATCAACTTTTTAAATGATCCAATATATATATATATATATATATATATATATATATATATATATATATATATATATATAACTATTTTATAAAGATAAGAATATATAGATTGTCAAAAAAAATATATAACAAAAATGACGTGAGTTATTTGACGACATGGAGGTTGAAGTGGAGTAAAAAAAGAGTATAGATAACTCAAGTGCGCAATTTCTCAAAGTTCAGTATTTTAAATAGAAATAATAATACATGACTTGAATGAAAAAAAAAATAGTACAATGACCAAATTAATCATATATAAAAATTACAATGACCCTTGGATGCAAATAGACTAGGCCTATCAATAAATACAAACCAATAATAAAGCCGGCTTTCCTAAGCAAATAATCTTCTAACACATGAGTGTTTAGGTTCCAAAACAGAATTCAAACATAAACAAAGTTAACAGAGGTTGGTTTACAACCGACCAGATACCGAGAAAACCATTAAAAAGGATGATTATTTCGGTTAGTGACGGCCACTTACTAATGCTTCATGTATTGTATGTACTGTTGTCGAAATCGAATTACAAAGTAATCTCTACAATCAATTTCATGAATGGGAATTTAGCTCTGGTGATTAATTGAGTGTTTCTTGATCAATGATTGTGTGTAACTCGGTGACTCTTAGATAGATAATTAGTTACGTAGATATCGTTGTGATTACTTGCATTTAGTTACTAATATTTTGCTTAAAAGTTTCAGAACTATTATCTCCAAGCTAGATAAAATCTGGTTACTAGCTGTTAGTCGATATATTGTAATGGGCATATGTACCGATACCATATATCGACTAATAGTAACTAGTGTAAAATATTAATGACTGTTGACAGAGTAAGCATGGATGTTTAATAAATGTGATCCCAAATGATGCATTCGAACAATGCTCTTGAGTATCAAAGTTAGGAATTGGGATGAAAGTGAGGCATTGTGATGTAAAAAACTAAAAACTACTGGTATGGAAATAACGGGAAGAAAAGGGATGCAATGAAAAAAGTAGTACTAGGCAAATGATATGCAGGGGTATATATGTAATTCACTTTCAATTGTTGTGGATTTATAAAAGAGAATAGGGCTGTGAATTTATGAAGCAGCCTTATGAAATGGGGGATATTATATCGGTGGTGGAATAATCTAGGGATGATCATATGGACCCGAATTTTGGCATTGAAGTGGAATCGTACCGATGTTGTATTAAAATGGTACTGAATTTGAATATATGGTACGGGACCGGTATGTATCGAGTCGTACCCGTAAATCCATTAATACAAGATTTGTATAAAACGAGATAGTACAAAAAACTTTTCAGAATTTGAGTAGTCGTGTTTTTGAATTAAATAACGTATCCAAATGCCTATTGTGCCCGTTCTATGCCAAACAATAGTCATAAAAACCCTATCAGGCAACCCGAGCATCCCTTCATAAACTCTCTCAAACTTAAACCCAAACCTATTATTAAAAAGATGAGATTGCCAAGCAAAAAGCTAAAGAAAATGACATTGCAATTACACAAGATTAGTTGTCTTTTTGTTGAAAATAGTTTAATTTGTATATTTTTAACAATTTCATATGATTTTGGTGGAACATTATAAGTTTTGGAACGTTTGTAAGTTACGACTATCTTAGTGATGTGTGTATTTAATTGTTGGTTGCGTGTTTTGACACGTTGTGATTCGAAATCACTTGAAAATGCATGTTTTGTCACTTTTTTTTCAAAAGTGACTAGCATGAAATATGAATTATTATTTTTTAACAAAAAGTGGAAATAAACGGATTAGTTTCATTTCCCTGCTCATATGAGAACTCGTTTCCATACTGCATCTACTTCTTTTATGCTCGAAAAAAAACATTACCACCAATTTAGTACAGGTTTAATACTAATCTAATACGTAATCATCCTAGAATAGTATTTGATTAATTATTTAATGAGAATGGAATGCATAAAAGTGTCGTCTCAGAAATATCATGTAAAAATGATCAAGAGCACACAACAACTAACAATTACACCCTACCAAATTCACCTATTGTATCTTTTATTATAACAATACAAGAAGATAAGTCCTCAACTGGGTGCTTAACAATACAAATACAAAGGAAAACAATACTGATCTCTTCTAGGAAGACACCAATTACCTCACCACAAAAGATCACTCAACACTCAGACTAAACAAGATCAAAAGAGATTGATATTGATACAAAAAACTACAAGATATCAAGACCGGATATCACAGATGAAAACTGTAAATCAGGTGGAAACTTGTAGACTTCAACAAATGCATAAATGAGATAGATCAAACCCTAAAGTCGATGAGAACTTAAATTACTCACCAAGTTTAGCTTTAGTCCCTCAGATTTCTTTTCATCACTTTAGACTCAAACTTCATTAAGACTTTCAAACTTGTCATTATAAGTCCTCCACATTATTCAACACCCTCCTCAAGTTGGATAAGTCTTCATCTCGTAAATTGCTTTCACCATCATCTTGACTCAAGTACTTTTTCCACAATTGTTAACACCTCAAAAAACGTGATCAAACAAACCAAGAACTTTTCAAGTACAAAGTATGTTGTCTTTGACCAAGACACATTAGACTTTCAAAATTATGTCTCCGCACACTCTGCACATCCGTATGAATCTTAACTGCTTTTATTACCCAAAGAGGAAACCTTTTCTAACCGCATGCACATCTAACCTCAAAGTGTTTAGTTCTTCATGGAAAATGTGATTTGGCCGCATGTATGAATCTGCAAAGACTTTTTATCACGTATCATATCCACACATGCAACAACTCTTTTTAAGACCAAGACTATGCAACAAGTTACTCAACCAAATTACTTCACGTAGTAGAAGCTATGCTTCTATACTCACCCTCAAACTTCTAGATAAGTAGACTGCTTTTTTACTTTTCCAAGATATAGAGAGTTACCCAAGAAAACACAAAACCACATGATTTCCTAGTTATAGGACATTTAGTTCAATCGAGTCAAAGATAAGCTTGCTTTTAAGACTAGACTTTTATTAAATCAAGAACTCAACCTCGACCTTTCAAATACTTCAAAACTCAAAGCTTCTTAAGATAGAGATTGTACAGTTTATGCATGTGTTGACTCAAACAATGAACAACATAACTAATATCGTGTCCTGTATTAGTTAAGTATATCAATTTACCAACCAATTTTTTATAGTTATTAATATTGTTCAACACTTTATCCTTTTTAGTTTCAATACAACTCAAAATGTAATTTTCGTAAGGGTGTATCAACAAAGTTTAGTCAAGAAAGCAATCCATACTCATGTAATAATTCCAAACATACTTTCTTCCTCAGGTCATACAAATACCATGATCATTTTTTAACACTTCAATACCAAGAAAATATTTCAATTCTCCCAAATCTTTAATCATAAATTTAGAACTCAAAAACTTTTTAAAGTTATTTGTAGAAAATTAGAAGGGGGGTTGAATAGTTTACCGATTAAAAACTTTGTTTTGAAACTTATTGAAAGATCAATTGATATTGATCTTGAGTATGTTAATGAAATATGCAAGCAATATGTAATGAGTAAATAAGGAAAGAAATGATCAAACCACAACAAGTTGTTTATAGTGGTTCGCACCTACAAGGACTCTTTTCCTTGCCCTACCTTCCACTCCCAGCCCCACACTCGAGTTTAACTTCACTAGTCAACAAGCTCCTTTCTCAACGCGGAGAAAAACTAACCACTACACTCACTAGATTATATATCGATTTAGATCATACAACACTAAACAAACAAGACTTCCAACTACTCGTTGAAGCTTGAATATGACTTGATCTTCTTTGCTACAAAAAGAGATCACTAATATGATATGAAACCGAGTTAGAAGGGTTAGAGAGAAGATATGTATGAGAGTATGTTAGAAAGGGATGAGAAACTACTTGGCTTGGCATTGCTATTTATAGCCAAATTGGACAGAGCGCCTGACGGACCGCGGACCCTTAAAAGGTTCCTGCTGTACCAAATTGGTACCGCCGGTCGACAATCAAGATATCAAATCTTGTCTAAAGTCAACTCTATCTAAGTAAGATTGTGCAAGATATGAAGAGTACAAATCTTCACAAAATATCTAATGGAATCTTCCAATGATTTCCATGATGTAATACATGATGTCAAATGTTGTATTACTATTAATAGAAATATGCAAATGCTTAAGTAGTGTTTGGTTTTAAGAACCTAACACATTCTACAAACTATTATCATACATAATGATTAGAGTCATATCAAGATGTTACTAATCATAAATGTAAATGCTTGAATGATGAATATATTGTTTAAGAAAGCTTGTTTTAATATCTAATAAACTTGACAAGCTTTAAGCTTTTATAAATTAAATTTACTTTTGTCGTTAACAAAACTTAGGCAAAGATCAAAAATATAAATAACGTTTAATGACGATATTTGTATTAACAATCTCCCCTTTTGTTGAGGACAAAATATAAATTTATTTTTATAAAAGAAACAAAGTTTGTACAAGAGTTATAAAAATATTAGTTTTAGAGCTTGAAAAGAAAATGATAATGCAGTGTATGAAATTTGACTTTTTAGTCAAAGAATTCATTAGTTGATGCATGATGTTGACTTTTTAAAGTCAAGTATGCGTTGACTTTTCAAAAGTCAAATATAAATAATTTAAGTTCTATATTTTCTCCCCTTTGTCTCAACAAAAGAAGAGGCTATGCGGAATGTAATGAGTCGAGCTATTATCTCCCTCTTGTTCAAAGCTCCCCCTAAATTGGGTGCTTTTGTGGGAAGATACATGGATTGTGAAATAAAACAAAAAAGAAAAAAAATTGTTAGTAATAATGATCATTCACAAGCATTTCCAAACACTATGTAATGACACCAACAATATAAGAAACAACATTCATTAGTTAAAATTTTTCATGAGTAAAGATCATGAAAAGAGAACACAATGATGTGTTCTTAGTACAAGAAAATGAAAATTATCCTAAAAAGAAAATAAAAGAAAGACTATTTTAAAACCATCCTAAAGTGATGGTGGATGGGAAAGAGCGTTGAGGCGCTCAAGAATGTGGTTGAGGATGAACCTCATTTCTTCGTGGAAGTCATGGACCATAATCCGGTCCGTTCCGCGGTTGGACCCGCTTGCTCACAAGTAGAGCAACCATGCCTTGGAGAGTAGAAAGTTTGGGGAGGTTGTGGTGGTGGAATGGTGGATGTGTTGGTGGTGTTGGGGATGTTTGGAGTGGTCATGATGGATGCAAGCAAAGCACTTTGCATTTGCATTGTCTCACTTAAGTGAGAATCCACCATGCCTTTGAATTGGTGGAGGTTGTGGAGTTCGACTTGAATCTCCTCTCTAGTGGGATTGTCATCCCACATGCTCCCAATGTCCTCAATATGAGGGGACATTGATGATGGAAGTGGATGATTCCCGTATAAAGGACCATGAATGTCCTTGTGAATGGGGTGGAAAAGGAGAGGTCTTGGCCCTAATGGGGCGTTTGGGTCAATGGATGACCGAGGTGATTCATGAGCGATTTGCTCAATGGTGCCAAAGGATGGCAATGGTGGTGGATGACTTGGCCTAGGAGGCAAGTCTTCCAAGTCCTCTAGGAAAGGATTTGGTGATGTTGGTGGAGTTGAAAATAACTCCATGGGAGTGAGAGTGGGAGACCTTGGTGAAGGTGGTGAGGATGTTTTGGATGTTTGGATGGGTGCCGGTGGAGGTGAAGTAGGTGTTTTTATTGGTGGTGGAGTGGTGATCACAATGTGTGATGAAGTAGGTGTAGCTAAGGTAAGGTGTGTATCATCTCTAATGGGAGATGAGATTGTGAGTGGTGAAGATTCGGATGATGAGCTAAGATTGACAAAACAACAAGGCCTTACGCTCATTCTAGCGGTTTTCTTGCAAGGTTTTGGTGATGATTTAGTCATTTTAACTTGGGTTTTGATTTGCTAGATAGTAATGAGAATGAAGAAGGTGTGAGGATGATCATGGTAAAGCCTTTCAATTTATAGAGAGTAAGAAATTGTTGAGAAAAGGTTTGATTTGATGTTGAACCATTGAAGAGATGAGGTTCCTAATGATTTGGAAGTGGGTTGAATGCTAGTCATATCACCCAAGTCAATCCATACAAAGAAGATGGAGTGAAGAAGAAAAGATATGCAATAAATGTGTTCTAGTGAGTGGAATTTCCTAATATTCGATACCCACGGATTTGAAGGTACCAAAATTTGGTTCCTTCCTTTATGCCAAAGGGCTCCTTGGGTGGATTTTTCAAATTTTTGAATTTTGGTGGGAAATGGATTTCTTATATCCCTAGTGAATAATACTAGTTCTAATAATGATAAACTAGTTAAGATTAATTTATAAGTGATGGAAGATAATTTGGAATCACGAAAGAGTCGAAATTCAAAATTACCGGAGGATCCACGGCACCAAAATCATACACGCTTAACGACGAACCAAAAGGGTGCCGCCCGGTCCGGCCACAGCATATGGTGCGGTACCAAATTGCATAAAAGGCGGTACCAAAATAATGGTGCCGTCGATCCGTGGAGGCCGAAATTTGGACGAGTAATGTTTTAAAACCGGGAAATTTTCGAAACCTGAAATTTTTCTCAAAAGCTGTTATACTAAACATTTCTAGTTAGGAAAAGTAAATAACACATATGTAAACATAGTGGAGCATAGATTAAGAGCAAGGCTTATTGATTTTCACAATATAGTGAAAATGGGTAAAATTTGATAGCATACTTGTGCTATCCCCTGCATGAGATTGTTAGCATACACCATTGTTTTAAGTTATATTATCATCCTACATAATAAAACAACTAAATAGTATCAAACATTAATGATAATGCATTGTTCCAAACACTCCTTAAAGTACCCTTATTTGTCCAATTTCTTGTAAATCTTGTTCATCATCCTACCAAGGCACTTGAACATTCCCTTAGTTTGCTTGAATTCTCCTGATTCATTCTCAATCTCGGAAGAGATGTAATACTCATGAGGCGAAAGATGAGAGCTTGGAAGACCATCCTCGGAGCTATTTGATGATGATGATGAAGGAGTTGGAGGTTTAGCTCTCTTGCCTTTAGTCTTAGCAACTCGATCATCACTCAAAGGTACAAAGATGTGAGGGATGAGTTCATAGTGAAGGTGCATCCCTTTTGGGGTTGGTGGAATTGGAGCGAAGTTTCTATAGAGACGGGTGAGAAGCATCCCGTATGGAAGAGCAACGGATCCTTGAGTTGGAATATCAATCATTCTCCTAGCTATGTAGTAGGCTAAGTTGAATGGTTGTCGGGTGGACAAGTTGTAGAGCATGTGACAAAGACAAGCGTTTATGTGATCCCTATTCCCTATGGTGCTAATGACGTTTGCTCTAAGTAACTCCTCCCATTTCTTAAATTCGCTTAAGTTCATTTGAGCTCCATTCCATATGGATCTCGGTCTACCTCTTTCCCTTTCGGTTACTCGGGTTGTATCCGTTTTGGGTTAAAAGGTGTTCACGGATGACATCCTTATCGGCTAAACGGGTTATGTAGGGAAGAGAGCGGTCATTGATTGCATCAAGGGCGGTGAGTGACCACTTATCCGTGTAGACACAAGTTCCTCGGTTGGGAATTCCTAGTACTTTAGCAAATTCACTTAAAGTGATGGTGTAGTCATTTTGGTTGATTCTAAAGCTAAGACAAAACTCATCATCTTCATCACTAAAACCGGTCACACTAGCATAGAATTCTAACACAAACCTAGGACAAATTGGTTCATCAATGTCAAGAAGACAATCGAATTGAATGGCGTCTAGTTCTTCACGAAGATTGGTATGCTCAAGGAAGGATGAGTGAATGGTTCTACCTTCGTGGAAATACCTTGATTCTAGACCCCTAAATATTTCTACTTGTTCCTTGGTGAGTCCTTTGGTTTTGTGGTGTTTGGGAATGTAGTTAAGAGTGTCTTTGTGATCATAGAATCTTGCGGCTACCATGGTTATTCCTAAGGACAAGAGTTAATATGTTAAAAATAAAGATAAATTTTAACGTTTTTGATTCTAGTGTGTGCCTATATGAAAACAATTTGGAGTTTCGGTTATCTCGACTCATTTTATGCACAAAATGGTTTTAGTGGAGTGTTTGGCAAATACCATGAGATAACCCAAATGCTCCTAATTCAATGTGGCTATATTTGAATATACCCGGAAGTGCATATTAGTTATGCAATACCTTTAGTATTCAAGAGCATGCAAGTGATGAAAATTCTAACGTTTCTATTTGTATTAGCAATGAAAAATGTTTTCCTACAAGTGAGAAGCTTTTCAAAACTTTTGACATGGGGTGTTTGGTTGTTTGAATAAGGCCTTATATTTATTATCTATCAATTAGTGGGAAACATGATTTGTTTATGCAATATGATAATGTAGTACCTAATTTGAATGACTAGTTATGCAATTTGCCAATTGAATTCATATTTGGTATAAAAGCATACATAAAACCCCATGTAATGATTTGTGATAGTTTTGTGCATAAATAAGAATCCTAGACTTAGAATTAAGAGATGAAATGTAGTTAGGATACTTACAATGATGTTATCTTAAGTGATTAGTGAGTGGGAAGATGACAATAATGAGCTTGGTTTAAGTTTTACACGTTTTGGTAAAGTGGGTTGTGAGGAAGAAGATGTTATGTATAGCGCTAAGCAGTTTGTTTCTCAGAGACACCACGGACCGTGACGGCACCAAATTTTGGTTCCGTCCGTTGTCGTTGGTGCCGTGGGCTACTAGATGCTAAACAAGACAAAATTCTTTTGGTTTGACTATTCTAATGTTTTAGGCTATGTTTATCCTACATGTTTGGTTCCATTAACCCTAAACCAAGTCTAAGAAGATTAAAAGGTTCTCGTTTAAGAGGTTTAGTAAAGATGTCGGCAATGTTGTCTTCGGAGGATACTTTCGCGATTGAAATGTTTCCTTTTTGAACATTGTCGCTAAGAAAGTGATGACGGATTTCAATGTGCTTTGTACGAGCATGTTGAACGGGATTCTTGCTGAGATCGATGGCTCCTTTGTTGTCGCAAAGTATCACAATGTCGTTGAGATGAATTCAGTAGTCTACGAGAGCTTGCTTCATCCAAAGAGCTTGTTGACATGCTTTTCCGCCTGAGACGTATTCGGCTTCAGTAGTAGAGATGGCTAAAGCCGTTTGCTTCTTTGCAAACCATGAGGTGAGACAATGTCCAACAAAAGTGCAAATACCACTTGTACTTTTTCTATCGACATAATCACCGGCATGATCCGAGTCGGCATACACTATGGTTTCTATACCCGTTCCTTTGGGATACCATAATCCTAAACACGTTGTTCCCTTAATATATCTAAAATCCTTTTAATGCTTCTAATTGTGATGCCTTTGGGTTTTCTTGAAAGCGAGCACATAGACAAACACTAAACATAATGTCGGGTCTACTAGCCGTAAGATAGAGTAGGCTACCAATCATTCCTCTATATTTAGTGTTATCTACGGATTCACCTTCTTCGTCCTTGATGAGTTTAGTGTCCGAGGACATGGGTGTTTTAGTTGGTTTGGAATCTTCAAGACCAAATTTCTTAAGCATGTCTTTTATATATTTAGATTGGTTAAAGAAAATACCATCTTCTAGTTGTTTAATTTGAAGTCCTAGAAAGAAGTTTAACTCACCCATCATACTCATTTCAAACTCGTCATGCATGATTTTAGAGAAATCATTACATAATTCTTGACAAGTTGATCCAAATATAATGTCATCAACGTATATTTGAACAATAATAATTTGTGATTCCTTTTTCTTAGTAAAAGGAGTATTATCTACTAATCCCATAGTATATTTGTTATCAATAAGAAAAGTCTTAAGACGGTCGTACCAAGCTTTAGGTGCTTGTTTAAGGCCATATAATGCTTTCTTGAGTTTGAAGACATGATGTGGTTTCTCAAAGTCGGTAAAACCGGAGGTTGAGCAACATACACTTCTTCGTTAATAAACCCATTAAGGAAAGCACTTTTAACATCCATTTGAAATAATTTAAAATCATAAGCACATGCATAAGCAAGTAATATTCTAATAGATTCAAGTCTAGCTACCGTTGCATAAGTTTCATCATAGTCAATTCCTTCTTGTTGATTATAACCTTGTGCAACAAGCCTAGCTTTGTTTCTAGATACTACACCATTTTCATCCATTTTGTTTCGAAAGACCCATTTTGTTCCAATTATAGTTTGATCTTTGGGTTTTGGAACTAGTTTCCAAACATCATTTCTAACGAATTGGTTTAATTCTTCTTGCATGGCAATTACCCATGATTCATCTTTTATTGCTTCATTTATGGTTTTGGGTTCAATGGTGGATACAAAACAAAAATGATTACTTTGATTTTGAGCTTGTGATCTTAAGGTTCTTTGATTAAGTTGTCCTATGACCTTTTCTAATGGATGACTTTTAGATTCTTTTATATTGATAATTTCCTTATTTAATGGTTCATCTTCCTTGTTATTATTAATTTGACTTTCTATTATTTGACTTTCAACTAAGTCATCATCTACCAAAGGTGATGTCTTAGAGGGAGGTGGACTTTCGTCAAATGTTATGTTCAACGATTCCTCGACTATCATTGTTTCTTTATTTAGGACAATGTAAGCTTTACTAGTTTGAGAGTAACCAAGAAATACACCTTCATAAGACTTTGGGTCAAACTTGGTGAGATAATCCTTAGTATTAAGAATAAAGCATTTACAACCAAAGACTTTAAAATATCCTAATGTTGGCTTTTTACCTTTATAAAGTTCATATGGTGTTTTGTTTAGGAAAGGACGTATTAGGACTCTATTTAAAATATATGTAGAAGTGTCAACGGCGTTACACCAAAACTTTTGAGGAATGTTTTGTTCATTAAGCATTGTTCTACTCATTTCTTGAATTGTTCTATTTTTACGTTCTACTACTCCATTTGATTGAGGTGTTCGTGGAGCCGAAAAGTTATGTGTTATACCATTTGTATCACAAAAGTTTCCAAATTGAGTTTCGTTGTCAAATTCCGGACCATGATCCGTACGGATCGACACAATTTTGACACCTAGAAGATTTTGAATTTTCTTGCTAAGTATTTCAAATTTATCAAAAGCTTCATTTTTGGTTTTCAAAAATAACGTCCAAGTAAACCTTGAGTAATCATCTACTATGACCAAAGTGTATAAGTTGCCTCCATAGCTTCTTATAGCGGATGGTCCAAACAAGTCCATATGTAATAATTCTAGACACTTAGATGTGGACACCATATTTTTAGATTTGTGACTACTATGTGTTTGTTTACCAATTTTGCAAGCGTGCCAAAAGTGTTGGTCATATTTTAGTTTTGGTAAATTTCTAACCAACTCTTTTGAAGATAGGTTTTGTATAAGTCTCATATTAGCGTGACCTAAGCGCCTATGCCAAAGAGATGAGCTATCGTCTAATGTTGTTAGGCAAAGTTTGTCATTATATGTTTTATCTATTTTCATGACGTATATGTTATTTTTCCTAACTCCTTTAGCTATGGTGATACCATCTTTTAGTATTTTACTACCATTTTCATCAAATAGTACTTTATACTTTTTATCACATAGTTGGCTAATACTAAGTAGATTAAATCCTAACCTATCCACATGAGCAACATTTTCAATAGTTAGAGAGTTATGAGCAATCGTACCTTTGCCAATGATTTTGCTTTTGAGATTGCTACCAAAGGTGACATTACCTCCGTCATACTCTTGGTATGATGAGAAGAGACTTTTGTTGCCCGTCATGTGTCGTGAGCATCCACTATCTTTTATCCATTCATCGGGTTCCAATCCAACTTTCAAGCATACCTAAGAAGCAAATAACTCAAACATTTGGTCCCCAATATCTCATGGGTCCGTTTGGGTTAAACATACCATTTATTTGATTCATGTATGGAAATGATGGGTAAGGGTTCCATGACATGTAATCTGGAGTTTGATATGGTCTAGGAAAGTTTTGATTCCAACCGTTGTGTTGGTAGTTAGGTTGAACGTTGTGGTTGCTCTTAGGAAAGGGACGTTTGGCAAAAGAAGTTTTATATCGTTGTTGAGTAGTTTTTGATCTAAATTCATTTTTAACAAGTCCTACTCCTGATATAATGGCTGGTTTTAGTTTAACATTATCATTGGTTTTCTTTGTTATTTTAACAAATTAGACGGTCCGTATTGCGAACATTCGTTTCTCAATAAGTACCCACGGTACCATTTTCATAACGGACGGAACCCTTATTTTGGTTCCGTCTCGGTCCGTTGCATCGCGCAGCAGCTTTTGACGAATGTTCTTCTTTTTCGACCGTTTTGTTTTGACTCTTTGGAATTAATACTTCATTAAAACCTAGCCCATTCATGTCTCCCGGTGTTTTATGAATTTTAACTATTTCATCGGCAAGAGCGATGTTTTTGTTAAACCTTTTAAACTTAGAATTATTTTCTATTAAAACTTCTTGTGTGAGCTTTAGTTTTTCTATTTCAAGATTAAGCTCTTGACATGATTTACAATCATCGTCATTTGCTTTTCCTTTTCTAGTCGTTTTGCTTTTTCTTTTAACTCATATACCTCATTTTCCAAAAACTCCTTTTGGGTTTTTAGAAATTTATTTTTAGTTATGATTTTTAGACTTAGCTCACACAATTGATTATATTGTTTTTGCAAGGTGTCATCATCTATAGAGGAATAAGAAGAGTCGGAAAGTACCTCATTTGACTCATGTGCCATTAGAGCGATCTCTTCCTTGCTTGATTCTTCATCGTCTTCACTATCACTCCAAGCACCACTTACAAAAGCTCGTTGAGTTTTGCTTTTAGGTGGCTTGGGACATTCTCCTATGAGATGACTTGCATCACCACATCTAAAACACTTTCTTTCACCTTTAATCTTCTTATCATCCCGATCTTTTCGAAATGGCTTCTTTTCTTCTCGAGGTTGTCTTACAAACTTTCCTCTTCTTCTAAAGAACTTCTTGAAATCTCTAACGGCCATGGCATACTCCTCATCTTCACTATCGAAACAAGATTCACCATCATCGCTTGATTCCGCCTTTGCTTTAAGAGCAACGGATTTGATCTTCTCCTTTCTTCCTTTGATGATCTCCGAATCTTTCTCCATTACCATTTCGTGAACTTTGAGGTTGCCAATTAGCTCGTCTAGTGACATTATTGAGAGATCTTTTGATTCTTCAATAGCGGTCACTTTAGCTCTCCATTTGGGATGGAGTGCTCTAAGAAATTTCCCGACAAAGTTCTTACTACGAAAAGATTCATCAAGTGCTTTAAGTGATGTAATGATAGTGTTAAAGCGAGCAAAGCCACAATCAATGGTTTCATCTTCAGGATAACAAATTGTTCATATTGTTGAACAAGAAGATCAATTTTGTTATCCTTGACTTGTGAATTACCTTGATGTGTAACAATTAAAGATTCCCAAATATCTTTGGCGGTTTCACACATAAAAATTCTTTCATATTCTTTTCTAGGTAAAGCATTATAAAGCATCATTTTAGCTTCATTATTTTTAGCAACTAATTTCTTTTGTTCATCAACGGAAATATCCTTTGTTGTAGAACTAAAATCTCCTTTAACAATAATAAACCAAAGATCTATATCTTTTGATTTTACATATGTTTCAAAACGGTTTTTCCAATAGATAAATCCATTGGTTTCAAAGAGTGGTGGTCTTTGCATAGATTGCCCTTCTTTAAAGTTTTCAAAATCCATGGATCGTTTCAAGTTTATAAAATACAAGTTATTTTAGAAATTCTTGAGCAACGAGGCTCGGGTACCAATTGTAGAAAACTAGAAGGGGGTTGAATAGTTTACTGATTAAAAACTTTGTTTTGAAACTTATTGAAAGATCAATTGATATTGATCTTGAGTATGTTAATGAAATATGCAAGCAATATGTAATGAGTAAATAAGGAAAGAAATGATCAAACCACAACAAGTTGTTTATAGTGGTTCGGCCTACAAGGACTCTTTTTCCTTGCCCTACTCCACTCCCCGAGTCTCACACTCGAGAGTTTTAACTTCACTAGTCAACAAGCTCCTTTCACCGGCGGAGAAAACCTTTACACTTCGCTTACACTATTTCCGACACTAAGCTAGATGTCGAGTTCTTTCCAAGGGTACAACTACTCCCACACACAATGTATTTTGAGGACTAAAATACTAACCACTCACACTCACAAGATTATGATGGTTTGATACAACAATGAAGTATGAATCAACACTAGATCATACAACACTAAACAAACAAGACTTCCAACTTCTCGTTGAAGCTTGAATATGACTTGATCTTCTTTGCTACAAAAGAGATCACTAATATGATATGAAACTGAGTTAGAAGGTTTAGAGAGAAGATATGTATGAGAGTATGTTAGAAAGGGATGAGAAACTACTTGGCTTGGCATTGCTATTTATAGCCAATTTGGATGTGAGCGTCCACGGACCGCGGACCCTAAAAAGGGTTCCGCCTGTGTACCAAATTGGTACCGCCGGTTGACAGCAGTCAAGATATCAAATATTGTCTAAAGTCAACTCTATCTAAGTAAGATTGTGCAAGATATGAAGAGTACAAATCTTCACAAAATATCTAATGGAATCTTCCAATGATCTCCATGATGTAATACATGATGTCAAATGTTGTATTACTATTAATAGAAATATGCAAATGCTTAAGTAGTGTTTGGTTTTAAGAACCTAACACATTCTACAAACTATTATCATACATAATGATTAGAGTCATATCAAGATGTTACTAATCATAAATGTAAATGCTTGAATGATGAATATATTGTTTAAGAAAGCTTGTTTTAATATCTAATAAACTTGACAAGCTTTAAGCTTTTATAAATTAAATTTACTTTTGTCGTTAACAAAACTTAGGCAAAGATCAAAAATATAAATAACGTTTAATGACGATATTTGTATTAACATTATTGATTTCTATCTCATCATTACCAGTGATAACAATATCATCAACATACACAAGCAAAGCAACAAACACAGAACCTTTTTGTTTCACAAACAAAGAATAATCCAGCTTTACTTTGCTCTCAAAACCATGTTCAATCATAGCATTGTTTTAGCATTCCATTGTCTAGGTGCTTGCTTAAGCCCATATAAAGATTTATTAAGCTTGCATACTTTAGAATCATCTCCATCATTAAAGCCTTTAGGTAATTGCATATAAACATCTTCATCAAGATCACCATATAAAAGGCATTAAACATCTAACTCATATAAAGGCCAATTTTTACTCACAAGAATACTTATCGACATCCGACAAATACCTTCACAGTCAGATCAAGGTTTCATCATAATCAAACCTTCTTTGATTAAAACCCTTAGCAACTAATCTAGCTTTATATCTATCAACTTCTCCTGTAGACTTATACTTGATTTTCCATATCCATTTATACCCAATAGCATGTCTACCAACAGTAACTCACATTCAATCTGTGTATTATTTCTATTTAAAGCTTCAATTTCATTGTTCATAGCTTCGCACCAATTAGGATTTTTAACTGCTTCTTCATAATTCTTAGGCTCAACAGACTTATTTAATGTAGAAGCAAAGCACATATTGGTCCTACTCAAACTAGCATAACTCACATACTTTTCAATACCATATCTAACTTTAGAGTGCATCACATAATCATTAAGAGCATGGGGTGCCGTGGGCAACTCACTTCTCTTCATTTGGGCCCCACGTGTTTCACATCACCTCCACATCACTCCAACACACTCACTTAAAAATACCCCACAATCACAACTAACTCACTTCTCTTCATTTAGGCCCCACCCACCCTCATTTTATTTCTTTTCCATATTTTGCAAACACAATTAAATTTATTTCATTCATTTAAAATAAAAATACAACATAAAAAAATACACTGCGAAATAAAAAAACATACGAAATTTAAAATACACTGCGAAATAAAAAAACATACGAAATTTAAACTAACCTTATTGTTGCTGATGTAGTTGCCAAACATGCTCAATGATATTTCGTTGAAGTCTTGCGCTGCTTGTTTTATCACGCAGCTTTGGCATTTTCGTATATTGCATCGCCAACCCATGTCCGTTGTATATTTGCTCAAGGACAAACATAAATATCGTTCATTTGGATATCGCAAACTTTTGATCTTTCAAAATCATGTTATGCAATATGATGCATGTGTACATGACTCTTCTTAGCTTGTTGATAGTCCAAGCACGCCACGGTTGGCTTATAATATGCCAACGCCCTTGGAGGACCCCAAATCTCTTTCAACGTCTTTTGCAGCACTTTCTTGTTTTAGTTTAAACAAGGCATTTTTCTCCGAATATGCAGTCGAGAATGATTTGACAAAAGATGACCAAGCCGTAAATCCCGCCTAGGGTAATACCCGTGTTCAAATGTTGCACCGTTTACTTGAAACGGAACCTTGGGGGCTTATGTCATCAAGGTCGTCGAATAACGGGAATTATTCAAAACAATTAAATCATTATTCGCACTCGCTACCCAAAAAATGCATGTCAAATCCATAAATCGTATGATGCAACGGCTTCAAGCATAATAGTTGGATATTTTTATCACCTCTATGAAATTGCCCTTGTCACTCAACGGCAGTTTTTCCATTCCTGCATACAATCAATGCTCCCAAGCATTCCCTAAACCCATGGACCGTGTTATGTGCTATATAAATTTTGAAACAAATTAGTTCTTAAAACTCTCGGCATAAACAATTCAATTACACACATAGTTAAAAATATAGACAATCGCGGCCTTGGTGACCCCATTTGCAAATATTCATCAAATGCATCAAAGTGCGTGAGGGCCACATGCATAGCGGATGTGCATTTCATAATTACACTCATACTCATTACACCCCCTAGATCGGCCGACTCTAAAAATCAAAATGCGGTGGAAGAGGATCAACAGTTTGAATATGATTTTCAATACCTTGTACTATTTCTAAGAATAGTTAACGGCTCCACGAAATCGACAAAATAGTACCCGATATTTTGACGATCGTAAAAATAGTCGATATAAGACGTTTTCGAACTTCACGTCATGTAGATGTATTACGGGTGCTGAACTTTCAACTTTCGTTCGGCAACGATTGCCCATAACCTCAACTTTTAATCATCTTGATATCTTGTAAATCATCAAGATCGGAATCCGAATTTGAACCACCCATGTTTTTTTTGCTTAAGATGTAAAGATTTGAAAGAGTAGTGTGTGAATGATTTGAAAGAAAAGAGTGTGAATGATTTTATAAAAAGGAGGTATTATTTATAAGAGGGTGGGTAAAGTTTAAATTTTAAAAATAAAAAGTTTTTTTTTTTTTTAAATCATACCGTTTAAACATGCAACGGTTATATTCGAATTTTGTTTGTCATTTTCCTCGTCATTGGACTGGCGAAACCACAACTGGCGAACCAACATGGTGTCGTGTGAGGGAGCAAATCAAAGTGGCGAGATAGCCACGTAGGAAACGGCGAGTTTCAAAACCTTCCATACCCCATGCTCTAAACCTAATAGGAGTTTTAGACTCTCTACAGCACCTTCTAATATTGGTGTTCCAGACATCTTCATTTACATTTCGTGACCGAAAACTAAACTTGTTTTCAAGATTAGAATTGCCCTCGCACTGTTGTTGGTCACCAAAGTGGGTTGCAGATTGCCCATCTTCATGATGCATATAAGTAGTGTCTGTTTCATTATCACTAGCATCATGTGAAGATGGCATACTACCATCCTCAACTGGTGCATCTTCCCTTCATCTGGGACTTTGAGACTTTGGACTATCAAAACTTCAATTGTTCAACCTCATTTACAATGTTTGTATAGTTGACTCACGTGTTTTCATTTTTAAAGGAAAAACATTTTCATAAAACTTCACATCTCTGGCAAAAACACATTCCTTGTATCCAAACTCAAAAGTTTATATGCTTTCTTAGTAGAAGAAAAACCAATAAGAACACATTTTTCATACCTATAAGACAACTTATCATGATTATTCAAAATGGTAGCAAAACATAGACAACCAAAAGACCTCAAATGGGAAAGACTTGGTTTAGTTTTATACAACAACTCATAGACATTTACCACTAGAAGAGATTAAGACTGCTTATAAGATATACAAATAGCTAGAACACAATCGACCAAAACCTTAAAGGAATCCCCTTGAAACATAAGACTCCTCTAACTTACAGTAGTGTCTATGTTTCCTTTCAAAGAATCCCATTTGTCGAGGTGTGGAAAGCACAAGATGTTTGATGTATTATACCAAGATCAAAAAACATTCCACTCGCTTTTCTTATTTACAAATTCACCATTATCGATCTAACATTTTTAATTTTAATACCAAATTGATTAGAAATTAAGTGTATAAAAAGAGCGAACACATCAAACACCTCATCTTTAGTTTTAATTAAGTAAACCCACACAACTCTAGAATAATCATCAACAACAGTGAGAAAATACTTATATCCTTCTACTTGTTACTCAGAAGGACCCCATAAGTCAAGATGAACAAGTTCACCAAGATTCTTAGACTTATGATCGCACAAAGGGAAAGGTTCCCTTGTCTCCGCTTAGCCCTATGACGATCTCACAAAACGAAATAGAGGAATTCTTGAAAATACCAAGATCCTTCAAGAACGCACAAGATGGATCGCAGGGTGACCCAATCTATTATGCCAAACAAGCTTAGACACATTATAAGACAATACCACATTGCACTCACCCAAAGTACTATTAGACTGCATATCAAATGATACAATCCATCGATGACTACCGCCCCCGAACATTCTCCCTTTTCAAACTCAATATAACAAGTATCTTCATCAAAACCAACAAACATTTTGCTATCTCTAATCAATTTATTAATAGATAACAAGCTCACACACAAGAACAGGAACCACTAAAACATCATAGAGAGTCACATTATTGGTCAATTTTAAATTTCCAACATGACTTATAGTGGCAAGAGTACCATTGGGATGTCCAACAGTAATCTTAAGACTAGAAATATCCACAACATTAAACATTCCAATAGTAGAAATAAGTGCTGATTAGCACCTGAATCAATAATCCATCCCAAAGATATAGTTTTAACAGATATACTAGAATTCCCAAAGAAATATTTTAAAAAATTTATATTAAACCAAACATTTCCATTAAAGAATGAAGCCCTACCTGCCATATTAGCATGTATACTCTGAAGAATTATCATTGATCAAAGACAAGAGTTTCTTCATCTGCTCAGAAGTAAAACCAGAAGATGTATTTGCAGATGAAGTAGTAGATGGTTTTTTAGACATTTGTTTATCAGACATTTTATTGGCAACATTAACATTATAATTTTGCCTAAAACCACTTTGTTTAGCTGGATTATTATTTTTAACAAAGCCAGGTGGAAAACCAATGAGTTCATAGCATCTTTCAATAGAATGTCCAATCTTACCACAATTTTTACAATTCAGATTAGGATTAGGACCTCTATTAGCAGTATTAGAATTGGTACCTCTAGTGTTATTACTGTTGTTGTACATTCTTCTATTATTATTGAAAGACTTAGCAGAAAAGGAAGAAGCATTAAGTTTAGATTCAGAAACACTAGAGGACTCGGAATCCTCTCAGGACTCTCCCCCTAGACACAACAACATAAGCATCTTTGACCTCAGGAAGAGGATCTCTAGTTAACAAGGCAGTTCTCACAGGTTGATAACAGTCATCAAGACCCATAAGAAACTGCATCAATTTCATCAACTGCTGATGCAAAACTAACTCAGTGCTAGCCTCACAAGCACACTTATGTTCACAAATACATTTAGGAAATTTAGTTAGAGAATCAAATTCTCTCCATAAAGAATTAAGCCTATGATAATAATCAGCAACATAACTACCACCTTGCTTAACAGAATTAATCTTTTGCAATAAAATTTATATAACAGAACCATCAACCTTATCATATGTTTCTTTTAATTCTTGCCAAACAGAAGCAGCATTTTCAGAATAAACCAATCCCATATTAACATCATGAGAAACAGAATTCATAATCCAAGTCAAGACAATAGCAATGCAGCTATCCCATTGAGCAGATAAAACATCACTAGTAGCAAAAGACTCCTTAAGACAAGTACCATCAACAAAGCTATATTTATTCCTAGCTTGCAAAGCCAATTTCATAGCACCAAACCAAATTCTATAATTTTCAGTTCCAAGAAGTTTAAATGGAATAAGAGCAGTACCACTATTGTCATTAGTTTGAATATGAAGAGGATTACCAGCATCAAGATTACTAATTAATACTTGAGTATTACTACCACTAGGATCACTACCAATAGCCATAATAACCAATTCAACAAATAACAAGAACTAACAGAAATAATCACAAGAATCAATAACAATAAGACCAACAAATAACCATAACTAAACAGCACAATCAACTTCCAAGACTGCCCAAATCCTATCCTCCTCCGACTTAGACACAACAAGAAACTAAATAACAGAAATAACAAAATATAGAAACTACAACTCACACCCAAGAATAACAACAAAACCGCCTAAGACCGGGACAGCGTGAGCAGGTATTCTACCAATCAAGTTAAGGATCAAGATGTTAACTGTCCCGTTTGCACCTTCTTAACTAAATTTGTGTTATCTTAATAGAGAGAAATACACTTATAGTGATATACCAGCGGAATTAGATACAAAACTCACTAGATTCACTTAGTCTAGTGAGATTGTAACCAAGAATGGGCCCAATACCAACAAGAAACCATTGGGATAAAAACCCCCCAAATTACCAAATTAGGGTTTCAAAAAACCCTAACCAAGAAACCCACAAATTCACCAGATCTAAACCCAAACAGATCAAATCAACCACGGCCGTTAAGAAAACAGCCTCAATTAACCAATTAAACCTCCAATTGCAAGAACCCCCAAAAATCTTCGAAACCTTAGAAACCCTAGAATCTCAAAACCACCATATCAGAACCTTGAGCTTTGATACCATGTAAAAATGATCAAGAGCACACAACAACTAACAATTACACCCAACCAACCATCCCTTGGTGTATCTTTTATTATAACAGTACAAGAAGATAAGTCCCCAATTGGGTGCTTACCAGTACAAATACAAAGGAAAACAATATTGATCTCTTCTAGGAAGACACCAGTTACCTCACCACAAAAGATCACTCAACACTCAGACTAAACAAGATCAAAAGAGATTGATCTTGATACAAAGAACTACAAGATATCAAGACTGATATCACAGATGAAAATGATAACTGTGTGAAACTTTAGAGAGAGAGTAACAACAGACAAATGAGATAGATCAAAACCCTAAAGCTGGATGAGAACTTAAATACTCAGCCAAGTTTAGCTTTAGTCCCTGCATTTCTCTTTTCATCACTTTAGACTCAAACTTCATTAAGACTTTCAAACTTGTCATTATAAGTCCTCCATATTATTCAACATATCATTTTTATAATTATTCTTTGATTTTCTTCATCGAATACACTGGTACTATTTAAATCTACTTTACATCCTTTAGCGCTTTATTGTATAGCGTTAACGTCCTTTTCTTTAGAGCATAGAGTATCTTAACATTTGGTTTAGCGTTATGGTAACATAGCAAATTTTGAAGTGGTGTTATGATACCACCCTTCTCGTGTTATGGCCTGCGTTGCTATGGCAACGTAGAAGGCAACGGGCTACTGGACAAAAAAGTGGTGTTTATGTATGTGTAATTTGTAAATTTTTAAATAAATTTAGGTCCTAAAAGGTGATGTTAAGATGGTGTTATGATAAAAAGTATTTTTTTTTTGTTAATACTAAAATGCTAAAGTTGATGTAACGCGAACGTAACAGTTTTTTTTTTTTTTTTTTTTTCACACATAACTCAAGATACCTTTGCTCTAGGATTACTAACGTATCAAACTCTTAAAGTTTTAAATAAGATTCTTATATTGCATGTAACAAAAAGTATCTTAGGCGCGTTTGTTCAATATCAATTTTCATAAAACTTTTAGGCATCTGAACAACGCAAGGATGTATGAAATTTCTTTGTCTATAGATTTTTTCATTTTATTTTACAAAGAGAACTGAAATATCTATATATACAAACCAAAACCTTTTTTCTTGAAAAGAAAATTGCAGCACATAAAATACTGACAGTAATTCTTTTTTGCCTTTATGTCAATACATTTACCATGGTGATCATTGTAATATTCAAAATGAAATAGTAATTGTTAGCGAACATTATGGCTAATTTGATAACAACTGACATAACAATTGACCTGAGTTCGATTCTTGGCAACTTAACTTCTGATTTTCTTTTCCCTTTAGTTGCACCGTAATTCTGTTGGCTTATTGTTTGTACAAAGTGACGCCTAAATTTCCCTAATTTCTCATCTACATTGATTTCTGTATTTTGTTTTACGTTCCAAATATTATCTCTATGTATGATCATGTTTTTGTACGGGCTCGAACTACAGACAAATTTACATTTAAAAAAAATAAGAATCCTACTTAAAGAATGTAAATTTATAGACCGCACCACAACTTTCATATATTTCTCTTTTATTATCCCTTTCGATTTTAAAAATAAAGTCAAAAATGCATATATATATATCCCTCCCAAAGTGAATCATTGCATATATATCCTTTGTACAAGTTTTTTCTGCACATAGTACAATGGTTTTTATGAATGCTTTAGATATATATATGCAATTTTGCATTTTCGGGAGAATATATATGCAAAAGCCCCAAAAATAAATGTCAATATTTCTATTTTGAAAATTACCATAATAATTTACATTTTAACCAATAAAAAGATAGTTTAGTGTGTATATATGATATTTAAGTATTTAAGTAATGAAAGGTGTGGTTACTGAATTTTTTTTAAATTTTATGCATTTACAAAATGTACAATTATTTTGAAGAAGGAAGAAAAAAATATTCAAAATATGTGATAAACCAATTCCAAACATTAGGTAACAAGACAAATCAAAACGATCAATCTTTTATATAATAAAACAAAACCCCTAATGAGAATTTTTCATTTCAAAAAAATCAATTCATACCTTATTTAGTAATAATTTTATAATTATTATTAATTTTCTTAAACATGTTTAAATAGAAAAACATAAATACTTCCTTATTTTGACAATAATGTTGATAAATTTGTTTTCGGTGAAAAATTGTGTATAAAAATATATGTGTCAAAAGTCTAAAGAAATAAAACTTTAAAAAGGCGGGGTTAATTTGCAAAACTTAAGGGTCGAAAACTAAAATTGAAAACATCAAAACCACCCAAAACTCGACCCACGTTTCAACCCGTTTTTCTCAACCCACTGTAACCCTAAATCAAAGATTGATACAAATTGAAGCAAAGATGTTTCAATATGTTGCGTGATTTCAAGACAATATAAAAGTATGATTTTTAATACCTAATTTCTCGATTTGTTTAAAATTGATATTAGGGATTTTATTCATGTTCCAAAAAGGTTTGTAATTTTCCTGTTTATTTTGTTTCAGTTTTGGGGGAAAATTAGGGTTTGATTGAAGCTCTAATTTGATCAATAATGGTAGAGTATTTGTAAAAATTTTCAAAACTAGAGTAAGAAGAAATTACCGATGCGATTACAAGGTTGTTGAATATGTTAAAGGAGAGTACAATGATGCAGATTACAATGTTGCAGGTTGTGGTAAAGATCATAGATCCATCGTGAACATTGTTGTATGTCGTTTTCTCAAGAGCATCCAAATGGTTAATGTGCTTCTTCAAATGTTTCACCAAGAGATTTTAGTGTTCTTGGATTTCATTTATCACACAGGGTCGAAGTTTTTGAGGTAGTCATTGCTCTTAGTTATCCATCATGTTTTTTGTTCAAGTTTTTTATAATGTTGCTAATTTTTTTTTCGTGAAAACATCTATACAAATAGAAATTGCTTTATCTTTAAATGTACCAACTTGAAGAATGTTCGGTGTTAGAAAGCCATAATGAAAAGTAAGAGTTTCTGACTATCTATATGGATTACTCCATATACTCATATCATATGTTTAATATGCCAATCTTTATTTTTGGGAAAAAGTAATTTGGCTCAGTTATATGTCCAAGCTTTCCATTGATTATGTTTGTTGAATTATGCATGTCCAATGTGTGATACTCTTTTTCGTAGATAAGGGGGTGTTTGGATTGCTAATCAATCTACTTAGTGCATTTCGATAAAACACACAAATAGGTTCCTAGCCTTTAAGAGTGTATTAGGATTGCTCACATTACGTTGTTTATTTTGTAAACTTTATCTAATTTGGCCAATTAAAAGAAAACGTTTTTGTACTTACATGTACAAAAAGGCTGAAAATACACATGGGTCACAATGCTATTTTTTCATAATTAAAATCACTCCTCTTCAAGACTAATAAGGTTTGGAATTATTTTTAATAGCTATGTTTATAGGTGTTTGGAACAACAATATATAACGAATTAAACTAACATATGCTTGGGTTTTTGTGGCTATCTTAATGGTACAATTCAGAATGTTTGGGACTATTCTGTAAACTTTCATAATTTTCCAAATTTATTTTTGTACTTAGATTCTATTTTCAACGTTAGTTAATGGTAAGATAAAGGCTTCATGTAAGGATTATTTGCATCCAAGTGTTGAGTATGATTCACCAGGTCATTCATACAGCAAAATGGCATATAGTGCGGATTGGACAAGGTATAAAGTATTTTTACTTTATAAATGTGATGGAGTAAATTGACTGAAATATGAATGTGTTGATGATTTTTATTTATAAAACTTTCAGGTTGTTTGCAGGTGGTACAAATGACGAAGGTGAATCATACATGGTGGAATGGAATGAGTGTCAACTGTCAAGGTGTCTTCATGCATTATAAAGGGCTGGTGAATGATTCTGTTGTGTTGCTCAGGAAGGTTGAGTAGTATTGGTTTGTGATGAACTCGAGGTTAGTTAGGGAAGAATCTGCTTTAGGACCGTTGATTGGGACTTGGATATGGTGGTTAGTTCCGTGGTGATAGAGTTAGTGAAATTGGAAGTCCTCTGTCGTTTGTTGAAGATTCTTTTAAGGTGGAGCCATTAGGCGGTTGTGGGAAGAAAGTGAAAATTTCATGTCGGGTTAGTCTTCAAACTTGAGTTTATATATAAGATTTGCATTTCTTTGATAATGCCTATAATTTACTTTATTATGTATTTTTTAACTATAGCACTTTTAGATCTCGTAGGCACATTTAGTTTATGCATCATTTTAGGTTCATAGTGTTAGAAAAATATTAGACTACAGAACAACTTATGTTTGTGTGTGGAATTGAGATACTCTCAAGTTGATATGAACATGACCAGTAATGTTCTCTCAAAACGTAACATTGGGACCGATTGAGGGACCCAGTTTTGATCAGGTTCGTCTATAGGCATTAACGGGTCAAAAAACTTTAGTTTCTATATGTAAAATACATGAATTTGTTCATGGTAGTTTTAAATTTGGGGGAAACAACTCTTTTCCTTTAAAAGTTCTTTGTATATCACTACCATGTGAGCCGCATAGCAAAGTAAGGTAAAATTATATGGGTACGAGCGAAGATGCAAATATATAATTAAATGAAATTGCACAAAAGATGCTTAATATTACCAAAACGTCAATCACTAATGCATGTCAAAACCCCGTAACTAACCACTTTATTATGATTATATGTACAAGTTGTCGATATAAGCGCTTGAAACATTCGAAGCTACTATTTAAACCCGAAAAAGCACGTTGTCATCAGAGTTAAATACTCGGGTAAAAAGGTTACCCCTGGTAAGAAACAATAATGAATCAGAGTTAAATACTCTTAAGGCTCTAATTAGAAAAACTTAAATTTGTCATCATTGTCGTATTTAATTTTAAAAATCAATTGAGTTTGTTTCTATGCATTCTATTGGATTAGATGAGATCCATTGCTCATTTTTAATTCATAGTTGTAATGTCATTTTCTTTCGATCAATCTATTTTTGCAACTCATACAAATAAATATCTCATCAAGGTCCCATTTATAATGTCATTTCATCTCTTGAAAACAAAAAAATGGTTGTTGTGTACAACAAAGAGCTATTAAGCTGGTATCTGATAACAGTAAATCTCAAGCAAACTTTAGATTCCGGACTCCCGAGTCTTGAAGAAAGATCATGGGATTGCTATGAAGGAAATATTACTATTAGTAGTAATGATTTTGTTGAAATGATGGTTCTTGATGGTTGTTTTGTTCTCAAGCTATTTCGTGGGGCGGTTGAGGGGTTTTCTTTTCACCTTTTGGTTATTCTCGGTGTGATCCTGTGTTTGCAATGCGGGGATCAATGCATTGATTCTAAGGGACATGATAATCTAGAGAATCAGATTCCTTTGTTTATATTTGACATATTATTAGGCCTTCAATTTGGTCGGCCTGACCAGAAAGGCTTAGTAGCAACGCTCGAACTACAGTTTTTGACCCGTTAATGCCTATAGGCGAACCATTGACTAAGAGTGGTCGGAGCTTCGTTGTAGCTGCTAGATCAATTTACAGTCATTCACTTGCTGCAATTTTAACTAAAAAAACCGAGCTTGAGAAGGCTTATAGCACTCAAGGGTCACATGATGTCCTGCTTCGTAAAGTTGTCAGTTACACACCAAAGGCTGAGGTGTCATGTCTAATGGTGCTAAAGAAAAGTAGTTGGCTAGGTATGCGCATGTTGATACACATATTTTTTAGGAGGTGTATCGTGCTATCTCTGATTATGTGGAAATTTGTCTTGCTTCATACAAGCGAGAGTTTGAAAATAACAAGCTTGAACGGGCCAAAATCTTCATGTTAAGTCCGTGAATAGGTTGGAGAAAGAGTGTTGATTAATTTTGCAGTCGTTAAGAGAGAAGTCGAGAACTGTGAAAAGAAAAGTAGACAACTTAATGAAGGTTTAGAATGATTCCATTAATTTTTCAAGTTAAAGTTAAAGCTCGGTCAACTTGAGGAAAAGTTGGGCCGCTTAACTTAATCAAAAGTGGCATATTGGTAGGTTTCAAACAGTGCCCATATTCAGCTCTTCTTTGACTGTCACTTGTAGTTGTTGAGGAGAAAATGACTGGGTTAAGTAAGGTTTGAGATATGCTCACAGTGGCTAGAAAAAGGAACCCACGGAACCCTGAATTGTGACTTGGCAAAGCCAAATTGATGGTTTGGCCGCCTTAGTGAACCTGTTGTGATAAAGAGACAGGAGGTAAATTTACTTGCAATTTTCATTAATCATCTCTTTTTTCTAGCGATTGTCTAATGATGATTTAGTAGTTATTTCCTTAGATCTTTTACATATGAATTTTTTAGATTGCGAAAGAAATGGGTGAAAGATGAGAGACCAATGATCATCCTGTGGTTCATATATGGACAAATACAATCTCTAGTACAATCCTTGTGGACACAGTAGACTTAGAGAAATCTTTCCAAAGCAAGACAACTTGATGAAAGGTTTGTCAATTTCAAAAGTAATATAAGTTCAACCCACTTAAATGAATTATGAAATATACAATCTTAATTTTAAATGAACGTGTCAGGTTGTTTCCTGGGAGAATTGACGAAACAACTTCTATCAGATATTGATGCAAGTAAATACCAGGTAGCAGAGTATAGGGTGTCCATATATGGAAGGATACAAAGTGAATGGGATCCATTAGTGAGTTGGTTCATCAACAATCGGATTTACAGTAAAAATAATGTAGTCTGGCTTATTCAAGAATGCATCAACAATTACACTCATGTTCAAATTCTTGGTATATTTTAATTGCTTTTAAGTAATTTAATAAAACTTGAAAATAGTATTTACTCCTATCTAAGATGATTATTTTATTTTAAAAGGGGGTGTTTAGGATCTGTGTTTAGAAGGATTATGTGATCATTACACTTTCAGGTTGCAAATAATCAATTTCTAATGTTTGGGTCATTGGTTTAATAAGACATTACACTTGTAAGTTAAATGGGACTATGATGAATAGTTAACACACTTTAAGTTAAGAAACTTCTGTGTATAATAAATATTGACTTGCTAATAAATATTGACTTGCTGTTCTGTATATATACTATATAGAGTAGCACATGAAGAATAAAAATGGCTTTTGATGGTCACTTATTAATGCATTACCCATTAGTTTATTATATATCCGGACTATATGTCAACACCCTTATTTATCTTTACCACTTTTTAAAATTTAGTTATTGAAAATGTACTCTAAGTTAGTCATTGAAAGTGTACTATAAGTTCATTCAGTTAAATATATGGCAAGTGATTAATCTATTATAATACAAGCTCAAAAGCTTAAATATTGGTCATGAAATTCATTTGGATATTTCGTTTACTTGATTTTTG
Source organism: Chrysanthemum makinoi (assembly GCA_910596185.1). Taxonomy (NCBI): domain Eukaryota; kingdom Viridiplantae; phylum Streptophyta; class Magnoliopsida; order Asterales; family Asteraceae; genus Chrysanthemum; species Chrysanthemum makinoi. The sequence goes on along the minus strand of OU343217.1, from coordinate 48,715,133 downwards.
TAGGCTGAAGAAGGTCAACCTGATTACATGTCTAGAACTGTGGAGCTGTTTGAAATCGTGGACAAACAATTGTATTTTCCAACTCAATGGTTTACTACTTTACTTGATTTTTACTTGTCGTTTGCCTTATTGTTATATGTAATAAATTTCAATTGTGATATCTATTGCATGTTCGCTAATATGGTGAACAATGACTTCATTTATACCTTTTAACAAACCTTTGTTTAAAATAAAATGTGTTATTCTTTGCTTCTTGGTTGTTACAAAATGATATGTAGTTATAATTTTTTGCATATTATTTCAATTCCATTTTTTCATAAATACTATTTTGGACCACAAACCCGTGAATCTTAGTATCACTTCCCTCATAGGGATAGGAATTTTGATGTGAAAGAAACATGAATGGATCAATACGCATTAATTTTATGTGGTAAAATCGTAAAATTGAAACGTTTTATACTCTGAAAAATTACCCAAACAAGTCAACCGTGTTGAAAAATGTTTATTTTTATGTTCTGTCAACCGTGTTGAAAAATGTTTATTTTTATGTTATTGTGAGTATATCTGGCACCCTTTTTATCCTTCTTTTATAATCTTTGAAAAGCCCATTTGGTTCCACATAATCCGATCCAAACCATTTCAACCTGTATTGAAAATCTTAGGTATAATACATATAGTCAAGCTCTCTTTTTTGTATAATATAAAACTAAAAATCATAATTAAAAAAAATTAAATTATTATTTTTTTAATAAATAAAAATACTTTATTTAAAAAATTAGAAAAAACCCCGTGCGTGCACGGGCATTATAACTAGTATATAACTGTAATACATACATAAATCTAACCCATAGCGAAGCATGACTTTTAAAAAGTAGACGCTAAGTATACGAAAGCGAAATGCGACATGTACGCTACCTGTTTTTCAACATTAGTAGACCTATTATTGATTATAGATTAGAACCACCAGCTGCTAAAATCAACTAGCATTTCACTGACTTTTAAATACAAACACGTGATTGCCGAAATAAAATTAGACCAATATAACTCTCTCAAGTTGCCTTACTAGTTGTAGATGGCTAGACAAGTATCTCTCTCCCCATCATGGACCTTAATTTGTATTTAAATAATAAAAATTATATTCTTACACATTTAAGAGACAAGTTATCCACACCCTCTCGTAGAGAGGATATTTAATGATTGGGTGCATCGCGAGCTTGTACAGTGTGCATCGCGAGTTATACGGTTTGACCAAAACTCTATGATGTGACAACATGGGAAGGGTATTTATATCACATCCCCATATTTAATTTGTCAATTCTCAAGTGAAATCAATATAAATATAATAAAAAATAAATAAATATGTACTCCACATTTACTCGTGTTTATTTATACTTTATATAGCTTAAATTTTGTACCACAATATATAAATATTTTGTGTAAACTTCACAACAAGAAGCACCCATGGCCTAATGGATAAGGCGTCTGACTTCTAATCAGGCGATTGTGGGTTCGAGTCCCACTGGGTGTGTCCGATGTATTTGTTTTTTACCCGCCATTTTTTTTTTTTTTTTTTTTTTTAAATTTATTTTGACATCAGTTTTGAGCGTTTTTTATTTTTATTTTTTTTATAAATTTATTTTGACATCAGTTTTGAGCGGTTAGTTTAAATTTAGTAACTAAATCCAAGCCACTATAATATAAATCTCATAAAAGCCAACAACATCGATTCTTAATCTCCCAATATTTGTGTGGATTCCATTTACATTATATAAATATCATACATCTTCAAAATTTGGCAAACTAATGTCGATCATAGGCGGTGATGTCGAATCGGTATCTAATTCTGTACCGAGTTCCACCGCCGGATCGGCCCCGGCAACACCTATTAACCGTGTGAAGTTTCTTTTAAGTCATGGTGGCAAGATCCTCCCTCGACCCGTTGATGGAAATCTTAAGTACGTCGGCGGTGAAACACGTGTTATTTGTGTTCTTCGGACCATTACGTTTTTCGGTATTACTCCTTTTTTGAATCCTAATGTTATGCAAACCACATTTTGGTCACCATATTAGGATTTCAGTTTTTCTATTATTCTTTTAATTCTCTCTTGAACCCTAATATGCAAATATCATTGGAAGTTTTTAGTGATCATATAAGGGTTTCAGTTTTTATTCTTTTTCTGTTTATGTGAACTAAAAATCATTTAGTTCGAGATAATGATAATATTGTGAAATTCGCCGTGAATTTAGAGGTATAGAAATTCAGAACAATAACACATCCATCATCCAACTTAGAATTCCTATGGGTTTGAAATTTCTAATTTATGGTTTAAAGGCATTAGTATAGGTGACTTCAAGGCACAAAGAAGAATAATACTACCATTTATGTACATTTTAGAAAATAAAACCATTTATGAATCATGGAGGCAAATACTCTAGTATCATAATTAATTTTTTGGGAAATTTTCAAAGATAACCACGGTCACGAAATGGCTAACTTGAGTGTGTATTGTAGAACTTATGAAGAAGATTACTAGCATGTTCGATGGTGAGATGATCCTAAAATACCAGTTAATGCCAGAGGATCTCGATGTCTTGGTCACAGTAAAACATGATGAAGATGTCCGCCTCATGATTGAGGAATGTGATCGACATGAATACTTGGGTGCACCAAGACTCCGTGCCTTCCTTTTCCCAGCAAACCAGAATCTTATGGTTAACCATTATGGAGCAACAGATCACCAGTCTCTTGAACAACGATACATCAATTCAATCAATGGCATTGTCCTCCATCCATCATCGCCAGTACATAATAACATATTTAGCATTTCCTCTGCTTGCTCGTCTCCAAAAACACCGCCTGAAATAACCACCAATGCTACCAACGCTATTAGTGGTATTAATCCCGAATTTAGTACTTTTCATAGCAAACATAGTTCACTAACAAGAAACCATAGTTCCCCTAGCTTGTGCAGTCTTGGCGTTAGTAACCACCAGAAGCCGACTGTGGCTGCAAGTTCAAACTTGAATCAAAACTACCAACAACAAGCGCCACAACCACATCATTTCCACCCTCACCTTCATCCTTCCATGTACCAACAACCACACCAGTCTCCTAAACCTCCGCTAAAAAACCACTCTCACAAGGCATATGGACCCGAGCCTTTTGGAAGGACAAAGCCAACAGTACCCGAGTATTATTACAGGCAACAAGCGGGAATAAATAGAGGACCACATATGTACTATCAGAGAGGTTCACCAACTTATGATGAATATGGAAATTCTAGGTATGAACGAACTGATAGTCCTCCAAGTCCTGGTGTTATGTTGTCGAGTAGCGTTCGGTCAGCACGTTGATGAACCAAGGAAAAGGTTGTGGCTTCTTCACTGATAAATGTATATATTGTTTGATGTATACTGACTTGTTAGTAAATATTTATCTACGAATGTAAATAGATGAAGTATGATGTTGTTGTAAAGCTTGATACGAGCATATATGAGGAGATACCCATTCTGAAACTCTTGCTCTTATGATTATGACCTATATGAGCACGTATCAGAATATATGAAATATTCTGTTTTTGATGTAAAGGTTGTATTTACCCTCCTTATTCAAATGATAGGAATATTCCTTTGTCCCTTTTTTCAGGCAACACGTTTTTGTGAGTTTCATTGTTCAGGTATTTCTGACAGTTTTAGGCGTTTGACTTATTAAACTTTATATTTACTGTTCCGCATTTTCAGGTTTATAGCTTTTTGATATAAACAAAATTATAAAAAAAATAATAATAAAAAAAAATAAAAAATAAAAAATAAGGGGGGGTCAATCTAAAAAAGTAGGCACCGTCCCAATAACCCCACCCTTTGATATCAAGATATTACTTACAACCCCATTCAATGAAGATCCAGATGTGAAATATTTCAAGTATGTACTTGCACACATCTGAACACCAAACCTTGCAAGTTGCAACATGGTTTAGATAGATCACTTTTGCAACATGGGTTGTCATTTGATATGGTTCATGAATCATGACTGATTCAACAAATTTTGAAGATGGTATTGTCGTAGATACTTTATGTAGAATGTCATTTACGACAATTGTGATTTACAAATGTAACCAGTGTTGTCCCCAATATTGGTGAAATCCTATTCACTAGTTGCCTACTGCAACATACAAGGAAGCCAAGGCCAACTGGAAATGATCAGAGCCGTATTTAAGGGTGCGGGAGGCATACAATCGCACAAGATTTCAAAATTTTAGGGGCCTCAAAAAGTTTACCGCTTTTTATATTTGGAGCGTCAAAATTTACTTACGTCAAAAAATGCTAAGAACATGTGATTTTATATTATTTATATATGTTCAAAATAAAGCTAGATTGTTAAAATACAACAATTTTTCTTTTTTTTTCAATAGTTGATATGATGTATATTTGACAATCATATTTAGTATTGACATAAGTTTTGCACCGGGCCTCCAGATCACGGCACTGGAAATGGTGATAAGACGATGTAAATAACTTTAAACATGTCTTGTACAGAGGGCAATGTAAATAACTTTAACAAGTGTTGGATGTTCCCTATGAATGGGGGTTCGATCACTCCCTAAGAAGGTCCTTTCTACCTGATAGAACCGAAGGTTCTCTGTGGGTAAAGCTATCTAACCTCCCATACTGGAACGGTATGGGTTGTCCCATGTGGAAGACGGCATTGGGCGTTACTTTACTTTACTTTACTTTTGTACAGAGGGCAATGTTGAGGTTTTGCCTAGAATGTGGGTAAAAACAGAGGTAAAAGCAAGCCAAAGAAATGTAGTTCACATTCTGGTTTTCTGGATATGTTGTAACGACTGCCACTGTTTGCTTTGGGTTTGTAACTTTGTATGATCTCAATCTGTACTTGTTGATTACTTGACAATGGCTTAAATTTTTGTAAATGTCCCTATAGATTGAGATGAACCTATGTCAAGTGGTTTTGGTCAACTGGTATCCCTGGCCTTCAAGTCATATATGGTTTGTTGACCGACCAAAAGAACAAGCAGAATATAAGGTGAGGAATCTGCCCCTTACGTAAAAAAGTACTGTACTGAACACTGCCAAAATATTGCAAAGATTTCATGGTGTTGGTTAACTTATTTGAACCCATAAATATACTAAACATGGATACAATATAGTCGCTGTGTACCAAAACTGAGGCAATAGTGTTCAACACTATAAACATAAAAACAAGTCTCACCATTTTGAGGATTTTTGTTTTACGGGAAGTGCTCTCCAACCAATGTCTTTTCTGTAAAACCCACCTTCCCATTTGATCTCTTCAACAGCTCGATAAGCTCTGTCTCTTGCTTCTTCAAGATCTTTGCCCTTTGCAGTGATGCCCAAAACACGGCCTCCCGTTGCAACAAAATTGCCATCTGCATCAAGAGCCGTTCCAGCATGAAAGATTTTAACACAAGGAGCTGCTACCTCTGCTTCCTCAATGTTTTGAATCTTGCTTCCTTTTAAATAGTTTCCAGGGTAACCGTTGCTGGCCATGACCACCACCATGGCTGAACCAGGGGCCCAATCAAGAGTCACAGAGTCTAGTTCCCCTTTGCAAGCAGCAAGCAGAACTTGTGCTAGATCAGATTCCAAGCGAACCATCAACACCTGTTTTACATTAGCATGTCAGAAACTTATATGTGATTCTGAGACTGTTTTGATTTCCGTTTGAATCTAATAATCTACAGTAGTTATAAAAACTTAAACATCATGTACTAATGTTTGACACTTGGACTATACAGATCATGCTTCTATGGTCTTAAACAATCAGTTTCACATAGAAAACGGACGAGGTTTTCCCTGCTCATGTTACCCGAGGAGGGCGAGCCTTTTTGACTAAGTACACGGCCTCAGTGGGTTAATCCAGGGACCGTTTCCGACCCTTCCCTAGCTACCCCCAAACGTATAAACAGATGAGGTTTTCCTTATTCGGGTTACAACCTAAGTGATAGCCAGACGTTAAAATAGTATTTACCAAATTTGGGGAACATTTAGTCTATTCTCAGAACACATCTCTTTTTCACAAGAAAGTGCTTTTTGGTCATATATTTACCAACAAACAGCCAGCAGCAATTCTCATTGTTACAACTTCAAAAACAACGACACATCCAAACAATATATCCTAGAGTCCCTTTATTACATCTGATTTTTATCTAAACAGCCCCTAAATCCTGGTGACTACTAGGTAGTGTAAATTTGTCGTATATATATCTGATTACATTTTCTGTTCACGCACCAGGCTTGTTTATAAATTTGACCCATAAACATTTTTTTTTTACTAATTTCAATCTCGAGGTCGACTGGATCGTTTATTAGCTCGATTACCCAAAATGGTTCAACCTGACAGTAAGTAACCAAAAACAACTCTGGCATATCTCAAAAGCCTTCATGTTTTTTAGTTGATTCAAGTATTCACCAGTATCAAATCTTATACAAAAAGAAAAGTTATAAACTTAAACCAATCATTTTTCAACAAATATAAAAATAGAACCTCTTGCAACATATTATCTTTCTAAAATATAAATAAAAATATTAATTTGATTAGAAATTAATGATAAATAATGATAGAATAAAGCTTTAGTTCTTCTTCATAAAAGTTTACGAATCTAATCTCTTTCACAAATCAAAGCTTTTAATGATCCTGGACTTAAGGGTGCATGATATGTATCTATATCACGACCTCCGGCGCCAAGTGTAGCTTCCGGACGCAAAGTTGTGATAGGACAGCAAAAATATGAGCTGCCATCTTTGATAATATTGGATACTTTTGACTCATGCAATTTCTATCAATCAAAGATATTAAAGACGTGGCCAAATTATTTTTACAAAGACAAAGACCCTCTTCTACATATACTTTGAACTCTGATTTAGAAATAAAAGACTTCAACTTCTTTCATACCAGAATATTAAATGAAAACCCTATATCTGGATTGTATGCTCATCAAAAGCTCTTTGACCACATGAGTTTGACTCAGCCATTCTTCTACGCCACATACTCATCATGAAGTTTTCCCTTATCATCTTAAGCCAAAACAGGTACAAGCTTTGAGATGTGGAGGAGATTGGATTCGTAAAGTTAGGGCTTTAAAAAGAACAATGTAATAGTTAATTAATTCAAGTTTTAATTTATTATAATAATGTATAACCAAACAAACTTATTAACTTGCATTTCAGAAAGAAAAGAAATTGCAAGTGAATGCTTGGTTAATGTTAATGATGTATGAAACTCTCATTCGGTCAGTTTACTTCTTTAATCATTTTAATTAAGAGTTTTTTATTTATCTTAAACTTCTTTTATGGATTTATTCTGGGTCGAAGTACATGCAGCTTTTGTGGAAGCGTTATTTCTTAGCTTGAGTTGCTATTTAACTATTTTTTTGTTGTTGAAGAAGGACTGATTTAAGTCCATTTGACAAATTTTGTACAAGATTTTTTGGTACCGGTTGCATCATGTAATTAAATAAAAAGGATGGAGGGTTTTTGGAATATCCTAGAGTTTGGAGATGGGCTCGGTGCAGTAGCGAACTCGGTGTACTGAAAATAATCATTGTACCCGAAGGTATCCGGTGTTTATCATAAATCCAGATTTTGGCCTGGAAACCTTAGGTGACAGCAGCAAAAATTAAGGCAAAAAGGTGATTTTCAAACCACAATGTGTCAAAAAAACGCTTAACCAATAACAAAACAAACATAATCATAGCTTACAAACGTTCCAAAACTTGATCAAAAATTCAAAATAAACAATTCGCACAAATACACTTAATCTTCCACAAATTCTTTCCCTTTATTGTTTTGCTTGTTAATCCCTTTTGCAACCTCGTCCTCGTTTAATAGATCATCGATGTCATCTATTATATCTTTTTTTTTAAGTTCTTACCAATCTTGAGTGCATATCAGCGCCTCAACTACGGAGTAAGACAAGTTAGTCCTTTACGGGTCAAGAGCACAGTCTCCCGTTCTAAACGTCGGCTCAGATGCCACGGTGGTTATTTGGATTGTCAAAATATTTAAAAGAAACAAAAACTTCATAAACAACAATTAGCTTAATAATGAAAGAAATCATTCAAAAAGAATAATAATTTACTTTACCATTCAAGTTACGATTGGGAATCTTGGAGCATTTTGTTTCCACCACTCAAGAATAATATGGCGCTCATTTACGTACCTAGTTAACTCGGTTTCAAGTTCAATTGAGCCAGATTCTTCCATATTAAAGAAAAGTGTCCAAAATGTCATTCTCGCCTTCATACAACAACAACATACCCAACCATATTTACTATATTGTTAATGTACTAGATTGTTGATCACGTGAATATTGAAATGAACTTTTAAGACCCAACCGTATCAAAACAATGTTGAACTGTATGCTAAGCCAAAACAAGGTTTGATATGGTTGGTTAAACAATTTCATCCCAAAAAACACGGAATCAACAATCTAGTAAATCATATGGGGAGAATGACTTTTTGGACGATTTCTTAGATTTGAAATAATCTGGCTCAACTGAAATGGAAACCGAGTTAACTAGATACCTTATTGAGCCGCGAATTAGGTTTACTAGAGATAATAACATTCTTGAGTGGAGGAAATTAAATGCTCCAAGATTACCAAACGTAGCTCGAATGGCCAAAGGTAAATTACTATACTGTTTGAACGATTTTTTTAAATATGTTTTACGTTATTGTTGTTTATGAAGTATTTAATATTTTTTAGACATTTTGGCAAACCAAATAATGACCGTGGCATCCGAGTCGGCATTTAGCACGGGAGGCCATGTTCTTGACCCATATAGGGCTAACTTGTCTTTCCCCATACTTGAGGCGGTGATATGTACTCAAGATTGGGTAGGAAAGAGAGAGAGAAAAAAAAATAAAAAAATACAATAGATGACACCGATCATCTATTAAATGATCCGACGATGTTGCTAAAGGTAATAAGAACATGCTTTGATTTTAACGTATATATGCTTTACTAATGTTTGTTAAGTTAATAGCTTAAGCATTATTCTAAAGGAAATGTTTGTGTTGACTGGTGGAAACCATCCAGGTACATGCAAAAAGTTCAAATTTAAAAAAAAAAAAAAAAAATTACAAACTAGATGTAAAAAGTAGTTTACCTGGCATTCAGGATCTCCAAACCGCACATTGTACTCGATTAGTTTTGGTAATCCAGATTTCTTCTCAATCATGAGCCCAGCATACAAAACTCCAACAAACTTGCATCCCTCTTTTGACATCCCTTTTACAGTGGGAAGAATTATAGAGCTCATGACCAAAGATTGAAGTTCTTGTGTCAAAACAGGTGCAGGACAGTATGCACCCATTCCACCCGTGTTTGGACCCGTATCCCCGTCACCAACCCTTTTATGGTCCTGTGCAGATTCTAAAGGTAAGGCATTTTCACCATCAACAAGAGCAAAGAAGGATGCTTCTTCACCTTCTAAAAACTCCTCTACAATTATGGAAGAACCCGCCTTTCCAAATGACCCCTTTATGAGAATCGAGTCTACAGCTTCTAATGCTTCCTGAAGTGTCATAGCAACAATCACTCCTTTCCCTGCAGCCAGACCATCTGCTTTTACAACGATGGGAGCTCCTTCCTCCTTGATATACGTTTTTGCAGCTGTCGCGTCCGTGAATGTTGCATACTGAAATAAGACAAATAATTATAACAGATCAGTTAGAACATTGATTTAAATACCATAAACACTCTTCGTCCAAAATAATTACAAAACTTACATTATTTTCAGAAGAATAATTTAGATATAAGTTGGGTAACACTTGGCACGTTTTTGAGCATGTTGAACAGTTTGCAGTTTTTTAGCTATTTTGGCCATGCATAAGTAAATGGGTTGAATATGCCAACTCTAATTTCAACGTATAATATTGAATCAAAAAAATATTACAAACCTTTGCAGTTGGAATTCCATATTTATCACATAAGCTCTTCATAAAGTTCTTGGAACCTTCCAAAGCAGCAGCTTCGGATGAAGGACCAAAAGCATGTATGCCAGCTTTCAAAAGATCATTTGTTAGTCCTAAAACCAAAGGAGCTTCTGGACCTACCACAACAAGTCCAATTTCCCATTTTCGGCAAAAAGCTATAACAGCTGAGCTATCAAATATATCAAGATCTTCGATACAGGTAGCATCCCCTGAGTTGGAAATGCCAGCATTTCCGGGGGCACAAAAGACGGCATCACAGGACTGAGACCGTTTCAACGCGTAACAAAGTGAATGTTCTCTTCCCCCACCACCAATGACCAGTACAGACACTCTGTCTTCTAAAATGCCAATAAAAGAAAACCAATCAGAAAACATTGAATTATAAGCGACCAACTTTGCAACCATACAGAGGTCCCAGTTTTCTTATTGTGAAGAGATCCTAATAGTAACCCGATCCCAAAGAATAAGCATTCAACAAAAACTATAGACATATTGTAGCTATGTGTTTGTTTCTCACCAGAAATGGCATTATCTGAAGAAACACTGTTGAAAATGGTGGTGAATGATTGATAGCGGTTTAAACGGACCAAATTCTTGGAATCACAATATTTTGATGATCTGAAGCTCTTGGTCTGCAAAAAGAAAAGCTGAGAAAATTTATTTGGAACCTGCTTCTGAATTGCTACCGGCTGCTGACCTATTTTTATGGAAGCTCCAAAGTTATGTGAAATACAAGCCATCTATGAGTATCTCACAGAGAACCTATCCAAGAAAGGAAAAATGTTAATGTCGGACATAATATGACGAAAAAGATCAAAGCAGCATTCTCGTAGATATCAAGTAGGATGATCTATGATTAGAAATAATGATGCCATGACAGCGACTAAACACCTAATAGTAGATAGCCAAGTGAAATTAATGGATCCAAATTCAGGAAACATATAATTGCATCCATGCAACATACAGAAAGTTGTTAAAACATTAGTAGCATAGGGTCAAAAAAGATAGCAACGGACTGAATTTGTTCCATTATAGTCTTTGTACTTAAGGTCACTCGGTCCCATTTTAGTCATTATTTTCTTAGTAATAATATATATTGGGCATTCATAAAAAAAGCAACACAAGTTGTTGTATGACAAGGATTACAAGGCCGAGTAATCACCGACTACTCACTACAAGATAAATAGCCGATTACTCGCTACAAGGTCAAAACTCGGTCAAAACTCATTCAAAACTTGGGGTTAACTCGGACAAACTAGGCCAAAACCTGATTTTAAGTATTTAAACAATTGTATTAATGTTTCTAAACACGTTTCTATGGTCCCATCAACATGTCATACAAAAAACTAAGACATTTATATATTATATAATCCCAATCCGCCTAGGCCAATTACTAACTACAAGGTAGTCAACTGCTGACTAGCACCTAACGTCTTTTACAACCATGGCAATACCCTTAAAATGTGACACCTACGTTCATCGTAAGTATTAAGTAACATCAATTTAGGCCTATAATGGTCATTCTTTTAAAAACGACCAATACAAATATGACTAAAATCGATTAAATCATGATTATTTCAACAAAATTTTGATGAAAGTAAATGCATGCATACTAATAAACAATTACACTTCCTAATAACCATTTATATTTAAAAAAAGATTTCAACTGGGTATATGCTAAGAATCAACAAGCAGTCAACTTTAACCATTAAAGCCCCAACCCACAATCGAAACAAATAAAAAAACACAAAATTATCATTCAGACATTTCATCGAACACTTGGCATGCAACATGAAAAAAAAAAAAGGTTATGTTACCTTAATAGCACCGAACTATTCAACAGAAACAAGAGTATGTATCGTTTAAGGATGTGAAGTCTTGAAAGTGACTGTGTTTATGAACTATGGGCGGCTCATGGGAGAGAGTGATACAACGTTGTATTTGGTGATATGGTCAGGGTTGTACTTTAAAAGGAGGCTGGGATTCTCAAAGGTTTTCTTTTGGGAGAATAATGTTTGGGCCTTACTTTTGTCAACTCCTTCAAAATTCTTTTGGGAAATGGTAGGTGGACAGGCGTGCTTGGTTGGGGGTTAAGGGGGTGGGGAATAGGGTAAAGTATTCAAAAGGGTTCATCTCACTATTTAGTTAGTGCTTGGTTAGGGAGGGGTAAAGGATTGATTACCTCGTAGTAATGAACCATTATAGAATAAATTGAGAGGTAAGGGATTGATTACTCACCTCACTCATTCCTTTGCATTCTCCTTTTCCCTTTCCCTTTCCCCACTTTGAACCAAGCGGGCCCTTAGTACATGTTTGGTATACACCTATAGGAATGGAGGAATGACAATGACAATCATTCTATATGTTTGGTATACACCTATGATAATGAGGATACCAAATAATTGTGCTTGTGTCATACCAAGCTCACCAGGTAAGAATGAAAAATCCATTCCTGGGTGGCCCACTCGCTGGCCCCATTTATTTACTAGTACATCCACTTTGTGTTATTTAAATATTTTTTTTTATCATCAAACGTCACAATCAATCATAAAATTTCAATGTTGACATAAAAAAACAAAAGAGAGAGAACATGATTATCTATTTTTTTTTTTCAATTTAAATATTATTGAAACCCAACTTTATTAACCAAACAACATTTTTTTATCTATCATACTTATACCGATTCCATCATCTTATCAATCCCATAGCAATAGTGATTCCAACTAGCAAACCAAACGGCACCTTAGGCTTAATTTTAGGTTTAAAAACAAGTGTCATCATTTTGATGGTTGTAAAATAAGTGGGTCTTATCTACAGCTATCAAGATGATGCCACTTATTTTTAGGCCTAAAATTATGCCTAAGTTTAGGTTCCTTTATCATTTCTCTTCTTTATTTGTTTATATTCAATTTCAATATGCTTCCCTACAATTTTACAATTTGTCATTTCAGTTCTTTATTCCAGAAAGCAAAGGAGTTTGTTTGTTAATCGTTCTTGAGTTCTTCTTGATCATTTAAGATGCGTTAGGTGTTGGAAAAGATACAATGTATTTGACAATAGAATCTTATCTTTTGAGCAATTTGATCATGCAAGTTGCATTGCAAGTGGCTTCCCTTTACTTTGATGCCTATAAAAGGCAAAGACCAATGCCATTGTTATGCATCCCATTTCCAACGAACATAAACACATAGAAGTGTTCTTTGGATCTCATTCTTTCTCCTAGTATTTGTGTTAATTAGAGAGTTGGTGAAATAGTTCCTAATACAAGAGATATAAATGTGTTTATCCTTGTAATTAGAGAGAATGTGTAACTCCTAATTTTACATAGTGAAACGTATCTTTCCTCGCATGTGGTTTTTACCCTGTTGGGGTTTTCCACGTTATATCCGTGTGTCATCTTTTATTATATTTCATATTTTAGTTGTGAGTTTGCTTCAGTCTGGTGTCACTTTTCTCAATAAATGGTATCAGAGCTAAGGTTGGGTGTGTGTATAATTATTTATCGGATGCTCTTTGGTTGTCACTAATTAGTGGATCCTCTACATCAAAAAATAAGTAAGATTATAGTCACTCAAAAGGTGTTCGTTACTATTATTAACAAATACAATAATAGTTTTGTCGAAAAGTAGAATGTGATTGTAGCAATGGCGATGAAATTTGAAATTGAAAAATTCAATGGGAATAATTTCTCATTGTGGAAATTAAAGATGAAGGCTATCCTGAAAGGATAGATGTTTAGCGGCCATTGACGAAAGGTGAGGTCCGCGAATGACGGAAATGGGACGAGATGGGCGGAAATGCTATTGCAAATCTTCATCCAGCTAGAGATGGAGTTTTATCAACATAGAGGAAAAAAGACGCAAAGGATATTTGGGATCATCTTGCTCGATGCGAGGCAAGATCTCCCAAAATAACAAATTTATTAAGAGGAAACTTTATGCTCTTCGCATAACCGATGGTGAGAACTACGTTAATAACTTGAATACTCTATTTTCTCATTTCACCTCTTTGAGTTGTAAAATAGAGCCACAAGAACGTCTGAAATTCTACTTCAAACTTTACCTGACTCATATGACCAACTCATAATCAACTTAACCAGTAATGTTCTTTCGGACTATCTAGTCTTCGATGATGTTGCAACCGCTATTCTGGAAGAAGAAAACAGTATCTATAGGAGGACGAGACCAATCCAAGACATGTGGAGGCTTTGGTGGTGGCGAGAGGTCAATGGAACCTGGCTCCATGGGAGTCACAATCATGGTAAATCTAAAACAGAAAGAGAATTTTAAATGCTACAAATGTGGCAAGCGGTCACTTTAAGAAGATTGTCGGGTTTAAATACCTCTAATCCTCGAAATTTCTTCGCGCCTTCAAGAAGATGGTAATGCTCTATGTTGTGAAGCAGCAGTTGCAAATGAAGATAGGAAAAGATTTACACATGTATGGTTGTTCGATACGAGAGCTACTTTTCATATGACCACAAGAAGAGAATGGTTTCATCAATATAAACCTATCTCTAGAGGCGGATCTGTGCACCGTTTCAATGATCATGAACTAAAGATTGTTAGAATTGGAACTATCATGGTGAAGGTGCATGATGGTACAGTTCGTATTATTCGGGATGTGTGACACGTGGAGGGCCTGAGAAAGAATCTATTGTCTCTGGGACAATTGGATGATCTTGGTTGTAAGGTTGAAATACAAAACAAGATCATGGAAGTTATAAAAGGCGCACTTGTACTTATGAAAGGTAAAAAGGTGGCTGCGGACTTATACCAACTGAAGGGAGAGATAATGGAGGAGGGGAAGCATCTATAACAACCCGTACTATGGAAAACAATAAGGGGGTTGAATAGTTTTACCGATTAAAACTTCGTTTTAAACTATTTAGATCGACTTATGTCAATCTATTTGATATGTGTGTTCGATAATGATAGATAAACATATAAGTAAGTAATGTAAAGATAAAGAGTAAAGAAACACAAAACCACGACACGAGTATTTATAGTGGTTCGGCTACAAGGACACCTTCCTTCCCTTACTCCACTCCCCGAGTACCCCACTCGAGAGTTCGTAAGCACTACACAACACAAGCTCCTTAATGTGGCGGAGAAGCCTTCACAACGTTGTCTACTCTTTATCCGGTACAAGGCTAGACACCGAGTTCTTCCACGAGGTAGAACCAAACCTATCACAACGTCGCCCACACTTTATCCTCACAAGGCTAGATACTGAGTTCCATTACAAAGGAGGAACTACTACCCAACACTACACCACAACACGACTACCCAAAGGAGACACACTCCTTGTTACAACACTAGAAGGATATCAATATCCTTTAACCCAAACTATCTATCTTGTACATCGATGCACCATATCGAATGTACACCTTTGGCGTCTTTCACTCATTCCTTCGACACGACCCTTCGTCACCTTTTACTAATGCCTTAAATACAACACTTCTATGGAGGGAGGAAAAAACTATCAACAAGATACACTTCAGTGGTCTTGATGATGACGAAGCTTAGAAACTCATGACCTTGAGCTTGCATGTCTTCAAGAGGTGGTGATCTCACCTTTAATAGAAACCTAGAGAATCACACAAACATATAACTAAATAGAATGATCCTTTGGATCAGAGGTTAAAGATGTTACAATACTGAGAGAGAGTATGTGTAAAGCGGTAGTGAGCAAGAGAGAAATGACTCACTATTTATAGACAAAATTGTCTCTGTCCACGGTTCCACGGGATCCCTCCCGGAGGGATCGGCTAGTCTATCTGGGGATCGGCTATTGGGTAAGTTTGGTCTGGATTTTGGGTTGCAAACCGGGTTATGGGTTATGAACCATGGGTTATGGGTAATGGATTATGGATACCCAATAAGATGAAATGTACCTAGACATTGGGTCATGGACTTTGGTTCATGGATAATGGATAATACCCAACATGACTTCATGCAATGGGTCATGGGTTATGGATCATGCTCCATGGGTATGGGTTATGGACTTTGGTTTTTACCCAACAACATTCATTGTACCTAGTCAATGGATCATGGGTTATGGGTCATGGGTCATGGACTTTGGTTTTTACCCATTACATTACCCATTACATTACCCATTACAATATATACAAAGTATATATGTACATTTCCATATTATGTAAACACTAGTTGTTATACATATGCATTTCTATAAGATGTAAACAATATTACTTGTTTAGTGTTTATATGAAAATGTCTTTGGTTTTATATACCTTATTTACTAAACATGTTTTGATATGGTTTTAATATGTTTAGTATAAGTGTGTTAGTAAACTATTGGCTCAAACATTTTACGTATTTTATTTGTTTCGTTAAAATGATTTTACATTTGTTATCGATAAAACATTAGAAGATCGTAAAATATAAATAAACGTTTTTATAGTTTATTTGTATTAACGATCTCCTCATTTTTGTTGATGACAAAATATAAGATTATTTTAAGAAGAAAATAAATTTCGTAAAAATTTGAATTGGAGTTTTTACTCTCTTATCCCCCTTTTTTTCGAAACAAAAAGAGCGTCGAAAAGAAACTAACACATTGTTTTGAGAAAAACGTGTGAAAAAGTAGCAATATGAAAAATAGAGAGTAAGAGGAGAGAAGGATTATCGTCTTAGCTCTCCCTTGACGGATGATTCCCTTTGTTGAGGGCATCAAGTAATTAGAAAGTATAAGCGAGTGTGTTGCAATTAAGTTTGCAAATGGTTTCGTCTTTGACGAAAAGCTCCCCCTTGACGAGTGCTCCCTTTTGAGGAGGACGTCAAGTAGTATAGAAAACCTAAATGAAAGTATTGCAAGCTTTTTTGCAATTTCTTTCCTTTGACGAAAAGCTCCCCCTTGTTGAAGGTGTCAAAGTCTTCATGTGTAATTTGAAAAATCTACAAAACAAAGGTTAGAAAACAAGTATATGGTGTATAATTTCCTGCAAATGAGATTTATATTAGTGATAAAATGTGCTTCTGTTGCACAGATCCCACGGATCCTCCATGTGAGGGATCCGTCCAGGCAAAAATGAGGGAACCGTGTACATGCACTTTACTAGCAGCAATATAAATGTGAAAAGTGAGGCAAACATCAAAATGAGTTATGTATTATAGCTCCAAACATATTCTCATAACCATATAGCACACAAAATGTAATTTTATTCAATAAAAACAAGAAAAATGATGTACATAACTCTACAACTAAGAAAATGATCCAAACACGAAGTATAATTCCTAACAAGTCCAAGTTACGCCTAAGAGGAGAACACCAATTGAATTCCTATGCTTAGGGATGATTAGATTTGTTGACCTCATCAAAATATTCGAGGAGGTGATAGAACATGAAACATAACTCGTCACGTACTTCATCTACTACGCCTTCAACATGTTGACAATGATAACAATCTTTGTCATGGCTAGGGAATGGTGGTGGTAGGAATAGAGCGGTTTGAGGTGGAAGGTTGGATGAAGAAGCTGGAGGTTCCACAAAGGATGGAGGGATTTGTGGAGGCACGTTTGGTGAGGTTGGAGGTGGTTCAACTAAGGGTGAAAGTGGTGGAATATATGTTGATGATGGTGGTAGAGAGGTATCTACTTCCATGTGATCTGGTTGTTGATTTTAATGATTCTTCATAATCCAAAATGGACTAATTGAAGGTGATGGAGAAAAGGATATGGGTGCTAGTGTTTTTTCAACACCAAAGTTTTGGTGAGAGTGTTGTTGTTGCACAATTTTCTCAATTGAGGAAAATGTTGGCAATGGTGGTGGATGAGATGGCCTAGAAGGCAAGTCCTCTAAGTTGTAGAGGTGTAGAGATGAGAGTGGAGTGGTGAAAGAGATAGCTCTAGGTACTAGAGGTGATTGTTTAGTGGAAGTAGGGGTGTTTGGTTTAGGAGGTATAGTAGTGTTTGGCAAGGGTTGCCTTGTGGGGAAAATCCTTTTGGGAATTGTTTTGATTGGTAGAGTTGGTTGTGAGGGAGTTCTAGTGTTTGAGGTTTTAAAGGGTGATGATTCGGTTGAAGAGATTTCGTGAACAACCCGATCAAGTTTCTTGGGAGGTCCTTTAGTAGATGAGTTAACACTCGGGGCTTTCCTCATGGTGAAATGGTAGAAAGGGAAGATGTGAAAAGAGAGTTTTAGCTACTGAGAATGATTGTGTGAGTGGTGATTAGGAAGTTCTAACAAAGAGGTTTATAATGAGAAATATTTGGTAAGTGAATTAAAGCTTAATCACTAAAATCCTTCAAATTGTAAGGATTTGCATGCACAAAATTGACCTACAAAATTGTACTGATCTAGGAAGTCATTTAAAACAATGTGGAGTGTTCAAATTAACAAAGAAGGTTTGAAATGATTGTATTACGTAGGAATAGCTTAGTTTGTGCAGTCGGTTCCAACAGATCCCTCACATAAGGGATCCGTCTAGGCTAAATTTAGGGATCCGGCTGTCAGTTGCCAAGGAAAAGAAGGATGATGTTTTTGTAAGGTCTGGTACCTACATATCTTGAGTGTTTCATTTTCCTCAGGTGTCTTAAATGATATAAGACTTAAATGATCAAGTGTAATGAGTGAGGTAGCTAATGATATCTTTTATGGAAAGAAATGGGGTTTTTATGAACACCAATGGGTGATCAAAGATGTCACTAAGAATTTTGAGGGTGTCAAGTGGAGTCAAATGATCCTAGAGATCAGATGATGATCTAAGGAAAATTTAGAAAATTCTTTTAAAAATTAGAAAAAATGAAAAACTAGTTTTTAGCCTATTTTGAGATAAAGATGACTAAAATCAATTTGCTAAAATTGAGAGAAATATCAAACAAGGTGTTTTAAGATGAGAGGAACAATGTGTGAACATTGGAGAGGAAATATGGTGAGTTTTGAAGAAGTGATAAATCAAAAACACCTTGAATGTGATCTTGAGTCATCCATGAGTGAATGTGAGATCAACTGAGTTTGAGGAAGACTTAAGTGATCCTAATGTATCATATTTTGTTGATCTAATAAGGTTTGGAGGGTTGGATTGATGTGAGGTTGTTTAAAAATCCCTTTCTGTTTGCCCGGATCCCACGGATCCCTTACTTGAGGGATCCGGCTAGTTAAAAGGCAGGGATCCGGTATCTGGGACCATTTACTTCACAAAACGTGTGCAAAATTTTGCACCGCGTATCGAATTTCAAACCTATTTGTTTCTACATCAAGCATTCATGTATGTAATTAAAGCATAGCAAGCATGGCATGTAAAAGTGACATATAGGGATGCAATTAGAAGGAAGACCGACTTTTTGATATTATATCAAATAGTCGTAAAATTCCTATTAGATTTTCCTAGGTTAAGGTGTCTTTGTTTTTCGCTATACCATCGACTACTATTAAGTTCTAAGATAAACGAAATATTGTTTAAGATGTTTACATCACATTGTTCAAATTAAGGTCCTTGACCTTGCCTCCCATTTCTCTCAAACTTCTCCTTCAAAACCCCCCAAACTTCACCTTCAAACCCTTCAAGCTTCCATCTCATTTCTTCTTCTTCCCCATTAGAAAGTTGTCAAGACATTTAAACATCTCCTTCGTTTGTTGGAACTCTTGAGATGGGCTTGGGATGTCCGGAAATTGCTCAATGTAAGCCACAGGGTCGAGATGGTAGTTGCCTATAGGGTTGCTTCATTCTCCCTCCCTTTCTTCGGATGAGTCCGTCGGTGGATGAGGTCTTTTACCTTCAACCATGAACCTCGTTGTCTTCTCATCGGATAGAGGTACCATGACTTTGTTGTAGAAGAAGTGGTCATCGGTATAGGGAGATGGTTCTAGGGCAAAGACAAAGTTAGCTAGGCGATTAAAGAGCATAGCATAAGGTAGCACCATCTTGTCCGTCTTTGAAACACTTGCCATCCGCTTGATCATGTAGTAGGCGAGGTTGAAAGGAGTTGAGTTGACAAGGCAATAGATCATGTAAACTAGACATGCCTTAGGATGATCCTTGTTTCCAACCAAGCATAGGACATTCTCCCTAAGAACTTGTTCCCATTTCTTGTATAGAGGGAACATCTCTGAAAGTTCCATTTGGAAGGTGTGGAAAACTAGAAGGGGGGGGGGGTTGAATAGTTTTACCGATTAAAACTTCATTTTAAACTATTTCGATCAACTTATGTCAATCTAGTTGATGTGTGTGTTGGATGTTGATAGATAAGCATATAAATAAGCAATGCAAAGATAAAGAGTAAGAAGCACAAAACCACGACGCGAGTATTTATAGTGGTTCGGCTACAAGGACACCTTCCTTACCCTACTCCACTCCCCGAGTCACCTACTTGAGAGTTCGTAATCACTACACAACACAAGCTCCTTGTGGCGGAGAAGCCTTCACAACGTCGCCTACTCTTTATCCGGTACACGGCTAAACACCGGGTTCTTCCATGAGGTAGAACCAAACCTATCACAACGTCGCCTACACTTTATCCGGTACAAGGCTAGATACCGAGTTCCATTACAAAGGAAGAACTACTACCTAACACTACACAACACCTATCCCAAAAGAGACCCACTCCTTATTACAACATCATCAAGGATATCAATATCCTTTAACTCAAACTAACTATCTTGTACATCGATACACCTTATCGATTGTACACCCTTGGCACCTTTCACTAATGTCTTTGACACAACTCTTCGGCACCCTTCACTAATGCCTTTGACACGAACCTTCGGCACTTTTCACTAATGCCTTTGACTCAAACTTCGGCACCTTTCACTAATGCCTTCAACACGGACCTTTGGCACCTTTCACTAATGCCTTAGACTTGACCCTTTTGGCATTTTTCACATATGCCTTCAACACAACACTTCTAAGGAGGAAGAAAGAACTATCAACAAGAGAACTTCAGTAGTCTTGATGATGACGAAGCTTGGCAACTCATGGACTTGAGCTTGCTCAACTTCAAGAGGTGGTGATCTCGCCTTTAAGAGGAACCTAAAGAATCACACAAAAACAAAACTACATAGAAAGATCCTTTGGATATGAGGTTAGAGAGTTTACAATACTAAGAGAAAGTATGTGTAAAAGGGGTGAGTTACAATGAAGAAATGACTCACTATTTATAGGCAAAAACATCTACTGTTCCTCGGATCCTACGGATCCCTTACTTGAGGGATCCGTCCAGTGTAATATGAGGGATCCGTGGATGCTCCTCCATATTTGGGTTATGGGTCATGGGTCATGGATCATGGATCATGGGTCATGGGTTATGGACTTTGGGTCATGGGTACCCAAATAGATACAATGTATCTAGACATTGGATCATGGGTATGGTTTAGGTCCATGGGTCATGATCCATGGATAATACCCAACATGACTTCATGCATGATGTCATGCAATGAGTCATGGGTTATGGATCAAGCTCCATGGGTATGGGTCATGGACTTTGGGTTTTACCCAACTACATTTAATGTATCTAGTCAAAGTACTTAGATTTTTACCCATTACATTACCCATTACAATATATATTAAGTATATATAAGTACATATCCATATTATGTAAACACTAGCTGTTATACATATGCATTTCTATAAGTTGTAAACAATATTACTTGTTTAGTGTTTTATATGAAAACGTAAGTGTGCTAGTAAGCTATTGGCTCAAACTATTTACGTATTTTATTTGTTTCATTAAAATAATTTTACGTTTGTTATCGTCAAAACATTAGAAGATCGTAAAATATAAATAAACGTTTTATGGCTTATTTGTATTAACAGAAGGGATCCTGATGGATGATGTTGATACAAAAGTTGGCTTCCTTGTTTGGACTCGGTTCTCCGTATCAATTGGATCTTAATGCTTGAGACCTGCGCACTAAGAAAACAGAAAACACCGTTAGGCTTACCGTGGGATTGTCTCCCACGATTATCCTCCGGCGTGAGAGTAAGTAATCGGTTTTAGGTTTTAGTCAAGAGTTAGGGTTTTAGATCGTACCTTTTAATGAGGCTTGGATGCCCTTTATATACACACAAAATTCTTATTGGTTTCAGTTTCCCAACCTTCGCGATCCGCCTAAATTCGGTCATTGAATACATATCTCCAAAAATAAGAGATATCCGATATCCAAAGCCATAAATAACTAACGGTTTGGGCCTTCGTGAGCCCAAACCGTTACCGGGTTAGCCCAGTCATATTGGGCCCGCTAGTAGTGGTTATTGGTCGGGTTCGTGACCCAAATACGGACTATACGTCATCATGTCCCCCCACTCTAGTATGTGCTGGGTGAAACCCGCGGGTACTAGACTAATAACTGTTGCCCTATTATTCATCAAGGCGTAGCGGAGAAGCTTCAAAGGTTTTTCGCCTAAGAAAGATATGATGAATTCAGTCAAATTAGGTCAAATACATTCCTCGTAAAACGTGAGAAAGTAACTGGAAAATGTGTCACATCGACAACTCTCATCCACACGCTTAGAGAAAGTGGGATCCACGTGGTCGAGCATCGCACGGATGTGGAACCCTATAAAACAACCGCCTCCCTTTACTTTGTGTTTCTCACGAAAAACTCATTTCCACCATTGTTGAAAAGCTTGAAATATCCACGAAAACCACAAACGTTAAAGGTAACGCGCGTGCGCAATCTAAACCTGATCATGGTTCGTGGATTAACTGACTTTTCATCCGATATGACCGAGGATGAACTGCGTGAGTTCACCTCGAAATATTATATCCCGTTTGGCTTGTGCGCATCCGGTAGTTCCGGCACAAACGTCAATAGCGGATTTCCGAAGGGAAAGTAGGGTATACACGTGTTTTTTCAATTTGCGAATCAACGTGTGCCCATCTCCTTATTCTTGTGCGACGTATTAAATTACTACCGCCTACACATATCCCGGTACCGCGCATAGGTGCGGCCGAAAATAACAAACTTCAAGGTTAATTGCCGGTTGTTGGCGATTAACCCCACTATCTATCTTTCCGCTGCGTTTACCAAACAACGTGGTCAAACGGGTGGGTTTCCTCACTAAGCGCCAGGCGGCCGCAATGTTATAATGGAAAAACTAGATGCTTAGGAACCGGAGAGTAATTTTTCGGGTGGATAAGGCGTTGTTCCCGGGACCGGCTTCTATACCCAGGGTTAGGATGAGCGCCCCCCTCCTGGAACATCAAAAGCGATGATGCGAAACGATAAGCCAATCGTATTCCCATCGTTCCTATCCCGAGGAATTTTGGTGTACATGGGCATTAGTCGAACTATTTTGATAGTCCCGATGAGGTGCCAACCTTTTTGAGACGCGGATGACCGAGGTGGGTGCTCGTCGCCCGTACTCTTTTTCTTTATTAATGTGAGCCTTTCTTTTCACTTTTGTACTTTATATAACTTGTGTTTGTTTGTTTTATTCTGCTAGAGATGGATTTGTTCACGTGGTGCAATGCTTGAAACCTCGACATGTTACCGTGGGTGCTTTGAAAGAGGGAGAAGTCCCCATTTTGGAAGCTACTACGGGCGCACCGCGGAAATGAATCGGAGGAATCACGGGGTGGTTCACCGTTCGCGATGGAGGCAACCCCGCAAAGCGTGCCCATTGTACCCTCCCCAGGTGGGCTGCCACACATAGACGTAGCAGAGAATGTAGGGGTCCTCGGGGTAGAGCCGGAAGAGACACACCAAGGAGTAAAGCGCAAAAGAGCTCCTGGTGGTGATGGCGCAGGCTCATCCCGGAAAAAACAACATGTCATTCTTGATGTGGAGTCGTCCTCAGATGATGCATCGCCCCCCTTCACCTGATACTGCTTATCCCAAGTAAGTATTATTTTCAAAGCCCTTATCTAATTCCCTGTTTATGTTATGAGACAATCGCTAATTCTCTTGCAACTCGCGTGCGGTATTATTGATCACTCTTAGGAGTCGCCCCAAGGCTAGTGGCGTTCGTCTTTGAATCTTCAACCAAAGAGCCAGCGAGCCATTGGCATCTAGGGTCGGGCCAATGGATCGCCTTGTTGAGGAGTCTGGTGTCCAGCGCCAAGCTATGTTGGTTAGCGCTAAAGGTAAAGTATTCGGAGAAAGTAGCGAGCTGAAGGATAAACAGTTGCGTTCTTCGGAGGCACGCGTTGGCCGCTGCCCAAGAAGAGGTGAGCTCAGATGCCCAAAAACTTGTGAAGAAAAGATCCGCTTGCTTACCCAAGTGAGCCAGGCTGATTTAGAGGTTTATAAGGCTAATTTTTCCTGGGCTCTTAAGTATTTGGAGAATGGGAAGAACGAGTTTTTCGCTCGGTTGGGTGAGTTTGGTGCAAACATGGGAAGCTCATGGAGGAGCAGAGATAAAGCTTCGCAAGCTCGATGTGAATATGATGAAGAGTAGATCCTCACCGGTTTCTACTATCGCCAGCCAGTGGCTTATCACCATGGTTTGCTTTGTCGCCCTTAGTACCTTGGAATCTCGGAGGTGGTGGGCGATTTGGGGGTTTGCAGCGTTGCTAGCAGCGTGGCAAGGCAAGCTATAGAATAGCTTCATGAGGGTGTCCTCTTGAAAGTGACCGTGCGACAAAGGTGCCCGGTATAACGAACATGCCTATGATGATCCGGTTCTTTGCAATGGAGAAGATGAAGCTGTTGGAGCTTCCTCGATTGAGTTGGGCGACGGGATTATCCCATAGGTGTGATTATAGAGGGATTGACCTTAGCCCGTCATCATGCTGATAATGCAGAGACACAGCCTGACTACTTTTTGAAGCCCGATGAGTCACAGCTGCAGGTGCCTATTCCACTCCCCGAGTCACCTACTTGAGAGTTCGTAATCACTACACAACACAAGCTCCTTGTGGCGGAGAAGCCTTCACAACGTCGCCTACTCTTTATCCGGTACACGGCTAAACACCGGGTTCTTCCATGAGGTAGAACCAAACCTATCACAACGTCGCCTACACTTTATCCGGTACAAGGCTAGATACCGAGTTCCATTACAAAGGAAGAACTACTACCTAACACTACACAACACCTATCCCAAAGGAGACCCACTCCTTATTACAACATCATCAAGGATATCAATATCCTTTAACTCAAACTAACTATCTTGTACATCGATACACCTTATCGATTGTACACCCTTGGCACCTTTTACTAATGTCTTTGACACAACTCTTCGGCACCCTTCACTAATGCCTTTGACACGAACCTTCGGCACTTTTCACTAATGCCTTTGACTCAAACTTCGGCACCTTTCACTAATGCCTTCAACACGGACCTTTGGCACCTTTCACTAATGCCTTAGACTTGACCCTTTTGGCATTTTTCACATATGCCTTCAACACAACACTTCTAAGGAGGAAGAAAGAACTATCAACAAGAGAACTTCAGTAGTCTTGATGATGAAGCTTGGCAACTCATAGACTTGAGCTTGCTCAACTTCAAGAGGTGGTGATCTCGCCTTTAAGAGGAACCTAAAGAATCACACAAAAACAAAACTACATAGAAAGATCCTTTGGATCTGAGGTTAGAGAGTTTACAATACTAAGAAAGAGTATGTGTAAAAGGGGTGAGTTACAATGAAGAAATGACTCACTATTTATAGGCAAAAACATCTACTGTTCCTCGGATCCTACGGATCCCTTACTTGAGGGATCCGTCCAGTGTAATATGAGGGATCCGTGGATGCTCCTCCATATTTGGGTTATGGGTCATGGGTCATGGATCATGGATCATGGGTCATGGGTTATGGACTTTGGGTCATGGGTACCCAAATAGATACAATGTATCTAGACATTGGATCATGGGTATGGTTTAGGTCCATGGGTCATGATCCATGGATAATACCCAACATGACTTCATGCATGATGTCATGCAATGAGTCATGGGTTATGGATCAAGCTCCATGGGTATGGGTCATGGACTTTGGGTTTTACCCAACTACATTCAATGTATCTAGTCAAAGTACTTAGATTTTTACCCATTACATTACCCATTACAATATATATTAAGTATATATAAGTACATATCCATATTATGTAAACACTAGCTGTTATACATATGCATTTCTATAAGTTGTAAACAATATTACTTGTTTAGTGTTTTATATGAAAACGTAAGTGTGCTAGTAAGCTATTGGCTCAAACTATTTACGTATTTTATTTGTTTCATTAAAATAATTTTACGTTTGTTATCGTCAAAACATTAGAAGATCGTAAAATATAAATAAACGTTTTATGGCTTATTTGTATTAACAGAAGGGATCCTGATGGATGATGTTGATACAAAAGTTGGGCGTTCCTTGTTTGGACTCCGGTTCCCGTATCAATTGGATCTTAATGCTTGAGACCCTGCACTAAGAAAACAGAAACACAGATTAGGCTTACCGTGGTATTGTCTCCCACGATTATCCTCCGGCGTGAGAGTAAGTAATCGGTTTTAGGTTTTAGTCAAGAGTTAGGGTTTTAGATCGTACCTTTTAATGAGGCTTGGATGCCCTTTATATACACACAAAATTCTTATTGGTTTCGTGTTCCCCAACCTTCGGCGTATCCCGCCTAAGTCGGTCATTGAATACATATCTCCAAAAATAAGAGATATCCGATATCCAAAGCCATAAATAACTAACGGTTTGGGCCTTCGTGAGCCCAAACCGTTACCGGGTTAGCCCAGTCATATTGGGCCCGCTAGTAGTGGTTATTGGTCGGGTTCGTGACCCGAATACGGACTATACGTCATCATGTCCCCCACTCTAAGTAATGCTGGGGTGAAACCCATGGGTACTAGACTAATAACTGTGCCTATTATTCATCAAGGTGGCGAGAAGCTTCAAAGGTTTTTCGCCTAAGAAAGATACGATGAATCCAGTCAAATTAGGTCAAATACATTCCTCGTAAAACGTGAGAAAGTAACTGGAAAATGTGTCACATCAGCAACTCTCATCCACACGTTTAGAGAAAGTGGGATCCACGTGTCGAGCATCGCACGGATGTGGAACCCTATAAAAACAACCGCCTCCCTTTTACTGTGTTTCTCACGAAAACTCATTTCCACCATTGTTGAAAAGCTTGAAATATCCACCAAGAAAACCACAAACGCTTAAAGGTAACGGGCGCGTGCGCAATCTAAACGATCATGGTTTGGATTAACCGACTTTTCATCCGATATGACCGAGGATGAACCGCGGGAGTTCACCTCGAAATATTATATCCCGCTTATGCCGATCCGGTAGTTCCGCGCACAAACGCCAATAGCGGATTTCCGAAGGGAAAGTAGGGTATACACGCGTTTTTCAATTTCGCGAATCAACGTGTGCCCATATCCTTATTCTTGTGCGACGTATTAAATTACTACCGCCTACACATATCCCAAATTTGCCTTTGCATAGGTGCGGCGAAAATAACAAACTTCGAGGTTAATTTTCGTTTGTTGGCGATTAACCCCACTATCTATCTCTTCCGCGCGTTTTACCAAACAACGTGGTCAAACGGGTGGGTTTCCTTCACTAAGCGGCGGCCGGCTAATGTTATCTGGAAAAACTAGATGCGCAGGAGCGGAGAGAGTAATTTTTCGGGTGGATAAGGCGTTGTTCCCTTGGGACTTCGCTTCTATACCTGGGGTTATAGAAGGATGGCGCCCCTCGCGGAACATACAGCGCAGATGATGCGAGAACGATAAACGCCAATCGTATTCCCATCAGGTTCCTATCCCGAGGAATTTTGGTGTACATGGGCATTAGTCGCAACTATTTTGATAGTCCCGATGAGGTGCCAACCTTTTAGACGCGGATGACCGGGTGGGTGCTCGTCCCTACTCTTTTTTCTTTATTAATGTGAGCCTTTCTTTTCACTTTTGTACTTTATATAACTTGTGTTTGTTTGTTTTGTTGCTTGAGAGATGGATTTGTTCGGTGGTGCAATGCTTGAAACCTCGACAGTTGCCGGTGGGTGCGCCCTTTGAAAGAGGAGAAGTCCCCATTTTGGAAGCTACTACGGGCGCACGTGGAAATGAATCGGAGGAATCAGGGGTGGTTCACCGTTGCGATGCAACCCCCAGCGTGCCGACCCAGTACCTCCCAGGTGGAGCGCCACACAGCGCGTGGGGAGAATGTAGGGGTCCTCGGGTAGAGCCGGAAGAGACACACCAAGGATTAAAGCTTAAAAGAGCTCCCTGGTGGTGATGGCGCAGCTCATCCCGAAAAACAACATGTCATTCTTGATGTGGAGTCGCCCTCGATGATGCATCGCCCTTCACGATAACTTGCTTATCCCAAGTAAGTATTATTTTCAAAGCCCTTATCTAATTCCCACGCTTATGTTATGAGACAATCGCTAATTCTCTTTTTGCGGCGATTGATCACTCTAGGAGTCGCCCCGAGGCTAGTCGCTTCATCTTTGAATCTTCAACCAAAGAGCGCTGAGCCATTGGCATCTAGGGTCGGGCCAATGGATCAGCTTGTTGAGGAGCTGGTGTTGGCTGCTGCGCACCAAGCTATGTTGGTTGCGCAGCTAAAGGTAAAGTATTCTGGAGAAAGTAGCCAGAGCGCGCAGAAGGATAAACAGATGCGTTCTTTGGAGGCACGTTTGGCGCTGCCAGCTGAAGAAGCGGTGAGCTCGTGATGCCCAAAAACTTCTTGAAGAAAAGATCCGCTTGCTTACCCAAGTGAGCCAGAGGCCTGATTTAGAGGTTTATAAGGCTAATTGCTCATGGGCTCTTAAGTATTTGGAGAATGGGAAGAACGAAGTTTTTCGCTTCGGTTGGGTGAGTTTGGTGCAAACATGGGAAGCTCATTTGGAGGAGCTGGAGATAAAGCACAAGCTTCAGATTGAATATGATGAAGAGTCATGATCCTCACCGGTTTCTACTATCGCCAGCGCTGGTGGCTTATCACCATGGTTTGCGCCTTCTTGCCCTTAGTACCTTGGAATCTCGAGAGGTGGTGGGCATTTGGGGGTTGGCGGTGGCGCTAGCGTGTAAAGCGAAGCTATAGAAGAGCTTCATGAGGGTGTCCTCTTGAAAGTGATACGCACGAGGTGCACCGGGTATAACGAACATGCCTATGATGATCCGTTGTCGCAATGGAGAAGATGAAGCTATTGGAGCTTCCTCGATTGAGTTGGAGCGACGTGGATTATCCCATAGGTGTGATTATAGAGGGATTGACCTTAGCCCGTCATCATGCGATAATCGTGAGACAAACGACTACTTTTGAAGCCCGATGAGTCACGCCTGGGTGCCTATTTTTGCTCACCCCGCGACATCTTGAACCCTTCGATCTTGAAAGGAAATTCCTTTGAAGGAATCCTTGAAGCTCATGCTACGAGGCTTGCCAAGAAGAAGTGTTAAGGGAAAGGCCATTCGTGGTGGGTCTTGGCGCGGCATCTTCCTAGATCCGACGGGTATCACGTTAGTGTTGCCACGCGGTATCACGTCAAGATTCTCGATTTGTTGAAGAAGCTAAAAGAAGTTGGGGTCAGCTTATTTAATTGGCCAGTGTTGCAGGAGCTCCCATCTTGGCGTAGTAATAGTATATAGGTGTAGCTTTTTGTAAATATCCTTTTGTAAGAACCCATGGTTCATAATAAGATTTTCCTTTTGTTGAAGGTATGTTGATCTGAATGTTGTTGCGACTTATAATTTTGGTACTTAGTTATCCGTCTTTGCATGAAAAAAACGTTCTTGTTGTCTAAGAATCAAACAGCTTGTATAAGCGCAATAATATATGAAGTCCATAATCTTGTATGAAAATCATGATCTAATATACTTGAAACATAATTTCTAAGTACTTGTATAACAATCGTATTATTGTGTGATATGCAACGCATTGTAAATATCATATTAAGGAGTCAAGAGTCCGATTTCGAAGTTTGTTAAACGCCAAGAGATGCATTGTTGCGCATCCATCGTGGAATGCACATTAAACTCATTCAAACGTCTTGAAAATAAGGTGTTTAACAAGGATGCATGATCCAATGTTGATGGGTTTGCAACTCTCTTACTCAACGAGTTATTTAGTAGGTTTACTCATCCTGTTACCATCGTGGGTTTATTAAGTGCATGCACGCCATGTAGGCAAAAGATAAGATAACAACAATGTTAAGATATAAATAAGATGCGAATAACAAATTGAAATGTGTCGCGGAGTTAGCTAGAAACCGCGACGTTTTATTAATACTCTGCAAGTTTTTGTAAAAAGAAAAAGACGTTTGCCTAAGTAAACCAAAATGTAAATACACGGATATTTATTGAGCACTATACTAAAGTGCAGTGGTGTCCGTACGCTGGGCCATAGCCATTCCTAGAGATAACATCGTTTGATATTGCAGATGTTCCATGTGCGTGGTAGCTCACGACCCTCCATGTCACGTAGCTTGTACGCGTCCTTTCCTAATGCTTCAATGACCTCATAAGGTCCTTCCCACCGGTCCAAGTTTACGTATCTCTTCGCATGGCTCGCATCATTAGCACGATATACAAAGTCGCTGTGCGAATGAGGTGTTTGAACTTTAGCATCATAGTATCCTTTCATTTTGACTTAGCTCGCCTCGCATATAGTTAGCGGCGTTCAAGCGCTTTCTTCCAATAGACCCAAGTCAATCGCCGCTCATCGTCATTGGTTGTAACATTAAATTCGGCATGCGAATAGTTGGCATCCCAATTTCGGCCTTGGTATGACGTCTTCGTCCCCATAGACAAGAGAAAAGGGAGTGTCTCCCATGCTAATTTTGATTGAAGTGCGGTGCGCCCACAAAACATGCGTTAGTTCCTCTACCCACCTTCCTCTGTGTTTGTCTAAGCGTGCTTTAATTCCTTCACCTAGACTTCGATTTGCATGCTCGACCAAACCATTGGTTTGTGGGTGTTTAACGGACGCGAAGTGTTGTGCAATATTGATTTCCGCAACATTCCTTGAAAGGGTTGTCACGTAATTGTTTTCCATTGTCCGAGATGATTTCCTAGGTAATCCGGCGGCATACGATATTTTCCCAAACAAATCGTTTTACCGGTTACTGTGATTGTCGCGACCGCCTTTGCCTCAATCCATTTAGAGAAATAGTCTATAGCCACTATAAGGAATTTCAATCCCCCTATTTTAGCAACAGGGAAGGGGCCCCGCAATGTCGATACCCCATTTATAGAATGGCCACGCTGCGGCGTAATAGGTGTTAGCTCCTATTGTGGTTGGCGTGGAATGGGTCTAGAACTTGGCGTCGCTATACTTTCTTATTAAGTCCCAGCGTCCACGGTGCATCGTAGGCCAATTGTATCCGACCGTAAAGCGCCGCGCCACAACGAACCGGTGGTCCCGAGTGCATACTACATGAACCCGGCGTGTCTCTCGAGTACGTACCGCTTGAAGGGCCCGGCACATCGAAGCCATGGTTGCAGAAATGGCCGATATAGTATATCGATCGGTTCAAACCTTTGTGATGTGCGCCCATTGCGTACGCCTTACGCTCTTGAGGTAATATGCCCTTGCTTATAAACTCGACAATTGGAGTCATCCATGTAGGACCTTGTTCCTCTATCACCGTGGATATCTCCATCTCCGAGATGGACTTGCTCTTTAGAGTTTCCACCAATACTTGTTTTGACAAAGCTAAAGCTTGTGGATGCAATCTTGCTCGGTGCATCCGCCTTCGCTTTTCCCCTCTAGGAACTTGTTTGATGGTAAAACTGTCAAAGCCCTGGATTAGGGACTTGGTCTTGTCGAGGTATTGAATCATGTTTTCCTCTTTAGCCATACTGCCCAACACATGGTTGGCTACCGACGGAATCCACATTTGCTTCTAGGTTGTGTATGCCCATTCGAGCTGTCGTAGTCAACAATCGGGCTTCATACTCGCCGTTGTTTGTTGCCGTGAATTCAAAACGCTTGATGCGTAAGTGGATTCCATTCCTCGACTCGTGAGGATAAGGCTCAGGCACGACCGGCGTCCAGCAGAAGATCCGTCCGTGAATAAGATCCATGGTTCTTGTAGTTCCACCTTGTTTTGTGAAGGTGTGTCATCAATATCCGGTTTTTCGATGATGAAGTGCGCTAGTATCCGCCCAACCGATGCGTGGTATGTAGGAGATGTTATGCTCACCTAGCAACACACTCCACTTCTGTAGTCGTCCGGATGCATCGGGTTTGGAGATGATTTGCTTGATAGGTTGGTCTGTGATCACCGCTATTGCAGTGCTTGGAAGTACAGCGTCGCTTGGCGGTGAATACTAATGCCAATACCAACTTCTCCATTGCACTATAGTTAATCTCCGTTTTCTTGAGTGCTTTGCTTACAAAGTATACCGGTGTTTGTATTGAATTCACGTCGTGAGTCATACCGACTTGCTCCATTAGTCGCAGATAAGTACATAATAATTCTTCCCCTAGGCGAGGCGACTAGCGGGGGAGCGCCGCTAGGTGTCAAGTTTAAGCCGTATGAAAGCTTCTTCGCTTGGTTGTCCGTGGAAGTCTCCCTTTTATACACTTCTTGAGTGTCTT
Source organism: Chrysanthemum makinoi (assembly GCA_910596185.1). NCBI lineage: Eukaryota > Viridiplantae > Streptophyta > Magnoliopsida > Asterales > Asteraceae > Chrysanthemum > Chrysanthemum makinoi. Next base: position 48,682,705 of record OU343217.1, on the reverse strand, counting down.
GAAGAGAGGGAGTGACTTGTTTGGTTTTGACAAGAATCTATTCAAACCGCCGGTTTTCGTTAGAGATGGACTTCCTTCAATGTAGCGGTGAAGGAAGTTGGATGACAGCCCGTTTTTTCTCGGACACGCTTTAATGCCATCGGCTCTATCAAGTATCCCATGAACATGCCTTCTGTAGCTCTAAAAGTACATTTCTTAGGATTTAACTTCATGTTGATCTCACGTAGCATCTTAAATGTCTCCTCACGTAGCGTCTTAAATGTCTCGTCAATGTAAACCTCTAGGTTGCGGCCCACCTGTTTTTCAAATGCGTTATCTACCAATCGCCGGTAGGTGGCGCTGGTTTCTTCGCGAAGGGCATCTTAGTATAACAGTAGACGCATTGGCTTGTATGGAAAGCCGTTTTTTCCTCATCTTCTTTTAGCCATCCGGATTTGGTGGTATCCTTTGTATGCATCCAAGAAGCATTTGAGTGGGTATCCGCACAAAGATTCTATCTTCCGATCTATCTCGGTAGTGGTAGCGCCTTGTGGACATGCTTTGTTGAGATCCGTGAAGTCCACGCACATACTACCGTCGCTCTTCTTGACCATCACCGGGTTGCTTGAAAGCCATGGTAATAGACTTCTCGCATGATACCACGCGTCCACAAGTTTATGTACTTATGCTAGAATTACTTGTCGCGGCGCTCACGCGAGCCCGGCAGCTTCTCTGGTACTAGGGAGTATCCTTGTCGATTCTCAACACGTGTTACGTAATTGAGCGTGGTACACCGGTCATGTGCTTTGGTTCCCACGCAAAGATATCTACATTATTTTGCAGAGGTGTGCACACGGCCGCCGCCGTGATCGACAAATGATCCCCGATCGATACTTCTTGATCCGGTAGTCGGGGATGAATGCGACCCTCGGTTTGATACTTTAGTTCTTGTATTTGCTGCAAAATGTGCCGTTCACATGTAATCATGTTACATTCTTTAGGTGGCACGATGGTATTGTAGAGAGTAACAATGCCTCCCTCCACCGGAACTTGAGCACCCCATGTCTTGTAGATGGTATCATGCTAGCGCAAGGTCGATATCCCTGGTCTTCCAATAATGCCATTGTATGGCGAAGGGGATATGATCACCATAAAATTCATCCAGTATTTGTGGAGTGTTCCTTATCACCAACAATGACTAGTAGGCGTATTTGCCCCATGGGCCATATCTTTCTCTGTAAAACCAGATCCAACGATGTCATGACGGGCTTAGTCGACTTACGTAATCTCGGTCGCAGATGCTTAAAACAATGTTCATACATTATGTCTGTGGAAGCTCCTCTATCAACATACATGCGGTGTATATCATGACCCCTGTGTTGATTTCAATGGTGAGTGGTTCTACCATTTGCGGTATCCGCTGCCAAGGTGGGAAAGAGATTTCGCTTCCACGGAAAAAATTTTGGCGATCTTACGCCTAGTCATTATTTGCCATGATTGTATCATGTAGATGGTATCGGCCTTATCTTGGGTGCTTCTTTCTTGTTCCAGTCTTTTGCTTATCTTTCCTTCCTTGATGTTCTTAACTAAATGGTCCAATCGCCTTCTTTTCTAGCTTATCAATTAGTTGGCGCAATTGGACACACTCATTGGTGGTGTGGCCCTTCGTCCGTGATAGTCACAAGATCCGCTTCCCAACACACCGACCTTCTAGAATTAGGTGCGCATTGGTGGGGTCTGGGAAGTTTATGCCTTCCGCCAATATCTCCTTTGGAGTTTTGGTTAGCGGGGTGTATTTGTCATTATCTCGTCCGGCTCCCCTCGCCGCGTAGTTCTTGTTGCGGTTGCTACTACGGTCAATGGATTGTCTCCTAGGTCGTTCTTGTGACCTATAGTTGAGTAGCCTTTTTCTTGTCGCTTGCGTGGCTTTCCTGGATAAAGGACCTCGTCGTTTCATAAGTTCATCAAAGGTTTGGGGACCTTTGTCGGCTCAACCTTTTGATGAGTTCACGGGTTATTGATCCCGTTCATGAACCCTGAGATCTTTAGTATTTCAGGGCATGCCTTGACATGTATGCACTCATCTTTATAGCGCTCCACATAAGCTTGTAGATTCCACATTTCTTTTACCCAGCAAGTTCAACAGGGGTTTTGGCGTATTTCTTCCTTTAAGTGAAGTTGGTAGCATAGCCTTCCTGAGCTCTTCAAAGCCATCAATGCTTCGCGTGGAAGCTTCTTGAACCAATTCAGCGTATTTCCCACTAATGTGGAATTGAACATGTGGCACCACACGAGGTTGTGGCCAGGTTCTCGATAGTAGCGATTCGAAAATTTTTAGGCGTCGTCGGGATCGCTTTGTTCCATCATAGGTTTTCACATTGGAGGGCATCGCCTTTTCTTATTTTCGAAAATCGATACGCCGAGTGAAGCGTCGAAAGTGAACGCAGCGTCCACCTTTTAGCGGCGCCGAGAAGAGACATATCTTCCTCCTCCTGGTCGCGATATCTTCCCATGGATTTCCAGTGTCCTATTTCTCTATCCTCATTGTCCGAGGAGTCACCAGAGGACGAGCTTCCCTTCTTTCGGTGCTTGCCAATCGTCCTCGAAATCAAGCTTGAAGAGCTCTCACTGGGGAGTGCTTCGTCCCGGTCCTATCGTGGACCTGCGGCTACCAAGTCTAGCGTGGACATTGGTACGCCATCCGTCCTCTTCATGTTCTTCCGGATCTTTGCCAGTCGGTACCGCTTCATCGTTCTCAACTCTCCTCCCGATTCGGTAAACAGGGGCGGTTATCCTTCCCATGCCTCTCCCTCTGATGACACGATGGGGATGTCTCATACTCCGAGTCAAAGTTGAGTTGGGCTTTCAGGCTCTGACTTGACCTTTTCTTTCGCTTCCTCTTGCATGAGGGCAACCAAGGTCTCATAGTTTTGAGACACGAGAAACGCCAGCGTAATCAGCGCGACTCCTTCTAGAGCGAAGGTGCCGCTTTCCCATGGACCCTTGTTCGGCCGAATGCGTCTGGCGGGTTTGTGAGGCCCGCTTTTCGGCACCGGTGGAGGGTGGTGAAAAGGTTAAGATGGGTCTTGCTGTGTAGTTGTTGTAGCGGCATGGGTTGTCCCGTGCGTGGTTCCGGCCATTGCGTGAAGACCGTACTTGGGCTCAACCTTGGTTTTAGTCCTGCTGGTTGTTCAGGCCCGCTTAGAAGGCTGATCCACTTTGTCGCTTCTTCCTTGTAGGTCACATCATCGTCGGCAGCTTATGTTTCCTTGCTTTGTCATTCTAGTTTTAGTGATCGGTCCCCACCGGATGGCGCCACTTGTTGATACAAAAGTTGGCGTTCCTTGTTTGGACTCGGTTCCCGTATCAATTGGATCTTAATGCTTGAGACTCCAGCGCTAAGAAAACGAAAAACACCGTTAGGCTTACCGTGGGATTGTCTCCCACGATTATCCTCTGGCGTGAGAGTAAGTAATCGGTTTTAGGGTTTAGTCAAGAGTTAGGGTTTTAGATCGTACCTTTTAATGAGGCTTGGATGCCCTTTATATACACATGAAATCCTTATTGGTTTCTTGTTCCCCAACCTTCAGCGTATCCCGCCTAAGTCGGTCATTGAATACATATCTCCAAAAATAAGAGATATCCGATATCCAAAGCCATAAATAACTAACGGTTTGGGCCTTCGTGAGCCCAAACCGTTACCGGGTTAGCCCAGTCGTATTTGTTAGGTCACAAGGTTTACCACACAAGCTTATAAGAAAGAGATAGAGAGGCGATTGAACAAGTATTCAAACACACACACACGATATAGAGTATACGGTTATGCGTAGAGAGTGAGTGAAAAGAAAACTTGAACAACCAACCTTCAAATGAAGGTTTACAAGGGGTATTGTATATAGGAGGAAGCTAGGGCAACATTCCTAGTTCCCTTCCTTTCCTTATTGGGCTAGGCCTAGGCTTATGGGCCTTCTACATAAGCCTAAGGCTAAACACAAACATAAAGGCCTTAATAAGCTAACTATTACATATGAGTAACTAACACTTGAATAAGGTTTAGGAGTGATTCCAACAATCTCCCCATCAAGTGTTATTACATATGAGTAACAAACACTCAAGTGTTGGTGATGAAAAAGGGTGAAGGCGTTGATGTAATAGTAGCTTTGGCGTCTTCTGACATTCTTCTTTCTTGTGAGAAGAATTGCCTTGATTTAAACAATCTCCCCAGTTTAGAGAGATAGTTTATTTTGAACGGTTATGCTTTGACGTCATCATTAACTTTGTTCTTTGATCATTGTTCTTTGTGGTGAAAGTGATAGTATGTTGTTGTGCATCAAGTGCACGCCTGGGCAGTATGCTTATTTTCTGGTGTCTCCGCGTTCTTCAACATGCTCACACGCTCTTTGGCGTTGGAATTCAATCTTGATGGAGTTCTTTAAGTCTTTAACTTTGTAGATTCTCTATATTGACGAAGAATCATTATTTGTTGTGTTGCTTTTTAATAGAACTTCCATTAGTGATGATGTTGGCGTGAGCATGAGAAGAATATGCGCGATCATTCCGCTCCAGAGCTTCCATAAGAAGAAAACATTTAAGCGGTTAGTAATAAGCGGATTCCGGCACTTACAAGTTTGAACTTCGAGAGTGTTAACGACATAGTGTGAAAACACAACTCTAATTCTTACAAAGGCGTTCTGAATCGAGAGTCCCACAAGTGAGATAACACGATACCGTAGCAAGTACACCTACGATTGGATGAGTCGTGAGGTACACCGAAGCATCACCTCCGGCGTAGACGTTTGAGACCACTAAGCGCCAATCCACGGGAGTTGCCGGGCGACTGTGTTCGAAACATTTTGATGTTGACCCCGGCGGGAGTTTCCATTCAATCACTGAGGATCACAAATGTGAACCTCTCATAAATGTTCTCGGCAGATTGCTAAGATCTGTGAAGGACTCGATATGAACCACTGATAACCTTATTTGTTGATCATCAAGTGATTAAATGTCAAGTGTACCTAAGAGATCTTTTGATGAATCTCGGGGCTCTAGACTCAATAGTGCGTTTTGGTTTTCTGGCGGAGACTAGGGAGAGGTCTCCTTCTTCAATACCAGGCAATCTCTAAGAAAGCCGATAGTTTACGTAGGGTTCCTGTGAGAATGAAACAAGCTACATGAGAGAAACTTGAGTGGTTGAGAAGGTTTAGTGCATGCGTCATTGGGTCCATGACGACTTTTAATCTTCAATACCGGCGTCACTAAGTGACAACCCGTAGCATATGAATTGAACCCGGTTAATGCGCCCTAAGTTGAATAATGCGGAGGGCTATTTCTTTTCACCCTTTTCTTTGCATTTCTTTTAATTCTTCAACTCCTTCTTTCTCCGATTCTCATTTTCTCCTTTTACAATCATACCTAAGGACTTCTAAATACTAACTATTTGTGGTGTCCTGGGTAGATCCATCCGCTCGGCGGATCATAGAACGACGGTTATTCTAACCTTAGTCACCTTATAACTCCATGACTAACCTATGTTGCCATAAAACCATTGATATGAAAAATCTCTCCACGTGTTTATGAAAAACATTTTAGTATCCTTTGTTGAGATAAGATTTTGCATAAATACTCCCCTCCACATGTGCTTAATAGTTTTAACGGTTAAAATGCACGGTGAGGAAAAGCGCACTTTTTGAATTGATTAACTCAAGATAGACATTCCCCGCGAGACGTTCGTGGCATAGTTAAAAAGTTACATTGTCAGCTTTTAGGTGACAACTAGCTCTAATAACTACCTTGAAGGTGTAGACAATCCTCGAAGGTTGTCAAACCCGTCAGAGTTCATGTTTATCAAGAGTTTCTCGAATGGTACATTCTACTCGGACAAGTCCTTCGAGACACGTTTACATCACTAGCGAACTAGCTTGAAATTATTACCGTCGGGACAAGTCTTTTCGAATTACTAACAGTTAAGCATCGTCAATTCGTTGGTTAAGTCTGAAGCACACTGATTCATTTGCATTTTACACAACATATTTCTTATCACACATTTTCTCCCCTCAAAAATGGCATATTAAAGTGTTATTTTTGAAACGTTTGAGAATAAATATGACCATTTAGAGTGTTGCGGGAAGAATGACCACTGTGAACAATTTGTGAACAAAGTTTCAAATACTCCCCTCAACAAGTGATATAAACGGTTGAGGTTTTGAAAAAATAAGGGGAAGTACTTGTTCTTTTGAGCAAAACCTTGAAAAGGAAAGGTTTGATAGGTTTTACTCAAAAGTAAGAAGCTTTCGCTCCTTTTCTAAGGATTGTGGCAGCGAGGCGTACCACGGGGTCCTTTATTTACAAGTGCGGGTTGTACAGCATGTGTGTGCACAAGCCATATACATAATTAATCAAACATCCAAAATTATATGAAGAAAAACAATTCAAGGGGTACGGGAAGTGCGTTGATGTTCCCGAGGTGTGCAGCGCGTTGAAATCGGTTATGTTTCTCACGGTCGACCACCGACATAACTCTCAATGTCAGGCCGATCCCGAAACAACCGTTCATCAATCATTGTGATGATCCGTCTCACATCCCTCCTTTCACGAGAGTTCCGGTAGCTTAGGAGACCCAATTTTCGGCGTGATATCCTTCAACACAGTATGCCAATCCATCCCTAACCAGCTTCAAGGTATGATCCCGAACTTGTGGAGTTAAACGCTACGCCATTAAGCGGTTTCTTTGAAGTTCACTACGGTAAACAACGCGAAAGGTTTGCTGATGAGTGTATATTGAGATAGCTGGTTGATATCGGGAAGATCAAGCTTTGGAGGTGTGAAGTTGACACGCGTCGATAAGATTCAACAACCACCGAGATCTTCTACACGTTCATTGATGACAATCCGTCTTATGAAGATGAGAAGTGACTTGATAAATTAGCGTTATGCTACCGATTGAGAATTGTCTCATGCGACCACATCCTTGGCAAGGTACATGTCTTCGATGTCATTGAGAGACAAATTCTCAAAGTCACCTCGAGAAAGCATAGTCCTATTCATCTTGTCGTTTGACTACGATCTTCTTTAGGAATGTGTAGTCCCACTTAGACGAAAGGTCAACGGTATGATGGCCGATATCTTTAGAACTATGCAAAGCATGTTGAGACTTCGAACTGGCGGCTTCTATAGTAGATTCGCTGCGTTACGGCGGTGATGAATCCCATACAATGCATCTCCGGTATGCCTCCACGTGTTGGAGAACAAGTGATTGGCACGTTCCTCAATGGCTATGCGGTTTGAGTATTTAGATCTGGGAATGGAAGTGTCAACGACGTAGCATATTTTGAATCATGATCGCGTAGAAGAAAATCCGGTCTTTGTTGAAGAAGTATCCGAAAGGAATCCTTGGTTCATTTGGTTGGCCTGTTGGTAGAGGTTTGGTCCAATGATTGTAGTATGGAGGGTTGTCCCTTTGTGTGAAGTCAATGTTTGCTTACGGGTTGAGCCAATCCATGTTGTTAGACATAGCTCGAGCAATGTTTTCAAGGTGATATTCGACCTCGAGGGCACTTTTCAGTCTTTAGAAGTTGAAATGCTTCATTTTTGATTAAACGCTCATTTCGATTCGTCATTTTCTTCAAATGAAACTTTTCTTGCAGAATTTTTGCATGCTCCAATGTAGAACCGTCTACCAAATTCGACCTTCTTCGAGGTAGGGAGTGTTGTGAACAAGATTAGCAAACCATTCAAATTCCTCTGTTTTATCGTCATCTAGCCATGATCTGACGTCGGTTTGAGGCGTCTTCTTCTTCTTCTTTTTCGAAGGCCTAGATGATGATTCCGGTTTCTGAACTTGTTTGGGAGAGGTGGGTTGTTGTAGGGGCTCAAGGACCTCTTCATCGTCACCACCGGTATAATCAAAGTGATCATCGGTTTTCGAGTCGGGGGTGGTAACTTCGAATCGTCACGAGGTTTTTAGTAGAAGAACGAGGAGGAGATTTTTGTTGAACATGAGCCCGTTGTGGAGGAGGTTGCATCATAGAAGATTCACCGCACGCTTCGGCGTTTAGGTGCGAATCTTTATCCTTATCCTTGTCTTCATCGCTCTCTAGGGCGTTTAGACTTTTCGCCGAATCTACAAGCTTCTTGAAGTTGGTAGTCGGCAATGCTTGAAACAGTTTTCCTTCATCGGTAAATGTCCCGACGTTATCGCAGCATTTGTGTAACAAGCTTGGCCACCAATTCATTATCCGAGAACACCTCTGGATCGGTTGGATTGATTGTGACGGTTAAAGGCGTTGATCGAATAGTTTGCTTGGCGATCTGCATGAGATTTGGATAAAGTTGTTTGGTGAACAACTCCTTTGTGACTTTAGGCATACTCGAAGGTACTTTTTCGTGTAGCCTTGATCATTTCGTTCGTTCCTCTTGGCGGTGATTTTTCATGAATTCCTGAACAAACTTCCTTTCTCCTTTTATCTTTTCATGCTCGTCATACATATCTTTGTATGTGATCAAAAGAAATTTAGCTTTTTGTTGAGCACGTTTTTCTTTCTGACTTGTTTGGCAGCTTTGGTAATCCGTTCATGAGCTTGAGAAATCCAAGATTTAGATGGTTTCTTCATGGATTTGGATGATGATTTGGTTGACTTCTTTGATGGTGGTGGCGAGGAGTGAGAAGGCGAATCTGATGATGAAGAGATATGAGGAGACTCGGATCCTTCCGGAGGTTGAGAGGTTTCTTCCTTTGATCGCGAGGACTATCTAGAAGAAGCGTATCATAATCAACATCTTGATCTTTTCGGACTTCTCGGTTTCGGTTCCTCGAACTCATATTCGATAGTATCCTCCACAAGCTTTTGTTGTTGCATAAGAGTGGTGGCACCGCTCCACTTATCGGGTTGATTAACCGCATCGGGAGATGGTTCGAGTGGCGACACACTTGATCCTCGGGACCACCCATTTGGTCTTTAGCAAATTCTTGACTTTGAAGGTGTCTAACAATATTAAACTTCTTCCTGTATGATATATCCAGTTGCTCTTCTTCATGATCCGAGCTTTCATCATACGGTACAAGTACGTGAGTCTTTCCTTTTCCTTTGTGCCAGGGTGGACTTGGAGGTTTAGGCTGGCGAAGGAGGTGTTACGGTTGCGATTTAGAGTAGGTAATCTCTTCATCGTGTCGATTACCTTGAGCTTTCGTCCACAAGCTTTCTTTGCGGTTTAGATGTGGGAATAGGTTCAGGCTTCCTTTCCAGGGAACAATCCTTTACGAGGAGGATTCCTTTTGGAAGCTTCTATAAATATCCGTACTTGTAACACTTCGGCCGCCTCTTACGGTCCTCGGTAGGTGTACGGAAGATTTTTCATCAAGATGACCAACTTTGCATTCTTTTACGGCTAACCGATACCTTTTATATGTTTCAAGCTTTTTGATTTCGTATGTGGTGAAGGTGATCGGTATACCGAGTACCTGCTTTTCTTTGTAGATGATTCTTTGATTCGGCGAGATAGTATGGGTTCGATTAATATGTCATGATTATAGGGTCATTGAGCCTCATGGGGATATCTGGATGAAGTCCAAGTGCTCTCGGATCAACAATTTGGTGTATCGACATAGGGAATCTTGGAGCCAAGCTTCTTGAAATAGCATCATGTCCTCCCATATCGGTTCTTCGATTTCAATGTCCTTTTGTTGATCAATGCGACAGAAGATTTGCGGTTCCATGAGCTTGGGATGCTCATAGCCCTTGTCCGCGACGAGACCGATTTGGTGATGATCATGTAGAATGTTCTCCATGGTTGAGGAATATACTTGACTCCACGCATGAGAGTGCTTAGTAATGATTCCTGAAGCTTCATCATAACCAATATCTATCAAGAATTTCGGGGCTGTCTCTTCGTTAGGAGTAGCAAAGAAGGTTGGAGCAATGTCGAATGATGAGAACAACCGTAAGTCGCGAGGAGTGATAGTGACTTGTTTGTGATTAAGTGTCACATTCAACGCACTTTGACCGGTGATCCTCGCATAGAATCCGTAATTGTTGAATGTAGACCTGCGGAAGGCGTGGCGAGTGTGAGCATGTTACGGTAGGGATGATTCACGAGAATATCCACGCAATCGCAGGGAAGATTACGACAAGTGAGGGTATCAATGTCAACCCTAAGGTTGTTCTTTCCAATCTTTCTCGGATAACCGTTTGGGAAGATATCGGCAATGGTAGAGAATCTTCGAGGTGCATCCACATTCATTTGTTCGACCATGTCGTGATGCGAAATAACATTAGCCAAAAGAACCAACATATCGAAAGACATAGTGTTAGTCAACGGAAGGTCTTATTGTCTAGCTATTGAATGTGCAAGGTCAATGATTGTTACGAGTCCTAAGTCACTTGTTTGTTCAATAGTCCAATGGCGCGTCGTGAAATGTTTTTAGTAAGTAGTTAACTTTAAGTTTTAAAGTTTATGTTATCACTTATTGTTCACAACATATCAAGCGATTAAGTTTATTAGTGACATTATTGGATTCGTGACGTTATGATTAGTTTATTTACAAGTTTGTACTGCGTAACAATTCACTATGAAGGTCAATCGGGCTTAAGCGTAGTTTGGCAAAGTTAAGCGTAAGCGAGAGATGATATACGCGTCTGGCGTCTACGCGTAGGATCTAACTACGGCGTAAGAAATGTTCGCGTAGGAAAGGGACCTTATGCGTAGAACTTCTGCGTGGCGTATATATATACCTTCTGGCGTAAGGTTTACTGGTAGACCTTATCGCGTAGAGGTCCGTTGTTCGCATATCCTTCCGCGGGACCTGCGTAGTCCCATTGTAGAACCTTCGTAATATATGGTTATGCGTAGGTGTTACATAACTTGACTACAGCGTGGGTAATCCTTATGCGTAGAGTTGCAAATGACCTTGATTACGAATATTTAAGCGTAGCAAGCACGGAATAAATTCATCAACTCATCAAAATTAACACAATACTTCACTTTAACAACAAGTTATGGCAAGAACAATTATGGAATTGTTATCGTGAAAGTCATCTGCGTAGGTCAAAACCCTAAGGGTTATGATTTGGCGTATGAAATTCTAGCATAGGATTTGCACAAATTTTTTACGGTAGTTTAAAGTGTTGTGGGAGTCTTTGTACCAAGTTATAACACCTAACTCGTTGTGAATCAAAAGTTACCAAATATTATGAACTTTAAACCCAATACAAATTGTTCACAATTAGTGTTTTACAGGTGGTTAATAACAATGGGAATCATTAATTCAACAACTTAAGACCATAACTCAACAATCTTTTATACCAAAACACTTTACATTTGGAAAAACCCAAATCGACACATAAACCCTAATTTTCAAAATTGTTGTCGTGTTTACGGGTGGGTTTTGGATGGTTGAAAATGGTATCCTTGAAGTATAAACAACGTTTTGACATTATCCATTTAACCAAAAACGTCCACACAATGATTGTGTGTTCATACGCTTAAGCGTAGAACACATAATCCGCAGCGTAACATGATTTTTAACTGTTGGATTTGAATAAAATTCAAGACCTTATCTTAAAAACATGTTTAGATCATAAAAACACACTTGCGATGATGAAATCAGCAGTCTTGAACGATTATAAGGCATTAAATGTGTTGGGTTTTGTGTATTAAATGTGAAGAAGAAAAGTAGGTGGGAGGTATTTTTATTAAAATAACTTTAACATTTTGCTTGATTTTAGTCCCTCCACATTTTCCTTTTTCAAACAAAGCCATTTAACTTCCATTTTGGTTACCAAACAAAGTTTTAGGAAAGAAACTTTGACGACACTCCTTAAAAGAAAATAATGAAAGGTTATAATTTAGTCAGGGTGTCATTGTACCAGAAAATTTACCACCATTTAAAAGAAACAAGCAGATATGATAACATGCAAGAATACGGATGTTTTGAAGCAGGTTAAAGTTTTGATTTCTCCCCTCAACACTTGATCGAAAAATGAAAGATTATAGTGTTGACGGAAGAAACGTACTTGCAATGTTGAAAGAAAATAGATAGAAGAATATTTTTGTTGTTTTATCGGATTTTATACTTTTGTATTTTGTTTTTGAAAAATTATTTACAAAAGAGATTTTGGTGTTTGACGGTTTTAAAGGCGTTTTAGGAGGTCATTGAATTCCTCTTGAGTCAAACACCTCATACCAATCCGGTGGACCAACTCATTAAACCTAGCGGGAGGCAAGGCTTTGGTGAGAAGATACATAATGGTATTACGTACCCACAAAATATAATTCAACGTTACCACGTTCCGTGATCCTTGATGAAATGATATGAAGATCGTTGCTTTGATTTGAGTCTTTGCGAGTTGCGCGAGATGCAATGGCACTCCGATTGTCGCGTTACATCGGGATTACGTCAAATCGTAACCATAGTCTTTGAGTTGTGTTCTCATCCAGATGACGAGCACAAACGCGGACATGGCTACATATTACGCCGGTTGATGACGTGATGTACAATCCTGCTTCCGATTGCCATGACACCGGTTTATCACCAGAAATTGTAAAGCTCACGAAGTGCTTTTCGTGAGTCTAAGCATCCTGCGTGGTGAGCTTAAAGCGATTAGTTCAAAAGAATCGCCGGATACGGATCCCCAAGTTAATGGTTCCCTTTATGTATGGAGGATTCTTTTAGCCTCGAGAGAGGTGGGTTTGATTGGTGCGGCCGATAGCGAGAGCATAGATAAGCGGCAAAGACAATATCAGTCCGCTAGCATTAGATACATGAGAGACCCAATAATACTACGGTATTTTGTAGGGTCCACCATTTCCCATGTAAATCGGCGTCTAAGCTTCTTGGTATGAGCCATTGGTGTGGCATAGGTGTCCGCGGTTTTCATTCAAATTTGTTTAACAATTCAAGGGCATATTTGGGCCGACTCGAAAATACCGCGGGTGATTGATGAACATGTAGTCCTAGAAAGAACGTGAGTTCACCCATCATGGACATTTCAAAATTTTTCTTCATTAGTTTTGCAAAAGCGATTGAAAACTTTTATGTGTAGACCCAAAAATGATGTCATCCACGTAAATTTGAACAATTAAGATATGTGCCCGTGATATTGTATAAAAAGAGTTGGGTCAACCGAACCTTTGGTGAAATTATTAGCAATGAGGAAGGATGATAGCTTATCGTACCATGCAGAGGAGCTTGTTTGAGACCATACAAAGCTTTGTTAGGTTTGTAGGCGTGATTGGGCTTCGGGATCAGAATCCATCACGGTTGGTGACATAAATTTCTTTAAGTTGTCCATTGAGAAGCGAGTTTTGACATCCATCGATGAACCGTCATATTCATATGAGCGCGAATGCTAGAAATATCCGAGCGACCTCAAGGCGAGCAGCGGGCAAAGATTCTTCAAAGTCAATACCTTCTTCTGACGATAACCCTTAGCCACCGGGCGTGACTTATTTCGATAACATTTCCTTGACATCAATTTGTTTTCCAAATCCATTTGAGACCAATAGCGTAGACTCTGTTGGTCTTTCAACCAATTCCCATACTTCAAGGCGTTTGAATTGGTTGAGTTCTTCTTGCATGGATTCAATCGGTTGTCTTTTGTCATTCGTCTTTGATGTTTTAGGTTGATTGGCGGACGGTGAGTGCATAAATGCAATGTTCACCGTGCGTGTGAAGGCGTTGTCTCGTAACGATTGGTTGAGTCGGGTTGCCAATAATATTTTCCAGAGGATGGTCTTTAGTCCATCTATGTGTGGAGGGTTGATGTTGATATACATTGTGCGGTTTCGAGGATTCAAATGGTTTGTTGAAGATTCGCGACATCAGTGCGGCGGACTCATTAGCAAGCGGGTTGAAGAACGCATTTCAAAATCTGCGGTGGGGTACTACATTGAGAATATCATCAACGATTCATCATTGTTGGAAGCGGTTTGTTCAAGCTGTTGTGGTGGAGTCAGCGGTGTGGTGCATCTTCAACGGTAGTTGTTGTGCAGTGTATCGGGTAAAGAGTATATCGGGTTGAGCGTGAGCTTGCGGATACACACGAACCGTTCATCATATCGTCAGCGAACAGTAGAACAAATAACCTTTCCATTTGTTGTGAGTAAGCGGGGGGCTTTGTTCGGTGATGATGGGGGGTTTGGGGAAGTTTAAGCGGTTGTGACGGGTTCTAATTATATACTCGAAGCCATTTCCGTAAGTTCATCGAAATGAGCATGAATCGTTTCCATCACTGCTTTTTTGTACGACGATTCGGTTCGGAAACCTTGGAATTATCACGATATCCGATAAAGACTCCAATGTCAGCTTTGGCTTTGAGCTTTCCAAAGTCATCACGATCATTATTAGGATAGCAAAGAGATCCAAATACATGAAAGTGTTTTAGATTCGGTTTTACATTATGGACGAGCTCGAAAGGTGTTTTGTTGTGGAGTTTTGTAATCATAGAGCGGTTTTGAGTATAATGCATACGTGATACGGCTTACGCCCATAAGTAATCTGGAAGTTTAGCATTGATTAACATTGTTCTTGCGGCTTCCACTAGCGTTGGTTTCGATCTTTCGACAACTCGTTTTGTTACGGTATGCGTCTTGATAGATAATACGTCTTTGAATTCCCAACTTTCTCATTCGTGAAGGTGATGAGCATTTGTGGAGCTTGATCTTTGCTTCGAAGAAAGTAGACCCAAGTCCGGCGTGAATAGTCATCAACAATTACTAAGATGTAGCGTTTGCCATTGATCGTTTGCAGCGCGTGGGCCACACAAATCCATGTGAAGAAGATGAAGCACATCTTGAGTGTTCCACCTTTGAAGGAAAATGAGCACGAGTGCTTTTGCCTTGTTCACAAGGTGAGCAAAGGTGATCTTTAGAATACCGAAACCGTGGGAGTCCTTCAACTAGTTTGTGTCGAGCAAGGTTGGTGATGGTTTGAAAGTTTAGATGTGAGAGGCGGTGTTGCCATAGCGGGATTTTGTTGATGTTACCTTTGAAAGTAAACATATGGGAGATGAAGCAACCATGTCTTTCATAGAGATAGTGTAGAGACTAAATTACGTGATCGGACATAAGGTCATTTCCTTGTAGATCCGCGAATGAAACAAGTTTTCTCTGGAAAGCAACCTCCAAATCTCCATCACAAAAGCGACCTCTTGAAACATGGCCAGAGGCCTTCCACATAATAAACCCTGCTAATTTCGATGTTCCCATTGACATAGTCTCCGTAGCCCATGATAGGTGCGAAGTGATCATTCCGAACGGCGGTGCCAATGAACTTTGCAATAAAGTTTGATAACAGTTAAGTGCGATTGCATGTGTCGGAACATCCGCTATCAACAATCGGAGAATGATCATCACTGCATTACACCGCAGAGCGACACGGATGGAATAGAAGTAGATTTGGAACCGAAATGTTAGAGGGTTCCGTAGCAGTTATAGTAGATATACACACATCAATAGCTTTAGGTATCCACTTAAATCCTAGTGTGTTATATCCATTTCTGCCATCTATAACTACTCTTTGCTTTAGTCTTAGTGAATGCACTAGGTGGTACTACATTCTTAGGAGGTGAAAATAGAGCTTCGAGACGGCAATCGTTTCTTAGAATCTAAAGAAGGCGGTCTACCAAGCACATACTTAGAAAGATTAGTGGGCCTAGAGGTATTCCGGTTCTTAGGATTCCTTAAGCGAGAGATGATAGCTTTAGCAACACATTTATCGAAATTCATACTTACGACACAAATATCACAGGTGCATCGGTGAATATCAAAAGTACTTAACGGTTTAGCATTCGTTACATCACTATTTCTATTACATTTGCTAGGCCTTAATATCTATAGTGGAGCAGCGTGAGTCTTATTCATAGTCTAGGGTGTTCTTCTACTTTAGCATTCTGATTGATCTTTTTGTGGTCGCAGCTTCCTATTCTTGATTTAGTGCTCTAGAACGTGAAGTGCGGACATTTGGAAAAGATGCAACTATTCTGTTTGAGTAGAAGGAGCCCGTTAGCATCTTGTGATTTGGCAGTAGGGATTCTAGGTTCATGAGTACTAAGTGTATACTTGGGGCTAATCTCTTAAAGATGGTTGGCGGAAGTTGTTCATACTTTTCTAACATTTCTCTTAACTTGATGATAGTGTGAATCAGATCTTGATTTTCGGACCGAACATTTCGGCAAAATGCATAACTTATTTAGTGTGTGCAAGATAATGATCAAGTTCATTTGATGCTTCATCACGAGTCTTTTGAGTAAATCAAATATGACACCATATTCCTTTTGACTTTTACAAGTTCTTGTTCATATTTTGAGATTTGACACTTAAAGACCGCGTTTTGATCATCCGATTGCTCAAATTTAGGATCGAGAAGATTTGATGCGCAATGGGCGATTTGTGTTGAAAAGCAATTTGTTGATCGTGAATATCTTTTTGACACCAATTAAGGCGGCAATGCATTTGAAAGTTCGTTTGACAATCGTTTGTTTTCAACTTTTAAGGACTCGATCGAAGCACATTATCGGTGTTCTCAACATTTATCCGCAATTCAACGATATCGGAGAGTATGATCAAATGCATATGACAAAGAATTCTTTAGCACAACATTATGGACATCAACACAGATGACATCTTCCAAGAGTCGATCAACATCTTTTCTCAACGGTTTCTTTTTACGTTTAGTATTAGAAATAGATGTTTACTTTTCTCGAAAACGACCTTCATCACTACAAGTTCCTTATGAAAATCCTTTTCCCAGGCTAATGCACAATTTTTCAAATTTTTAACATTAGGTAAAGATTTTTCGAAAAAATGTCTCTTTGTTCTCGCGCCAGAAGCGATTGAAAATGATCAATTTTGATTTCAGAACGATATTCTATCTCATGTTGTAAAATTTTGAGGTCACCCATGAAGATGTCAAAATATCTAAGAATTTTTCGATTTTCAGGTTTTGAATTTACTTCGCTGATGGAAGGTAAAGGACCATAAATTTGTGCATAATCTGGTTGGGGATTAACATTAGAAGACTCGGGTGTTTTGATGATAACTTGGTTAGAAGAATCCGTTGGTCTGACGAAAGTGACAGCTTTTGAATAGTTAAAAGGTTTGTTGTAAACAACTTTTTCTAATTTTGATCGACTCTCGTCTTATGCATCTAATTCCTCTTGACGATGATATTCAACAACATTCATAACAGAATTATCAACTTTATATTACGCACTAGAAACTTAGGGATTTGGTTTGAATGCTTTTGTTGAAAGAAGCTTTGTAATGTCGGCAAGATTAGGTCCATATCCATTTGGATTGGGTTTTAAAGTAAACTTTTCAATAGCTATGACCGACTCGCCATGTTTGTAAACAACAGTTTTAAACTCTTTAAGTTTGTTTTGCAAGCCGATGATTTCTTCAAGATGATCATCTATTCGTTTTGTTGAATGCTTTTTGTATGCGGAGAACTGTTTTTGACAAGTTAACAACTCGGCCTTAGCTTTTTGATTTTCCAGGTGAGGCGTTAATTTGCTTTTTATGTTCATGTTTGATTGTTCTATTTCGGACAACAAAGCATTCTTGCGGCTAGATCAACATCACGTCTTTCTAAATATTTTTCGTTTTGATAAGATTTGGCAAAGTAAAAACCGTTTTCCGCGTTTTCTTGAGTTTTGAAAAAGTTGAGTTGCTTTTGTAAACATTCAAAATCCTTGGTTAACGGTGCATTTTTGCATTTCAAGTCCTGATTAATGGCATGACATTCTTCCACTATGGTTTGTTGGTCTTGTATTAAGCGAGCAAAATGCTGGATGAGGCAAATTAAAGCGTGTTCAACGTGAATCTCAACATGATCATTACGGAGATCCTCAAGTATGACCACGGAGTCAGTTTGATTATCAAGGGAAACCGGTTGGTCATCTTGATCGTCAAATATAACTACGGGTCTAGTTGAAAATCGTGAAATGAGATGTGGATGACTCATTTTGAACATTCGAGCCTGCTGGGATCGCAGATGTTGGCGGAGATATGAATCGAGAGATAAATATGGTTTGTTCGGTTTTGAGACAAGCCATCGGTGTCATACTTGGGCTGTGTCACTCATGTGTAACTCGCATATTAGCCATCAACATACTTGGTGCATTGGCACGCAAGTCCTCCATATCATCATCACGAATCGGCATTTGCCATAAAGCTCTGTTCTTTGTGCGTGAGAGTTCCACCCGACTTCATCCTTAAGAGCCAAAGAAGAGCCTCTTTGAAATAAGCCGCCCCAGTCCTTGGCTTTGGGCATGCATTAGCAGTGTCCCTTCTCATTGCGGTTAGCATCGAAGACCATTCAACCCATCGAGCATTTCCTGTTCCACCACGAGCTCATTGTTATTCCTACCCACAACATTAAACCCTTGACCAGCCCATCGGAAGACCATAACCGATTACGAACTTCAACTCGTCCATTGTTTACAAAAACTTGATTCCTTGTATTAGATGAGGAGCGAATACGGTTGTTGGATTTGTTGGTATAACGGCTAAAGGCATTAGCAATCATAGCAAATCCTTGTTGCAGTGCTTGAAACGGATCAGATTCCTCATTAGCTTGAGCATTGTTGTTGTTGTATGGAACCAATTGAGTTTGTTGAGATGAGGTTGTGAAGGATCGTTGGTGTGATTGTGCAGTTGGTTGAGTTCTTTGGTTGAGGAGAATAATTTTTTGAGCATATAAGGCAAGTTGTTGAGTTTCCGGATGTGTCGGTGGAGCAATTTGAGCACGAAGAATCCTTTCCCTATCAACTTCCTTTTCATGAGGCTTCAAGTAATCGTGCAACAATCCGTAGGTAGACTGATGCATCTTTTTTGCTTGACGGAGAAAAATGACATACTTCTCCCAGTCAGGACCAAGACTACTTAGGAACTTAGTATTCACTGCAATTCTTGGCATGTGGATGTTGTGTTTATCCAATCATTGATGATGTCGAAAATGGGTGATGATAGGACTCGAGTGTCTCTCGAGGTTCAATCATGAAGTGTTCATAAGCCAAGTAAATTTTGGATTCCAAATCTTCCGATTGATAGAGATCCTTCCATAAGAAGGCGAATATGATCCATTTTTCTTTGCGGTCTTTTGAGCATCAACACTACGAAGAATTAGGTTTGGTAATCCTAGGAGGATATATTCCATTGCAAGCTCATCAGCTTCATAGTGTAGAAGTTCTTGAGGATTCAAGTGCGCAGCATTAGCAATGTTCGTTTGTTCATCTCTTGGTGGAATGGCATTTGGATCTCCGGGTACAATGTGATAGGCATCTCAAAAGTACCTTCCAAGATAACCTTCTTTAAGAACTTTCCATGTGGCTTCTTTAGATCACAAAATCTAAAGAACCTTATCACCCATTGATCGTAGTTTCTGGGAGTGAGCATTGGAGGTCTATCAAGTGATCCGACCTCATGAATTGATTGTTGGCTGCTTAAAGTTTCAAACATCTTTGCAAACAAAGTGGGTTCCCTCATAGTGATCCTTGATGGATGTTGATTAAAGTCATTTTGTATGCGGTTGAGCTTGAAGAATTGGTGGTGGTTGAACCATTTGAGGTTGTGGATTTGCAGCAAGTTGTGGAGTATCTTGTTGGTTAAATTGTTGTTGATAAATTGCTTGTTGTTGATTCCATTGTTGATGTTGTGGAGTTAGTTGTTGTTGCCGTTGAGGATGAGGATAAGTGTAAGGGAAATAGTTAGAGTATGGTGGTTGTGACATGTTGATAAACTTGTGTTGGTAAAAATGGATCTTTGTAGTCGAATGAACCTTTGTTGATGAAGTATCCTTAGGCGTAGAAAAGACAAGAACCAAGTAGCACTTATGCGTAAAACACCAAAGTTACAGCGTAACAATAAGGAGTTATTAGTAGGATTTAGCTTCAGCGTAAGTAGGAAAAAGCACTAAAGTTAGTAGTAGACAAAAGTTAGGCGTAGAAAGTTGGCGTAGGATTTTCTTATCGCGTAAGACTAGCTTAGGCGTAAGAAAGATCTTAAGCGTAGGATTTCTCTGGCGTAAGCTTATGCTTAAGCGTAATTTTAGGGTTTTGCCCAAATGATCTTTACACTATCACGATTGCAAAGAGATATCCAAAGTCGACGTATTTTCAGACTTATCCAAGTAAGAAACACGGAATAAACCACGAAAATGAAGATCAAACCAAGGAGGCACTTCCGCGTAGTTTTAGGGTTTTACTACGCGTAGGTTTACTCGTAACTTTGATTTTGCCCAAATATGTTTCTAAACAGTTTTTGTTATGGAATAGCGTTAATAGTACCAAAATAACACAAACGTGTGAATCTTGATGAACTAAAGCGGCTAAGCGGGTTACAGTAGAACTTCACCCACGAACAAAATCAAGTTCAAAAAACGGTTATCCACGCATAAAGTTTGAAACTTTTGCCAAAAACAAGTATTTTAACACCTTAAAACGTTGAAAGTACAAAAATCTTGGATTAAAAAGTGTAAAAAACAAGTTTTTAAGCGTAACAAAGTAGAGGTTATGTTTCTGGCGTACGACTCAAAAACCAAAATCTTTAAAAACAAAAGTGTACACCCAACTATTTGGCGATTGATACCCTTTGTTAGGTCACAAGGTTTACCACACAAGCTTATAAGAAGAGATGAGAGGCGATTGAACAAGTATTCAAACACACACACACGATATAGAGTATACGGTTATGCGTAGAGAGTGAGTGAAAAGAAAACTTGAACAACCAACCTTCAAATGAAGGTTTACAAGGGGTATTTATAGGAGGGAAGCTAGGGCAACACACCTAGTTCCCTTCCTTTCCTTATTGGGCTAGGCCTAGGCTTATGGGTCTTCTACATAAGCCTAAGGCTAATAACAAACATAAAGGCCATAAAAAAGCTAACTATTACATATGAGTAACTAACACTTGAATAAGGTTTAGGAGTGATTCCAACAGTATTGGGCCTGCTAGTAGCGGTTATTGGTCGGGTTCGTGACCCGAATACGGACTATACGTCATCAGATGACCTTTGAGTTTCTAGTTACCCGAGTTGGGTAGGCTCTTTGAATAAAAACAGTATCTCTCACCGTGGTCGGTTCTGGGAGGGGTGTGAAATAAACCGCGTGGTCATCGACCATGTCATGAAGGTTGGCTAATGACCATTCATTGGAATATATGCATACTCCATGGTGATGAATACGAAGAATCCGGGAAAACTCAATAAGGATCAAGGTGTAGTTGTGTTCATTGATGATGAAAGCAATTGAGATGGTTCCGTCCTTATTCCTTATGATGTTAATGCTTTTGTAGAACTCAAGAAAAAATACGGGGCATATTTGTTCGTTAATGTTGAGAAGACATTGAAATTTGATTCCCGAAAAGACCTCAGGTATGTCGGTATTGTTGAGAAAGGATTGGAGCCACGACCTTCATGAAACAACCTCTTTTGTAGCATTTTGAAAGTTTTTCGGTCTTCGAGGCTAAGACCTTCCTTTCGATGGTGCATTGGTATGTAATTAGCCGTATCTCGGTAGTCTTGTTACCTAGATCTTGGCATGATTGATCCTAAACACCAAAAGCACAATGTGATGTTAATTATGTGAATAGTTCCTTTTTGAGGTTCATCATAATTTTTGCTCAACACATCTCTTTTGAATTCATTATGAGTTCTAATTTGTATACGGATGTTTATTCTTTGATTATTTATCTTAGAAAACAATGTGATAGCAAATTGTGACAAACCCACTTGAATCAAAGTTCTCAAGATGAAAATTTGTGCTACTAGGAACTAGAGAATGGAAATTACAATGTAGTGAAGATAATACTTACACAAGTGATTGCTTTCTTTGGAATGATGAAGAAGGATCTCCTATGAACAGTAATTCTGGGTTTATGTTCGTATGTGGAAGAGTAAAGTAGGGAGTAAAAGTTCACAGTGATCATCAAGCACTTATTTTGTCTTCGATGATGTAGGTTCCCACGAATCCCTTGAAAAAGGGATCCAAGTAGTTATAAATGTGAGGACAGGCATTCGGCGAGAGAAGCTTGATTGAGTGAGTTTGATAATTTTGACACGGGAGTTTTGATTTTTGATTTTTGTCAATGGTCTTGCTCTATAACTTAGGGTTTGTTTTAGGTTCAAGGTTTTGACGAGTTTTCGTGTTTATAAAACTCTTTTGATGAGGTTCCCTTTTACGAGTACGTCATAAGGAAGTTAAGAATCATGACAAAATACTATTTTATCATGATATGGAAAGTTCGAATGGCTTTGACATAGATTACTAATGTAATGCCAATATCCCTATTGACATAAATACTATTTTATCATGATATGGAAAGTCAAGTTTTCTTTACAAGGTAAAGATGTATAATGACTAGTTTGTAGTTTTGTCTATGGAAATCAACACAGAATACTATTCTTGATGATGTGTTAAATATGAAGAACAACTTTTTGGAGAGTTGTGATATTGAAGTATAAGCATTAAGTCTACGAGTCTTTACATACTACATGTAATAAAATTATAATACCATCTAATATAATTAGAAAGCATATATTATTAATTTATCTACAAACAATTAGTATTATAGTTAGAAGAACATACCTTTGCTATATATTCTTTTTATGATTTTTGAAAATCATAGACGTGTAACACCCCCAAAAACCGAGGGCGCCACTCAATTGGCATTATAACACATGTAATAAAGAACGGATAATAAAACCCGTTTAAGAACTTTTATTAATCAAATAATAAAGTTTACAAAAGCTTATTTGTTGCGGAAATATGGCCCATTAATAAAATGTGGTCCCAAATACATCAGTATAGTCTATGACCATGCCATGCCAAGCCCTGCCTTGATATCGTCACACTTCAAAATCAAATACCAACATGCTAAA